>JARJEI010000001.1:45971822-47171822 GCA_029955415.1 Lottia scabra
ACCAGTATCTTTATTACATTGTTCATCATTATCAATACAGTGACAGGTATAAATATTATCAGGTCCGAATTTACTTCCTATATTTAATTGTTTTATCGGGTTTCTTCTGCTCAAGTTTTATTCTGGAACCCTTCAGGAAGGATATAATAAAGGATATATCAGATTTTAAGGTCAGACAGTTCTTTTGTCACCATTTTACAGACCAAGTATGGCACAGGAGGCGAGTATGTATGTCGATGAAGTGTTATCACAAAACAATATAAGTGACGTTGTACAAGTTCATCGAGACCCATGTCTGCCTTCATTAGCAAAGAAACACAGGCCTAGTGTGTCCGAAGAAAGCAGTGACATTATTTCTCCGACCACTCATGAAATGACTTATGGACCGTCGAGTAATAATAGTATTTCGAACACTGACCTCTTATCTGCCATACATAATCTCAGTGATCAATTTGGTGAACAATTAAAACATATTGAAACATCCGTAACAAATCGCCTTACCCAAGTTTTGAAAAATGAAACCGATAGATTATCTCGCGACTTCAATGTGCAGATTGAGACTCTTACACGAAAGATGAACCGAATGGAAGATTCCCATAGATCCCAAATTGACGATTCTTCTAATAAGATTGAAAAAGTTTTGAAGCGCGTTGAGAAATTGGAGAGTAAAACCGAAGTCAATACAAGTTTTAGTAATGCCGACACATCAGTTGTCATAAAAAATCTAAAACCGTCATCCAGTGAGCTTAGCGATTCAAATAATGTTACTGATTCTGTGCATAAACTAATATGTGACGGACTTAAACTGTCTGGTGTGAAAATACTGAAAGCAGATAGGAAAAAATCACGAGCAAATAACAAACCTGGTCTCATCATAGCACAATTGGAAAGTGTCGAACAGAAAGCAAAACTTATGTCTGTCAAAAAATCGCTAAAGATTAGTGCTGATTATAAAGATGTATATGTTAATCACGCCCTTAGTCGTGAAGAACTATCTCAAAGATCGAATATGCATACTCTACTGAAAGGTCTAGGAAATGAGCAAAAGTTTAGTTTCCGTGGAAATCGTTTAGTGATGAACAAAGAATAGGGGTGTGTGCGGCTAGGGTTTTGGAACTCGGCGGGATGGTCTAGGTACAAATGTAATAATAGGGCTTTCAGAGAACATGTGTTGAACTTTGTTGATTGTGATGTGTTTGGAGTCTGTGAAACATTCCTTAAAAATGACAATATCCTAGCTGCAGAGGGTTTTAAATGGTTTGGTAAAAACCGGAGCTCAATAAACAAAAAAGCTAAGAGAGGTTCGGGTGGGGTAGGTGCATTTTTTAAAACCTCGTTTCTATCACGTTTCTCAGTAGAAATAATTGACGACGATACGGATGACATAATTTGGTTTAAATTAATTTCTCTTGCAAACTCTGATTTTAGAATATTGTTATGTGTTTGTTACTTGCCCCCGTCTACTTCGAGCAGAGTTAATGACGGTGAACGGTTTTATGAAACACTTTTAGAACAATTGTATACGTATCAAAACGAGGGACAATTGTGTATATGTGGTGATTTTAACTCAAGAGTGGGTACGGAGGAGGACTTTATAGCCGGAGTTGATCAGATTAAAGAACGTGAGATCATCGATCACTATGAAAATAGTTACGGTCATTTACTCATTGACTTTTTGGTGAACTGTAATCTATGTATGTTAAACGGTCGACTGGGTGAACAAGATTTTACTTACATTAAAAATGGACGATCTGTTGTCGATTATGTCATAACAAGTCACGAAGACTTCTCAAAATTCACAAACTTTAAGGTTATCAAAATGACAAATATTATAAACGGTTATAATATCCCAGATTCAATTCCAGATCATTCTGTCCTTACTTGGGATTTGTCGGCGCCCTTCTTCGGTACAATTAACAGTTTACAAGATACGCATGACGAACATTTTAGTGCTCAAAAGCTTAAAAAGTATAAGAGAGATAAGATAACTAGCAATTTCCTAACTAACGATGAATCTATTGGACTACTTAATGAAACTATTATCAAAATAGAACACAATCTAAAAATCGAACTAAATGTGAAGGCTGCATATAATGAATTTGCTTTGTTCTTGCACAACGAACTTGAGAAAATTGCCAAAATCCCAGAAAACTGCTGTGAATCTAAGAAATCTAAGTCTCGATATAAGCCTTACTGGTGCAATGATCTTCAAACTATGTGGAGCAAAGTTTGTTTGAGTGAAAAAGCGTGGCTAAGGTGCAAAACTTCGAATCAAAGAAAGGATTTTAAACAAAAATATCTCTCAGAACGCAAACTATTCGATAAAAAATTAAGGTACCGAAAACGCGTGTATCAATCCAATGAACAGCACCGGTTAATTGATCAATGGAAAAATAAAAACTCAAGGAGTTTCTGGCGCGAAATTGGGAAAATAGGAATTGCCAACGAACGTCGCGAATCAATACCATGGGAAGTTATGATCGATGATGAACCAGTTAGGGATAAAGCTAGTGTATTAAATAAGTGGCATGCAGACTATAAATCGTTGTTCAGTGGAAGTGAAGATTCAGACTCATTCGATAAACAGGGTCTTGATCATATTAGGAATGAAATTAAGGTAGGCATTAGAGATTGCCCTAACATTGATTGCACGGATCTTAATAAGCCTATAACATATTGCGAAGTAGTCAAATCTGTAGAAAACTCTAAATGTGGAAAGGCAGCAGGTATAGATAGTATCCCTGCTGAAGCTCTGAAAAATGAACACTGCATGAAACTCCTGTATAAAATATTTACGTTTTGTTTCGATAATAGTACTCGTCCTGATACTTGGTGCAAGAGTATTATCTCCCCTATATGTAAACAGGATATGGACCCACGTGACCCCCTTGGATACCGAGGCATATCGCTCATCTCCATTCCATGCAAACTCTATGCTGATATCCTCAACAACCGTCTGAGCAAATGGCTAGAAACCAACCAAGTTCTTGCTGACGAACAAAATGGTTTTCGGGCTAAGCGAAACACTGTAGAACATATCTATACTCTCTATTCTATTGCCAGTAACAGAAAACAGTCCAAACAGTCCACATTTGTGTGCTATATTGACGCCTTAAAGGCCTTCGACAGGACTAATAGAGACTGCCTTTGGTATAAACTTTTAAAAATAGGTATACACGGACAATTTCTAGAAGCGGTAAAGTCCTTATACGAAAATAACACCTCACTCATCTCGGTCAATAACTGTCTGACCCCCGAATTTCCAGTTAAAACGGGTGTTAAGCAAGGATGTGTAATATCACCGACATTATTTTCAATATTTATCAATGATTTGGTCAGTGACATTAACGATCTTAATTGTGGGATAAATGTAGACGGTGCAATCGTAAGTTGTCTTCTCTACGCTGACGATATAGCTCTATTAGCCCCTGACGAAGTTTCGCTTCAAAAAATGTTAGACTGTGTATCAAAATGGTGTGATAAATGGTATTTGGAAATCAACACTAAGAAAACTAAAATTGTCCATTATAGACATGCATCTATTGCTAGATCTGGTGTCAAATTTTCTTGTGGTACCAAGGAATTAGACTACGAAGACTCCTACAAATATCTAGGATTATGGCTGCACGAATCCCTTGATCTGAACTATACAGCGAAGTCGATTGCCAAATCGGCTAGTAGAGCTCTATGCACCATTATGACAAAATTTAAGCAAATTGGCGGCATGGCATACGATGTTTTTAACACTTTATATGATAACTTGGTTCAGCCGATTTTATCATATGGGGCAGCAATATGGGGCAATAGAGAGTTCAAATGTATAAATGTAGTCCAAAATAAGGCATCAAGGTTCTTTTTAGGTGTTGGATCTAAAGCTTCCAATCTGGCCACTCGTGGTGATATGGGTTGGTCATCATGTCAAACCAAGCAAAAAATAGAAATTGTCAGATTTTGGAAGAGATTGTTAGCTTTGGATCCATCGCGTATCATTACTAAAGTAAATGACTGGTCATTGAAATTCCGTAAATCATGGGGTAATGTTGTTCTTAAATGGTTAAATGAAATTAATGTTCGAATTGTTAATATGAATTCTATTACTGACTCTGAATTCCGGTTAATCAAACATGAGCTTATCCGTCTTGATAGTCAAGCCAGGTTAGATGGGCTGTGGGACGATAAGGGTTTGATCAACGGAAATAAATTAAGGTCATACAGATTATTTAAAACCGAGCTACGTACGGAGGATTATGTCAAATCTATTTTAAATAGATCTCAACGCAGTACACTGGCCAAACTAAGATGTGGATCCCTACCCCTTATGATTGAAACGGGCAGATTTAATAGACCGGTAACTCCACTTGGGGAAAGACTTTGTAAATTGTGTGACTGGGGCTGTATTGAAAACGAATTACATTTCTTATGCTCTTGTCCTTTATATTCTGACTTACGTAAAACACTATTGAATACCTGTCTGCAAGTAGATCCTAATTTCTATTATATGTCTTTAAACGACCAATTTATTTTTATTATGTTTAACAAACATGTAACAAAAAGTTTAGCTAGTTGTTGTTCAGCTATGGTTAAAAGAAGGAATGCTGTCCTTCAGTAAATTATTGAAGCTAATTTGTATTTCACTGTGATATTTCTTTTACCAGATGCCAATGTAATAATTTATGGTTTTTTTTATTCGGGTTTTATGTGTATCTATTTAATTATGTTTTATATTTGCTTTTAGTGTCTCATAGGCCATTTGGCCGGATATTGTGCTTTTTATTTGTATGTGATATGTTTTTGTTAAGTTTTTGTACAATATGTGACACTTTAATAAAATAAATTCTTCTTCTTCTTCTTCTTCTTCTTTAATATATTACAAACTAAATCATTTAATCTTATTCCACTATAAATACCAGTATCTTTATTACATTGTTCATATATAAAATATCTGATTCAATCGCGCTGTTTGGTTTAGTCCCTTCCTACTTCTGCCGAGTTCATCCAAAAAAAAAAAAAAAAAAAAAATTAAAGGCCCCATCGATATGTTCAACCGACGATAAAATTGGTACACAAAAGTGGTTTAAATGAAAGATTAAACTTAATCCTTTTTCTAAATAGCTTTCTTTACAGGAAGAACGTTTTCGCGAACTCGAGTGTATTTATAGTTTTACTTATTTCAGAACAATTCCACAGTTTAAAATGTCGTCAAAAGACTATTACTGAATAATTCCACAAGTAAATATTGTTATGTTGTTGTTAGGAAATGAAATAAATCATAACCTGTACTTTGTAAAGTCAATGTGTCACACACCCAATAGGTGCACATACCGTTATCAACTTGTATGACAAATGTTTAACATATACATTTACTAAAATTTTGTGTAGGCCAAATTATTGACAGATATAAGATGTGAATAAAAGGTTCAATCATTTGAAAATTTATACAGATATATAGAAAATATATCCCAAATAGCTACCCGCCAACAAAACCGTGTTCATCATTACCAACTAACTGCTGTTTATCCCATAAATCCTTGTTCATATAACAAAAGCTATCACCGAGGGTCGAGTTGGGGCCAAATGTCAGGGGGTGAGGGGGTGGGGGGCATACCATCACTAGGTATCCGTATGTAACATTATACGAAATTTCAAAGTGGGGGGGGGGGGGGGGGGAGGTGCTTACACCTGTGTAAGACAGCGTTCTAATTCGTCACTGTATTACTGGGGGACATAAGTTATGAAATGGTCCATTTCAACTTTCAAACTTTTTAAACCTTACGCAGGTCAGAGGGGCTGACATGGAAAAGCGTCTAGTCGTTCGAATGGGACAATAAACCCGTTTGCTATTGGCTTTATGCACGTTAAAGATCCCTCGACAGTTGGAAATCAAAAATAACATGCCACTGTCCTGGCAAAATTTCCCTCATTGCACACTGCATGGCGTTTGCCCGTCCTTAATTAGCCCATATAGGTGCAGAAAAGTAGGACGTTAAACTCCATTCATTTCATTTCTTTAAACCTTCCGATTCTATCGTGGACAGAAACGTGCGGATAAACGGGATTCGACTATAATAATGAAAAAAAAAACATATTAACTTACACTGTGTGACTACGAAAAATACCAATAAAACTATACAGGTCCTCATCATAACACAGAATCTGATGCAATGAACTTTAAGAGAAGTGGATTTTTTTTTTGCTTTTTGTATTTTTTTAATTTTTTTTATTTTTGTTTATTCCATTATTCGATTAATCATTTCCTAACTGAAATAATAGTTTTGCATTGTTTACACATTTTAAACGTTCTCATCCTATCAACTGTTGTAATATCAAGAACTATGTGTACGTTATTCTGTCCACATGAAACGGTCATAGCACCAATCTGTAAGTAGGTCATGATAGTTCGGTATGGTACAAACCATAGTTTAGAATGCTGAAAAAGACAAATAAACTTACATTAATTAGACAGCTCATTGAAAATCGAACCCATTGAAGTTTTTGTCACAATAAGAATATCACACAGTGAGTAAAAATTAGTCTACGGGAAAGAATTCCGGAAAAGCCTCTGATGCAAGAAAGTTAATCCTTATTTCTTGGAGTATAATTATATTGGAGTATAGAATTAGATGCTATTGTTACGGGAATTGATCTCCCTTGTTTACCGTCTTGATTATCTAGTTACTGGTACAACACGTTTACGAGTTCACATCGACAATCTCCGCTGATGAACGAAGACCAAACCCGTGCAGAAGTTGTTATGAACGCACGTGCGTGCTCAACCAATCAGCAGCCGATGACTGGCTATATAAACCAAACCACGCGCGTAGTTCAACACAACAGATTAGGAGCTACAACGAATGTACTACTGGATTTTCTATGTAACCTGATTGTATTTAATGCCTCCACTCCACACAAGCTACGAATCCCGCGAATAGCTACGAATTGATGAATCGTAGGATTCTTGGGAATTCGTGTCAATTTGTAGCAATTCGTGGAAATTCGTGAGGATTTCGTTGACTTTCGAAAATTAGTTTTCAAAATCGTCACGTTCTACGATTCTGGTACGATAGAGTTAAGAATATTCGTACGATTCGGTTCCAATCGTTAAAATATTGTCAAGAATGCACTGCGTTTTATAAGAATCGATTACAAATAATTCAAGAACGTTATTTGCTTCGTATCTGTTTCGGTGTCTATTCGTGGGATTCGTGACGGATTCCTAGCCGATAAGCCTGCGATTATATTAAGATGTACAAGAATGCACCACGAAATAGTTAAGAACTAACTACGATTTTGGAATCGGGGAGTTCGTGGTCAAAACTTTGGACGGGCTCAAAATGTTGTCTACTAATTTCAGATGACTCCAGAATTGGAAGAACTGACTACGAATATATATCAATCGTTTAAGAATTTCCCGAAGTGATTACGAATCCAAAATATGATCAAATTCACAGCTCAAAATTTTTGCGACGAATTCCCGATAGCAAAAGAATTAAAAGAACTTACTACGAATAAATACTTACCTATTGAGAACTTTGAGAAATGGTACGAATCCTACGATTAATCAATTCGTGGCTATTCGCGTGTGTGGAGTGAGGGCATTAGTGTACATAACGTTTTACTTATTACTTGTTGTCATTTCCAACACAATACTTTACCCACAGCAGAGTTGAGTAGTTACTCCTCTGCCATGTAGCAATTCCGCTACATTTGGTGTCAGAAGTGGGATAAATTGTATTTTGTTGGATATATTTTGTACATGTACTAATTATTCAGATTTGTTTTACAGAACTGAAGACTAAAGATACGGAATTTTGAGCTGAATTAATTGTAAGCCATAATTCTATATTTTGATACATTCGACGGTTACTCTGTCGGTATCAACAGGTTGATTAAGTTCCTACCTAGAAGGCTTTTAGCTATCTTGGTATTACACGTAGGTTAGGTACGCACGTGGTCCTCATTTGAGTTATGACCCGAAAGTGATTTTTGTATAGGTTTTTATTATTTCACATCTTAAATCTTGCACTGGTCTTCTAATAGAAGCCAAATCACTTGTACTTTACAATATCGGCACTTATATTTCACGTAGGATAAGTTTGCACGTGCTCTTTTCGCCGTAAAAAGTGAAAATTGAGCTCACAAGCGCCTTATTTAAGACATTATTTTTATTATCATTTTGTACTCGATATTCCTTCCATCCAGATAAGCTTTAAATATTTCTCATTAAATTTTAACTAAAAAATTTTAACTAAAAAATATGGCAGAAGGAAAATCAATTGACATACAAACCGCTACGACGGAGGAATTAAAACAGATAAGGCATGTAGGGGATAAAATAGCCGAACGTATAGTTCAAATTAGAGACAGTCAGGATACCCCAATAACTTTAGATCAAATCATAGGTATTGGGAAATTAAATCAGAGCCATTGGGAAGAAATGATCGAGACGGGCGAAATATCAGGACTGGAAATACCTGACCCATTGTCCGACATCGATGAATTGACATTAAACACCACAGACATCCCTCAAATTACGCAGCAATCGGATGGTCGCAGTCGCAAAAACTGAGTTGGAGCGTTACGAGAGAGCATTGCTCGCAGAGTCAAAGTTATTAACAGAAATTGACACGGCTTCTCCTAGGAAAGGCCACAGTCACAAAACTGACTCTTCGGACAATACCAACATACCACCACCTTCATCACCTTCCCGGTTACGAAGATTTTTCAAAATACACGTCACGAAAAAGTCTTGTGTTTTGATGTTCCACCATGATTGTTGTCAAATTATTATTTATTTCGGCACTACAGACATTTATCGTTTATAAAATGTCCTTTATATTCGACTCACCAGAAGATCGACGTCTGAACTATGCCTATGTGAATCAATCTAAAATTAACGCAGCTGCTATGCTTACATTAGTAAACGAAAACTTGTGTAAAACCTATAATGGACAATTAATTTTTAAGGAAATAATTAAACTTTCAGGATTAGGAGACCAGCCTGTTTATGCGCAACGCGTTTCAGGCATGTCAATTAAAATAGGTAACCAATATTTTGACTGGGATGTATACATGGTTGCTATGGACGATGACATAATTTTAGGCTTAGACTTTTTGGCGCATCATAAATGCGGAATAAATATAGAACGTCCCTCAGTTCAAATCGGCAACGAAACAATCAACGCTGATTTAAGATCTTACACTAGTAAAGACAATTTATCTGAAGTATTAGTCAGTAAAAGGTTAACGATACCTGCAAATTCAGTAGGTTTATGTAGTGCAGAACTTTCGAAACAAATCGAAGGGGATTTTGTGACTGAACCTAATCCAAGCAATAATAAAGGGTTGTTAGTCTCATCTACTGTAGGGAAGTCTAAATACACCGTATTTCGTGTAATTAATGACTCCGATTCATTCAAAACATTAAAGAAAGGACATCTTATAGGGAATGCTGAGAGAATAATCGGAAAAACTTTACCCGAAATTAATTCATTTTTGCCAACTTCTAATTCTCGAAGTGACTTGATTGACTCGGATACGATTTCGAAAGGCCCCAGCTTTTCAATTAATACGGTTGACGTGGATACCACATCAATCACTATTCCAGCTCACTTACAAGATTTGTTTGATAAATCCGGTGATGATTTAGCTATGTCCGAAAAGATTAAATTAGCAGAATTATTAACAAAATATCAGGATACTTTTGCTAAACATGATTTAGACTTGGATGTTTTTCTGAAATAACTCATACCATTGACACCGGAAGTAATCCTCCTGTGAGACAGAAAATGCGCAGAACACCTGTTCATTTTCAAGATCAGGAATATGAGCATCTTCAAAAATTACTAAAGGAAGGCATTATTCAGCCATCCTCATCCCCATTTTCCAGCGCACCAGTATTAGTAAGAAAGAAAGACGGTTCCTTACGATGGTGTATTGATTTCAGAGCATTGAATAATATAACGGTTAAGGATAGATTTCCTTTACCAAATATTCAAGATTGCTTACAAACATTACAGGGGAAATCTTTATATTCTACCCTTGACATGGTTTCTAGGTACTACCAAATAGATCAAACCGCTTTTATAACAAGATACGGACTATACGAACATATCCGCATGGGTTTTGGCTTGTGCAATGCACCCGCAACTTTTCAAAGAGCAATGAATTTAGTTCTAAGAGGTCTTACTTGGCACGATGTTTTAGTATATTTAGATGATATCGTAATTTTAGGAAAATCTTTTGAAGATAGCTTAACAAAACTTGAAGAAGTATTCAAACGTTTTCGTCAGTATGGTTTGAAATTGAAACCTAAAAAATGTGAATTACTGAAGAGGAGAGTAGTCTTTTTAGGCCGCCCAGTAAGCGCAGATAGTATCTCGATTGATCCTGCTAAAATAAAATCTATAATTGAGTGGTCGGTTCCTACTGATAAGTCTAAATTACTTTTATTTCTAGGCTTTGCTAGTTACCATCGTGATCATATTGCTAAATTCGCTGACAAAACAAGTTTACTTTTTACATTGGCTCATACGAAAGGTGAATTCAAATGGAATTCCGATCACCAATCGGCATTTGAGTATTTAAAAAACGCTTTGATATCGGCGCCTTGTTTAGCTTATCCAAAACCAGACGGTGTTTTTGTTCTTGATACGGACGCTTCTGATAAAGCGATAGGTGCTGAACTGTCCCAAGAACAGGACGGTCAATTACGTGTCATTTCATACGCTAGCAATGTCCTTATTCCTGCTCAACAAAAGTATTGTACGACAAGGAAGGAGTTGCTGGCTTTAGTTAAATTCACAAGATTATTTCGGCACTACTTATTAGGAAGGCAATTTTACATTCGGACGGATCATAATAGTTTAGTTTGGCTGACTCGTTTCAAAAATGTACAAGGTCAATTGGCTCGTTGGCTGGAAGAGTTGTCTCAATATAACATGATAATCCTTCATCGGCCTGGTAAGAATCATACCGATGCTGATGAGTTATCGCGCTTGGACGATCCGTTACCATCTTGTAATTGTTATTATGCCGGATGTAATCTAGATAATTTACCCTGTGGCGGATGTCCATATTGTACTAGAGCTCATAACCAATGGGAGCGTTTCTGCGAAGACGCTGACGATGTCGTTCCTCTCGCCTCGACTAGGGTCATGGGCGATGCACCAATTAGGATAGTGAGATTAGACGACACAAATTCAACACTTTGCAACAAGCTGATGCTGAACAATTATCTTCAGTATCCGAAAACTCTAACTGGCTGGGGAGTTATACTGCTGATAAACTTAGGGATTTACAATGTTCAGACAAATGCATTAAGTTAATTATTGATTGGATGGAAAATGATACTATTCCTTTTGATTCAGATTTGTATTTGTGTAGTCGAACAACAAAATATCTTTGGTTAAATCGAAACGAAACGATTTATTACACCCGAAGCTTTGAAAACACTAATCTTGCATCATTCTCATTCCTCCAGAACTGCAGGTCATTTCGGTCGGAACAAAACTTACGATCGACTTCGTAAACAATATTGGTGGTACGGAATGTTTAATGACTGCAAATTATACGTTAAGAATTGTTCGTTATGTAACCAAAACAAAAAGGCATGTCGTAACTCAAAGGCATCTTTAAGAAGTTATCATTCGGGTTATCCCATGGAACGTTTACACATAGATATTCTTGGCCCTTTCATGACTAGTAGTAAAGGAAACAAATATGTTCTAATGAGAGTAGATCAATTTACAAAATGGTTGGAGATTATTCCGTTACCAGATCAGTCGGCGGAAAAAGTCTCTAAGAATCTATTGATGAAGTTCATTTGCACATTGGTTGTCCACTACAAATTCACTCTGATCAAGGAGCTAACTTTGAGAGCAATCTCTTTAAGTTACTATGTTCTTTACTTTAATTTGTATAACCAGGACGACACCATATCATCCTTCCTCTAACGGTCAGGTGGGACGGTATAACAGAACTGTTCTTCAAATGATTAGATGTTATATAGACGGAAAAGGACATGAATGGGACGATAACCTCGCCCTTATTTCCATGGCATTACATTCCGTAGAAAATCAACAAACCGGCTTTACTCCAAACATGATGATGCTTGGACGTGAAGTCTCTCAGCCGCTAGATCTTATTTTAGGTACCTCAGATGCCAAGAAATTTGCTCCATCTGAATGGGTGTCGCAAATTGGGAAGACTTTACAAGAAGTTCATGAATTAGCTCGTACGCATTTGAAAGGGTGCCAGATTAGATAAAAGAGGGACTACGACGTCTCTCTTCATGAAAATTTATTTAATGTTGGAGATATTGTCTACCAAATTGATTCTTCCACAAAGAATTAATGCCACCATTGAAGTGTCCATTCCTAATCACGAAGACTTGTCATCCCTTGTATGAACTGGCCAATCGAAAGACTAGCAAAATGATCCATCATGATCATTTAAAACTTTGTAACGATAACACATTTCCTATTTGGCTGAAACGCCGAAGGCATGAACTTTTATCACCCAGGATACCTTCCAACCTGGAAACGGTATCCGAGGATCGTGAAGAGGCTCCGGAAGCTTCTTTTGTTACTCCCATACAAGTCACTAGTAAAACTGATCTGGAAGGACTAGCAGAATTGGAAGGACTAGCAGAATTCCAAAAAGATTCGATGATTATGTTATGCACTAATTTAAGACGTTGATTAAAGATGTATAATTATCATGTTAACTATTTTCTTTTTATTGTTTAGTTTAATGTTACAACGCAAGTTATTAATCTTCAGCTTCCAGCTTTGAAAAAAATAAGAAAGGGAAGAATGTTACGGGAATTGATCTCCCTTGTTTACAGTCTTGATTATCTAGTTACTGGTACAACACGTTTACGAGTTCACATCGACAATCTCCGCTGATGAACGAAGACTGGAATCAGAATGAGACCAAACCCGTGCAGAAGTTGTTGTGAACGCACGCGCGTGCTCAACCAATCAGAAGCCGATGACTAGCTATATAAACCAAACCACGCGCGTAGTTCAACACAACAGATTAGGAGCTACATTGAATGTACGACCGGATCTTCTATGTAAACTGATTGTATTTAAGTGTACATAAAGTTTTACTTATTACTTGTTGTCATTTCCAACACAATACTTTACCCACAGCAGAGTTGAGTAGTTACTCCTCTGCCATTTAGCAATTCCGCTACACTATGTACTTATGTCTAATACATACGACTGTAAGGTGCGCATTTGTCATTTCTTTCGTTTTCTGTGTAATTTGTGATATTTAATTCCCAAATTTGTGGAAATTTAGCCTCATGGTTTAGTTGTAGTCTTTATTTTCCAGTCACTGCTCTGACTTGTTAATCTCATTACTATTTTAAGACTGGATAATGTTTCTTTTCTTTGACTCCATCTTTAGACCATGTTTTTATTTGATTTACCAAAGATTCGTACCTGGAAGGCATATAATACGGTTAGCATAAGTAAATTCTATCTCAAAATCTTTTTTACGCTATTTTGTGTGCATTCTGTGTAGTTTATAATATGCCCATTCATACGGTTTTTAGTGTCATGTCAATAACATTGTTATTTTGTACTGAAAGTATCTCTGACATTGAATTTGTAGATGTACTGCATAGATAGGATGTTCTTAGTTGTTGAGCTGCTGGTTCAATCCCTTCTCTCAAATCTGAAAGCTTATACTTATTATTTATTCTTTGTATTTTCAGTCAATCATGTTCCATGTTCGGTTCCATGTCATGTTACCTACCATGTTACCATCTTACAATGCTAGATGTTAATCATGTTCTCATGTTAAAGCCTACATGTTAGATGATATACCTGTCATATAATTACCTGTTCTTCAGTCAGTATGAAAGCACAATAATAAGCATGTAATAACATGGTCAATAAAGTACGTTTTATATTGTTATATGGAGTGTTAAGCAGGGTTTCCAATCGAGTCTGGACCCGGACTCGAAGACCCGGGTACTCGGTTCTTTTGGTTAGACTCGGACTCGGTCATGGAATCGGGTCTGGACCCGGGTCTAAATTCGAATTAATATATGGCATTTTGTCAGATTATTCGTTGGTTGTTCATTTCTTACTTACTAGCGAATGCTGCAAATGGTTAACTCAAATCACTGGCACATGCAAGTTGTGTTCACGCTATTCGTTTTACTATTCGTTCGGCTTTCCAGATACACCCACAATGAGCCAGGAACGTCGGCCTAGCAAGAGCCAGTGGGAGCATCATTGCCGATAAAACCATCGAACTTTTAGTATAAAGCTTGGGGAGTAGACCCTTGCGTCGATTTATTTTGTAAAAAGTGACTGGCTAGCAGATGAAACCGGCTGGCTAGCCATTTGTTTTCGGTTAGCCGGTTTTGAACTGGCTGAATTGGCTAGCAAAACAAATCGGCGGTTTTCGGCTGCTAAAACGGATTTCCTTCATTAAACATTTGAGTTATAATGAAGGAACATACATTATACACTGCAGGCATCATAAACAACTGGTGTTTGTTATTTATTTCTGAATAATCAACTCACAATTCAAAATTTTAATCAAACTGCCAAACTGCAATAGTTTTAAGTTATCATGGATGAAAGTTATCATGTTCAGCATGGTAGATCTAAGTGACGATTGTCTTGAATTCATTTACAAAGCGGCAGAAATCGGCTGACTTAAATCGGAGGCGCTTTGTTTTCACAACTGGCAGATTATGGCTGTAAAGAAATCGGCGGCGGCGCAAGGGTCTATTGGGGAGTTTTATTCTTCCTTTAGTGAAGCTTATAAATCTAAATTTGTGTTTGGGTCAAACTGATGGAGTTGAGGTTATGATTTCCTTTTTGACTGATAGTGATCTACCAAAAGCTACTATTGATATCTCTGCAGATGAATGACAGTCTTGTCATAAAATGCGTTACTTTTAGTGGAATTGCAAGAACCACAGACGTCGGAATGGAAATTGGAATGGTGCAAATTGATGCTATCAGTGTCCCCGATACACAATCCCTTTAACAAAAACAATTTAAAAATTTCGAAAAGATATTGCTTGATTGGAATGTGAAATGTATACGTACTAAGTATAAGTTTGGTAATTTTCAATCTTGAATAATGCTGTTTTCCTTCTTGCTTTCAACTCTGAATATCTATGTATTCTGTGAGGAACTAATATCGAAGGACTCGATTCGAGTCAGACCCGGGTCCTAGGGCCAGACTCGGTCTCGGACTCGGACTCGGTAATCTGTAAGACCCGGGTATTTTGGAAACCCTGGTGTTAAGCCTTCAACGACACAATACATATGTTTAATGTTTAAAGACAAAATACCACTTTTACTTATGTCAAAATATGTATAATTCATAATGCAAATGTTAAATTACATAAAATCAGCGACACAATACTCAAAATGATACATGCAATGTCCTTTCACTTTCGACATTGTAAATTGTACAAAGCATAATTTTGTTTTCATAATGACTTTTTTCTAGCGAACGCACTGCTTTGTTTTCATAATGACTATTTTTTTTTTTGTCTATTTCTGGTCACGCTATTTCGGTATGAAGGAGAAATACCACACATTATCTCAGATGATTTCCTACGACATCTAACTGCTCGGTATTTGATGAATGTAAAATGATGGATTTCATTTCAACCGGAATTGACGTATGCGAGATAAACCCATTTTAATTGTTTTACTATTTTCATCTCCGTTTTTTATCCGATTTTGATGGTATTTTTTTTGTTTATTTCTTTAAACGATTGTTTTCAAAATATGAGTTTAAAAACATGAATTTTTACAACTTTGTCACTGACTTTTGGAAGTACTTTTTTGACCAATTTTTCAACTTTCGCAATTTTATTCTCACCAACCTGAGAACTTTCATGTGCATAGACATTTTAATCGCGAACAAAATTATTTTTTCAAAAACTTTATATCACTTCCGGTTATTTTAACTTCCGGGAAAATGGAGATATTCTTTTTGCAATGTGCTAGAAATAAATATTGACAAAATATAAAATGATAAAATCTGACCCAGATATTTCATATCAGCCGCCATCTTGAAATAACTAATTTTTCTTTAAACCGAAATTCAGAATCAGAGAATCATCCGATTTGAATAAATGTGATGTCTATGGAATCTTCAATCGATTGCTAACAAAAGATGGGAAGCCGATTTTTGAATTTCTATTTTTTTTTTTATCTCCGGTTTAAAATTTTCAGTAATAGTCAAAACTTTTAAGGCTCATAACTTGTGACCTTGACCTTAAGTGACATTGTGACCTGAACAAAAGTTGCCGCCCTTGACAAGATCTATCCAATGACATTATCATTTTTGATGCCCAATGTTTACTTCCGGTTTTATGGCCGTCAGAAAATTGCATTTTTTCTACTTTAAACAGCTCTGTCTCGTGACCTTATTTACATCCGACACAAATCATTTTTGATCCGAATTATACTTGATCCATGCTTTCCAAAGATATATGACACTATGTATTTGAATCATAATTCCGCGTTTTAGAATTTGAAAATTTTGTGTCAAGTTTCATTGTAACAGTGCATGTTTCGTTTGTCTGTCTGCTGGTATTCCCGCATCCCTTTTAGTTCACTTGTCCGTCTATCGGTCCGTCCGTCAACAATTTCTCGTACACGCGATAGAGACAAACGTTTTTATCCGATTTGAATTAAGCTTCGTATGTGTATTCATCTTGATAATATCTCGGATGAGTTTGAAAATGGAGCGATAACAGTGGTCGGTTTGAGAGTTATTGCCCTTGACGTAGTGAAAAAAAAAACGTTAAAATTAACTTACGCGATCGAAGCTAGAGTTTTCACCCGATTGGAATGAAACTTGGTATGTGTCTTCATCTTGATACTATCTCGGATCAGTTCAAAATTGGCGCTATTCCAGTCCTCGCTTTTTGAGTAATTGCCCTTGACTTAGTGACAATGTTAAAATCAACTTGTTTATGTGATGAAGGCTAAAGTTTTTATTTGAATGAAGCTTGGGATGTGCATTTAACTTGATAATATCTCGGATGAGTTCGAAAAGTCGGGTTAAGAGTTATTGCCCTTGACTTGACCTTGACTTTTTGGCGCTACTTCACTTTTGTACCGCTTTATGATTTTAATATTTTATCCAAAAATAAACGTCAGGGTGATGTTCAGGACACTATTCTAGACACCAAATTTCATCGCAATCGGATCATTTTGTCTACTGTAAATCGATTTTTTTGTTCGTAAAATTGTCGCTCTTTTTATAAATATTTAGATTGTGTGAAATGAATATATCGTCCATAAAAAGTAACAAGAGTAATTTTATTTCATGTAAAGACATTTTCATTATTTTGGTACGAAACGTCCCAGAAATTGTCTCAGGGTGTTCGTTATTGTTGCGGAACGTCTCGTATGTTTACTCTCTACCATTGTGACAGTCAATATTCAAGTTATCCTTTTTTCGATATTCGAACTTTATTTATAAAAAGAGCGACAATTTTACGAACAAAAAAATCGATTTAAAATCCGATTGCGATGAAATTTGGTGTGAGTGTCTAGAATAGTGTCCTGAACATCAAACTGGCGTTTTTTTCTGGATAAAATATTAAAATCATAAAGAGGTACAAAAGTGAAGTAGCGCCGTCAAGGCGATGTTTCGATTGTCTGTCTGCTGGTATTCTCGCATCCCTTTTAGTTAATCTGCCTGTCATCCCTTTAATTATCCCTGCAAACATATCTCTACTGAGTACTAACACATATAACATTGAGTGGGTATTTTGACAAGTGCACTTTTATCTGTAAAACTCTTATCATTGGTAGAAAAATGTGACGTTTCATCCATGTACCAGGTGGGTTGCGCACTGCTCGGTACCGTCTTCACGGTTCTAGTTGTCTTCGCGTCTTTTTTATTGCACAGGTTACATAACATCTTCGTTTTAGTATCTTGCACATAGTATTAGTGAACATGTTTTATCTGGACTGCATTATAATAATAATAATACTTTTATTTGGTAACAAATTTGGACAAAAGTCCAATTTTCTATAGGCCCCAATAGCTCTTTTTTGTGAATTGTGGGCGGAGCCTATCAGCAATATTAAATCATACACAATAACTTCCTAAGATACGACTTCAAAATATAGACACAAATCAAAAATAACTAGAGCCAAATGTGGCACAGAGTGGGATGGCACAGAGTGGGACTTTGCAAATGTGCAAATTTCTAAGGGAAATATGGAAACCATCGGCCGTAAACGTAAATCCGAAGTGCCAAAGAAGTCGACAACTTTTAAAATTTTTTTGAAAGATTGTGAAACCGGAAGTAGTCACCAGACCTAGAATTTGTACATACCAGCTGAGAACCTTTATCAATAATCTTCAATCTAATGAAGGACTAGTCAGATAAAACCTGCCGTTGAGCGGGTCAACGTCAGGCTGCCATGCTGTATCATTTCATTGCGGAAATTCAAATCCTTTATTAAGCCCATGTGTCCATGAAAATCGGCACATCTCGATAGATTTTCATAAAATATTAAATTAAAAAGTAAATTAAATTATCTCCTATCTCAATTAATACCTTTTATTTTGATCGAAAGTTTCCAAGGGAGAATTCTATCAGTGATGGCTGCCATAAAGGCGGAGCTTACAGGTTGTGAGCGAGTTATCTCTGGTTAAACATGTAAACTCCGCCCACATCCGCCAACAGTTAAAAAAAAAATGGCGATTCAAGTCGACCTGGGACTGCTTCAAATTTTGTTTCGGCGTAAGACGGCAGATTTTGAGAGTTTCTTGTGAAGTTTTTGTATTCCATCGATAGGAAAATTCTTCGAAATTTCCGAAAAACGTAAATTTATAAAGGTAGGCCAATTCGTTAAGACCTGAGAAACGCCGGGGACCCTGGTCTCCGGAGAATCGCTATGGATTTTAATAGGACGGATCCCCAACTACTGAAGGACAAGGTCACGCAAGGTCCAATTCCGGAATAACAAGTCTTGAAAATTTGGAAATGCATACAGTAATAACACCGGAAGTTGACACTAGACTTCAAATATGATAGTATAAATGAACAGCCAAATTCAATTACCTTTGATCCTAAAAAGGTCAAGGTCAAAAACGAAAAAAAAAATATTTTTTTAACCTCGTTCCCTTTTTGAACTACAAAGCCAAAATCAATGAGCCTTTAACATAAGCTGAATAAAGCAATGCTGTAACTGTATGCAAGGTCATTTTTTGAAAAAAAAAATTAGACTTTACCTTTTTTTGATAAACAAAATTTTGACAAAAACAAAATTTTACCCGGATGTGTCCACGCCCCGTCAGTCTTTTTTATGTGACTGTATTTATTTTAATAATATCTTACTATGGCTAAATTATCAAGCCTTTGCATCTATTGGTTAACGAGATATACAATCATAAATGCAAAAAAAGGTCAAAATCTATAATCGGAAATTTTGAAATTAATAAACCTTGTTACCTTTTTTTGAACGATACAGCCGAAATAGTTGAGATTTCGGTATAATTGAGATAAAGTAATGAGGTTGGTGTGTGCAAAAGTATTTTTCAAAATAATGTAGTCTATATGGATTTTTTCCAGACAATAAAATGTTAACAAAATTAAAATTTAACCCGGATGTGCCACGCCCATGTAAATTTTTTTTATATATACATTTATGTGGGGTATGTTCAATTATGTTCCAATTTTCAAGCCTCTTAACTTAATAGATCATAAACTATGCATATATTAAAGTAAAACAACTCAAAAAATCGGGTAAAGGTTTTCAAAATTGCAAAATTTAAAAAAAAACTAATTTTGCATTACCATACATTGTGATATATCGTTCGACAGAGCTCAAAAGGCCCATTCAGAATATGCAAAAATAAACTCTCTAGGTTAATGAGGTCACCTGTAGGAGCAGTACAAATTTGCGAATTTGGCTATTTTCGGACAGCTATTAAACCGGAAGTTGATAGGTCAAATATTAATGTATCATCTAGTCGCCAAGGTCGATGACCTTGGACATTGTAAAGGTCAAGGTCATCAAAAGTCAAGTTTACGAGAAATAGGCCTTCAAATATTGAAAAAATTCAATCGCAAATTGCAAAAAAACAAAATCGAAATTCAAAAATCGGCTTCATGAGAATTCCCACAATTTTGATGTTCTTTCATTTGACACCAAAATCATTAAAATCGGACCAGCCGTTATGTCGGAATAGCAAATGACATGTTTCAAGAAAATCAAAATGGCGGCCAAAGTTCAACTCCCCGGGTTGAATTTTATTTTAAAATCGGCTGTAGAATTACTTTGGTTACCACTCAACAAAATTCTGTTATATTTCATAAATATCACCGGAAGTTATTCAACCGGAAGTGAAAATCGAATTTCCACTTCAACCGGAAGTGACGCAAAAATTTTGAATACGTCAAATTGTTTACATCAGTGACATGCATCTTTTATTAAAATTTCAGATTAATCCAAAAAAGACTGAAAAAACTGAAAACTAGAGCCACATGTGGAGTGGGACTTTGCAAATGTGCAAATTGCTTAGGAAAATTTTTAAAAAATGGGCCCTGAACGTAAATCCGAAGTGTCAAAGAAGTCGACAACTTTTAAAATTTTTGAATTTTTGGAAAGGTCGTGAAACCGGAAGTAGTCACCAGACCTAACATTTGAACATAGCAGCTGATAACCTTTATCAATAACCTTCGTCCTACTGAAACACGAGAAACAAGTCTTTAAAATTTGGTAATGCATACTGTAATAACATCGGAAGTTGACGCTAGACATCAAATATGAAAGTATAAATGCCAAAGCCAAACAGCCAAAGTCAATGACCTTTGATCCTAAAAAGGTCAAAATCAACAAAGGTCAGGGTCAAAAACGAAAAAAAAATGAGTAATGAAACGTTGTGTTCAATAATAAATAGAAGTCTATATACATAAAAACTGTTGTTTCTTACTGTGCTGTGATACTTCTAAATGTCTTACAAGGATTATGTTCCAATTTATTTAAAAAGTAGGTCGCCACGATGCAACATCAGAACATATTTCAGAAATGTTGCAGCTAGCACACAGCGTTCCCTGTGTAAAAAACGCAAAAAAAAAAAAATTTCGAAAACAAACTGGGACTTTGCGGAAGTAAAGTCCCACAATAATTATAAAGTTGAATGTGAAATAATTTAGTGGTCATCACAGAGTTCCCTTGAGAGAAGTTAAAAGAGGTATTTTGTCTTTGAACATGGCACAAATCGTGTCGTATAGTATATACCAATAAAATAACGTGAGGTTTAACCAACCTCTGTTTGATAGAGCAAGATCAGGGGCCTTATTCTCAAAAACTTAACTTACAATGATTTTAGTGTTCCAGTCATCTGATTGGACAATCACTAAAATTGATTTTAAATATAGCCTTATTATCCAATCAGATTACTGTATTTCTTAAAATCTGGATTTTATTTAACTTAAAGGGCCATTCTGCTTTTTTGAAAAAAGTTTCCATTATCAAAAAAATCGCAAATGTTACCTGAGAGTATTTTTAAAGTATGCTTATTGTATCTCTATATCTTCTTGATCAAACTGAATTTGGTTTGAAAGGGTTAATTACAAACAGGGAGTACTTTGACCTAGTTTTAGTGTTTGCCCTTTAAATGGCTCAATATTTCTAGCTGAAACCTTATAAATACACAAGAGGGACATTTCTCTATAATTAGGCGTTTATTTTACTCAAATCCGTTCAGTAGTTTTCTAACAGCGACCAAAAAACATATCACACTTAAAAACCTTACGTAAGGTTTTTAAAAATTTGAGCATGTTTTTAACGTTTAAAGATTAACGGCTGGATTTTTTTAGTTAAAACTTTCAGATACTTTAAAGGGCACATGGTTACAGATTTTGGTGTAAAGTTATCACAAATTTGAGCAAAAAAAAAAATTTTGACCCCAAAAAAATTCAGACTGTCCCTTTAAGTTTTCGAGAATAAGGCCCCTGATGATTACTGTTAGACATAAGTACATAACAAATTCTGAACACCTTTGACCTCTATATATAATACCCTCCTCAAATCGTCGTCGAAAGGAGAATCTGTCGGGACAGGCCGCGAGGAAATCAGCCAGCTATATAGAGTTTCGATAGAGGGAATTTGTGATACTAGTATGTCGTTTTGTAAATTGTAAAGTTGAAATGTATATTGGTAATGTAATTGTTTATTCAAACCTGAATTGCCGATTTGTCAATTTTAGAAGTGTAAAACTCGATGTTGAAATGACGAAGTGTGAACGTCGATTTTACAAATTATGTATATGTTACATTTGTCAATTAGAGAGTGGCAAATAAGTGGGTGGAGCTAACCTGACATTGACCAGGGGCGGATCTAGGATTTTCGAAAGGGGGGGGGGCGTATATCCAAAGCTTTGCCGAGCGTTAAAACATAGAATAAGTAAAAATTGTACTAATTTAACGGTTTCTGACGTCGACCATGTATGTTTTACAGTAAACGTTAATGGATTAGACATTTTTAATGTCGTATTCTCCCCACTCTTAAAAAAAAAATAGCGATGGCCATCGTAATACGCCCACTTTTATAATGGCAGCCAATTTGTCCGGGGTGTTGACAAGAGTTGTCAGTAAATGAAAGATTCTGAGAATGACATTTTCTCTAAAATCAAGGGCAATAACCTTATTATGTTAAATATTTTTTTGATCTTTCTGAATTTCAAAAAGGTTTATCCATGGATGATTACAAACATTCACACCAAGTTTAATCGAAATCCATCAAAAAACCAACTCCCTATTGAGTCCACAACATATTTTCAAAAGCAAGGGCAATAACCCATGAATTTTTTTTTGATTAATCTGATTTTCAATAGGGTACATTCTTGGGTGATTATGAATACTCATACCAAGTTTCATCAAAATCCACCAAGAAACCAGCTCTCTATCATGTCCACAACATATTTTCAAAAGCAAGGGTAATAACCCATGAAATAATTTTTAATTAGTCTGATTTTCAATAGGGTTCATCCTTGGGTGTTTATGAACACTCACAGCAAGTTTCATCAAAATCCATCAAGAAATCAGCTCTCTATCGTGTCCACAACTTTGTTAAAGGCTGAAAAATTAACGCGTTTTAAAGAACAAAGGCAATTACTCATCATATATTTTTCGATGTTTCTGATTTTCAATAGGGTTTATCCCACGGTCAATACAAACACTCATACCAAGTTTCATCAAAATCCATTAAGAAACCAGCTCTCTATAGTGTCCACAACATATTTTCAAAAGCAAGGGCAATAACTCATGAAATATTTTTTGATTAGTCTGATTTTCAATAGGGTTGATCCTTGGGTTCTTATGAACATTCACAGCAAGTTTCATCAAAATCAATCAAGAAACCAGCTCTCTATCGTGTCCACAACTTTGTTTAAAGCTGAAAAATTAACGCGTTTTAAAGAACAAGGGCAGTAACTCATCAAATATTTTTCGATGTTTCTGATTTTCGATAGGGTTTATCCCAAGGTCAATACAAACACTCATACCAAGTTTCATCAAAATCCATCAAGAAACCAGCTCTCTATCGTGTCCACAACATATTTTCAAAAGCAAGGGCAATAACCCATGAAATATTTTTCGATTAGTCTGATTTTCAATAGGGTTCATCCTTGGGTGATAACAAACACTCACAGCAAGTTTCATCAAAATCCATCAAGAAACCAGCTCTCTATCGTGTCCACAACAATTGTGGACAGACAGGCAGGCGGACAGACGGACGGACAGACAGACGGACAGACGGACAGACAGGGGCGACTACAATATACGCCCACATTAATGTGTGGGCGTATAAAAAGGCAAAGTAAAGGGGGCGTACGCCCTCTATGCCCCCCCCCCCCCCCTTAGATCCGCCACTGTTGACAGCTGACATTTACGACTATAGGAGTACAGATTGGCGCCAATTTCCGAAAACATGACTGGACTAAAGTTAGCGTTCCAGGCCCGTAGCCCGCCAAGTGCTTTTGACTACACGGTATAGTTAAATCTTTTATGTCTACGCCCATTCGATACCTTTTCTCTATAAAGAATCCAATATATAAAAAAGCTTTAACAAATATCCGAATAAGCGTCCATCCTTTAGGAATAGAGAGTGGTCGGTACAGACAGGTTACCTGTAAATCGTAGAATATGCCAGCACTGTCATCTTGACCTTGTATGTCACTCTACAATTGATGTATTGAACACTATTTTAACAGTGGTATTTCTATATCGCTCTATAGTTCCTTGCTATATCTAATGTGCTATTTTAACAGTGTTATTTCTATATCACCCTTTGTTTGAAGCATTTTTTTTAAATTGCAAATATTTTTTTATTGTACTATATTTTGTTTTGTCCATTTTCATTGTAAATCTGTATAATGTTTGTAGGACGAAAATGTAATAAATCTTTTCTTTATCTTACGGGGAAGAACGTCCAATTACGGGTAGTTTAGATAGCCACCCCATCCCCGCTTCATAGAAAACTGTGTGTACTGTTACGCCATTACGCTAGTTACTGCTGTCGTTTCTACCATTATTTGTGCAATCGGAGGACTGGAAGTGAGATTTTAGTGACCTCATCTAGAAAATTTTGAGAATTTGACTCGCTAAAACGCGATTTCCTGATGAAATAAAGGGTAACTTGTATCGGAACTGAGGGACAAACACAAAGCAAATTTAAGCTTATTTCTGTAGGGTCAAAGGGATCTTGTCTCACTAATTGAGAATTAGACGCGAATTCCAGACATCTCCAGGTGAATTTAAGGTTCAAGGTTATTTTAATATGGTCTGAGGTATGTCACTAAGAAAATGCTGAGAATTACACATCTGTTTTGCTGCCGAGGACGCCAATTGGAAACCTGGAAACACAATTTCCTGAAGTCTGTGATCTCTTTAGAGAATTTGACTCCCGGAAATACGATTTCCGAACGAATTTAAGGTTTATAGAGACTGCGGGACCAACATGAAAATTTAGAAAATTAGAAACCTGGCAGAATTTTATTATCAGACACTTATAAATAAATTACCAATCATAAATATCCCTTACAAGTATTATATAGAGTTGTTTCCAATTAATAATTGATATCGAAACAACTCTATATAAACCTATAAGGGATATTGCATGATTGGTGATTTATGTAAAACTGTATGATAATAAAAATCCGAATAAGCAAAACAATTCCGTTAATCATAAACTGCGTCTAAAATCATGGCAAAATCGAGAGAAATAGTTCTGTAGTAGTGGACTACTCCACAGAGAAGTACCGACAGTTGTTTTGAAAAGAGTAAGCATGGTCTGCTTCGCGTTGTAAAGTGTGCTAGATGTAGATGTGCTCTTTCATTCTCTATAACCTTTTCTAATTTAAGATTAATGCTAGGTTTACACCATGTTCCCGGCGGTCACGGTAATCACGTTTCAGGGCCACGGGAGGAACGGAAGATTTTGATCCTCCGACAGACGCCGACGGACTCCGACTCTACGACAAGACATTTGAGACTTGATATTCGCAAATTGAAAAGCACGTTTTAATCACATAGGCTGCACTAAAAAGTTGGAATGTTTTTATTACGTATGAAGAAACGAAATTTGTTTTATTATTATTATTTCACTTGTCAGTTGATATTTTATCGGAGACTGCATTTTCGTATTTACCATTGGAATGTAGAATTCATTTTTCCACAGAATTGTATTATATTAACACTAATTCGTATCCATGCTTCCGTCGGAGTCTGTCGGAGGATTCATGGCACCGCTGACACTAATACCATCCAACCTATATACAATCTGTAAAGTGTGCTTAATGTGCTCTTTCATTCTCTGTAACCTTTTCTAAATTGAGATTAATGCTAGGTTTGCACTATGTACTATTCTCTATTATGACAAGAAAACAACGCGATGGCTCTTTGCTAAAAGTGAATAAGTCCGACAACAAGATTTTGAGAAAATGGCCATCAAAGTTTTTAAGTTAACAAAACCTTCCACCATTCAATTATTATTTATAGCATTAGTTCCGTCTTTTGAATACACAAACTTGATCATGCCATTTTAATACTACAATACACATTTTGCTTTTAGGGGGACAAGTTTTTGTAAAATATTAACCATTTTGGACTTCAATATTCAATATTGTTATTCAGTTTTAGTCGGCAAAAAGTGCTTACATGTACAAATTAACTCACAATGACTTCCACCAGAAATGAATAAAAGTGACATGTTCAATTTTGGCAGTAATACCTTTCATATTCTAAGACTTTTTATGTATAGCCAAAATTGAATGTATACATATATTCACTTTTGGTTGTAGACCAAGGCGTTTCAAAGGACTTATTCGTTTTTCAAGATCTCTGTTGGATGGCTTAGTGTCTCTGAATTTCTGGCTGGGTTTACTTGTGCTTTCATTGGATGAAGGATTTACTCGGTTGTTAGATTCTACGTTGAATTTGGTTCACATGTTGTGATGTTTGATTTGGTTAAATTTCAACAATGGCTTTCTCTGCTGTTTCCATGGAGAAGGCTATTTTCAAACAATCTTCTTAAGTTTTGTTTTCTGACAGCAGTCTTTTCTGGATGGTTGAACTTTTTAAACCAAAAACAAATAAATCACGCTAGGCATCTTTGAGGAAATTTCCAACTTCACATGTAGCAGCGAGTTTCTTTAAATTTGCAATGAAATCAGAAATGGACTCTCCTGCGATTTGTTAACCAATCTAAACCTTTCAGCCATCACAAGTCTTTTCGGAGCAAAATTTTCCTCTAAAATCTTGTCTGAATGCAAACCAGGTGAACACACAGCGTATCATCATAGGTCATTCCCCCTATGCACGAGATCAATATGGCACGTCTTCTCGCAACTTCTGCTGTGTCATCTGGACGTTTGTTTGCAACGAAATGCTGCTCCAAACGGACTAAATATCGCTTGATATTGCCTCTGGAGGCTTTAAAAGTTTCAATTTTACCCAGCTGAGACATCTTGGAATTTGCCTCGTCGCCAATATGTTCAAAATATTGGCGACGAGGCAAATTTGGATAATAACAACACTAAAATATAATCATGACTTGTTTAATTAAAGTCCACGAAACTAACAGACTCTATAAAGAAGAGTTGAACAAGGGAAGTAACTAAGTAAATATAAGAACACAATTAATCAGTCCTATGGCTTATAGTCTTATGACACAACAGCTTGAACCCTAACCCCTGACGATCACCCGAATTAACAAGTGGTTGCCTAGCAATATACGCCCACTTACTACCATAAATTGTCAATATATCAAGGAATGTTACTATCTTAATTTTTGTTGGATGGTGTTCAGATATCTACACACAAAAGTTTATCAAATTCCTACAACACCTGTGGTCTCTATCACGTTCACAAGTCATTTTTGACATATTTTAGGTGTAAGACTCAGTAAATATTTGTTGAATCGATCCGGAATTCGAACTTGTCCAAGATCTTATGAATATAATCCTACACACAAAATTTAATACAGATCAAACTAAAACTGTAGTCTCTATCGCATTCACAAGCCATTTTTAACACATTTTGGGTGTAAAACTCCGTGAATTTCTATCGAACTCAAATTCGAACTTGTCCGAGATCTTATGAATATAATCCTACATACAAAATTTTATTCAAATCCAACCAAAACTGTGGTCTCTATCGCGTTCACAAGCCATTTTTAACGTATTTTGGGTGTAAAACTCCGTGAATTTTTGTTGAATCGAACCCAAATTCGAACTTGTCCGAGATCTTATGAATATAATCCTACATACCAAATTTTATTCAAATCCAACCAAAACTGTGGTCTCTATCGCGTTCACAAGCCAATTGTGGACTGACGGACGGACGGACGGACGGACAGGGGCGACGGCAAAAACAAAAACAAACGTGATAGCCCCATTAAAAAAAAAATCCGCCATCTTGACTGGTTCTGACTTGTCTTCACCTGACCTTTGACACGACCTCTGACATGAATTGACTTTGCTGAGAAAAAGGAGCATGGTGTATTGGGACGATTGGTTCGTTTTGCCGCATTGCCCAACTTGCTGCATTGTGCTCAACTGTACAAATACGACTAAAATCTTAAGGTTTCTGAAGTCTTTAAACTACTTTCTGGGAAACCGTCAGCTAAGTTTATGAATTATTGTTCTAATCGTAAAAACTTGGTTATTTTATTGTAGTCCAGATTTGACCATAACTATAGTTTGTGTCCCCAAATAAGTCCAAATTAAAAACAAAAGAAAATCAATGTGGGATAATAGATTAAAATATTTTAAATATTTTTGTATCTTTTTACTATTCGTTTTTCGTGCAGTTGGTCACGATGCGGTGAGCAACTTGACAAAACGAACCCATCATTTTGGGAGTAATCTGGTGAGGGCGCGCAGGGGCGGATCCAGGATTTTCGAAAGGGGGGTGTATATCGGTAGCTTTGCCGAGCGCAGCGAGGCGAACTTTTTTTTTACCCTTTTTTGGCTTAAAAACATAGAATAAGTATAAATTGTACTAATTTAACGGTTTCTGACGTGGACCATGTATGTTTTATAGTAAACGTTAATGGGTTAGACATTTTTGATGTCGTATTCTCCCCATTCTTAAAAAAAAAAGACAAATTAAAGGGGGGGCGTACGCCCTCTACGCCCCCCCCCCCCCCTGGATCCGCCACTGGCGCGTCAACTTATCTTTTTGTGCGAGAGCCCTAATAATTTATGGACGCCTCGCCGCAAGTTGTCCCCAACAGTAAACACACAGAAAACTATTTTAAGATAGCTAGTTGCCATTGTATCAAGAAAAATCTCGTAGAAAAAATTTAATCCTTACCTAATATACATCCTTGATCAATGCGTGATTTTAAACTGTTATAACTTGTATAGTTGTGACAGTCTTCACTGTCATGTAACTAACTATTATAATATAAACACTGTAGTAATATATAGCCAGGTACCTATTGTATTAATTCTATAGGGGACAATACAATCTTTTAATCATTTTCGGGGAATACTATATATATATTGACATGCTTTATGATAAATTAATTCAACGGATATAAAAATAGAATGTCAGCTTAACTCTATCTCTATTGAGAACACTTCAGCTATAGACACTGTAGGGATATGTACTTATTCTGAATATAATGTTTTCGGACAATACATTTGTAACAAAACACCTTTATCGTTTTTCTTGTTAACTTTAAACTAGAACCGTGCTGTGGTACTGAGGCAGTGGTATCCGACCTATTTCATGGTTGAAACGTTGCGTTTTGTAATCAATGGTTCAAGTTTTACAGAAAATAAAAACAAATCATATATCATGGAATGAAAACTGGAACGACGAAAATTGAGGCTATCAGTGTCCCCGATACACATACAAAGTTTAGAAATACGCTTTACAATCCCTTTAAAGAAAAACACGCACAGTTATAAAATAAAATACATTAACAACATATCGCCTTCACTCAGATCAAAGTTTGCAGTTTGAAATCAGAGAACAAACTTTTAAACATTGAAGTTATATTGTACAGTTTAGATTTTAGAAGCAAATAGAGTCAGAAGTGAAAACGAAATTAGGTTTCAGATCGATCAAAATAAAACTGTAAAAGTTGAAAAAATCAAACAATCATAGTCACAATTGCAGGCTTTGAACAGAGACAATTTGCATCAAATATGAAGAGTTTATTTATCATTGTTAGAGTATTAATATATTAAAACTAGAAAGAACTAGGAAAAAAACCCCAACAAAGCCATCACCATCCTTCCAGCAAACAAAGGGAAATAAACTGTCAATGATGATTACGTTATAACAGTGAACTACCTGCTTAAAAACACCACCTCCTAGCCCCGAGTAGAAGACTTGACCTCAACCTCATTCTTAGCAAACTCACCCCAGTTCCTTGACACCCTTCCCTAGAACAACATAGTTCCTTCACACCCTTCCCCAGAACAACATATTAACCCTTCTCCAGAACAACACATCATCCCGTTATCATTTTTTATTGCTATTGATAAAACAAATTATTTTATAATCTTTGTTAACTTCCAATGTGTCTGCATGGTTCATACAAAATTTATTATTTCAGATCACAATAACTCTACTTTACTTTTAATTTAGTGTATTCCAGGAACCTATTACAAGTCTATTATGTATTTTAATACATGTATGTCACTGGTGATTGGCACTATGTCAAAAGGCATGTAAGAACAACAACATAAACATACATATTATACAGTTGACCATGGTATTTTAAGAGGCAGTGATGTTATTTTAGGTTTAAATATTTAGGACCTATAAAATAATGATGTCTATAGATCAATATTAAGAACAACCTGTCCCTAAACTTTCAACTACAATACTACTACTACTATACCTAGCAACAACAAGAATTGATTTGAACTATTTTTAATAATCAATAAACTAACACCTTTTTCTTTAATTCCTTTTAATTCTTTTTGACATATTCATGTTGATCAATTGGACACATAAACATGAATAGACCTACATAAAACATAATAAAAATCATGTACTATTAACTTTTATCTGTGGGTTGTGGAATGATTTTGCACATTCATTGACTATTTTTTAAGCGCTTAGTGTCACTGCTCTACAGAGTTTGCAGATCACCAGGTTAGATTTGGCTTTGAATTTGTAAACAGAAGTAAATAAACTTATGAAAAGAATACCTATAGTCGTTACACAATATCAGTGAGTCATACGGAATATTTTATTTTGTTAAACAATGTTAGTGAGCTATATAGTTTCTATAGGGAAGAATTTATTTGAATAGATAATTTGTATATCAATATACGAGGACAACATATCGAAACTTCACCTCTTGTATATCAAATACTATTGTAATATCTATTTTTGTTGTTGACTACATTTATAATTATTTTAAAGGAGTATTGTATGATTAGTCATGTGTGTTTTCTGATTGGTGCATTACCTGGTGGTGTCAATACTATAATAATATTTATTATCTAACGACGCTCGACATAGTAATAATTGTAAAGGAGTATTGTATGATTAGTTATGAATGTTTTTCTGTTTAGTGCACCATCTCAACAATGTTTGAAGTGTTTTATTCCCATTTGATTACAATGGCGTCGCAAACTAATTGTATTATTTCGACATTATATTTTCCAAGGTGGATAATATTTCTCACCGTTTTTCTTATACATGTCAACTAAACTATGTGGTATTATAAATCTGCCCCGACTGTTTGTTGATAATAAATAAACATCAACATTTACATTTTACATTATAAGATATCACTCCATATTCTGCTACTTCGTTAGATCAACAGTATGAGACAAATTTTAGATTCTACTGTCGTATAAACGTTTCCAGCGTCATACGTTTTCAGCAAAAAAGAAAAGAAATGAAAAACATAATACCATTCTGAGATAGATAATTTATTTGGTATACATCAATATCAGTTTTTTGGGTTTTTCAATAATTGACAATAATAATAACATGGGTCAGAAATTATGCCCAATACCGCAAGTGATACAGCCCTGTCTCACACTCGGCCCATGGGGACAAACAAAGACTCTTTATTTTACATGGGTCAGAAATTATGCCCAATATATACCGCAAGTGATACGACCCTGTCTCACACTCATCCCATTGCGACAAACATAGATGCAATTAACAATATATAGACAAGACCAAGACTCTTACCAATTTACCTTGTACCTGTTTTACTCTGACCAATTTACCTTGTGCCTGTTTTACTCTGACCGATTTATCGTGCCTGTTTTACTTGACCAATTTAATCAAATTAATCAAATTTTTCAATAATAATCTGTAATTGTATGGATATTTGCATAGTTTTATGGGTTTATTTGATTCTGTTTGTATTCTTTGGACACCGTTGATAAAAATATACTTTCATTGACCAAGTTCGAGAACTTATTTTTTTTGTTCATTCTAAGACGTGATATTGCTTTTAAATTATTTCTTAGGTTTGAAATATTTTTACGTATAATATCTCCGATCTTATTTTCTTTTTTCAATTTTAGTTTTTCTACTTTAGATCATGTAGACATTATTACGGAGTCCCGAATTGCTTATTTCATTAAAACAAATTGCTTATTTCGTTTAAATGAATTTCTGATTTTGTTGAAACGAATTTCTTATTTCGTTTAAATGAATTGCTTATTTCGTTTAAACGAATTTCTTATTTCGTTTAAACGAATTGCTTATTTCGTTAAAACAAATTGCTAATTTCGTTTAAATGAATTTCTTATTTCGTTTAAACGAATTTCTTATTTCGTTTAAACGAATTGCTTATTTCGTTCAAACACATTGCTTATTTCGTTAAAACAAATTGCTTATTTCGTTTAAATGAATTTCTTATTTCGTTTAAACGAATTTCTTATTTCGTTTAAACGAATTGCTTATTTCGTTAAAACAAATTGCTTATTTCGTGTAAACGAATTGCTTATTTCGTTAAAACAAATTGCTTATTTCGTTCAAACGAATTGCTTATTTCGTTTAAACGAATTGCTTATTTCATTAAAACAAATTGCTTATTTCGTTTAAACGAATTGCATTTTCGTTTAAACGAATTGCTTATTTCGTTTAAATGAATTGCTTCGTTTAAACGAATTTCTTATTTCGTTTAAATGAATTGCTTATTTCGTTAAAACAAATTGCTTATTTCGTTTAAATGAATTTCTGATTTCGTTTAAATGAATTTCTTATTTCGTTTAAATGAATTGCTTATTTCGTTTAAATGAATTGCTTATTTCGTTTAAACGAATTTCTTATTTCGTTTAAACGAATTGCTTATTTCGATTGAACAAATTGCATTTTCGTTTAAACGAATTGCTTATTTCGTTTAAACGAATTGCTTATTTCGTTAAAACAAATTGCTTATTTCGTTCAAACGAATTGCTTATTTCGTTCAAACGAATTGCTTATTTCGTTTAAACGAATTGCTTATTTCATTTAAACAAATTGCTTATTTCGTTTAAATAAATTTCTGATTTCGTTTAAACGAATTTCTTATTTCGTTTAAATGAATTGCTTATTTCGTTTAAACGAATTTCTTATTTCGTTTAAACGAATTTCTTATTTCGTTTAAACAAATTGCATTTTCGTTTAAACGAATTGCTTATTTCGTTTAAATTAATTGCTTATTTCGTTTAAACGAATTTCTTATTTCGTTAAAACAAATTGCTTATTTCGTTTAAATGAATTTCTTATTTCGTTTAAACGAATTTCATATTTCGTTTAAACGAATTGCTTATTTCGTTAAAACAAATTGCTTATTTCGTTTAAACGAATTGCTTATTTCGTTAAAACAAATTGCTTATTTCGTTCAAACGAATTTCTTATTTCGTTTAAACGAATTGCTTATTTCATTAAAACAAATTACTTATTTCGTTTAAATGAATTTCTGATTTCGTTTAAATGAATTTCTTATTTCGTTTAAATGAATTGCTTATTTCGTTTAAATGAATTGCTTATTTCGTTAAAACAAATTGCTTATTTCGTTTAAATGAATTGCTTATTTCGTTTAAACGAATTTCTTATTTCGATTGAACAAATTGCATTTTCGTTTAAACGAATTGCTTATTTCGTTTAAATGAATTGCTTATTTCGTTTAAACGAATTTCTTATTTCGTTTAAATGAATTGCTTATTTCGTTAAAACAAATTGCTTATTTCGTTTAAATGAATTTCTTATTTCGTTTAAACGAATTTCTTATTTCGTTTAAACGAATTTCTTATTTCGTTTAAACGAATTGCGTATTTCGTTGCGCCGTGCTTTACTTATTCAGCACTAGATCGTATCATGCGCAATATTTCTCACTGGCTAAACATCAGAGCGAATAAATGGGAATCAAAATAAGAAATTATCCGAACCGTGTGGTGCAAATAGCTAGTGCGTTTAAAACAATGCATAATCTGTGTGTTCTGTAACTAAAGAGAAAAAATCTTCATTTTGTTATTTCTAATTTTAATGTCTATATCCAGTTCAAATGTTTCGTATGTCTTATCTTTTACTAGAAAACAATTCTTTTCATCTAAAGCTTTCGATTTTTTCATCAAAGGGATCGAATCGCACCATTGATTCTGTGTTACTTGACAGTTTCCATGTTTTCTTACAGAATAATCACCGTCTTTCTGATTAACCAATGAAATATCGTAATGAATGACACATGATTCTACAAAGGGGCTACTTCTTTTAGAAATTTTGATGCTCAAACCTATAACATCAGATTTGTCTTCAAGACGAAACCAAAATGTGACTCCATCCAACTTGGCTTTAACATCATCATCATCATACTCATAATAAATAGTTTTCCTAGTGAGTTTTTTCTCCTGTAAATCATCTCCAGATGTATTATTTACAACTGATGTCTTGCTGTTTGTGTTTGTCAATTCTGTCTCTCTCTGAAATAAGAAATAAACTTTGCAGTTTTGTGAAGACAATTATACAGAATAATCATTATTAGCTATGTAAGTGGTTCCCAACCTTTTTCAAACTTCATTAAGCTCCCAGAGCCATGACCCTCTGTTCTATTCCAAACAAGGGCAAAAAAGAGAATATAGCGCTAGCGTTGTTGTTTTGTGCCTCCTCAACACAGGAGGTCAGATCCAAAAGCAACTACAGACCTTACACAGCAAAATATAGTTAAATAAAAGTTGAAAGAGATTGAAAATGATATACTTCCTCATGAGCCATGCCCCCCGACAAACAGCCCATGGCTCTCTAGGGGGCCATAATTCCCAGGTTGTGAACCACTTCTATGTCAACTCTCTGAAAGGGATCTACAATTAACGAATTGGCAAACCCAGTCCCATCTGCTGGGATTGGAAAATAAACCGAGTCTCTGTATTCTAAAGACTGTGCACATTAAGGATCCATCGACAATTGGAAATCGAAAAGAGAGTTTGCCCGTTCTCATTAGCCCCAAAAAGCACTGAAAAGTAGTACGCAAAACTCATTTTATTTCCTTATTAGACAACTCAAGTTTTTAATAAAATCAATATTTGTCTATTGGAGTGTAATTTATATAAATATACATAACAGCCTTATCTACCAGTAGAAAGATAATATATCATGATTTGATATGTTATATAATCCTATAGTGTATGACTTTATTTAAAGGAATACTGCCTCTAAAAAGCAAACTTTTCAAAATTTGTGAATAAGAATTTATATTCATTGGGTAAATTGTCTTTGACCAAGTTTGAGAAATTAAATATTTGGTTCATATTAAGAGGTGGTATCGCATTTGCCTTAAGTATACAAAGTATATTATTTAAGTTATATATCGTTTGCTGATATCATTTTATTTCCAATGTGTCGTCATAGATTTCGAGCTTCAATTTACAGCTCGGATCATTAATAAATTGTTTTGGGGTTGAAGAATCAATCGAAGATAATAAGACTTACCGGTACGTTAAATATAGATCTGATAGGTGTCGTTATTACTTCGTATATACAAAACTATCAAAATAAAAAATATACATTCAAATTAGAAGAGAGCTCATATAGAATTTACAAAAACACCCTAAAAGCGACAACCATCAATATGTGACACTGCTGAATTCAATAAAAGTTTCGTTTAATTATCCCAGGCCCGTAGGAAGCAATTTCATATGGGGGAGGGGGAGGGGTATTGCAAATTATGCAAAAAAAAAACAACCCTGCGTATATAAAACAATTTTGATGTTACTGGCCCTAACAACATACCAGTATTATTTTGATATCATCCTAAAAATTAGATATATCATTGCTTCAATATAGAACCCACTTCTTTTACTACAAACAATCCCCCCATTAAACTGTGTACACATAAAGTAAAAATAAACACTTACTAAACTGTGAACGGTAAATTCCACAAAATAATTCACTACAGATAGGACTTGACCCATTATGTTGTGTGAAGAAAGCTAATAATCATAGCCCCCCCCCCCCCCCCCCCAGTGATTTTCGTGAAGGAAATTTAAAAAAATAAAATAGTTCGGAAATGATGTGATCAGGCAGATGGCGAGAAGTTTTTGGAATTAGGGGTTGGGTGGGGGTCGACTTGTCGGGCATTTATATTTCGTTGTCGGGCAAATTAGCATTAGTTGTCGGGCAAATTGGTTTTGCCCCCCCTCCCCGGTCAACTAGCGCCCCGTACGCCTATACTAATAATTCCCGCTTAATGCTTCAATATAGAACCCACTTCTTTTAATACAAACAATCCCCCCATTAAACTGTGTACACATAAAGTAAAAATAAACACTTACTAAACTGTAAACGGTAAAATCCACGAAATAATTCACTACAGAGAGAACTTGACCCATTGTGTTTCGGTAAGAAAGATAATAATTCTCGCTTAAAAGATGGTTTACTTGATTCTTACAGATTAACTTTTATTCTGTTGACAGATGAAATACTTCAACTTAGGAATTCTATCCCAGAATTCATCAATATTCCTAGAAAACTAGTAGAGCAGATTCTGATAAAAATCCTACTTTCATTTTCAAAACAAATTGATATATGATAACAATTTCTTTGTATATGCTTGCAACATTTACAGCTTCTGATTTTTATCCATTCGGGGCAGGCCCGTAGCCTGCCAAGTACTATTAGGGGGGCAAACGTCCAATCAAGGGGGGCAGTTTAAGTATCCACCCAAAACACCCCCATCCCCCTTTTATCGAATACTTTGTGTTATTGCAATGCATTGTTACACCATGTGTAATCTGTAGAGTTATTTCAACATTTATTGGTGCAGTAGAAAACCTGGAAATGGGATTTTCTGAAGTTCGGAGACCCCTAGAAAATTTAGATATTTTGACTCCTTGACACGCGATATCCTGACATTTCCTGACTTTTTCCAGCGAATTTAAGGTTCAAGATTATTTCTATAGGTTCAAAGGGTTCTTGTCTGAAAACATTTTGAGATTTAGAAGTCAATTAAAGATATTTCCCGGCGAATTTAGGGTTTAAGGTTATTTGAATAGGGTCTGAGGTAGGCCTATGTCACTAAGAAAATTTTGAGAATTACACATCTTTTTTTCTGCCGAGAACGCCGATTGGAAGTCTGGAAACACGATTTCCTGAAGTCTCTTCTAGAAAATTTTGAGAATTTGACTCTCTGAAACGCGATTTCCTGACATTTCCTGATGAATTTAAGGTTTACTTGTAGAGGAACTGTGTGACTAAATCATAGCAAAATCGAGATATAGATGAGAAAGTTCCTGATAATTGCCAGCGAATTTAAGGTTCAAGATTATTTCTAAATAGATCCTGTCTAAAAAACAAAACAGGGTTTAAGGTTATCCCTTTCCTGAAGTCAGGGATCTCTTTTAGAAAATTTAGAGAATTTGACTCCCGGAAACGCGATTTCCTGATGAATTTAAGGTTTAAGGGACTGCGGGACGAACACTGGAAAATTTTGAGAATCAGATACCTGAAAACGGTAATCTTAACATTTCCTGCTATAAAGACACCCCTTGACTCAGTAAAATGAATTAATGTATCTTTTAAAAATAACACTTGAGATTTTTTTTAGGGGGGCAAGATTTAAATTAGGGGGGGCAAAGCCCCCCCAAGCCCCCCCTTGGCTACGGGCCTGATTCGGGGAGAGATACACGGTTGATAAAGCTAGACAAACCCAGTCAAACCAAGTCAGACCCAGTCAATCTCAGATAAACACCGTCAAACCAAGTTAGACCCAGTCCGACTCCATCAAACCCAATCAATCTGAGACAATCTCAGTCAATCCTAGTCAGACCCAGTCCGATTCAGACAAAACCAGTCAACCCCAGACCAACCCAGTCAAACCTTATCAAATCCAGTTAAACCCATACAGAACCCAGACCAATTCAGACAAGACCCAGTCAACCCTTATCTAAACCAGTTAAACCCATACAGAACCCAGTCCGATTCAATAAAACCCAGTAAAACCCAGTCAGATCAAGATAGTCCCAGATAAACCCAGTCGAACTCAGACCAACCCAGTCAGATTCAAACAAACTCAGTCGAACTCAGTCAAACCCAATTTAACCAAGACAAACACAGTTACAACCAGTCAAACCCAATTAACCCAGACAAACCTAGTCAAACCAAGACAAACACAGTTACAACCAGTCAAACCCAGATAGATCCAGACAAACCTAGTCAAAACCAGACAGTCAAACCAAGACAGACCCAGTCCGATTCAGTCAAACCCAGTCAAACTCAGACAAACATAGTTAAACACAATCAAACCCGGTTAATCCAAGTCAAACTCAGTCAAACCCAGTTAAACCCAGTCAAACCCAGTTAAACCCAGACAAATCCAGTCAAACCCAGTTAAACCCAGACAAATCCAGTCAAACCCAGTTAAATCAACATAAATCCAGTCAAACCCAGTTAAACCCAGACAAATCTAGCCAAGCACATACAAACCCAGTTGAGTTGTGTTCTTACATTCCTGGAACTTTCATTCCCCTTCGGCAAGTGTCTGAACAAGGTAAACAGCTTTGAAAGACTTTAAAAAAATGGTTTTTTTTAGAATTTGAATAAATGGTCTTCGAATTAGTATTGTAAGTATAAGAATGTCTTTGCTTATGTCCTCATAGTTTGTTTTTACAGAGAACAATTTTAAGCCAAAATTAGTGACATTTTTCGGTTGATGAAAACTTTATTTAATTTATCCAATCCTCATGGACATAATGGCGAAAATTCTAAAATCTTTTTTAACTTGCACAGACAAATTAGATTTCTGCTGAAGCTATATGGACTAATGTAGACGTAGAATGTATGTGGATTCTTCTGAAGGAGAAAAAATCTCCGACTACAGTAAATGAACACATTTGGGCCACAATTATTCAGTATTTTGACATAAATGTATGACTTAATTTTACACTATCACATTCTGAAGGAATGTGCTATCACTATGTTTACATTCTATGAATTAATTTTATGTACCATCAATTCGTTATATTTACATTTTATTGTCACGCGCTACAGTGAACCCTTGTGAAAATTTTGCATTCATTTACCGATGAACGCAAAATTCTAGAGTGATCTCCCGTGACGTCGCTAAACAAAATCTTCCCTAACAACGTAGATTGTGGCGTATGAATACACAACATCATTATATTAAGAATAGACAAACCATGGATCAAACATTGGCTTGAGTACACTAAGAAATCGAAAAATAAGATATTTTGAACTTATTTGATATGAAATAAAGTCTCTTTTTGGACAAACAATGAATATAAAAATCGTAAATGTCGACTATTTGAGTGATCTGCCTTGACGATCTCCCTTTTTGACGTCATCTAAGTTTTGACGTCATGTTAATTGACAGGAGTTTTGTTGCCGATTTCGTTCCCAATTTTCTTACAATTTTAACTACATTATAGCAATTAAAGCTATAATTTTACCACTAAAATATGGTTAAAGATACCCGAACTCTACCGAATGTAAATATAAGGATTGAATGCAGATTTTTTTGCGTTCATTGGGTGATGAACGCCGAATTTTCACATGTTAAATTCGATTTAACACGTGAAAATTCTGCGTTCATCACCCAATATTTCCACTCACATTGTATTTGTCTTATTGAACCCTGCGACAAGAATCGCATTCAAATTCGCGTAAACTACAGTGGTTCACGAGCTCTCATTCTAGAGCGCGTATGAATACAATAACAGAACCTTCACGACGCTAACAAATTTCACTCTAAGATTGGACCTTGCCTTGAGGTCACAGGTCCAAATAAAGTGATTTCGTTACAAAAGTTATAAACAAAGTTAAATTTTTAAATTTTACCTTGTTAGAATTAATTATAATGTATTGTTACAATGATAAGGCTAGCGCTAAAAGCCTTTTCACTCTGTATTGACGTCATGTTGTTGCTGTTGCTAGGCGCCATTTCGATTCATCATCGACGGCTTTTTTTCCCACGGTCACATGACAAAACTTGTTGTTTTTTTTTACATTTTGTGAAAATGGTGTGAAGATTTCTTAATTAATATTTTGAATAATCAAAAAATAATAGAACTAAAAGTTATTTTTTGTAAAAATTATATTTTCAATAAAAATTGAGACGGAATGTTTGGGACTATTTTCTTACAGCGTATACATACTACTAACGCAGTATGGCTGCTGCTAAATTTCAACCAGCGGAATTTCTTAATTTCAAAATAGCAGAATTCGGTGGGAAGCCTCTAGAAAAGACAGTGGAAATATAAGCAACGAACGATGGACCCACTGCAGTTACGGTGATATGAATACATTGGTCAAGGTTCCAAATTTATCATGACTGCCTTCGGCAGCTCATTCAATTTGGCACCTTGCCCAATGTATTCATATCACCGTAACTGCAGTGGGTCCATCGTTCATTGCTTAAATGAACGCAAAAAAATCTGCATTCAATCCTTAATTAACGGTCACTTCTATTCAGAACCACCCTTCAATACGATTCTTGTCGCGAATAGTACATGTATTTAATTAAAACTAAGCTCTGTAATATGTGGGTATGCTTAGTTAATAAGGGGAGTAACTTGGGTTGTATCAGAACACAATTAACCAATCCTATAGCTGATATCAGGGGTTTTCAACCTGAATTGAACATTGGAGTTAATTACCCAGTAAGAACCATTTCTTCGGGAGGTATTGAGATTCTAGTCAAGCTAATGCTAGTTATGATTATAAGTCATTATATTCTCTCAAACTATTTTCTCCGAGAAGAAAAACATGAAATATGAAGGGCGTTAATGCAACCGATCACAGACTGTGAAAGGGACCGTAGAAAGAAAAGGTGAAGTTTTACCTGGCGAATGGCATTGTTTCAAGTTTGTGACTTTTCTTAGACTACCAGCACCTAGTGGCATCTCGGAGAGTTTTGTCCCTTAAATATGATTTTAAAATATTGCTCAGATTCGTCAAAGATGCTATGCGTAAAGAATGACAGACAATGACAATAGCTATTACTTCTTCTATCTCATTTTCAACACATCTTCCTTTTCCCAATTCAGTCCTTGCTCATTTCGGTCCATTTCTGTTTTGTGCCATTTAAGGCCACAGATACGTCAACAAGACCTTTATGTTATATGTTATAATAATGTTTCTACGATTTAAACTCTCTAGTAAAAGGTTAAAGAGTTTGTTGTTATTAAACTGTAAAGTAAAAGTTATTATAAAGAGAATGGTAATGAGTTATAGTGAATTGTATAGACAATATATTGATTCTGGTAGTTACAATGACTAATTCTTCTCTAACTAGTATATTACTACGATATGCTGCTACTAACTTACATGGGTTTTCTTTAGTGCTCATTCGACAAATATCGTATTAAAGAGGCACAGGCTTCATTTTTGCGGGTCGATTTGGATAAGTCTCAGAAACGGGGATTTTTTATCTCAGCAATTTAGTACTGGTTATCACAACTCACCATTGAAATTTGAGCCTTCAAATCCATGTGCATCCATAATTATCAGCATTTGAAAGTTATAATGCCCTACTACACATTAGCGATACTATGCAATATAATAGAAAAGTCATCTATAGAAATAGAAGGAGAAATGTCTAATTTAAGATATATTTGAAGGAAATATGCAATTTTCGTGCATTTCTAGTGCTTCTGAATGATACTTAAAAATATTCAAGACCCAAATCAACCAATAATAATGAAGACTGTTTCCCTTTAAGTATTTTTGAATGTATTGGCATAAGGAAGGTAATGCATATTGTAGTTGCCCCTGTCGGTCGGTGCGTTCGCGTTTACTCTATAGGCTACAATTCTTCATGGATCCTTTTGATATTGTGTGTCAAAACTATCAAACTTTTACAGGGTCGTATTCGAAACTATGTTCTAGACAACACGAGAGCAGTCGACTAGAGTGCTCAGTTACAAACGCTCAAGATCATCTAACAACAAAACAATGATGGCCATACTTTTACTTTCCTCTATGTTTACACGTCCCACCATTTTGTATCCACCGTTCTTGTACCTCACTCTCGGCGAAATTAGGAGTGACAAGAACGACTTTCCTGAGTTTGTTCTTGTTGTTCAAAATCCCGTTATTCCTCTTAAACAATCTCGAGTTCTCAAGAACGTAGTTGCGAATACGACCGATGTGTTTCGATGTATTGTCCATTCTCAAACACTAGACGCTTGTTCCAACCACATAATTAGCACTTGGTAAAGTAAGTGTTGCATTTGTTTACAGCGCGTGCCGTCTTCGACAAGTTTTGACATGCGCAAGGTGACATCTCAATTTTTCAAAAGAATTGGTACTAGGATAAGTGTAAGAATACATTCAAAATACGATTGTATTTCTGAAAATACAATAGTTCATAGCATGGCGTATCATTTCATAAGGTACAAACCAGTAAAGTGGCGTGTCGGAGCTGTCAGAAGATTATTGACACTGTATTTATACATGTTGTGATTGATGGTGTCGGCCTCCCCTGTGTCATTATGACTGTATTTATTCTGTATTTGTTGAATATTTCCAAATGACGGACTGTGAATTATTGAATAAATAAACTAGAAAATAAGAATTTAATTTATGATACTTTATAAAATAATGACAGGTTAATTTTATGGTTATACAAATTTGTAAGAATACATATTAATGTTGTGCAGTACTGTAGCGAGGTGTCTGTAGCCTAATCACACTTTCGATAGGTATTTTTCAGGTCTTTGACATACATAACAACATAACATAAGGGTTGTTTGAGCCGATACATCCGACTCATTAATGGCTATAAGTAGTGTAGGTAGACTCAATTCGGTCGCACCTTTCCCCATGTCATTTTCATCCCATGGGGAAACTTGCAACCAAATTGAGTCTACCCAAAACACACCTTAACACCCTACATTTCATAAAACAGCCTACATTTTTCATAGAATTCTTACGACAAACACCTTCAATAAATTTCCTACATTCCATCAAAAAAGCATATTAAAAATAGGATGAGTTTAATTTTAAAACATGAACAATACAGGAAAAACCCCCCATTAAAACATTAATTCCACCAAAAAAAAATTGATGTGGTCTGGTTTTTTATTCCTTCCCTTTATTAAAGTGAGGTAACTCTTCTTGGAAAAAATATTTCAGACCACAATTAATTTTTCTAAACATGAAGCGTGGACTGTCTACTCATGTTGATGGATACTTAAAAATACTTACCTAATACTTACCTAATACTTACCTAATACCTACATATCTTCCTTTCAACATTGCTGAAACAAGAAAGCCATTTAGATGAGAATTTTGAAGGATTTTTGCTTTTTTATCAATTATTCTATCTGTAGAAGGGAATCATGGGAATAACTGAAAAAGAAATTCAATAGTTCAAAATAATCAAACATTGGAATCATCTCCTCAAATTAAATGTTTCTGAGATGAATGACTCAGTACCCTATGTTAACCTATAAGCCAACAAAACCATATTTGTTCTTCGTGTGATCAATTTACCTCCCTCCAATTAGGTATTGAATTTGATGTCCCCCATTTTGGTTGTAAATCCTACTAAATATTGTAGAATAAACAGATAGGGTTTTCAATACCTTAATTTTTCATGTATACCCCTTTTAAGGTCAATTCTCAGAGCAAAAAAATTCGAAAGTCTCGGAGAATTAACAAAGGGTTACATGAAATCACTACAGATTGGAAACTTTTATCTAATGAATTGATTGAGAATTCATGTTAAAACTCAACATCTTCCTTATCACTACAGATATTATATACATATGAATGATTATATACATTAGATGTGATTAAATAATTTGGGATTCAGGCAAATTTTTATCTCTGCTCAGAAGTCCAATATGATTTGATGTGATTAAATAATTTGGGATTCAGGCAAATTTTTATCTCTGCTCAGAAGTCCAATATGATTTGATGTGATTAAATAATTTGGAATTCAGGCAAATTTTTATCTCTGCTCAGAAGTCCAATATGATTTGATGTGATTAAATAATTTGGAATTCAGGCAAATTTTTATCTCTGCTCAGAAGTCCAATATGATTTGATGTGATTAAATAATTTGGAATTCAGGCAAATTTTTATCTCTGCTCAGAAGTCCAATATGATTATGATGTTATGAGTCTGTAGTGAATATAAGGAAGTAAAATATGACGTGTGTTTCAACATAGAATTCACTAACAATACACAGAAACATTGCTTTGTCAATCTGTAGTGGTTTGAGGGGTGAGTCATAATAGCACACACGAAGTTAATTATACACAATTGTTGACTTTATAGGTCAGACATAAGTTGCACTAGTAACCCAAAACAGAAACATAATTTGATAGATAGATTCCATTGCCCGACATCTTGAACTATTAAAATAACTTAATCAGAATCCTATTATCCCTTCATTAGACGGTATAATTGATAAAAAAACAATAAAAATTACACATTATTCAAAATGGCTTCTTGTTTATATCTGCTTTCTATGTCAGGTGATATCATATCCGGTAGACACATTTTATTAGTCTCTAACACAAGGAAGTAAGATATATTAATATTACATCCTGTTTTATATAATCCGAAACGATCAGACTTAACAAAAATATGTGTCCCTCGCTTTTTTACATTCAATCGGAAATATGCTTAAGTCAATCAGCAAGTTGTTATGAAACGTGCAGTGCATAACATAACAGGGTATAAAAGTACGTACTTTGGCAATAATTAGTCAGTCGATCGTGGGGCAGGAACTCGCTAAGTTCGGCTCTGATTGCTTACTTCTATGGGAATTACAACACTCCGCTGGTAGAGTAGAGCTCGTGGGTTAGCTCGAGACGATCTGGGTGTTCGGTTTGTGGTTCAATGGTGAACTACTATGTGGTTGGGAGAGAGCAATAGGTCGGGAATGTGATTTTTGTGTTGTCTAATGTACCTTGATGTTCCTACTTTGGAGAGCTAGGTGGTGGAGAACAGATCGCGAATCAATTCAATCCCTCCTGATACATATGCATATAGTAAATGTATTGTATTTTATCAAAATAATTCCTCTAAAAATGGCAAATAAAATTCTTGATCCAATTTTTAGATTATACGATCCAATTCTTTATTCATTTAGTCGTAAGAAAGAGGATTACATTATTATTAATGCATCTGTGGGGTCTAAATCACAATTGAATGATGGTGGTAGGGTCACTTTCGAGATCAATAGTCTGTCAAATTGGTTATTACTTTCCGATGCCTATTTCAGATGCGATTTCAAAATCAAGGACGGAACAGCAAATGAAAATAGAGTCCCACAGACTAATACAACATTAGAAAATAATTTCTTTCCTTCTTTATTTAGCGAAATGGTTTTGGAAGCGGGATCAAACCCCATAGAAACCATCAAACACCCTGGAGAATTTGACACAATGTTGAAAACAGTCCTTTACCCCAAAAACTACGATTCAGTCTCGGGTTGGATACCCGATGTTGGTGATGGGACCGTTTTAAAAGAACCAGTAAAAACTGTAGCTAACGATGCTGATATCGCTAGAATGAGAGTCATTGCCAGAAATAGCATTGAGAGAATCGGTAGAGCAGTAAACCAGGGGTTTGACAAACGAGTAAATCAGTACAATAATGTTGTTGAGGATAATAGATGGGGTAATTACGTCAATTGGAAATTATATCCTTTATTCGGTCTTTTAGAACATAGAAAAGTTTCTATAGGTTTACCATTTAAAATTCATTTACAAAGAGAAATTAATGACGATAAGATATTCTTTGGAGAAGCTAATTCAAATGCAAAATTAGAAATAACAAATCTCCAACTTTTCATACCCGTAATAACACCATCAATTGAAGTAGAAACGAGAATATTCAACTCGTTAACTAAAGACATTGAAATAGCTTTTCTTCGGCGCAACACTGTAGGGAGTATGACTTTAACTGGAGAATCCACAACATGGCCAATCACTAACAGCATTAAACCAGCAAGATATTTAATAGTTGGTTTCAAGAACTTACCAGATTCTCAGACAAATAACAACAATATCTTTAGAGTGGCAATGAACCAAACTCAAGATCCTATAATCCGTAAAGTTCAAGTAAGATTAAACAACGATAATTATCCTAACCAACCTTTAACTATTAATCCATCCACAAAGGATTATAATGAATTGTATAGAAATTATAAAAATATGTGTGAATTATTTGGAAATCCACCTCAGTTTGGATATGTAGATTTTGCAATTAATCACCCAATCTTCTGTTTTGATCTATCAGCTCATCAAGAAGATCTTTTCAAAACTGGAGTAAACATAAATATTCATATCGAAAAAACACAAGGAGATGTAACCGGTTATTGTTTATTATTGGAAGAAGCAAAACATATAATAAAAATATCCGACAGACGGATGATTCGAATAGAATAAATTAATCCCTTAAAAATGAAACCCGAAACTTTAGTAAAAAGAATAATAGACGCTATCGAAACAGAAAAGCCAACTACAATTACTTACAATGGTAAAAGAATCAGAATAACTAAAAAACTTATTGATACATATAAACACTGTAAAGTGCGAGATGATATAGATTTAGAAAGAATTGACAAGAACATAAAGGCAGGTGGATTTTTACCTTTCCTACCCTTGATCTTTGCTGGGCTTGCAGCCGCAGGTGCCACGGCCGGCGGAACGGCAGGAATAGTTCAAGCCGTCAATGCCAAGAAAGCAGCCGAAGCTGAAAAAAGTGAAAAACGTAGACATAATTTGGAAATGGAAAAGTTAGCAAAAGGTTCGGGAGTAGCAGACATATTAGGTACAGTTAAAGAATTTGGAAATCGATTTAGTGAAGAAACTAAGAAAACTGTCAAACAAGGATTAACTAAATTAGTGGATAGTATTGACACAGGGGAAATCAAAGTCAAACATAAGGGTAATGGAATAGTTTTTAAAAATATACACACTGGAGAAGGAATATATCTTTCAAAGTATAAAGGAGAAGGTGTAATTTTTGCTACATAAAATGGGAAGGAAATTTAATCATTCAGAAATATTTCCTAATAATCCAATGCTCATGTGTATATGCGGTAGTTCAGGTTCTGGGAAAACTCATCTCACTTTTAACATGTTGACAACACCCAACCTTTTAGATTTCGATTCTTTGTATATCTACACAACAACACCAGAACAACCGTATTATCAATTTCTCGAAGCTTTAGAATATTTACCAAAGAAATATGTTCAAGAATTATTTCAATATTACGAGGACAACGATGAGATAGAAATAAAAGATATCTTAGATAACTTCATAAAAGAAAAGAATCCATCTTTCAATCCAACTGACATAAAAGTGTTTCTGACAAAAAATGTAAATGATTTGGACTTGTCTAATATTGATAGTAAACGAAAGAACTTAATATTGTTTGACGACTGCGTAGCGCAAAAAAATCAATCTGTTCAACAAGAATTCTTCACGAAGGGAAGACATCACAACTGTCACTGCTTATACCAATCCCAATCTTTTTACGGGATGGATTCTATGTTTATTAGAAAAAATGCTAATTGTTTTTTATTATTTGAATTAAACGATAAAGATTTATCTCAAATCATACAGTCGATAAATCACGGAATGGACAGAGATTCGTTTAAAAAGGTTTGTAAAGCTCAATGGAGAAATCCAGAGGAACATGGATATGTATTCGTTAATACAAGAAAACCTGCGGGTGAAAGAGTAATGATCAACATATGTTAATTTATTTTTTTAAAAATGGAATGGAATAATATTTTAAAAAGAAATAGAGAATATATCAAAGCTAAGAATAAAATAAAGACCCAAGTTGAAAATAACAGATTACAACAACTTGGATTAACGGAAAATCTACAAACTTTATTTAAACCAATATTAAAAAGTCAAGAGGATATCAAGAATAAATTAGAAGCTCCTAAACAACAAATTCAACAATCTCCTCCACAAATAGAATATCCCATTGAAGATGATGGAATCGTAATCAGGACATTAGATGATATAAAACGTTATTTTTCAAATCCAAATCCAACCCTAGCCAAAACAATAAAGCCAACAATTGATCAGGATGGATTGATTCTTAACGGTTTTAGGATACGTTTCAATCAATTCAACCCAACATTTAAGATTGACAGAATAGACGCTATATATGATTTAACACCCGGTATGATTAATCTTTTGAATGGGTATGATAAAGATTATAATTTCAAAGATTTAAATTCATACGTGGAAATTCTTACATCGACAAGGACAGGAGGACCAAAAACTTTAAGATTAAGAAGACTGGAAAAAGAATTAGATGATAACACCGATGGTAGTGATGATAACTACACTGATGATATTATAGAAGAAATCGATGACTTTTTGGGACATACAGGAGATGGTGTAATTTTTCTACCAGACAATAACGAAGAATTGCTTAATAGATTACAAATAATATTAGCGGCAATGAAGGAAGGACATCAATCACACAGACAATATAATGAATTAAATTGTATATTAAAAAGACTCCTACAAAAAGGTATCATAGATAAAAATGATTATAAAAGTGTTATTAAAAATGAGTCAACTATTCGTCATCACCTCAAATAAATCAGACATTAAATTATCTCTAGATTATGAGTATGAACTTGATCGAAATCAAGAATATGAATTGGGATTAAAGTATTTCTCTGTTTACAATTCCATTAGAAATATCAACGAAGATAATAACAAAATAAAAATATCAACAGATAATGGAGCAACATTCAAAACCATAAGTTTACTACCAGGAAGTTACGAATACATAGCCATTAACGAATACCTATCTGAATACGCAGGAAGTGTCAATGGTAAAAACAATATTGAATTCGAAGGTAATTTAAATCTGAACAAAATGAAATTGATATTAAGAAATAATAGTCAAGTTGATTTCAACGTAGAAAATTCATTGAATACGTTACTAGGATTTGATAAACGAGTATACACCCAATCAACTATAGCACCAAATAAAGCTAATATCGAGAATGATGTCGATGTGATCAATATACATTGCAATTTAATAAACGGTGGATTTTTCAATAAATACAAACGTCAGATTATTTACAGTCTTCCAACATTCACTGTTCCGATTGGATATAGAATTATAGAGAAACCATTTCAAACAACATATTTACCACTTAATTCCTTTATGATCAAAGATATAAATCTGGAAATCAAAGATGGCAAAAATAGGTTTATAGATTTTGGTAACGAGGAAATTGTTATTCAACTTCATTTAAAACAAAAAAATTAACATTCTTCTTGAAGAGTTAGATAATCAAAGTCATCAAATTCATAGTTTTCATCCAAGGACATCTCCTCTTTATCATTGTAAGGATACATGATTCCTTCATCGTTCGGTGCTTTTCTCTTTATGAGATTCAGATAACTTTTAAATTTTTTAGTTTGTTTTTCTTTAGGAATAACTATTCCATTAGTAAAACTCTTCCCCCATGGTTTATCGAATTCATTCGTTATGTCATGTCCACTAGCTAATTGAATATAATCCTCTACCTTAACCTTATAGTTCGAGTAACCCTTAAACGTTTTCTTTTCTTTTAGAACACCGTCGGAAGTTAGAATGATATTGTATTTAACTTTTGGCGCTAAATATAAACCAAATATAATTCCACCATCACCATAATCATTCTTTCCTTTACAATACTCATTTTCGGACACCAACCCAGCTTCATTTAATTTATCCCAATTGCTAGAAGAAATGTATAAACTATCGGTATCAGTATAGTATATTTCTGGTTTATAAAAACCATCTATTACGTGAATAAAATTATTCATTATTTTTTTACTGTGTGATAATATAAACGTACCTAAATGAGTGGGTGTTAATCTCGTAAAATCCTTTGGAGGAACAAACTCTTTTTCTTCGTCATTAATCTCAACAATGTATTGACTATCATTTAGTCTGTCATACTTTTTGACGTGTTTGTCGTAATTAAGGCGAAAGGTTTCTCCATTCCATAAGTGTAATGAGGTATTTCTATCCCTCTGAATAGATTTCCCATACAGGGCATTACCTAACAACTTCATGCAGTTACTGGCAACCATATCCCCTTCCTTTTTGTATTTACTCCTTAATTCCTTCAAAATCAAAATATAATCTCTATAGGGTGGATTTTTAAAATTTTCTTCGTAAACTATACCATCTAATATTTTAATAATTCGTCCACCGGCTTTCACTATTTCTTGAATATCGACTGATGTTAAAACATCTGAACAGAAACCATTTCTGAATCTGATTTTAGTGCCAGTTTCCTTTTTACCTTCTTTATTCGTGAAAGTGATTTTATCTTTAGCTGGTATGGGTTGAAAGAACATGTTTTTGGGATATTCAAACCAGACTTTTAAAATAGCAGTTCTAGGTCTGAATTTCTGTTCATTAAAGAGCTTGACAAATTTTCTATTTTCTTCTGGTAGAAACGCTCTTGCACTTTCAGCTTTTGGATATTCACCTTCTGTCATAGCGGAAGCGTACAAACCGTTGGCGTCAAATGCCATCAGTTTAGTACATTTTATTTTTTTAAGTCTCGAGTGAACTTCCGTTTTATCTGTATCACTTTTACTATATTCTTTAAATAAATCAATTATGTTATTGCTTTCAAGTTTTGTGTATTCCCTTAATACATCACAAATTTCATCCATTTTGTTCGTTTCAAATGATTTTCTGTTTGCTGAAACTCTTCCTCCTTTAATACTTTGTCTTATAAAATATCTTATAAAAGGGTGAGTATGCGAGTAAACTTTTTCTATGTTTTGCTTTTCGGTGTGTTTCAGAACCATTCTAGTACTTTCGTACCATTCTTCTTCAACCATTTCTTTATCGTAATGATATAAATAATACCAACCCTTTAAAGATAAAGATGGAGCCGTAAGATTATTTGAAACGTTTTGGAAGACAGTTTCTCTCATTGCTTTATTGTATTTTATCAAACAAGCTGCGAGACATAAGGTATCTCTTTTAGCGTACGGTTCCCATTCGTGTCTTAAAGATTCCCAATTATCTTTGGTGTATTTTGCAATATTAATATCGGCAATCTTCCTCAAATTCATCGGTAGATTAGACGAATTCCCCCATGCCTCCAAACTAGATCTTTCATGTTGATAGGAACAAGTGAGAGATATATGTTGTAAATATTTATTTTTATCAGGTATCTCTTTCTCTCTTTTCCATTTTTTCTGTAATCTTTCTTCTGTATATGGATTAGATATAGGAAGAGATAGAATTTTATTATCTGCTACTAGTGGACATTGTGTTAGTTTATCAATGGTTTGAAGTGCAACCCAGTTGTCAAAACCACTCCCGTTATGGGAAATTAAGGTTAATCTTTTTTCATCTACTCTTCCTAAACGACGCAACATCTGATCAAAACAATCTGTTCCTACAAATATTTCTACTATATTAGTCATGAGTTTGTTGTAATATTCTTCTGGAATGGGATCAGTTGGTTTTAAATCTGGGAATACTCTTTTAATTAGTTCTAGTTTTTTCCTTAGTTTTTCCAAATTGACTAAAGTACAACAATAAGGAATGGCTTTATTTTCGTTATAAGTTTCGCAATCCCATGCGTATAAAGTATCATCATGAGGGTGTGAAATCACATTTAGTTTTAACTGAGCAAAACAAGTTAGTGCGTCATCATCCCCACAGGTTCTCCATACATTTTCATCGTAATTATCTTTTATTTCTTGAATGCCTAACTTTTTGTTATTTCTTCTTATCAAACAAAAATGTTCTTTGTGTAAATAAAATACCCAATCTAATTCTTCGGATACTTTCTTTGGTTGAAAATGTCTATGTGCGGGCATATAAATTTGAAAATAAGTATTAAATTTCTTATTGAAATCAGAGATTCTAGCAGATGTCATAACTCCTTTTCGGTTTGATTTTTGAAAACTATTGACGAAATCTTTAAATTCTTTTGTTAAGTCTTTATTCATGAAGTGATTTACACACTTTATAAAACAATAACCATCGCTTGGTATGAAACAATTTTTGCCTTTGTACTCATTTATCTTTTTAAGTAAATTACCACCTCTACCAGTTTTAGATCTTTTTATTATACTAAAATTATTTTTGCGGAAACAAATCTCTCCTGTAAAATACCAATCAGATGCGTCAGATTTATCATCCATCTTTGAATAAATAACTTGGAAAGTTTGAGCATTGAATCCAGATAATCTCATGTCTTGTTTATATTCCCCAACTTCATATATTTGACCATTTATTTCAATTTGACCTTTGATTTTAAAATCGTTAAATAGAATAGTTATTCTCTTGATTAATTCTGAAAAAAGTATATTTGATATTTTGATTTCATCTTCTTCTACATTTTCGGCTAGATATTTGAATTTTTCTTGCGAAGATAAAGTAGGTATTGCCTTGAATAATTTTGAAAAAGAATTGTTTAAATTTTCAATATTTTCCATCTTCTTTTTTTAAGTATCTATTTTAATTATGAATTTTTAACTTTTATTGATGACATTTCTACATTAAATTTATCTAAAATTTCATTGAATTTTTCTAATTCTTCAACTGTTATGTTCTTGTCTTCTCTCGATCTTTCGAAAAAAATAAACAATTTATTAAGATACGCATTTAAAATTTCGATTTTCCTTTTATAATGAGCTTTCTGTTTTGATGTAAAACCTAAAGTTATCAAACCACAAGATGAAGTTTGAACGGCAGTGAACGCAGCTAATACAGTTGGGACAATTATTGGAAGCATTAATCCACCGGTTACAGCTGTTGCCACCGTTATTCCTACTGTTAAAACTGTACTTAATGTTTTGAAAACAGAATCGATTCTACTCCATGTTTTTCTGCATTTGTTAAATTGTCTTAGTTTTTCTTTTAATTCTATTTGTTTGTCTATCATGTATTTTTGTCTGCTTTCTTGTTCCATTTTTAAACGTTAAATTAAGTGAACTTCCGATAATGCTCTACGTTTATCCTTAGGGTTTTGTACAATAGTGACATGTACCTGTACTAAAAATGCTTCTTGTTTTGACTCCTTGTTCTTCTTATCCCGATAAACAAAAAAATTTGTTTTTTTTTCAATAGAGATTTCTATGAAAAAATATGATACATATAGATTTTCTGTTAATGCTATTGGAAAATGTTTAAATTGTTGATTTTTATTAACATCAACAGAGAAGAAAAGATCATTATGAACAAAATATAGTTTCACATATTCAAAGTCTGTTGTTCGTAAAAACTCATAAATCTGTGTTTCTTCTTCTCGTGGTTTTGGATTTCTAATTATGTTTGCTGATGGTGGAGTTTCCGTTTCCAATATCATATCAAATAACTCAAATATATAAGGTTCTCTTTTCGTAAGCGGCTCGATTGAGATTCTAAGGTTATCTATATACAACTGATTTGACGAAATATTAAGATTTTTAACCCAAGGATTAAATTCTATAGTATCTACGATGTTACCATTTTTGATAAAGTGAACAGATAAAACATATTTATAATAAGTGAAACGATCTTGAATTGAAAAATCGACTTTTACCTTCATAGGAAAAAATATGTCAATTATAGTATTCCCCTCAAAATGAGTCACACTATCAGATAAGCCTCCAGGTAAGATTCCATGAGTATCTATATCTTTTTTAATATTTACTTTAAACCCATATTTATAACCACGAATGAATTCTCCAGTGATTTCTTCCACCGAATAATCTTTATAGTCTTTAGAAAATGGAAGAAAGAAATAATAGGGTTTAATATATTCTAATTCATTGAGATTATTTTGTAATGTGGTTATATTTGTTTCCTGTTTTAAAACTTCATTATTAATAGTAGTTATCCGTTGTTGAATCTCACTATAATCAATATTTTGTATTTGTTGTTGAATATAAGTTTTAATTTCACTATCATCAATATTTTCTATCTGTTGTTGAATATAAGTTTTAATTTCACTATCATCAATAGTTTTTAGTTCGTTTTGTAATTCAGTTTTAAATTTAGTTTCCAGAGCAGTTAATTCTTGTTGTAATTTATCTTCACTTATGCCTGGACTAATGTTGGATATTAGTTTTTTAAAATCTACTTTTTGTTTTGATAGTTTATCATCTAAATTAGATATTGATGACCTTAAATTTTGTAATTGATTTTTATCTACTACATTTATTAATTTTTGTTGAATAGATTCTATTTGTTTTTGTATTTCGCTATCATCACTAAGTTTACTTTCTAATGCGGTTAATTTGTCTTCACTTATGCCTGGATTAATATTGGATATTAGTTGTTTAAGATCTACTTTTTGCTTTGTAATCTTGTCATCTAATTTAGATATTAATGACCTTAAATTTTGTAATTGAGTTTTATCTACTGTATTGACTAATTGTTGTTGAATAAAACTTTTTAAACTTGTTACTTCTTTTTGTAATTTACCATCATCAATATAATCTAATTCTTTCAATTTAGATTCATTTATAAAATCTTTATTATTTATTTGTCGTTTGAAGAATCTTTTCACATCAGCTATTCGATCTTTTAAATGGTCTTTATCTACTTCAATTAAATTTATTTGATCCATTAAATATTTCTTGTTAACAGCATCATTATCATTTTCTGCTAACTTTAAATTAGTTATACCAAAATTGTTCATATCAATATCACCCTGAAGAATGTCTCCGATTTGATCCACAAAATATGGTTTGATTTTATTGATTGAAAATGTAGTGTTTGGTTTTTTAGTATCTAAAGGTAAAGCACCTAAACCAAATTTATTTGCCATTTTTATTGAGTTAAATTTATTACAATTTCTTCGAACTGTTTTCCTAAACTCAACTGATATAAAACCCAAAGTGAAAGCTGACCACAAAACTTTTGACCCGGCTTTTGTATTTGAAATGTAGAAGATTTAATTGGTTGATTAGTTATATTCATTATCTCTTCAGTGGGATCTAATCCAAAAGAGTCGAAAAAATAAAAGTTAGAGTCTTTGTACAAAGCGGAATGATGAACACCTTTCTGATCGGAAGTGTGTATATTTGTTATAGCGTAGAATTTACCTTTTTTACTTTTGAGATTATTTATTTCATCTCTCATACAATAATAAAACGGTGATATGTTTAACTCATTCGCCCATCTCATAAGTTGGAAGTTTGTGGTTGTATCGGTACCATATTTATCGAGAAATTCATTCATTTTTAAAAGTCAGTTTTTTGAAGTTCATTTTGATAAAACCTACCTATAATTTGTTCTTTGTCTTGATCGATTAATTCATATGTTGGAGGGGATGTGCTATTAACTTTATCTACGATAAATATTTCGTTTGTCCAATAACCAACATATCCTTTTTCGAATTTACTTTTATATTTGAAAATACGAACTCGATCTCCGACTTTAAATTTGGGTTTGACATTTAGATTTTTTATTTCATTTTCGTAGTTGCTTTGTGTGTTAATTGACTTTATGATATCTGGATTCTTTGAGGATTGTGCTGGTGACACACCTATAGATGAATGTATTTTGTTATTGTATTCGTCTACGACCTCTGGTAATATTTTTAGCCATTTTTGAGATTTTAATTCCGTGAACTTTTTGAAAAGTTTATTTTTTAGAGTCCTGTTGAATCTTTCAATAACTACAGCCTTACCTTCGTTGTGAGTACTGTAAATTTCAAACCCCACAGATTTCATATTTTTGTTATAAAATTCGCTCCCTTTATCTACCCATAACTTTTGGGGCCGTCTGTCAGATTGTTTCATTATGGTTTCAAATGCGTGTTTGACTGATATTCCAGTTTTGTTTTTGAGAGGAATAACCCAAGCATATCTCGTATACAAATCTATAACTGTTAAGCAATATTTAAATCCTCTTTCAACTGGCATATTAATTAAATCTGCTGACCATATTTCATCTTTATCAAATACTTTAACTTTTAAATAATGTTTGTTTTTTCTAAATTCTTTATGAATTTCATCCGCCAATCCCATACCCAATTTCATCTTTGCTTTTAACAGTTTAATGATTAGCGCTCTTTGCATTCTCTCTTTGAATGTTGGATTTGAAATATTTTCGAGTTCGATTATCATTTGTTTGTCTGCTTCGTGTCTAAAGTTTATGTCTTTGTTTCTGTAAAGTATGTCGTGTTTAAGCGCAGCAGCGTCAACTCTATTGACTGGTTCTTCCCCTGGTTTTGGTTTATCGTTTTCGTCTAATCGCAGATCTAATCTAGTACCTGGACCGGTGTAATTATGACCTGGAAGATGTTTCTCACCTGAGTATTTGGCCCATGGAAATCCAGGAAGATATCCTAATGATTTTTGAATATCGGAACCAAAATAAGTTTTTGGATTTTGAGCAATTATCAAAGACATTTTTATCCAATTACTTTAAAACCTTTTCCTGTTTTTTTATCTAAAGCTTGTCGTTCTATTCTCCTGTTTCGCAGTTCTCTTATTTGCTGTAATTCTTTCAGTTCGTCGGATTTTTTCACGGCGTCGTTTATTCTAATTCCTGCTTTTGCCACGGACCCAAGTGCTTGAGCACCGGAGGAAATTAGGGATTTGTTGTTTGAAACAAAGCTAGCTACTTTTGGAATTATTTTTGAACCTAGCGAAAATATAGATGAAAAGATACCGTCGCCTGAATAATCTTCGAATCTGTATTGTTCATGTTTTAAAATTAAACTCATCCTATTTTTAATATTTTTTTTTGATGGAATGTAGGAAATTTATTGAAGCTGTTTGTCGTAAGAATTCTATGAAAAATGTAGGCTGTTTTATGAAATGTAGGGTGTTAAGGTGTGTTTTGGGTAGACTCAATTTGGTTGCAAGTTTCCCCATGGGATGAAAATGACATGGGGAAAGGTGCGACCGAATTGAGTCTACCTACACTACTGCTATAGTCGACAATCTTCGGATTTTCTTGTCCCAGTGAGCGTTGGTTGCTTATTACATACACAATATAAGGCAAGGTGGAATCTTTCGACAAATTCATTGGCTCAACATTACCCTCCTTTCCTCTCTTGCAAAAGAAACGTGTATAATGTTTTAAAGTTTGTATTGGAAACGAATGTCATTGATAGTTGAGAGCGGAGACTAATAGATTATCAAGAGTAGAATAAAAGGGGAAGTAAATTACTGACAGTGAACAACCTCAGTGTTGTTTACCTACAGCTAATTACACCGGACCGGAAGTCTCGTATCCTAATGAACATTATATGTCGATTACACCGGAAGTTACTTCCTCTCGAGTCAAGTCACGTGACATATACCCTCAAAAGATTCCACTGAAAATGTGAATAGTGTTGCTGATGTACTAATATCATTATCAGACATGATATAGAATCACATATCGAGTATTTTATACATCATATTCTGTAGGCGATAAACACGTACAATGCATAATATAAGAAGTAATGAATGAATAAAATGAAGTTTTACGTCCCACCTTTCTACACCTACTGGGCTAATGAAGATGGGCAAACGTCATGCACTGTGTAATGGGGGAAATTTTGCCACGACAGAGGCATAAGTCCACTCTTATTCTCGTTTTTATTGAGCAACCTGCAGGGAGAGAAAAAACAACCATAGCAAGCTCCTTAATCGAAAACACTAAATTCCAGACATTGATAATTTCACCACCACCAAGAAGGACGTTACATTATCCATGATGGTTGTAGTTCTTACTGTCGTGCACGGATACTAAAATAGAAACCAACACGTTTTGGTGCTCAATGTCGAATCGTTATGTAAAAATACTTTCTTTTACGCTCTTTCTTCACAATGTTTCAACATGCCTTATAACAGTGGTTCCCCATATTTTTCATACCGTGGCTTAAATTCACGAAACACCCAGAGCCGTGCCCCCATGTTTAATTCGAAATATCACCAGATGGTTGGTTGTGTGCCTCCTCGTCATATAGGGAGGCCAAATGCATTTAACCACAAGCATCTACAGACCTTAGACTGCAAAATATAGTTAAATAAAATTTTGGCTAGTGAAAGAATTATACACATCTTCATGCCCCCTGACAAATACCGCATGTCTCCTCCAGGTTGGGAACCACTGCCTTATAACCATGTTCGTAATTCACTACTGCACTATCGCACCGGACACATACCTAGTGATTGCGCCCCCCTAGTGTTTGAATGCATTTTACTGTTGTGTTTTTGTGTTTGTGCACATGGACGCTGTCTATTCGATCGTAATTGATGTTAACAGTGCTTTATACCTAGACTAATTTCACCTTCTTCACTGAAAAAAGCTGAGACAGGGTAAATTGACTGGTGTCGGTTGTCGAGCACCAATTAAATTCCATTCCGAACTGAACTCAACTTCTAGTTAGTAGACGTCTTACAAATCTATAAATTCTTCCAACTTTAATTAAGAAGAAGAAATTTATAGAAGTTTTACCAAGTCTCAGGGGTTGGTATTTTACATTGATTAAAGCTACCAGTAAGAAATAAGATTCAGTACAGGGAAATTACAATCTCTATATTTTGTATTAGATGGTGAATAATTTATCTGATCTACATACCAACTTGTTATTTGATGTTTAAAGATACATGGTGTGATGACATCAACCTAGGCAGAAAGAAACATCTATATTTAACAAGGACAATAACTGTTTGCTCGTATCCAAGCATATGACGGCATGTTTGTAAAGAACGACACACCAACCGACTGTGCTATAGAACCTCATAGTACCCGTAGTCCTTTTCAGGTTAAAACTCAGACTTAACCCTTTTTTTCGTTGGGGTTGGAGAGGGGTTATGCGAGCGACCTCTACAACAAATTACCGCCTTACAACTCAATATTGCATTTATTGGTATTTCACCTAGTTTTGAAATTTACATATTATTATTTAATTTGATTCCATGACAGCTGTCGAATCTAACGAAACCAAGTAAAGGGTGAATCAACGTAGAAATACTTAAGCTGTATGCGATTTCTTCGCATATTAGGGTGTTTGTAGCGATGTATCATTGGCACAGTAGAAAATCGATGAAACGAATTTAAATTCAAATTGTATTCACTCAGCCCCGTTTATACGACAACGATTACCTATATAAGTAAATACACTTACGTAATCACTGACACATAAACAAAAGCGGTCATGTAAACACCTTAGCTTACGTAAGAAAATATACATGTACTTCAGGAGTATTTTATTTCACCTCAAGAGGTCGTACAAAAGTATATTTACTTATTTGCACGCTAAGATAATGTATATAAATATGGATTAAATAACAACTTGTTCTCTCGAAAATGGATTAAATGTGTTTCATTTTACCAAAAATTGAAGACAACCCTGGTTTCTTATATAGCCTACTTATATGCAAATATACTCCTAGTAAATATGTTTATAGGAGTAGCATTTGGTCGTATCAACGGGGCTGTATCAATACTCTTACACCGTACACCATAGTCCATCTCTTCATACCTCAATACTGAATCCAGTATACATGAGATGGATAATCTCACACATTGGATCACATGTGACACAAAGTACCCCGTCACTATTTACATCTTATATCGTCCTAAAAATCCACATCCCTCTCGACTGTACGGTTTACAAGTGGAGTAGAAATAATGGGAAGTTTGATTGAAAATGATCAGTAGTAACAGTAAGGTTGTCGTGATGGCGTGATGGAAGAATAAAATACACTCAGTAGGAAGACGGAGAAGTATTGAATCAGGCATGTTCCTAGTATTGAATTGTGGTTCTATTGACGAGCTAGTATTGTACAGTTCTGTTTTCTTCCCAATAACAATGTGTACGTCTTGAGTTGATGTTCTGTTGTATGTTGACGAAACATGAGGTTTCGAGATATTCTGGTAGTACCGTAAGTTTAACTACTACTACTAGGTTATAGAATAGTGATTATTTTTCTTTAATAAATCAAGTCTGGACTGTTATTGAGAAAGTCACGTAAAATACGACTGGATGTTATAGTGGATATATTGTCGACGAAGTTGAAATCAGTCACAGGGCTCTCACTTTGAAGATAAGAAATTTCTTACTCCGAGAAGAATTATAAGATCGTCAAGCACTGATCGGAATTCGTACCTAAAGTGTATTATGTAACCAGCCAGCACAGGTCGGAATCAGGTCTGGATTGTTAAAAAAGACAACGTATATGACTATAATAGGACTTATAACTAATTTGACTGTGTCTGATGCACGGAGGATAACCGTGGTATCATAATTTAGCTGAGAAACAGTATGTTCGGTGCTATAAAAGGGACAATAACTAGTGTTTAGTAGTCTATCATCAAGAAGCATTGATAAAAGTTAGGAAGAGTTGTGATAATTTTCAATATAAGAGGATTTATTGGGTTTAGTAGCAGTGTCTAATCCTTGTAAATATTAGACAGATAAAGCCAGGATCGGTCAAAAGAGTCGCTGTAAATCGCAAGTAAGAGGATTAAATGGTTAAATGAGAGTGTCTTATCTTCGCAAGTCCTAGTCTATTTCAGGTCTCAAGAAAACATCGTGTATCTAAATGATTAATGATTATGTCCAAACCAAAGTTTCTGGCTCATTCGCTCGGAAAATGACGTGGTGTTTGTAGGATAAATTTAGACTTTCATTCCATCCAGAAACTATTATGAAAGGAACATGTTGACAGGATTCCCGAAAAAATGGTTTTGCATTCTAATTTGTGATATCTTAATGATTCTAGCTGGGTCACCAATTTGGGTCTCCCTTATGTCTCTCACGGTCCTAGTCTTGAAAGATTTAAATTTTGGTCCAAGGTTTTGAATTTGAAGCAAGGTCGTCTTCAGAAAAAAAAATATGACTCGAATCTCAATGTTTTGTTGCATTTATGCCCTACTTTATTCAGTTGAATACTTTTGAATAATACACTGTCATTTTTTCACCATTCAATAATTTTTCTATTTGTAGGTTTATGTTAAATGCATTACGAATTTCTATTTCATCAATATAAACCTTAACATTAGTGAACCCTGCCTGTATCGTGTGTGCCCTGTGTTAAATGTGAATTGTTACCATTCAACCACCCTCACCTCTAATTAAAGGAAATGTAAACTGGAGTAAGTGAGTGTTTGTGATATAATCTAAGTCATGTTTTGTGGACGTTACAAGACGTCAGTTAGAAAGAAACAATAACTGTGATAACGGCAGTACTATAGAAAGATAGAGAGTAATAATGAACTGTACGTTGGTGATATTCTCAACTCATACAGTGACAGTGATATCGACGGTGATAGCGACGGTACTAGAAATGGATTTACTAGTAGAATGAAACATGGAACTAACAGTAATAATTATTCTAATGTGTTTCGAAGCAGTTCACTCGATACAAACTTGTAAGTAGAATTTACTTCTGTCAATTCACATTATTTATTAGTTTTATATCATGAAGATAAAAGTAATGGTACAATTCAGAGTTCAGTCTTTGATTCAAATATAACCAACCATATTAAGATAGTATTGCTTGCTCGTAAAAATTGAATCTTTCAGGGTTAGGGGATTTCCAAACTTGTTATGTTTATCTCGGTAAATCGGTCATGTATATTGCCTTAATTTGCACGATCCAATTTTCAATCAGACTTCTGGGTCTTACAAAATATGGTTCTAGCACATGTAGGGCCTATAGTCAGATATAAAAGTCTTCCTTTTAGTTGAACGTTGCATACCTATACACTTTCTATTTACATTCGTGGGTAAATCAAATTTTAAAAAATGGAATTGGAATACCAACCTCAAAATAGTTATCTCGCAATGTCTAACGCTGATAAAAAAAAACAATCAATGTTGTCAGAAAGTGAATAGAAAAAAAATGTATCCCCTAGAAATATCTTGAAGAACTCCGTTATTTCTATTCTGTTGGGTGTTTGTGTTTATATTTGTATAAACTAAAGTTATTGTAAGAATATCACAACTATTTTGAAGTTGATATTTCAATTTCACGAAAATATAAAAAGTGTAAGAATAAAAATCCGTACAAGTTAAGCTAATCCATCAATCAAAACTTTAGTCCAGAGCATGACAAAATCGAGAGCATCGGTTGTATAGCAGTGGACTTCCAAAATGAGAAGTATCATCAGGTGTTTTGAAAACAGTAAGCATAGCTACTTCACTCGACACCCGCCACTGCTATGGATTTAAAGTCAAACATGAGAACAAATTAAGAAATAAATTTCGTAGACTATGTAAATTATTCATTTCAATTTAGATAAAACCGTAAAGAATAAGTTTAAGATATATTTCGTGATATAAAATATTGTTTTGAAGATTGGTATGAATATTTTAACACAAGACAAGGAATGAAAAGTCTGTTTTTAATCTACCACAGTCAGTTTCTACAATTCGTCCTCAAGAGATTTAAAAATCGACCTACATTTTAGAATTTAATTTGTCGTTGAGACAAATAACTCTAAATGAAATAGCAATGTTTATTGGAAGTTGTATGGAGATTTTGTTAAAGTGGCTGTTTAAGATATTTTTGACAGCAAGTTGCTCGAAAATTATTGTACGAGGATACATGTACTGGATTATCTGGATGGTTAAAGGGCTTTATCTTGCGAAAGGTATACATATTGTGTTACCTCTTTCAGAGAGTTCACATAGGTCGGTTGTATATATTTGATATATAGGTTTGACGTTAACATATCTTTCAGAAAGTCCTCATAGCTAGCTCATAATGTTTTTGTGGCATTTTGGATGCTATATTGCCATATTTGATGACTTTATTACATAGCTTATTAAGTTTATGCACAGACTGGTTTATATGGTATTCTAGATGCTCATATCATGACATTCCTTCCAATGAGTCCAGATGATTGTTAGTTCGAATTCCCTTTCAGAGAGTTCACGTTGCTAATATTGTTTATTTGGTATTTGAGTTTATCAGCTCAAGATGATACCTTCGAATTTTTCAACCCAGTTTCCCCTGTCAGGAATGCAGGCCAGAAGATTTAAATTGGAAAAAGCGTCTAGGCGTTCGTTTGGCCAATGACAAGAGGTCCCGTATGCTACAGGTTGTACACGCAAATTCGACAATTGGATGAGAGTAATCAAATGCCGCTATCCTGGCAAAATGTCCCTCATTGCTTGCCCTCCTTATTAGCCTCTACATGTGCAGAAAAGCAGTACATAAAACTCCATTTTATTTCATCCTATCGCGAGAAACCACCCGACTGTACTGTGAACTATTATCTACTAGTAATGTACTTTAAAGAATCGTTGTCTGATTCAAGAGAAAGCTGATAAGACATGCTAGGAGATGTTACTAGGGTAATATCAGTCGGAGAATAAAATATGTAGATGGTAAAAGTGACAGACATTCTATCTAAAACTCCATCAACCTAACACTTACAATATCTCGTCCTGTCACGAGGTGAAAACAAATGAGAAACTCGACTCTATTCTCACTTTGGAGAAACAATGAAATTCAACATAATGTTCTAGATTAAATAATTAAAGGTTTAACGTCATAATTATTTTTCTGTTCTAGATTAGAGAACTAAAGCAAAAAGTGTTCAATGATCTAGTTTTCGTAAAACCTCGTTTCGTTTTAATTCATTTCGTTTTGTACGACAATAACTATGGAGGTATAACGTTGCCAATATTGTCGATTGTGTCGCAACGTTAAAATACCAATGTCGTAATTACAAAATGCATTTGTCAATGCTGCAAAGTACAATTGTCGATGTGTAAAAATGCAAAATGTATAAGAATACACAACAATCCAATGACATGCAGTTAACTATTTACTCTTTGCATTATGCATTTTGCATTAGGCACTTTTGCATTATATATTCTGCATTAGTCACTTTGCATTACGCACTTTGTATTATAAAACCATGCAGAATAGACTTTTACACAATAGAACATATACCTTATATGGAATGATGACGTATATTCATTTGCATACGTAAAAAACGGCGGATATGTACGGAAACTAATTAATATACATGCGCATTGATACATGTCCTTGTTGACACTTAAAGACGAGTTCTCCCTTAAAGATAAATATCTCTGTATTATTTCAATTTTGGAGTATTGGGAATTATTTCAAATTGATAGTTAATAATTTGTTATATTATGTTAAATATAGAAATCTAGGCCCAAGTTCTTCTAAAAGAATGGAGGGGGAGGGGGGGGGGGCGGTGGTTGCAAACGTCCTCGAAAACTTTGTGAATTTTTATGCTTTGCAGTGGTAAAACTCTATTTAGTTATTGTTACCTGCTATTTTTTTTTTATCTTGTTACCTGCTATTGCTTCAAGGGTGGAGTCTTGGAACCCCCTCTAGAATATTAAAAAAGAAACTCCATGAAACGTTATTTCCTGACGAATTTAAGGTTTATTTGTATAGGGGATCACAAGAAGAAAATGTTAGGAATAAGACACCTGGAAATGGAAATTTCTGAAATATCTGAGAGACAGATTTAGACAATTTTGAGAACTAGAACGCAATTTACTGACATTTTTTGACAAATTTAAGTTTTATTTGTATAGGGACAGCAATGTCACCAGAAGAAAAATGTATAATTTGACGCATGGAAACGCTAAATTCTGAATTTCCATCGAATTTAAGGTTCAAAATTATTTGTATAGGGTCTGATGAATTCAGCCTTGAAAATGTTGAGAAATAGACGCCCACAAAATATGAAATTTCCTGACGAACTTGTGGGTTGTGGGATCACCGGAAGAAAATTTTTAGGCGCCTGGATACTCAAATTCCTGACATCTCCCAACGAATTTAAGATTCAGAATTATTTGTATATAGGGTCTCAGGTATGTCGCTTAAAAACAAATTTAGAATAAGATGCCCATAAACATTTCCTCACATTTCCCGTATCAGAATGCTCTTGCAGGCGTCCATTACACAGAATTGTCAAGGTTAGGTCCCTCAGAAATTTCAGAATTGTGTTTCCAGGGGTCTAATTCCTGACATTTTCTTCCTGTAGTCCTGCAATTTCAGTCCCTTTAAAAATAAACCGTAGATTCGTTAGAAAATAACGTTTCAGTGAGTCATTTTTTTTTAAATTTTCTAGAGGGTTCCCTAGAAACCAGACTACCAATGGGCACCCTTGAATCAATAGCCTACAGGTAGCAATAACTCAATTTGAAATAATACAGAGATATTTATCTTCAAAGGAGAACCCATCTTTAAATGTCAAAAAGAACTTGTATAAAACATGCATATTAATTAATTTCCGTACATTTCCGCCGCTTTTTACATATGCAAATGAATATACGTCATCATTCCATATAAGGTATATGTTCTATTGTAGAAGTCTATTCTGCAAGGTTTGATAATGCAGAGTGCGTAATGCAAAGTGACTAATGCAGAATGTATAATGCAAAAGTGCCTAATTCAAAATGCATAATGCAAAGAGTAAATTGTTAGCTGCATTCGTGTGACATTTCATTGGATTGTTGAGTATACTTATACATTTTGCATTTTTACACATCGACAATTGCACTTTCCAGCATTGACAAATGCATTTTGTAATTACGACATTGGTATTTTTACGTTGCAACACAATCGACAATATTGGCAACGTTATACCTCCATAAATAACTATGTAGGACAAAAGTAAGACGTAACATTTCCAGTCCATTTCACAACTTCCGCGGTAAAATCATCCGATCAAAATCAATCTTCGAAAGAGGGTTAACTTCCCTTGCCATTTAACCAAGCAAGATGGCCGCCTATCACGGCCGAGTCATTTTATAGTCTCGAAAACTGACGAAGGTTGAGTTGAGTCCCCACTCCATTTCATTTTATGCAACGATAACTACAAGACAAACGTATGACATTAAAACCCCAGTTTATTTTATTTCCTTCTGCGACCACAGTATACGAGGCAATCATAAAATACTAGTCCTTTCAGAACACCTTTTCCCACTTTTAGACTGTGTTTATTAACTTGGTATCTCTTTAAGGTAGTCCACATATATATTAATATTTACTTACTACGTTTTACAATACCAAGTCTTCAATTAAAATCTAAGATATTTTCACTCCAAATAAAACCAGTCTGGCTGAACATTGAAAGTTCATCATGAAAAATAATATTAGTAGAAGAGATAAGCATGTATAGATTTATTGATTCAAGAATAAAAACATCCAAATTCTATCTCGCATTTTGATAAAATCATTTTTACAAATCAATTCAAGTCGCTTGTATCAAGTCTGCAGTCAAATCTGGTCATAATCAACTATTCTTTAGTTTAACCAGTCCCTCCACAATTGGAAATCGAAAATAAGAGTAATGTCATGTCCTGTCTTGGCAAAATTTGATGCAGATGCAGAAAAGTAGGACGTAAAACTTCATTCACCCAGTGAGACAATGCTCTTCTCAGAACATTTCAAAACAGTTGTAAGAAGCTTCCGATACGTCCGAATTTCTCACGAATTTTGCCTCGTCTTCCGAACTCCCCGATCTCTTACGAAAGTCTTCCGACTACCACTTTGGGATGACTTTCGAAAGAAATTCGTCTATGTGAGGCCGGGGCTTAAGTTTTTCTGTGATCCTAATACTTATTTCTGCCTCCAGGATTACAGTGTACATCTGGTAGAAGTTTATACTGATATCATGGCGTCTCGGGAGTGATATATGATGAATTAAAAGATTAATACTATCTGATGTCTTCAGTTTAAAGGGACAGTCTGAATTTTTTTTAGGTCAAACATTTTTTTTGCTCAAACTTGTGAAAACTTTACACCAACATATGTAACTATGTGCCCTTTAATGTATCTGAAAGTTTTAGCTCAAAAAATCCAGCCGTTAATTTTTAAACGCTAAAAACATGCGAAATTTTTTAAAAAACCTTACGTAAGGTTTTTAAGTATGTTATGTTTTTTGGACGCTGATAGGAAACTACTGAACGGATTTGAGTAAAATAAACGCCTAATTGTAGAAAAATGTCCCTCTTGTGTATTTAAAAGGTTTCAGCTAGAAATATTGAGCCATTTAATGGGCAAACACCCAAACTAGGTCAAATTGCTTAATTAACAATAAGTACTCCCTGTTTGTAAATAACCCTTTAAATAACAAATTCAGTTTGATCAAGAAGATGCATAGATATAATGAGCATACTTTAGAAATACTTTCAGGTAATATTTGCGCTGGTTTTGATAATGGAAACTTTTTTGAAAAATGCAGAATGGCCCTTTAACTTCTCTCTACGTTTAGAATTAACCACACAATTAAATATTTATAACCTAGCAGGTTTTAACACAGAATTAACATCTGAAGCCAACGTGTTATCAATCGTCGTGAATATAAATTTCTTGAATGTAAATATAGACGAATACTAGATAGACATTTGTCAAATACGTTTTATAGAGATGTAGACTTTCTAGATGAGATGTTCAGTTTCTGAATTTATAAACCAAACCTTTATTAGATATATACACTGCCTGAAATAGATGCTGGATGTATAGACGTAAATACCCCAAGAATATTATTAGCTTTGTGGACTCCTATAAAGGGATGCAGAGTGGACAATCCTAAATATCAGATAAACGTTTTGAGCTATTTGAACTCTCTTTCTTCCGCTACCCAAGATATAAATCTATTTCTACTTTAAATCTCGATTATATTTTTTCATTTTTTATAAATCTCTAAACTGAGATATAATTACAGTATCTGTTTTATCAGCCAGACTGATTCCTGCTAGAAAGTTCCAGGAACAAGACTGGTGCTATAGAAATATTCTGATTTTATAAACGATATATTCACTATTTGATTTGATGTTAAAAATATTGAATATGTTTATTTTGTCTGTGGCTGGCAGTCAGCAACTGTTACACCATTGTGTTTAAATAGTAGAGAATCGATAGGAAATCTCGAGTGTATTCACACTTTTATAATGAAGCCAATTATACTAACCTTTGTAAAAATCAGACTTGCCTGGAAGTGGTAAAAATAGGCAGAGACTTGCAGCCAGAGGGAGTTAAAGACTAATGAAGGACTTGTTTACAAATTCCAACAGTCGCCACTCGCTATATTGTTCTATTTAGAGCATAATAAGGAAATCTGGTAGACAAATGTGTATCGATATATTAATTTAAACATAAAAGATATACACCCAAACACAATCTAAACGTACCTATTTAAACTAACAAAATACAGGAAAACAACATTTACCTAACAAAGCAAACACATACCATTGAAATCATACATGCTCTGTTCATACCAATCCAAATCAACATACATTCATCAAAGCCAACATACATCTATCAAAGCTAATATACTCCCGTCAAAGCCAACATACACCCATCAAAGCCAACATATACCCATCCAAGCCAACATATACCCTTCAAAGCCAACATACACCCTTCAAAGCCAACATACATCCATCAAAGCCAATATACATCTATCAAAGCCAACATACACCAATCAAAGTCAACATACACCCGTCAAAGCCAACATACACCCGTCCAAGCCACCATACACCCATCAAAGTCAACATACACCCACCAAAGCCAACATACACCCATCAAAGCCAACATACACCCATCAAAGTCAACATACACCCATCAAAGTCAACATACACCCATCAAAGTCAACATACACAAATCAAAGTCAACATACACCCATCAAAGTCAACATACACCCATCAAAGTCAACATACACCCTTTAAAGTCAACATACACCCATCAAAGCCAACATACACCCGTCAAAGTCAACATACACCCATCAAAGTCAACATACACCCTTTGAAGTCAACATACACCCATCAAAGCCAACATACACTCGTCAAAGTCAACATACACCCATCAAAGTCAACATACACCCATCAAAGCCAACATACACCCATCAAAGTCAACATACACCCATCAAAGTCAACATACACCCATCAAAGTCAACATACATCCATTAAAGTCAACATACACCCATCAAAGTCAACATACACCCATCAAAGTTAACATACATCCATCAAAGTCAACATACACCCGTCAAAGCCAACATACACCCTTCAAAGTCAACATACACCCGTCAAAGCCAACATACATCCATCAAAGTCAATATACATCTATCAAAGCTAATATACTCCCGTCAAAGCCAACATACACCCGTCAAAGCCAACATACAACCATCAAGCCAACCTACATCCATCAAGCCAACCAACATACACCCATCAAAGGTAACATACACCCGTCAAAGCCAACATACACCCATCAAAGCCAACATACACCCATCAAAGTCAACATACACCCATCAAAGTCAACATACACCCATCAAAGCCAACATACATCAATCAAAGCCAACATACATCAATCAAAGCCAACATACACCAATCAAAGCCAACATACACCCGTCAAAGTCAACATACACCCATCAAAGCCAACATACACCCGTCCAAGTCAACATACATCAATCAAAGTCAACATACACCCATCAAAGCCAACATACACCCGTCAAAGTCAACATAAACCCGTCCAAGTCAACATACACTCATCATAGCCAACATACTCCCGCCAAAGCAAAAATACACCCGTCAAACCGACATATAATTGTCAAAGTCAACATACACCCGTCAAAGCCAACATATACCCATCAAAGCCAACATATACCCTTCAAAGTCAACATACACCCATCAAAGCCAACATATACCCTTCAAAGTCAACATACACCCATCAAAGCCAACATACACCCTTCAAAGCCAACATACACCCATCAAAGTCAACATACACCCGTCAAAGTCAACATACACCCGTCAAAGCCACCATACACCCGTCAAAGTCAACATACAACCATCAAAGTCAACATACACCCATCAAAGCCAACATACACCCGTCAAAGTCAACATACACCCATCAAAGTCCACATACACCCATCAAAGCCAACATACACCCATCAAAGCCAACATACACCCATCAAAGTCAACATACACCCATTAAAGCCAACATACACCCATCAAAGTCAACATACACCCGTCAAAGTCAACATACAACCATCAAAGTCAACATACACCCATCAAAGCCAACATACACCCATCAAAGCCAACATATACCCTTTAATGCCAACCCAAAATACTCCCATCGAAATCAGCATACACCCGTCAAAGCCGACATAGCAATCGTCAAGCCGACATACACAGCAGTGGACCTATCTCTAGAACCCCAATTTCCCACATGGAGAACCTAGGAAACTTCTTGGAAGAATTGTGTTTTATTCATATTTCTATAAGCTGACATAAGTCTCACGATCCTCGTATCTCAGATGTTCACATAGTAAAAGATGTAAATGTAATTTTGAGGAAGTAAAATTCACGAGCACGTCGTTATAGACGTTCTCTTTATTATCGGCAATCTACAATAAATGAAACGAGGTTTATAGTATTCCCGAGACATTATTAACATCGACTAGAAACCATCGTACGGTCAACATGACACCTCTCAAACCTCACCGCCATTATTGAACAAATTTTATAGTCCATAATTCACCTCGACGATATGAACCAACTGTAATTTAACCACATATTTTTATGGTCAATCAAACTCAAATTTCATTTTCTCTACTTATTCATATGGCTGATTTCATTTTCTGTTAGTATCTGAGATTGAATGGCAGTTTGACATTCTCGATTGATGAGTTCTACTCACTAGTTATAATCCGGAGTTAAACCAGGCAGGTCCGTCGAGGCTTTCCTCTCAATATTTTATAGGAATATTTTCCAAATTTTAATACCATCATAGAATAAAGAAATATATTTTAGATATTTGATATTTCATTCGAATATTTATAAGGAATGATATTAAGGTTTGAAAATTGTGTAATTTGTATACTGTGGAAACTAATCGTCATTTAAAGATACAGTCCTAGATTAATTTTATAAAGTAAGGATTTTCAGCATGCTCAAAACAATTAAAAAATGTTTTTATATTGTATATTGTATCTATGTTTGTCCCCATAGGCTGAATGTGAGACAGAACCGTATCACTCGTGGTATAGGGCCTAATTCTGACCCATGTAAACTAAAGAGTTTATTATTATTATTATAAAGTTATTAATGTTTTTTTAAATGTATATTTCAGTTTTTATGAATGAGAGGTGTCCTTACGGTACAATCAAAATGGCGGACATTGGTATATATTCAGGTCGTCTGCAACTGACCAATGAGCCTCTGTATTCAGTTATTATGGATTGTAGAGTAGTAATAGTGGCGCCCTCTGGTTGGAAGTTATCTATACAGTTTGAACAGATGGATCTAGAGGGCAGTAGTAAATATTGTCATGGTGATTTTATACAACTATTAGATGGTACCTCACATCAAGCTCTTTCAATACATGGTATGCTTACTTTTATATATTTTAAACCCCTTGCTTATTTTCCAACGCCCCGTTCTCATTAGCCAATTCAGGTGCAGATAAGCAGGACGTAAAGCTCCGTTTCATTTCATTTTGTTTTCAAATGCCTTTATTAGCACGAAAACAGTACCTTTTATATACAGGACCATGCAATATATATTCGTACATATAAATGGGTTACCTTTCTCGTCTCAGGTGTATACTATGTACCCTCTTCGTTCTACACGCTTTTTAAAACTTGGTATTGTACTCCTGGACACGTTCAACGTTTCTGACACATAGGTGATGGTTTTCCCCCTTTGTAATAATTTCAAAGCGATGTCCAAGTATGTAACATCGAAGAGCGAATGTAACCACGCCGCCATTTTGTACGAATATCTATTGCACGGTATACTGTATACTATAATTTATGCTGAGCAAGCGAAAGCACACAAACACTGCTACGGATGTTATGGTAATTCTTAATTAAGGCTTTTTTAAACAAAGTACTGCATGTTCAGATCATTGTTCATTGGCGTGTACACATTACTTCAGATCATGAAATGCAAATGTAGATACTAAGAGAAAACGCAACGAAACATTCAGTTCTACATTTTACAGAGGTTGCAATGTTGGAATAACAACTGATATTATAATTTGATTATTGTTCCATGTTTTATTGTAGGTATGCCTTCCAACGATCGCCTATGTGGTAAAGTGAAACCTAAACAGGATCTGACGTCACGGAGTAACGTGGTTACTGTAAGATTCTTCAGCCATATGTCTATGCAAGATACTCGTACCGGGTTTACCTTTCTCTTCTCAGCATTCCATACAGGTAATGTCTAGATAATATATAATCAGCTATGCACATTCGAAAAAACGATTCCAAACATGAACAAGCAATATCACTAGCGTAACTTTAATAGAGACCGTTTGATAAACACGCAGTCTATTTAATTTTTGGGTTACAATACATAACAATTGAGCAATAAAATAACGAATGAAATGACTACCGTTAAATAATATAAACTACTTGTGTTTATAATCGTACCCGGAAAGGCACAAAAATCTTTGCTCGTCTAAAAGGAATTGAAGTTATATACACTTCTAACGTGAGTGTGTATCGAGGACATCGGGTGGTACAAATAGAAGCTATACAGATTATCTCTTTCCTACCAAATGGTACCCATCTTGTCCTGGTCATAGCTTAAGATATTTCACTAAATATCCACAAGAGCCTGGTCAACAGGTTTAGGTCTAATAATAGCCAACATGTAAGGTCAAGGACCAGCTGATAGGAAGGAAGCACACGAATCCAGGTTGTTATTCTTGTAATAGACGAATGTTTTTGTCTTTATGTGGTAGATAAAAGGAACTAGTAGATGAGGAGGCGGTGAAACCTGACTGACTTCCTCTTCATTTCCTGCTGGTTATAATAACGCCGAGAGTGGTGAAGTTGACAGCCAGATGCGACCAGTTTATATTCGACTTCTGGACAAGTTGAGACAAGTCAGGCGATGATGTCTGTTTCTAGAAACCTTGTACTCTATCGATTTCATTCAAACTTGATTTACATGAAATGAAATGGTGTTACTGCTCCAAAAGACAACACATTGTAAAACATGTATTTAATAGTACATCAACTCAAACGATCCGGTTCGGGATCAGGTGGTTCGATATTTTTACTGGACCGGTCTAGAAGCCATAAATCAGTATTTTATTAAATATAATGCTTTTAAAAAAAGATTTCATTTCCCAGCATTTTTGATAGTGAAAATTGACTGCAGCTTAATTTGAACTGCATCCACCAAGCCACAAATCCTCGATCAAAGGTCGCGGTCCAACAAGTACCGTATTTTTTTTGCCGGATCGGCACCGATCAAGTGTCCGACCGCGCTCCGGGTCGAGACGAACCTGTATGTATGGCTAGTTTGCTATAACCATCTTGCTATTATTGACTAATTTCTTTTTCTGTGACAGGTACGTGTGAACGAGGTGATTTTAAATGTGAAAATGGACGATGTATCAGCGCCATGTTGAACTGTGACGAAGACAATAATTGTGGAGATGAATCTGATATTTGTGGTTTGACTCCAGCAGGGACGGCTGGTCTGGTCTTACTGTGTCTAGCTATCTTCTTATTTCTGATATTCTCCGGATTGTGGTGTACGTACACTGAGCCAGGGAAGGAAGATCCTAACAAACAACCTCTAACTAAACCAACTAAAGTGAGTATTTATCGACTCAGCTGTCTAACTCCGGCGCCCGGAATCAATAATTAACGCTTCGTGTACACGGTCTGCAGTTACAGTTTTCTTAGTGCGTCTATCTGCTTCTGTTCCAGAACATCTGATACTACTCAAGGGCGTGGAATTTAGTTGGGGACACGTCACCTCTTAACTCAGAAGGGGTGGGGGAACGAAAGGGTCTTGGTCCCCCACAAAAAATTTTATCGTTAAGAAAGATTTTGTGAAGAATAGATGAAAATGAGAGCAGGAATTCCCTTTGCAAACTCTCGAAATTCTTTTTTTTTCTCTAAAAAGGGGGGTGGGGGCTTATGTTAGGGGCTTGCACCTGAGGGGCCTCGCGACATCTTCAAACTCTACGAACCATCCTGGTTCGTCTCCCCCCCCACCCCCCTCAAAATGTTTTTTTTTTTTTACAAATCCACGCCCTTGATATTACTTCATGACTAGGTTTATCAACTCGACATTCCTTCATACAATCCATGTATCAAATATTGTTAATATGGTATATTGGTTTGTGAAATCGGAATCCCTTCAAGATAGTCAACATGCCTAATGCCGTTCATTTAAAACTGAGCACACTCGACAACTTTAGACGCTCGACTTCAGTCTATTTGACTAATGTCTATCACCGAGTAAAATCTCTAAATGAATTGCATCAGTTTGATAGACATGTTAAAATCAATAAATGTTGCTACTAGTTACAATAAAATTCTTGACACTTCACGTTGAGAAGAAACTCGTACTTTTCAACTTCCTGTCATGGCGAGAATGTGGTTTTCACTTCAACAGTTAATGGAGAAAATATATTACAAACTTGAGTCGAGAGTCGAGGGACGAACTGATTCGTGTTTCTTATGCAAATATTCTGAACCAAGTATGACCTTATAAAAGTATTCTGAACCAAGCATGACCTTGTGAAAGTATTCTGAACCAAGTATGACCTTATAAAAGTATTCTGAACCAAGTATGACCTTATGAAAGTATTATGATCGCTGTATGAAAGTATTCTGAACCCTGTATGATATTATGAAAGTATGCTGATCGCTGTATGAAAGTATTCTGAACCAAGTATGACCTTATGAAAGTATTCTGAACCAAGTATGACATTATGAAAGTATTCTGAACCCTGTATGACCTTATGAAATTATTCTGAACCAAGTGTGACCCTATGAAAGTATTATGATCGCTGTATGAAAGTATTCTGAACACTGTATGACCTTATGGCAGTATTCTGAACCAAGTATGACCTTATGAAAGTAGTCTGATCGCTGTATGACCTTATGGCAGTATTCTGATCGCCGTATGAAAGTATTCTGAAACCTGTATGACATTATGAAAGTATTCTGATCCTATGAAAGTATTCTGAACCCTATATGACCCTATGAAAGTATTCTGATCGCTGTATGACACTATAAAAGTATTCTGAACCCTGTATGACCCTATGAAAGTATTCTGAATCCTACGTGACCCTATGAGAGTATTCTGTATGACCATATGAAAGTATTCTGAATCATGTATGACTTATGAAAGTACTCTCTGAACCGTGTATGATCCTAGGAAAGTATTCTGTTCGCTGTATGAAAGTATTCTGAACCCTATATAACCCTATGAAAGTATTCTGTATGACCCTATGAAAGTATTCTGATCGCTGTATGAAAGTATTCTGATCGCTGTATGACCTTATGGCAGTATTCTGATCGCCGTATGAAAGTATTCTGAAACCTGTATGACATTATGAAAGTATTCTGATCCTATGAAAGTATTCTGAACCCTATATGACCCTATGAAAGTATTCTGATCGCTGTATGACCCTATAAAAGTATTCTGAACCTTGTATGACCATATGAAAGTATTGTGATCGCTGTATGACCATATGAAAGTATTCTGAACTCTGTATGCCCCTATCTGAATCTTAACTAATATCGTATATTCTTTGTTTCAGAGATCGTCACTCGGTACTAATACAAGTGTTCTTACAACAGAAAGTCGTCTAACACACAGTCCGTATTTAAAACGAACACCAGATACTAGTGTTACTCGGAGTACTCCATCTCCTAACGAAAACCTACGAGCTCCTTTAGTGAAACATGATATTGATGGTTTGTGATGGTATTTAAAACTAGCGTGTGATTTTTACAACGACGTGGTTCGTTATAACGAATTCAACGAATGTGGTGATACGCTTTGTGGGAATATTGATTTGGTGGAGACAGCTTTGAATCGCTGCACTGCACATTTCTATGATGAAAGCATTGAAATTGGAAGTTATGAACTTTCATACACATAGTAAAAGATTTAAAAAGGAAGTTGGCGAAATAAGATCATTGCAGGAGTTTTGGAAAATGTTAATAGAAATCAGGAGATGAATTTATCTTGCAGGTGAATACCTGATTAATCTTCAGCTTTGAAATGGAAAGTGGAAAGTGGCAAACATTTCTGTTTGTTTGCGAGAGAGCAGTTTGTATGAACGGCTCGATTGTGTTGTAACAGGGACGTAAATCATTCGTCATTGACCACACTGACGTTATAGACACAATGACGAGTTTGTGAGAGATGCCGTGCAGGCAACGACGACGTAACGTATGTGCATAATGGCACGAGGAGTGAATTTTTTGTTTTTTTAATTCTAATTCTTGATATTGTGACTTCCATTTTCTCTACACAGTGCCTGAGGACAGTTTTGCCTTACGATTCAATACGATTCAGTATATATGCAGTAGTTTAACTCAGCGCTATGCTTGTTCATCGTTAACAGACAGATTGGTAGTATCCAACAAACAGCATTATTAGACAGAAGGGTTAAAATCAGAGCCGCGAATTAAATAAACTCTGTTTACCCTTCTTGTCTGGAAATGATTCTTTATGTAGTGAAAGGTCAAATTTATGAACCACGTGATTGACTACACCTTTTTTACCATAATTCATTCCTCCCCTTTTTTTCTTCCACAAAACATTCCATTTTCTTATTCTTTTTCCAATTTTAGCTTGTATCACTCTTGGATATTTGTTAGTGTTATTCTTATCTTTAAAACATGGTTTCATGTCACGTAACAGACTCGAAAACCTTTCACGAATCAAGACTTGTGTTGGTTCCTCATGTCACCACTTTGTATTATATGAAAAGCATGGTTTCACTTCAACCGGAAGTGCTGAAATAGTTCGGCTAACCGGGCTAAATGTTTTCTTTCTGCACTTGTTTTTTACTTGTTTCACCGTGTTTTATGCTAACCCCGTGGGCTTTGTCTCGTAATATATTGGCAGAGCTAATCAAGATATTGTGCATGGTTCTATTAACTATTTTTTTTTATTTCATAGGGCTATTTTCCTCAAAACTTGGCCTCAAATTACAATTATTTAAAAAAAAATTAGAATCGTATTTGTTAACCACCGTGTGTTTACTAATTTATATACCAGTAATATCATTGACTTACTACGTGATTGAATTCCTTTATCATTTCAGCACAATTCTGGTCTGCTTTAATTTTCCTGTACTGTTTGTGAACGAAACTGAATGCCAGTGATTGTGTCCCACATTGTTTCCCCCATTCTCACACGTATCCATGCTTTTATTGGAACTTATTCATTTCGTTTTCTTCTTTCGTAAGATACAATAATGAATTGAATGGTTTAATGCAGTGCAATTCATTCAATCAAAGGCTTTGTTAAAAAGACATTATCCCATATGTGGATCAATTGACAATGTGGACAATGATTAACTATTGATAATGATATTATAATAATAGATCAGTAAACAATATAGTAATGTCATCATATCTACGCCTTGAACTCTGGTAACTTGTTCCTATTTCAACATATCATAATAAATATATAGTGCTTTTATTCTGACAACGATAACTGAGCTGAATATACACGTTCAAAACAAGACGAGTCCTATATTTTTTGGCACGGATAAGCCCAGCAACAATTTGATACCATGTTTCTGGCTATGACATCTTCTTACAGGGTTAGATTTACTTGACTATTAGTCTCCTTGATCAGAATGTAGTGAGTAGTTGGTGGTTTGATCTATGGATAAGAAACTTTAGAGACAATATATTTTCCCACGAAATTAGCTTTAGGATTCTTTAACCCTTTTGTTGATTACCTTTCAGCAAGTTATATTCCTCCTTACATGTACCAAGACTCAGTCTAATTAAAATTAGACCCAAAAAGTCGTTTCATTCGTTTTGTTTTTATACGCCCACATGAAATGTGGAGCGTATGTTGTCGTCACCCATATCTGTCGGTCCGTCCGTCGGTCCGTCCGTCGGTCCGTCCGTCCACAATTGCTCATAAACCCTCTACAGGTCACAATTCTTGACAGATTTTGACGAAACTTAATGGTAATGTTTATTACCGCCCAAGGATGAACCCTATTGAAAATCAGCAAAATCGAAAAATATTTACTATGAATTATTGCCCTTGTTCTTAAAAACGTGTTCGATTTTTGGCTCGTAAACACTCTACAGGTCACAATTCTTGACAGATTTTGACGAAACTTAATGTTAATGTTTATTACAGCCCAAGGATGAACCCTATTGAAAATCAGCAAAATCGGAATTTATTTATTATGAATTATTGCCCTTGTTCTTAAAAACGCGTTCGATTTTTGGATCGTAAACACTCTACAGGTAATAATTCTTGACGGATTTTGATGAAACTTAATGGTAATGTTTAATACCGCCCAAGGATGAACCCTATTGAAAATCAGCAAAATCGGAAAATATTTACTATGAATTATTGCCCTTGTTCTTCAAAACGCTTTTGATTTTTGGCTCGTAAACACTCTACAGGTCACAATCCTTGACAGATTTTGACGAAATTTAATTGTAATGTTTATTACCGCCCAAGGATGAACCCTATTGAAAATCAGCAAAATCGGAAAATATTTACTATGAATTATTGCCCTTGTTCTTGAAAACAATTGTCGATTTTTGGCTCGTTAACACTATACAGGTCACAATTCTTAATGGATTTTGACAAAACTTACTGATAATGTTTTTAACCACCCAAGTATGAACCCTATTGTAAATCAGCAAAATCGAAAAATATTGACTATGAACTATTGCCATTGTTCTTGAAAACGCATTCGATTTTTGACTCGTAAACACTACACAGGAAACTTACTGATAATGTTTATAAGCACTCTAGGATGAACCCTATTGAAAATCAGCAAATTTGAAAAATATTTACTATGAATTATTACACTTGTTCTTGAAAACTTGTTCAATTTTTAGCTCATAAACAATATAGGAGGCACAATACTGGACAGATTTTGAAGAAACTTGATGTGAATGTTCTTAATCACTTTTCTTGTAACTGTCAAATATATTTGTTTAAAGTCAAAGCCAGTGGGCCAGTGGGCGTATATTTCCTTGCCTGGCAAGCTATGTTTAACACTGTATTAGGGTCTAACCAACACGAGCAAAAAATAATGTCTATTTGATGGTGGTTTTAATTAGACTGACCAAGACTAAAATGTTTTTTTAAATTTCACATTCGAACCCTATAGCACCCAATGTACCTGTAAGAATGGACATATTGTGTGTATGTCAGCAATATCAACTATTTATATTTTCTCACCATTTTTATTGTTATTTTCTCACCATTTTTATTGTTATTTTGTCCTTCACTTTGTTATCCTCTTTTCACTTTTTTATCAATTAAAATCTTACAATATTTCACGGTGTTATTTTTTTTTCAATTAAATTTTTTAATAGAGATTATTTTTCATGGAAAACAATATTACTGTGATCGTCTACGCTACTACCGAAATAAGAATAACTTGACCGGTGACCCTAAACCAAATCCTAAACTAACCGTAACCCAGAGTTGGGAAGGTGTCGGCTTTCATCCCCAGCACCTTACCCAAGCCCTAACCCCAACCCTAAAGTAGCGTACACACTGACTTCATTTTCGACAACATGGGATTTCGGCAATATGATGTCAAAAATATCAGTGTGTACGCTACTTTACGGAAATGAACACTGATTGATTGGTGAAATACTCACTTCGTTTTATTTTTGGTAACCATGTTCATTGTCGTAACTTTCTAACAATGTCAAAACCTACAGGACAGTTTTTTGTAGTGAACCTCATATTATTCTATATGACCAGAGCTGACGATGCGTATTTTGGATACACAACATTCTCCAGGACAGTAGGTTTGGTTCATGAAAATTAAAAGGGATTGAATTATCAATAGGTCTTTGGGAGAATTAACAAAGTATTCGACTTCAGTGGGGAATTTCAATCTGAAGAATCGTGAATCTGTTGAGATTGAATCTTACGATGAAAATATTTAAACGAGATAACTGATATTGATAATCTATAAATTTTACCAGTGTAATTAAAAATTTAAAATTGTTTTGTTTCGCTAACATGATTTTACTGCCAGATCAATATATTAAACTCTCATCACGTGATATTCGATTGGGAAATATTTTCATCTTAAAACTCCAATCCATGATGACCTGATTCGATTTAGAAATTAAATTGTAAACAGATAATACTTCGCTTATTTAATTTCACATCATATTCTTGTTATACATGTAAATTGGTCGGTTTTTAAGTGATTGTAAAGCGTATTTCTAAACTTTAGGGGACACTGATAGCATCAATTTGCGCCATTCCAATTTCCATTCAGATGTCTGTGGTTTTTTGCAATTCCACTTAAACTAACGCATTTCATGACGTCACCCCTACTGATCTACCGGAAGCAACTATTGATATCTATGCAGATCAGTGGGGGTCATAAAATGCTATTAGTGTCCCCGATGCTCATACAATGTTTAGAAAACCTCTTTACCATCCCTTTAACTTTTGAGATTTATGGCCATTAATATCAGTTGGTTATGCATTTCAACTTCCGATTCTGTCTTACCAAAGGCCATGGATAAATTTTTGTAACGATCTCACCCTACCGCAAACGACCAGGAACCAGAGGATATACAATACTACTCTATCGAAGATCAATAACAGTTTTTGGTATTTACTTCAAGGATATGTTCACAATTAATTCGACCTGGCATTTAGCCTTCAAATCCTTATGTATCCATAAACATCAGCGTTTTAAAGTCAAAACTAAGACTCACTTATATAACCTATACCTTATATATATATGGGAAATGAAAGATAAATGTTTAGGTATGGGTATAAAAAAAAAGTTAAATACTTCTTGAGACTATTTAGATATATTCAAGAGCCAAATCGAAAATGCTGAACAATCCCCTTTAACAGTGTGTCCTCTAAATAATATTAACGTCGTAATAATATATATATCAGCAATAACTGACATCGCTTATTTCATAGTAAGTTTGTCAGACAAACCATACGTACTGTTTTACTTGAGATAAATGTTAAAGATGGTTGAAATTAAGATCTGTCAGCTGATCAAGTAGAAAAGTGGGACATCTATAACCTTTTATGCATATGAAATAATAATTAAAACGATATCTTGAAATATTTTAATCAGTTATCAAAATATATAATCAATTCCATCGACTGAATTTAAACACAGAAAGCTTAGAAGGACATGAAACTTCAATTTATTTTAAAACACAAGTACACGCAACACTGACTGGTTCCCAGACCTTCTTATACTGCATCACCAAATCATTGGTGTCTGTATTCAGCTTACATTCTGTTTTCCTCAATACCCGACTATAGCTGATAATCTTGTCACAATTATATCTCCTACCGTTACCATACCTACAACAACAGATTAATAACATCTTTACAGTGGGGATATAAAAATAGTATCACCAGAATAATAAATATAATATTATAACAACAGATTTAATAGAATCACCACATCAAAATACCGATCATATAAATCTCCAATTTATGAAGAATCTCCTTGATTTGAATATTATTGCCAAACCAAAATGGATTCTGTAACGTAACGGGTCATCATTCATCATACATCATGGGGCACATTTTGATTCTTGAAAGGGACCGTCCCTCGGGAGAGGAACTACATAGACTATAATAAACCAATCTCTTTCAATTATTGAATAAAATATTGTTTATACCCAACAAAAGTACCCATATTTACATACACGTACAGAAAAACTAAATGTTCATACCTTTTAAATGAATGTGAAGATTTACAGTGTTTACAGGAACATTCCGCCTGGATAATAGTGGTTGGAACCCGGTCTGGATCGTACTGGACTACGTGGTATGATGGACAGATATTGGCTGTCATTTTATTACATGACCTTTCACCTCGGAATAAAACGTTGACGGAGCGGTTACTGGGTAGGTGAGTGGTGCTCAGTTTTCTAAAGTGTGGTAACATCATAAAGCTGGGTGGTAGGGTCTCGGGATCCGGTGACTTTAGGATTCTCAGGAGTTCGTTAGGGTCGGGCTCTCGACATCGGCCAGTCTGGAACTGACTCGAGTTGGTTATCAACAACGATACAGCGATTAACGCTATTAGGACTGAAATGAGATACAATTTGATAAGGGTTTACGAAAGCTCGGCACAGACTTCTTTACGAATGGCCTGAAATTAAGGATTATGTAGGCTACAGATATGGTGAATTTGACCCCTGACCGTAGATTTACTTATAAACTAAACAACAATTTAACACGTATTAGAAGCTGTAATAAACCAAACCAAGTGCCGAATAACAAAGCGTACCAATACATCAATACAGTCGAATCTGCACCAAATAGATGATTGAAAACAGCATTTTATATGTTTTAATATAACCCATGTTGGATAATACATCAGATTTCATCAGTCATCAGATTATATTTATGACAAGTAAAGTCACTCGCGATATTTTCCATTACATCCATCATATTACTCTCCTGTGATTTTACACATAATAAATATCAATTTCAAGATGATTTTTTTCACTCATATCATATCATACTTTACACTTAACATATTTGTGTTACCGCAAAAACGCTCCTGATTACCTACCTGAAAACTTGAACATCTCGATAGTAACTTACTAATAAGGACAAAATAATTTTTAGTGTATTTATAGTGTTTTTACTCTTCCTGACCGAAATGAAATGAATGGAGTTTTACATCTCACTCACTTCCTCAACGAAAACTGAACTGAATGACCAAACTATAGCCTAATGAAAGGCAGTAAAAAATATTAAAAAAGAAGGGGCAATAAACTCGGGGGTTAATAAATTGATCCATTCATAGTAAACTATAAAATATATACACATGATCATATCAGTGAAAACAAACCGTCGTATTTTCCGGGTAAGTTATTGGTATTATCGATCAGTTATTGGAAATCACATGGAAATATAATTGTAAATATTGTAGCTGCACTACTATGGAAAGCCCCAAAATAGAAGATGAGTCCATTCTAATCATAAAGAAGCGGACACTTGTCTACCAATCATAAGTGATGTCTTAGAAATCTGTTCACTTTCCCTCTGACGTTATAAACATGACATGTTTTCTTCACTTCCCCTCACACATTAATAATCTGATATATTTTGGAAGGTAATCAATAATTTTCTTAAAATAACATAAGCTATATTTGGCTTTTGTCCTTCCTCAGTCGTTTTCTATCCATAGGCTATTCAATGCAAGATATCAATGTCTCAATGTTGAAACTATTGCTCCATGTTTAACGTTGCTGAAGGAACATGCTACTGCTTTCACTTACAATTTTTCAGCTTTCAACAGATTGTAAGGACTTCGGACAGCAGAAAAAGAAAAATAGAGGTGTATAATAACTCTTCAATTAATGGTTATTTGAATTACATTTTGTTTCATTTGTTACAGTTAAGCTATAACCTCGATGATATCACTGTTAATACAATAATCAAAGACAGAGTTCTCTCCCGTAATGTGTAAATTTTACGTTTTGTAATGAATTTGAGATTAAGATTATCTCCCTTGAACTTTTTCAAATTGACCTGATGTAATATTTGGTGTAAACTTGTCATTTATGTTGACACTTCTTCATGAATATAATATAATACCAAAAGTACAACAAACAACTCGAAACTCGGAATCCAAAAATCAGTTGAGCAATACAAAGGTAGCATTAAATTAACTACTCTTAGCTTTGGACGAGTTCATCATTTATAATTGAGGAAGTAACGAAGAGGAATATCAGGCTTCTAGAAGAGTAGAACTGACTCCATACAAGCAACCTCTACATAATATTACACAAAGTCGATTTGACAAAGTTCAAGGGAGGTAATCTTATATTTATTAAAGAACTCAAAATTTACACATTACGGGAGAGAACTCTTGTAGAAATTTGATAGTTGTAGAAAGTAGGTCAGAATGAATCCTAGAAAACTCAGTATGTTGAGAGTCAAAGTTTCGAGTTATTTTATCAGCCTAATTGTAACCTTCATAAGCAAATAAATCAGAATGAAATTGGTAATTCTAAATAACCGTTTTGCAAATATATTGGTAGCAGTAAATGAACTAATCATAGCAACAAAATTCATTAGCTGCTGTCAATTTATTAGCTAAATTTTATTGTAAAATGTTGGATATCGGTTTGCAGTTCAAATCCTGTGTGTTTTTTTTCCTGGGGGAGGGGTTAACAAAAAGGTTCCAAATCTCAATTAAATGTTTTATTAACAAAATTGATAGATACATGCAATATATAATGTATAATGATATTTATAAATAATAAGGCTTAAAATTATAAAGAACACAAAATTATCAGATCATTTTATAATAATTGATAGGCGTCAGTCAGTGGTGTGGTTCAAACCCATCATGAAATTCCAGTTGTTTAAATATTAAATGACATGCATGGTCCCACAAACTGACATTTGTATGTGCCATAAAATATTGATACATTAAATGGAGCCAATGGACACAAGTATCTGTCTACTAACAGAGTCTATATAAACTTTACTGCTAAACAATTCTCAATTCTGATATGTTAACATGACTAAATGTCTAACTGGAAGGAACATAACTCTAATTATTAAGAGTGTAGTAGGTTTCATTAACTAAGATTATTCACCACTAGAATAGTTCGGATTATGTGCTTCGGTGTATATATGATAAAATAACTATCACCCAAGTATATAAACTTATCATATATAATATTAATAAACTAATAAAATCAAACTTAAAACAATAACTTATTAGTTTACATCAAGAAAATGATAAAAATACAACTTCTGAATACTTCATTAAATACATCTTAAACATGACACAAGTTCATCTGTTATAAAAAAAAAAGAACGGAATGAGAATACCATTGTGTTTACACATCATATACATCGCATAAAAATACATAAAAGTTTTTAAAATCAAACATGTGTTTATGTTTATCAAGTAGAAATATAAAGACAACCTGAGAGAAATCAAACCATGCTTACTCTTTCCAAAACACCTAATGGTATTTTTACTTTATCAATGTTGCCCAAGATTTTGTAACGTTTTTAACATGATTTTTAATGGAATTGTTTTGCTAGAACAGATTTGTACTGTACCCTCTTGATCAATAAATTGAATATTCCTGGGAATTATATTTGGTTGGCGCTGTCATTATTTCTCAACCAACAAAACAAAATCTTGTATGAATTTGATTCTGCCCTAATCTCAAAAACTTAACTTTTTAAAGAAATACATTGGGCCTAATCTGATTGGTCAATAAAGCTATATTCAAAATCAATTTTAGTGATTGAACAATCAGATGACTTGATCACTAATATCATTGTTCAAGTTCAGTTTTCGAGAATAAGACCCCAGGTCAATAGCTATCATTTTACTATAAACAAAAAAGATAAAACAAATTGCTTGCATACAATAATTCAGAGTAATAAAAAGTAATGTAAAGATATGTGTTATATTCAGAGAAAATTTAAAACATAAATGCATAATTCATTTTAGGAAGAAGATTTCTCATCTTAATATAAAATCATTTCTTGATTTTCACAAATAATAATTATGCTGAACTATACCTGAACATTATCAAAATTAAAATATAAATATAAAACATAATATCTGTATAAAATATTGAGCACTCTGGCATGGTACGATGGTATCACATATGTAGCCAAAACCTCAACTCCAGTATCAGCAATTCACTGATGAGGCCCAGAAGGCCGAAACAGTACTGTTTGCAGTTAAAATAAGCCTATGCAATATCATAAATCATTATAACTCCTTTAATGTAATACATGTAATTAGATCATATTAAGTAAAATTTATGTGATTAAGACATCCAACAATCTTAGAACCAACCTAGATATAAGTCAAATTTTATTCACCACTGATCGGAAGAAAAAGTTGATCAAACGATAGTCAATTTTTATAGCCACTTTAGAGAAGATTAAGCTTATCCCGAAAAAAAAAAGCATATTTAAATAGTAAAGCAAATGATTTTACCACTATGTATATCTATTTAAAATCTACCTAAAATATCTTTGGAAATCAACTAATGGATTTCGTCATATAACAATCAATGGCTAATAGTAAAAGTCTATAAAATGTAACTTGAATAAAGAAGAAATCAGAGATACTGTACTAAGATTATATTACATATAACAATGATAAAAACACTCCTTGTAATACCAAATAAGCTCTTCTTCCATTATGATTAAAAGAATGCATAATGTTGAATGCTTCACAAAAATGTTGGAGGTCAAATGTGATAAGCTTTAAATAAACAGTGGTGTTGTAAATATTATGAAATTTTCTAAACATAACACTGTTATATTGTGAGTTATACAGGGACGGCAAATATATGACTGGTTAACTGTTTACAGGTTGTTTCTTAGAGCATTTAGTAAAATATGTTAAAGATTTTCGTGTTTACTGGCTTTTTTATACTGACTTACATAACCAACAAAATTAAAATAAATGCAAAATTGACATAAATTCATAAAGGATTATACAAGCAAGGTTGGATATAATTTACCAGATAATAAAAAAATCACCTTTTATTTTAAAAATGAGCTATTCTAACCAAATATTTATAGTTGTATACTTGTAGTTAAAGAAAGCCTGTTAGATAGTAGCCTGGCAGGATATATCCAAACTTGAATAGACTTTATAATGGAACTTTAGAAAATTCATTTTCATCTTTAGGGGGTCCAGGGTATGGTGGTGGTGCTCCAGAAGGAATGTTACCATCAGGGCCCTGTGGGGGAGGGTACTGTCCTGGCGGAGGGTACTGGGCACCCTGAGAATATCCATCAGGACCCCCAGGACTTCCATAGCCATAATATTGGGGATAACCTTGACCTTGTGGTGGATAGCCTTGACCTTGAGGTGGATAGCCTTGACCTTGTGGTGGATAGCCTTGTCCTTGTGGTGGATAGCCTTGACCTTGTGGAGGATATCCCTGACCTTGTGGAGGATAGCCTTGACCTTGAGGTGGATAGCCTTGACCTTGAGCTGGTTGGTATGCAGCTTGTGGTTGAGATTGAGGTAATGTTGTTGTCATAGGAACACTATCATTATTGGCCTGAAATAAATGAAATGTTAACATAGATAAACAAAGCACTAATTACAAAATAATTCTATAATGGATCTCAAAAAAACAATTTTTTGGGGACTGAGGGTGAGGGGATATGGGGCTGTGACAAAGACTGAAACTATGCATCAAGCCAGGATTCTGTCATTTAGTCTACCTTAGTCAGATTTTGTTTAAACAATTGATAGCTGAGAATGCTTCTAGAGTATCGAATTAAATTACATACCTTAGAACTTCTTCTCTGGCGTTTACGTCGACAGATAAAAATAATAATGACGATAACAATTAGGATGAATATTACAGCTATAATAATACCAATTAAACTGGCCGTGTGGTTCGGACAGAAATCACTGTTATCACCACAATTATCATATCCATTACATTGTAGAGAGTTGGCGATACAGTGTCCGTTATCACATCGATATTCATCACTACTGTTACACGGGCCTGTAATCAACAACAGTAAAGTTTTATGTCCTATTTTTCTGTTCAAATGAGAACTGCCTAACACGATGCAGTGTGCAATGGGGGAAATTTGTCCAGGAAAGCAGCATTAGCCTACTTTTTTTTATTTCCAATAGTTATTTCATCTTTAAATTGCACACTCTGTAGCACACAGAGCCTTAGTTTACTGTCACATTCAAATCGGACATTTTTCCAAACACAATTACAAACAAATGTTACAAATAATATGATGTCTTACTATTCACTTTAAGCTTCATGATTGGTTGTGTCAACTTCAGACTAATAATAGCATTATTTTAGTATCTGTGATTGAAAACATATAGCGAGAAATGCTCTTGTAAAAGGTTTAGCTTATTTCTACATGGGGTAATCACATTTTTAAGCATTTAGAAATGTCAACTTGCAATTTCTCTCAGAAGGTCCTTACCTTTCAACATATTAGAATAAAATAAAGTAAATTAACATAATACCTGTATGATAGACATTAAAATATAAATCAAAACCATCATCATCGTGCCAACGATCGGAAACAAATCGTAGAGTCATGGCGTTACTAGTGGTATAGATTGGATATCTAGGATGACTTTCACCACATAGTTTACTTACACCTAAAATAAAATAATAGATCATTTCATTGTCAAATACTACCTTAAAATGAACATAAAATTGGCCTATTCAAGTTAATATTTATCAGGACTTACCTGGAGTCATTACTACAGAATAGAACCCCTTTATCATGCAATGAATTAGAAAAACTACCGGTAAGTCATTTATCCATCGAACTAACAGTAACTTTTGAACACACTTCAAATATTCTAAGCTTTGTTCAATAAATATTTAGGTTGAAAAACACTTTAATGATAACTTTAAATATCAATGGAGGAAGTAGTTTTGTTTCATCATTTCATCTAGTTATAATGTTTTCAAAATATCAAAACCGGAATTATTATTGTTCATGTAAAAGCCAATACTGACTTAAAGGGGAATGTTGATCATTTTCGAGGATCGATTTGGGCCTTGAATTTATGCAAATAGCCTTTAGATTTACTAGAACTACCAAAATAATCGCATATTCCCTTCAATTATACCCGTACCTTAACTGTTATCTTTCATTTTCTGTACATGGGGAGTTTAGAACATTATAACGGATTAGATGAGCTAAACAATTCCAGGTTCTGATACTAAAAGTTTTTTGGTCGAACAGTTAGTGAACATATCCCTTTAACAATGAGAAGAAAAAAGCAACATAGTGTTGAATATAGGGATAATGGAATTGTAATTTTTGACATGGACTCCCCATTTAAATTTTGAGAAACTGGTTGGGTCATACTCACCACTGAGGAAACTTCCTGAGGCACCATCACCATCATAGATCTGTAGATAATCATCACATTTAAAAAAACGTTTGTCAATATCAACGTCTTTAAATCTGACGAGGATATAATGATTGGACGGAGCAATGATTGTCCAGACACAATTCATATTATCTCGATAGTCTCCCCTTCTTACTAACTCAACCCGACCAGCGGGAACTTTCTGAGACGACAATCTTAACGTCTGACCACATAACTCACTCATATAATCTACAATATCAATAAGATAGTAATTAGCAAGGTATACTTACTCTTCTAGACACCTGATATCACTTCCATTATGATAGTAATTTATACTTAAAATGAGGACAGGATCACCTTCACTTAAAGGGATTGTATATTTTTTTTTGTATTATTTTATTTTTCTGTTAGTTTGAATATAAGAAATTCTTAAACATATATATAATACCCTACATACATAATACAATATAAACTAAGAAGAAAATAAAATACTAATAACTTGTTCACACAATATCAATGAGAAAATTTCATTTATATTACTAGTATGTCTTAATGGCAAAGCCTTATTTAGGAAATCATGTCGTGACCTGAAACTTTCACAAGGATAGTGCACTAAATACTAGGATGTTAAACCTCTACCGGTTCTAACAAACTTACATTTTGGTAAAGATCCCTTGGTATAAACTTGCTGTATTACCAGTAGGAAGAAATAAACAAAACTTAAACTCTTCCAATTCTCCATTTTAAATATTTTAAAATCTTCTTGTTACTGAAAAATATAATATCCAAGTAAGTTAAACAAAATATTCTGGCTTTGATCTCCACACTATCAATTTTTATATAACTCTACATAGAGAATGCCTGATATTTCGAACCATCACTTCACCTCCCATATAGGCTACATACATACACATACATCCACATATAAGTATAAAAAAAAGAATTGCCAGTTTGGGTTTAAGTTAATGTCTTTAATTAGATGGATTAACAAATAACAATTACAACCTGACCTGGGTGTGTTACTTTAATTCCTTCTTGCTGATTTATAACAGTATATCCTATCAATTATTACTATATATAATATTGGCAATAGAGGGAGTCCAATCAGTTCAAATATCAATTCAATAAAACCTTTAAGGCCTGATCATCTTATCAAATATAAAGTAAATTTACAGACCATAAATACCTTCATAAACAATATATATATATATATATATATATATATATATGCGTATTAAAGGTAGGTTATTGTAAAACGTCATTCGATAAGTGGACGTGGTCGTAATAGCAGGTTCTACTGTATAATCTTATCAATAATGCGAAATACCTGTTTTAAAGAACACTGACAGCGTGTTTAACTATTCTCATGGAATTTGACGGATGTGAAATGGAAGAATAATTGTTAAATTCTTACCAAATCTCTAAAATATCGAAATTCTTTCACATACCTGATAAGAAAAACAAGTATTTCGACATACCTTCATTTATTATTTATTTTTTCAAGGGAAATAACTCACTTTTAAGGGTTTAACTTATCAGGTAATGGACTGAAAAGAACCGAAACAAACTGTAATAGTTAAAACTGGAAACGAAAGAGTTTGGAAATGAAATAAAATGAACGGAGTTTTCCGTCATACTTTTCGGCATCTGATTGAGCTAATACTAGGTAATGTTTTGTGTAGCGTAATACAGTGTACAATGAGGGACATTTCGATTTCCAACTGTTGATGTATGTGAAAAAACGTACGCTGTCTGTGAAGCACGCATGAGAACCCAAAATAGTTTGTAGTTCAACATTGAAAAGTCGTCATAATTTTATTATGTCCATTTCTGCAATCATCTCAGATGTTTTTTTTATTAGAATATTGTCTCATTTGATCTACATTTCAATTACCATTTTTTTTTATCAGTTATTTCCTTTGAACTTTATTTTGTTTACTGATTTCATAATGACCTACATTTAGTTGCAAATTGTCACCAGTTACTTCCCTTAAACTAGTAACTTTACCTTTTATTTCATAATAATCTAAGCTATGACCTTCCAATATTTACTGATTTATTCATATATTAAAAAAAATACAAACGCTGCTAGTGAAACATTACTTGGATTTTGAGATTCGACTTTGGGATCGTTCGTATTTGGGTTTTATCATGGTAGGCCCTACTTTATTAGAAACAATACATTTTAACAATCAGAAAGATCATGAGCACAAATTACGTTCCCCCACAAGTACTCTTGTTTGATAGTGGAATCTAGAATATGTATGGTATAGATGAAAATTACTGTTAGAAGCGACCATTCGAGCTTTATTACAATCTAATATGATCTATATTAACACAAAACTGATTGTAATGATCGTAAACTATTGTTAACCTTTTTACCACAACTGACCCCTAGATCTGATAAGATTGTAAGGCTGTATCTCATGACTCATGGGCATCTTTGACTAAATATTATTCAGACATACTTATTAAACTTCAAAATTTCGTTAGGAGTTTTCTCCCGTAATGTTTTGACCCAATTATTACAGTAAACAAAAATACTTTTTGACAGAATTCTCTCCCTTAATGTTGAATTTTACAGCCTTGAAAGTTACAGAAATCAGAAATCAATTACCTATTGATGTAAAATCATTCGGCAGCGGTGGCCGGTGTGGCGCCAAGCAGGGTATGCTGACTCTTCTAGACACCTGATACCACTTTTCATTATGCAATATTTACTCATTTATTGATATACTTCCTCAAATGAAAAAGTTCATTAGCTGCTTGCCAATGGTTTCACATGGATTTCGAGATTTGTTCTACGGTTGGGATCGATCATGCCTGAGTTTTATTATGCTATTGATCTGAGGAGTGACGGCCCGTCATACATGTCACATTGACGGCATTACCGTAAAACCGCGATACAGATTAATATGTTGATGATACAAATAGGGGCCTACCGCGAAAATCCAATACTGCGGTATGTGCTTTTCACGGTATACCGCCCAACCCTGACGGGTTTAAGGTAGCTTAGTATAGAATTAGTATATGAAATATTAATGTTTTTGTATCTTCAAAATACAGTCGGGAAAGATTTATAATACGACATAGTTTAGTTGACATGTTCTAGAAAAACGGTGAAAAAAATTATCCATATTGGAAAATATAATGTCGAAATAATATTATTAGTTTGCGACGCCATTGTAATCAAATGAGAATAAAACACTTTAAACTTTGTTGAGATGTATTCAAGTGGTATGAAGGTAATGGCTTTAAGATTGACACCAGGTTATTGTGCTGCAAGCATAAAAACATACATAACTAATCATACAATACTCATTTACAATTATTACTGTGTCGAGCGTCGTTAGGTAGTCAACAACCAAGATAAATATTATAATAGTACATGTATTTGATATACAAGAGGTGAAGTTTCGATATGTTGCCCTCGTATATTGATGTACAAACATTCAAATAAATTCTTCCCTGTAGAAACTATATTACCCACTGACATTGTTTAACCAAATAAAATTTTCCCTCTAGAAACTATATTACCCACTGACATTGTTTAACCAAATAAAATTTTCCCTCTAGAAACTATATTACCCACTGACATTGTTTAACCAAATAAAATTTTCCCTCTAGAAACTATATTACCCACTGACATTGTTTAACCAAATAAAATTTTCCGTCTAGAAACTATATTACCCACTGACATTGTTTAACCAAATAAAATTTTCCGTCTAGAAACTATATTACCCACTGACATTGTTTAACCAAATAAAATTTTCCGTCTAGAAACTATATTACCCACTGACATTGTTTAACCAAATAAAATTTTCCCTCTAGAAACTATATTACCCACTGACATTGTTTAACCAAATAAAATTTTCCCTCTAGAAACTATATTACCCACTGACATTGTTTAACCAAATAAAATTTTCCGTCTAGAAACTATATTACCCACTGACATTGTTTAACCAAATAAAATTTTCCGTCTAGAAACTATATTACCCACTGACATTGTTTAACCAAATAAAATTTTCCGTCTAGAAACTATATTACCCACTGACATTGTTTAACCAAATAAAATTTTCCCTCTAGAAACTATATTACCCACTGACATTGTTTAACCAAATAAAATTTTCCCTCTAGAAACTATATTACCCACTGACATTGTTTAACCAAATAAAATTTTCCGTCTAGAAACTATATTACCCACTGACATTGTTTAACCAAATAAAATTTTCCCTCTAGAAACTATATTACCCACTGACATTGTTTAACCAAATAAAATTTTCCCTCTAGAAACTATATTACCCACTGACATTGTTTAACCAAATAAAATTTTCCCTCTAGAAACTATATTACCCACTGACATTGTTTAACCAAATAAAATTTTCCGTCTAGAAACTATATTACCCACTGACATTGTTTAACCAAATAAAATTTTCCGTCTAGAAACTATATTACCCACTGACATTGTTTAACCAAATAAAATTTTCCGTCTAGAAACTATATTACCCACTGACATTGTTTAACCAAATAAAATTTTCCCTCTAGAAACTATATTACCCACTGACATTGTTTAACCAAATAAAATTTTCCCTCTAGAAACTATATTACCCACTGACATTGTTTAACCAAATAAAATTTTCCGTCTAGAAACTATATTACCCACTGACATTGTTTAACCAAATAAAATTTTCCGTCTAGAAACTATATTACCCACTGACATTGTTTAACCAAATAAAATTTTCCGTCTAGAAACTATATTACCCACTGACATTGTTTAACCAAATAAAATTTTCCGTCTAGAAACTATATTACCCACTGACATTGTTTAACCAAATAAAATTTTCCGTCTAGAAACTATATTACCCACTGACATTGTTTAACCAAATAAAATTTTCCCTCTAGAAACTATATTACCCACTGACATTGTTTAACCAAATAAAATTTTCCCTCTAGAAACTATATTACCCACTGACATTGTTTAACCAAATAAAATTTTCCGTCTAGAAACTATATTACCCACTGACATTGTTTAACCAAATAAAATTTTCCCTCTAGAAACTATATTACCCACTGACATTGTTTAACCAAATAAAATTTTCCCTCTAGAAACTATATTACCCACTGACATTGTTTAACCAAATAAAATTTTCCCTCTAGAAACTATATTACCCACTGACATTGTTTAACCAAATAAAATTTTCCGTCTAGAAACTATATTACCCACTGACATTGTTTAACCAAATAAAATTTTCCGTCTAGAAACTATATTACCCACTGACATTGTTTAACCAAATAAAATTTTCCGTCTAGAAACTATATTACCCACTGACATTGTTTAACCAAATAAAATTTTCCCTCTAGAAACTATATTACCCACTGACATTGTTTAACCAAATAAAATTTTCCCTCTAGAAACTATATTACCCACTGACATTGTTTAACCAAATAAAATTTTCCGTCTAGAAACTATATTACCCACTGACATTGTTTAACCAAATAAAATTTTCCCTCTAGAAACTATATTACCCACTGACATTGTTTAACCAAATAAAATTTTCCCTCTAGAAACTATATTACCCACTGACATTGTTTAACCAAATAAAATTTTCCCTCTAGAAACTATATTACCCACTGACATTGTTTAACCAAATAAAATTTTCCGTCTAGAAACTATATTACCCACTGACATTGTTTAACCAAATAAAATTTTCCGTCTAGAAACTATATTACCCACTGACATTGTTTAACCAAATAAAATTTTCCGTCTAGAAACTATATTACCCACTGACATTGTTTAACCAAATAAAATTTTCCCTCTAGAAACTATATTACCCACTGACATTGTTTAACCAAATAAAATTTTCCGTCTCGAAACTATATTACCCACTGACATTGTTTAACCAAATAAAATTTTCCGTCTAGAAACTATATTACCCACTGACATTGTTTAACCAAATAAAATTTTCCCTCTAGAAACTATATTACCCACTGACATTGTTTAACCAAATAAAATTTTCCGTCTCGAAACTGTATGACTCACTGACATCGTTAGCAACTAGGTATTCTTTCTCCAATGTATTTAATACTTCTGTTTACAAGGTCAATGCCAAATCAAGATCAATGCAAATCAAGATCTGGTAGTTGTATAGAACAATGACACCATGCTCCAAAAAAAACCTTTCTTAAAATAGTTTTACAACCACAGATATAAGTAAATTGTACATGATTTCTATATGTTTTATGTAGGTCTATTCATGTTTATGTGTCTATTTGATCAACCTGAATTTGTTTAAAAGAATAAAAGAATCATGCACACGTTTATTGATAATTGCTAAATTGGAGTGTTTTTAAAGTGGCACAGGCTTCATTTTCGTGGGTCGATTTTTCCAAGTCTCAGAAACGGGGACTTTTTTAGCTCAGCAATTTAGTACTGGTTATCACAACTCACCATTGAAATTTGAGCCTTCAAATCCATGTGCATCCATAATTATTAGCATTTGAAACTTATAATGCCCTACTACACATTAGCGATACTATACAATATAGAAAAGTCATCTATAGAAATAGAAGGAGATATTTTTAAGGATTGTTCAACGTAAGGTTTGTTTTAGTGCAATATTTCACGTTTTCTTTGTATCCAAGCACCCTAAGAGTCTTATCAGACATGATCGCATTATGTGTCGTTTTTCTGACCCTGGGAAAACCTTTCCATTTGAGCTTCTCCCAGTAAAAAGCAGTTTGTACACAGCAAATGGAACTCCAGAAACGTAGCGTTGGTTAAGAAAATGTGTATTTTGTATGTAGAATTGAAATTGAATAACTTTTCTTTTAATTACCCGAATGTACCAAGCACCATAGTTCTAACAGTTAATAGAGTTTGCACCTAGTATTTAGCACCGTGCACCTAACCAGTAGTTTATAAAGTTTGCACCTAGTATTTAGCACCGTGCACCTAACCCACAGTTAATAAAGTTTGCACCTAGTATTTAGCACCGTGCACCTAACCCACAGTTAATAAAGTTTGCACCTAGTATTTAGCACCGTGCACCTAACCAATAGTTAATAAAGTTTGCACCTAGTATTAAGCACCGTGCACCTAACCCATAGTTAATAAAGTTTGCACCTAGTATTTAGCACCGTGCACCTAACCAGAAGTTTATAGAGTTTGCACCTAGTATTTAGCACCGTGCACCTAACCAGTAGTTTATAGAGTTTGCACCTAGTATTTAGCACCGTGCACCTAACCAATAGTTAATAAAGTTTGCACCTAGTATTTAGCACCGTGCACCTAACCAGTAGTTTATAGAGTTTGCACCTAGTATTTAGCACCGTGCACCTAACCCACAGTTAATAAAGTTTGCACCTAGTATTTAGCACCGTGCACTTAACCCATAGTTAATAAAGTTTGCACCTAGTATTTAGCACCGTGCACTTAACCCATGGTTAATAAAGTTTGCACCTAGTATTTAGCACCGTGCACCTAACCCACAGTTAATAAAGTTTGCACCTAGTATTTAGCACCGTGCACCTAACCCATAGTTAATAAAGTTTGCACCTAGTATTTAGCACCGTGCACATAACCCATAGTTAATAAAGTTTGCACCTAGTATTTAGCACCGTGCACTTAACCCATGGTTAATAAAGTTTGCACCTAGTATTTAGCACCGTGCACCTAACCCATAGTTAATAAAGTTTGCACCTAGTATTTAGCACCGTGCACCTAACCCACAGTTAATAAAGTTTGCACCTAGTATTTAGCACCGTGCACCTAACCAGTAGTTTATAGAGTTTGCACCTAGTATTTAGCACCGTGCACATAACCAGTAGTTTATATAGTTTGCACCTAGTATTTAGCACCGTGCACCTAACCAGTAGTTTATAAAGTTTGCACCTAGTATTTAGCACCGTGCACCTAACCAGTAGTTTATAGAGTTTGCACCTAGTATTTAGCACCGTGCACCTTACCCACAGTTAATAAAGTTTGCACCTAGTATTTAACACCGTGCACCTAACCAGTAGTTTATAGAGTTTGCACCTAGTATTTAGCACCGTGCACTTAACCCATGGTTAATAAAGTTTGCACCTAGTATTTAGCACCGTGCACTTAACCCATAGTTAATAAAGTTTGCACCTAGTATTTAGCACCGTGCACCTAACCAGTAGTTTATAGAGTTTGCACCTAGTATTTAGCACCGTGCACTTAACCCATAGTTAATAAAGTTTGCACCTAGTATTTAGCACCGTGCACCTAACCCACAGTTAATAAAGTTTGCACCTAGTATTTAGCACCGTGCACTTAACCCATAGTTAATAAAGTTTGCACCTAGTATTTAGCACCGTGCACTTAACCCATGGTTAATAAAGTTTGCACCTAGTATTTAGCACCGTGCACCTAACCCACAGTTAATAAAGTTTGCACCTAGTATTTAGCACCGTGCACCTAACCCATAGTTAATAAAGTTTGCACCTAGTATTTAGCACCGTGCACTTAACCCATAGTTAATAAAGTTTGCACCTAGTATTTAGCACCGTGCACTTAATCCATGGTTAATAAAGTTTGCACCTAGTATTTAGCACCGTGCACCTAACCCATGGTTAATAAAGTTTGCACCTAGTATTTAGCACCGTGCACCTAACCCACAGTTAATAAAGTTTGCACCTAGTATTTAGCACCGTGCACCTAACCAGTAGTTTATAGAGTTTGCACCTAGTATTTAGCACCGTGCACATAACCAGTAGTTTATATAGTTTGCACCTAGTATTTAGCACCGTGCACCTAACCCATGGTTAATAAAGTTTGCACCTAGTATTTAGCACCGTGCACATAACCCATAGTTAATAAAGTTTGCACCTAGTATTTAGCACCGTGCACCTTACCCACAGTTAATAAAGTTTGCACCTAGTATTTAACACCGTGCACCTAACCAGTAGTTTATAGAGTTTGCACCTAGTATTTAGCACCGTGCACTTAACCCATGGTTAATAAAGTTTGCACCTAGTATTTAGCACCGTGCACTTAACCCATAGTTAATAAAGTTTGCATCTAGTATTTAGCACCGTGCACCTAACCCATAGTTAATAAAGTTTGCACCTAGTATTTAGCACCGTGCACTTAACCCATAGTTAATAAAGTTTGCACCTAGTATTTAGCACCGTGCACTTAACCCATAGTTAATAAAGTTTGCATCTAGTATTTAGCACCGTGCACTTAACCCATGGTTAATAAAGTTTGCACCTAGTATTTAACACCGTGCACCTTACCCATGGTTAATAAAGTTTGCACCTAGTATTTAGCACCCTGCACCTAACCCACAGTTAATAAAGTTTGCACCTAGTATTTAGCACCGTGCACTTAACCCATAGTTAATAAAGTTTGCACCTAGTATTTAGCACCGTGCACCTAACCCATAGTTAATAAAGTTTGCACCTAGTATTTAGCACCGTGCACTTAACCCATAGTTAATAAAATTTGCACCTAGTATTTAGCACCGTGCACCTAACCCATAGTTAATAAAGTTTGCACCCAGTATTTAGCACCGTGCACCTAACCCACAGTTAATAAAGTTTGCACCTAGTATTTAGCACCGTGCACCTAACCCACAGTTAATAAAGTTTGCACCTAGTATTTAGCACCGTGCACCTAACCAGTAGTTTATAGAGTTTGCACCTAGTATTTAGCACCGTGCACCTAACCAGTAGTTTATAGAGTTTGCACCTAGTATTTAGCACCGTGCACATAACCAGTAATTTATAGAGTTTACACCTAGTATTTAGCACCGTGCACTTAACCCATAGTTAATCAAATTTGCACCTAGTATTTAGCACCGTGCACATAACCCACAGTTAATAAAGTTTGCACCTAGTATTTAGCACCGTGCACATAACCCACAGTTAATAAAGTTTGCACCTAGTATTTAGCACCGTGCACATAACCCATAGTTAATAAAGTTTGCACCTAGTATTTAGCACCGTGCACCTAACCAATAGTTAATAAAGTTTGCACCTAGTATTTAGCACCGTGCACCTAACCAGTAGTTTATAGAGTTTGCACCTAGTATTTAGCACCGTGCACCTCACCAATAGTTTATAGAGTTTGCACCTAGTATTTAGCACCGTGCACCTAACCCATGGTTAATAAAGTTTGCACCTAGTATTTAGCACCGTGCACCTAACCAATAGTTAATAAAGTTTGCACCTAGTATTTAGCACCGTGCACCAAACCAGTAGTTTATAGAGTTTGCACCTAGTATTTAGCACCGTGCACCTAACCCATGGTTAGAAAAGTTTGCACCTAGTATTTAGCACCGTGCACCTTACCAGTAGTTTATAGAGTTTGCACCTAGTATTTAGCACCGTGCACCTAACCCATAGTTAATAAAGTTTGCACCTAGTATTTAGCACCGTGCACCTAACCAGTAGTTTATAGAGTTTGCACCTAGTATTTAGCACCGTGCACCTAACCCATAGTTAATAAAGTTTGCACCTAGTATTTAGCACCGTGCACCTAACCCATAGTTAATAAAGTTTGCACCTAGTATTTAGCACCGTGCACCTAACCAGTAGTTTATAGAGTTTGCACCTAGTATTTAGCACCGTGCACTTAACCCATGGTTAATAAAGTTTGCACCTAGTATTTAGCATCGTGCACTTAACCCATGGTTAATAAAGTTTGCACCTAGTATTTAGCACCGTGCACCTAACCAGTAGTTAATAAAGTTTGCACCTAGTATTTAGCACCGTGCACTTAACCCACAGTTAATAAAGTTTGCACCTAGTATTTAGCACCGTGCACCTAACCCATAGTTAATAAAGTTTGCACCTAGTATTTAGCACCGTGCACCTAACCCATGGTTAATAAAGTTTGCACCTAGTATTTAGCACCGTGCACCTAACCCATAGTTAATAAAGTTTGCACCTAGTATTTAGCACCGTGCACTTAACCCATGGTTAATAAAGTTTGCACCTAGTATTTAGCACCGTGCACTTAACCCATGGTTAATAAAGTTTGCACCTAGTATTTAGCACCGTGCACCAAACCCATAGTTAATAAAGTTTGCACCTAGTATTTAGCACCGTGCACCTAACCCACAGTTAATAAAGTTTGCACCTAGTATTTAGCACCGTGCACTTAACCCATAGTTAATAAAGTTTGCACCTAGTATTTAGCACCGTGCACCTAACCCATAGTCAATAAACTTTGCACCTAGTATTTAGCACCGTGCACCTAACCCATGGTTAATAAAGTTTGCACCTAGTATTTAGCACCGTGCACCTAACCAATGGTTAATAAAGTTTGCACCTAGTATGTAGCACCGTGCACCTAACCCATGGTTAATAAAGTTTGCACCTAGTATTTAGCACCGTGCACTTAACCCACAGTTAATAAAGTTTGCACCTAGTATTTAGCACCGTGCACCTAACCAGTAGTTTATAGAGTTTGCACCTAGTATTTAGCACCGTGCACCTAACCCACATTTAATAAAGTTTGCACCTAGTATTTAGCACCGTGCACTTAACCCATGGTTAATAAAGTTTGCACCTAGTATTTAGCACCGTGCACTTAACCCATAGTTAATAAAGTTTGCACCTAGTATTTAGCACCGTGCACTTAACCCATGGTTAATAAAGTTTGCACATAGTATTTAGCACCGTGCACTTAACCAATAGTTAATTAAGTTTGCACCTAGTATTTAGCACCGTGCACCTAACCCATAGTTAATAAAGTTTGCACCTAGTATTTAGCACCGTGCACCTAACCAGTAGTTTATAGAGTTTGCACCTAGTATTTAGCACCGTGCACTTAACCCATAGTTAATGAAGTTTGCACCTAGTATTTAGCACCGTGCACTTAACCCATAGTTAATAAAGTTTGCACCTAGTATTTAGCACCGTGCACCTAACCAGTAGTTTATAGAGTTTGCACCTAGTATTTAGCACCGTGCACTTAACCCATGGTTAATAAAGTTTGCACCTAGTATTTAGCGCCGTGCACCTAACCCATAGTTAATAAAGTTTGCACCTAGTATTTAGCACCGTGCACCTAACCAGTAGTTTATAGAGTTTGCACCTAGTATTTAGCACCGTGCACTTAACCCATGGTTAATAAAGTTTGCACCTAGTATTTAGCACCGTGCACTTAACCCATGGTTAATAAAGTTTGCACCTAGTATTTAGCACCGTGCACCTAACCAGTAGTTAATAAAGTTTGCACCTAGTATTTAGCACCGTGCACTTAACCCACAGTTAATAAAGTTTGCACCTAGTATTTAGCACCGTGCACCTAACCCATAGTTAATAAAGTTTGCACCTAGTATTTAGCACCGTGCACCTAACCCATGGTTAATAAAGTTTGCACCTAGTATTTAGCACCGTGCACCTAACCCATAGTTAATAAAGTTTGCACCTAGTATTTAGCACCGTGCACTTAACCCATGGTTAATAAAGTTTGCACCTAGTATTTAGCACGGTGCACTTAACCCATGGTTAATAAAGTTTGCACCTAGTATTTAGCACCGTGCACCAAACCCATAGTTAATAAAGTTTGCACCTAGTATTTAGCACCGTGCACCTAACCCACAGTTAATAAAGTTTGCACCTAGTATTTAGCACCGTGCACTTAACCCATAGTTAATAAAGTTTGCACCTAGTATGTAGCACCGTGCACCTAACCCATGGTTAATAAAGTTTGCACCTAGTATTTAGCACCGTGCACTTAACCCACAGTTAATAAAGTTTGCACCTAGTATTTAGCACCGTGCACCTAACCAGTAGTTTATAGAGTTTGCACCTAGTATTTAGCACCGTGCACCTAACCCACATTTAATAAAGTTTGCACCTAGTATTTAGCACCGTGCACTTAACCCATGGTTAATAAAGTTTGCACCTAGTATTTAGCACCGTGCACTTAACCCATAGTTAATAAAGTTTGCACCTAGTATTTAGCACCGTGCACTTAACCCATGGTTAATAAAGTTTGCACATAGTATTTAGCACCGTGCACTTAACCAGTAGTTTATAGAGTTTGCACCTAGTATTTAGCACCGTGCACTTAACCCATGGTTAATAAAGTTTGCACCTAGTATTTAGCGCCGTGCACCTAACCCATGGTTAATAAAGTTTGCACCTAGTATTTAGCACCGTGCACTTAACCAATAGTTAATAAAGTTTGCACCTAGTATTTAGCACCGTGCACCTAACCAATAGTTAATAAAGTTTGCACCTAGTATTTAGCACCGTGCACCTAACCAGTAGTTTATAGAGTTTGCACCTAGTATTTAGCACCGTGCACCTAACCAGTAGTTTATAAAGTTTGCACCTAGTATTTAGCACCGTGCACCTAACCAGTAGTTTATAGAGTTTGCACCTAGTATTTAGCACCGTGCACCTAACCAATAGTTAATAAAGTTTGCACCTAGTATTTAGCACCGTGCACTTAACCAGTAGTTTATAAAGTTTGCACCTAGTATTTAGCACCGTGCACCTAACCAGTAGTTTATAGAGTTTGCACCTAGTATTTAGCACCGTGCACCTTACCAGTAGTTTATAGAGTTTGCACCTAGTATTTAGCACCGTGCACTTAACCCATGGTTAATAAAGTTTGCACCTAGTATTTAGCACCGTGCACTTAACCCATGGTTAATAAAGTTTGCACCTAGTATTTAGCACCGTGCACCTAACCCATAGTTAATAAAGTTTGCACCTAGTATTTAGCACCGTGCACTTAACCCATGGTTAATGAAGTTTGCACCTAGTATTTAGCACCGTGCACCTAACCCACAGTTAATAAAGTTTGCACCTAGTATTTAGCACCGTGCACCTAACCCATAGTTAATAAAGTTTGCACCTAGTATTTAGCACCGTGCACCTAACCCATAGTTAATAAAGTTTGCACCTAGTATTTAGCACCGTGCACCTAACCCATAGTTAATAAAGTTTGCACCTAGTATTTAGCACCGTGCACCTAACCAATAGTTAATAAAGTTTGCACCTAGTATTTAGCACCGTGCACCTAACCAGTAGTTTATAGAGTTTGCACCTAGTATTTAGCACCGTGCACCTAACCAGTAGTTTATAAAGTTTGCACCTAGTATTTAGCACCGTGCACCTAACCAGTAGTTTATAGAGTTTGCACCTAGTATTTAGCACCGTGCACCTAACCAATAGTTAATAAAGTTTGCACCTAGTATTTAGCACCGTGCACTTAACCAGTAGTTTATAAAGTTTGCACCTAGTATTTAGCACCGTGCACCTAACCAGTAGTTTATAGAGTTTGCACCTAGTATTTAGCACCGTGCACCTAACCAGTAGTTTATAGAGTTTGCACCTAGTATTTAGCACCGTGCACCTAACCAATAGTTAATAAAGTTTGCACCTAGTATTTAGCACCGTGCACTTAACCAGTAGTTTATAAAGTTTGCACCTAGTATTTAGCACCGTGCACCTAACCCACAGTTAATAAAGTTTGCACCTGGTATTTAGCACCGTGCACCTAACCAATAGTTAATAAAGTTTGCACCTAGTATTTAGCACCGTGCACTTAACCCACAGTTAATAAAGTTTGCACCTAGTATTTAGCACCGTGCACCTAACCAGTAGTTTATAGAGTTTGCACCTAGTATTTAGCACCGTGCACCTAACCAATAGTTAATAAAGTTTGCACCTAGTATTTAGCACCGTGCACTTAACCAGTAGTTTATAAAGTTTGCACCTGGTATTTAGCACCGTGCACCTAACCAATAGTTAATAAAGTTTGCACCTAGTATTTAGCACCGTGCACCTAACCAGTAGTTAATAAAGTTTGCACCTAGTATTTAGAACCGTGCACCTAACCCATGGTTAATAAAGTTTGCACCTAGTATGTAGCACCGTGCACTTAACCCATAGTTAATAAAGTTTGCACCTAGTATTTAGCACCGTGCACTTAACCCATGGTTAATAAAGTTTGGACCTAGTATTTAGCACCGTGCACCTAACCAATAGTTAATAAAGTTTGCACCTAGTATTTAGCACCGTGCACCTAACCCATAGTTAATAAAGTTTGCACCTAGTATTTAGCACCGTGCACTTAACCCATAGTTAATAAAGTTTGCACCTAGTATTTAGCACCGTGCACCTAACCCATAGTCAATAAACTTTGCACCTAGTATTTAGCACCGTGCACCTAACCCATGGTTAATAAAGTTTGCACCTAGTATTTAGCACCGTGCACCTAACCAATGGTTAATAAAGTTTGCACCTAGTATGTAGCACCGTGCACCTAACCCATGGTTAATAAAGTTTGCACCTAGTATTTAGCACCGTGCACTTAACCCACAGTTAATAAAGTTTGCACCTAGTATTTAGCACCGTGCACCTAACCAGTAGTTTATAGAGTTTGCACCTAGTATTTAGCACCGTGCACCTAACCCACATTTAATAAAGTTTGCACCTAGTATTTAGCACCGTGCACTTAACCCATGGTTAATAAAGTTTGCACCTAGTATTTAGCACCGTGCACTTAACCCATAGTTAATAAAGTTTGCACCTAGTATTTAGCACCGTGCACTTAACCCATGGTTAATAAAGTTTGCACATAGTATTTAGCACCGTGCACTTAACCAATAGTTAATTAAGTTTGCACCTAGTATTTAGCACCGTGCACCTAACCCATAGTTAATAAAGTTTGCACCTAGTATTTAGCACCGTGCACCTAACCAGTAGTTTATAGAGTTTGCACCTAGTATTTAGCACCGTGCACTTAACCCATAGTTAATGAAGTTTGCACCTAGTATTTAGCACCGTGCACTTAACCCATAGTTAATAAAGTTTGCACCTAGTATTTAGCACCGTGCACCTAACCAGTAGTTTATAGAGTTTGCACCTAGTATTTAGCACCGTGCACTTAACCCATGGTTAATAAAGTTTGCACCTAGTATTTAGCGCCGTGCACCTAACCCATAGTTAATAAAGTTTGCACCTAGTATTTAGCACCGTGCACCTAACCAGTAGTTTATAGAGTTTGCACCTAGTATTTAGCACCGTGCACTTAACCCATGGTTAATAAAGTTTGCACCTAGTATTTAGCACCGTGCACTTAACCCATGGTTAATAAAGTTTGCACCTAGTATTTAGCACCGTGCACCTAACCAGTAGTTAATAAAGTTTGCACCTAGTATTTAGCACCGTGCACTTAACCCACAGTTAATAAAGTTTGCACCTAGTATTTAGCACCGTGCACCTAACCCATAGTTAATAAAGTTTGCACCTAGTATTTAGCACCGTGCACCTAACCCATGGTTAATAAAGTTTGCACCTAGTATTTAGCACCGTGCACCTAACCCATAGTTAATAAAGTTTGCACCTAGTATTTAGCACCGTGCACTTAACCCATGGTTAATAAAGTTTGCACCTAGTATTTAGCACCGTGCACTTAACCCATGGTTAATAAAGTTTGCACCTAGTATTTAGCACCGTGCACCAAACCCATAGTTAATAAAGTTTGCACCTAGTATTTAGCACCGTGCACTTAACCCATGGTTAATAAAGTTTGCACCTAGTATTTAGCACCGTGCACTTAACCCATGGTTAATAAAGTTTGCACCTAGTATTTAGCACCGTGCACCAAACCCATAGTTAATAAAGTTTGCACCTAGTATTTAGCACCGTGCACCTAACCCACAGTTAATAAAGTTTGCACCTAGTATTTAGCACCGTGCACTTAACCCATAGTTAATAAAGTTTGCACCTAGTATTTAGCACCGTGCACCTAACCAGTAGTTTATAAAGTTTGCACCTAGTATTTAGCACCGTGCACCTAACCAGTAGTTTATAGAGTTTGCACCTAGTATTTAGCACCGTGCACCTAACCAATAGTTAATAAAGTTTGCACCTAGTATTTAGCACCGTGCACTTAACCAGTAGTTTATAAAGTTTGCACCTAGTATTTAGCACCGTGCACCTAACCAGTAGTTTATAGAGTTTGCACCTAGTATTTAGCACCGTGCACCTTACCAGTAGTTTATAGAGTTTGCACCTAGTATTTAGCACCGTGCACTTAACCCATGGTTAATAAAGTTTGCACCTAGTATTTAGCACCGTGCACTTAACCCATGGTTAATAAAGTTTGCACCTAGTATTTAGCACCGTGCACTTAACCCATAGTTAATAAAGTTTGCACCTAGTATTTAGCACCGTGCACTTAACCCATGGTTAATAAAGTTTGCACATAGTATTTAGCACCGTGCACTTAACCAATAGTTAATTAAGTTTGCACCTAGTATTTAGCACCGTGCACCTAACCCATAGTTAATAAAGTTTGCACCTAGTATTTAGCACCGTGCACCTAACCAGTAGTTTATAGAGTTTGCACCTAGTATTTAGCACCGTGCACTTAACCCATAGTTAATGAAGTTTGCACCTAGTATTTAGCACCGTGCACCTAACCAATAGTTAATAAAGTTTGCACCTAGTATTTAGCACCGTGCACCTAACCAGTAGTTTATAGAGTTTGCACCTAGTATTTAGCACCGTGCACCTAACCAGTAGTTTATAAAGTTTGCACCTAGTATTTAGCACCGTGCACCTAACCAGTAGTTTATAGAGTTTGCACCTAGTATTTAGCACCGTGCACCTAACCAATAGTTAATAAAGTTTGCACCTAGTATTTAGCACCGTGCACTTAACCAGTAGTTTATAAAGTTTGCACCTAGTATTTAGCACCGTGCACCTAACCAGTAGTTTATAGAGTTTGCACCTAGTATTTAGCACCGTGCACCTTACCAGTAGTTTATAGAGTTTGCACCTAGTGTTTAGCACCGTGCACTTAACCCATGGTTAATAAAGTTTGCACCTAGTATTTAGCACCGTGCACTTAACCCATGGTTAATAAAGTTTGCACCTAGTATTTAGCACCGTGCACCTAACCCATAGTTAATAAAGTTTGCACCTAGTATTTAGCACCGTGCACTTAACCCATGGTTAATGAAGTTTGCACCTAGTATTTAGCACCGTGCACCTAACCCACAGTTAATAAAGTTTGCACCTAGTATTTAGCACCGTGCACCTAACCCATAGTTAATAAAGTTTGCACCTAGTATTTAGCACCGTGCACCTAACCCATAGTTAATAAAGTTTGCACCTAGTATTTAGCACCGTGCACCTAACCCATAGTTAATAAAGTTTGCACCTAGTATTTAGCACCGTGCACCTAACCAATAGTTAATAAAGTTTGCACCTAGTATTTAGCACCGTGCACCTAACCAGTAGTTTATAGAGTTTGCACCTAGTATTTAGCACCGTGCACCTAACCAGTAGTTTATAAAGTTTGCACCTAGTATTTAGCACCGTGCACCTAACCAGTAGTTTATAGAGTTTGCACCTAGTATTTAGCACCGTGCACCTAACCAATAGTTAATAAAGTTTGCACCTAGTATTTAGCACCGTGCACTTAACCAGTAGTTTATAAAGTTTGCACCTAGTATTTAGCACCGTGCACCTAACCAGTAGTTTATAGAGTTTGCACCTAGTATTTAGCACCGTGCACCTAACCAGTAGTTTATAGAGTTTGCACCTAGTATTTAGCACCGTGCACCTAACCAATAGTTAATAAAGTTTGCACCTAGTATTTAGCACCGTGCACTTAACCAGTAGTTTATAAAGTTTGCACCTAGTATTTAGCACCGTGCACCTAACCCACAGTTAATAAAGTTTGCACCTGGTATTTAGCACCGTGCACCTAACCAATAGTTAATAAAGTTTGCACCTAGTATTTAGCACCGTGCACTTAACCCACAGTTAATAAAGTTTGCACCTAGTATTTAGCACCGTGCACCTAACCAGTAGTTTATAGAGTTTGCACCTAGTATTTAGCACCGTGCACCTAACCAATAGTTAATAAAGTTTGCACCTAGTATTTAGCACCGTGCACTTAACCAGTAGTTTATAAAGTTTGCACCTGGTATTTAGCACCGTGCACCTAACCAATAGTTAATAAAGTTTGCACCTAGTATTTAGCACCGTGCACCTAACCAGTAGTTAATAAAGTTTGCACCTAGTATTTAGAACCGTGCACCTAACCCATGGTTAATAAAGTTTGCACCTAGTATGTAGCACCGTGCACTTAACCCATAGTTAATAAAGTTTGCACCTAGTATTTAGCACCGTGCACTTAACCCATGGTTAATAAAGTTTGGACCTAGTATTTAGCACCGTGCACCTAACCAATAGTTAATAAAGTTTGCACCTAGTATTTAGCACCGTGCACCTAACCCATAGTTAATAAAGTTTGCACCTAGTATTTAGCACCGTGCACTTAACCCATAGTTAATAAAGTTTGCACCTAGTATTTAGCACCGTGCACCTAACCCATAGTCAATAAACTTTGCACCTAGTATTTAGCACCGTGCACCTAACCCATGGTTAATAAAGTTTGCACCTAGTATTTAGCACCGTGCACCTAACCAATGGTTAATAAAGTTTGCACCTAGTATGTAGCACCGTGCACCTAACCCATGGTTAATAAAGTTTGCACCTAGTATTTAGCACCGTGCACTTAACCCACAGTTAATAAAGTTTGCACCTAGTATTTAGCACCGTGCACCTAACCAGTAGTTTATAGAGTTTGCACCTAGTATTTAGCACCGTGCACCTAACCCACATTTAATAAAGTTTGCACCTAGTATTTAGCACCGTGCACTTAACCCATGGTTAATAAAGTTTGCACCTAGTATTTAGCACCGTGCACTTAACCCATAGTTAATAAAGTTTGCACCTAGTATTTAGCACCGTGCACTTAACCCATGGTTAATAAAGTTTGCACATAGTATTTAGCACCGTGCACTTAACCAATAGTTAATTAAGTTTGCACCTAGTATTTAGCACCGTGCACCTAACCCATAGTTAATAAAGTTTGCACCTAGTATTTAGCACCGTGCACCTAACCAGTAGTTTATAGAGTTTGCACCTAGTATTTAGCACCGTGCACTTAACCCATAGTTAATGAAGTTTGCACCTAGTATTTAGCACCGTGCACTTAACCCATAGTTAATAAAGTTTGCACCTAGTATTTAGCACCGTGCACCTAACCAGTAGTTTATAGAGTTTGCACCTAGTATTTAGCACCGTGCACTTAACCCATGGTTAATAAAGTTTGCACCTAGTATTTAGCGCCGTGCACCTAACCCATAGTTAATAAAGTTTGCACCTAGTATTTAGCACCGTGCACCTAACCAGTAGTTTATAGAGTTTGCACCTAGTATTTAGCACCGTGCACTTAACCCATGGTTAATAAAGTTTGCACCTAGTATTTAGCACCGTGCACTTAACCCATGGTTAATAAAGTTTGCACCTAGTATTTAGCACCGTGCACCTAACCAGTAGTTAATAAAGTTTGCACCTAGTATTTAGCACCGTGCACTTAACCCACAGTTAATAAAGTTTGCACCTAGTATTTAGCACCGTGCACCTAACCCATAGTTAATAAAGTTTGCACCTAGTATTTAGCACCGTGCACCTAACCCATGGTTAATAAAGTTTGCACCTAGTATTTAGCACCGTGCACCTAACCCATAGTTAATAAAGTTTGCACCTAGTATTTAGCACCGTGCACTTAACCCATGGTTAATAAAGTTTGCACCTAGTATTTAGCACCGTGCACTTAACCCATGGTTAATAAAGTTTGCACCTAGTATTTAGCACCGTGCACCAAACCCATAGTTAATAAAGTTTGCACCTAGTATTTAGCACCGTGCACCTAACCCACAGTTAATAAAGTTTGCACCTAGTATTTAGCACCGTGCACTTAACCCACAGTTAATAAAGTTTGCACCTAGTATTTAGCACCGTGCACCTAACCCATAGTTAATAAAGTTTGCACCTAGTATTTAGCACCGTGCACCTAACCCATGGTTAATAAAGTTTGCACCTAGTATTTAGCACCGTGCACCTAACCCATAGTTAATAAAGTTTGCACCTAGTATTTAGCACCGTGCACTTAACCCATGGTTAATAAAGTTTGCACCTAGTATTTAGCACCGTGCACTTAACCCATGGTTAATAAAGTTTGCACCTAGTATTTAGCACCGTGCACCAAACCCATAGTCAATAAACTTTGCACCTAGTATTTAGCACCGTGCACCTAACCCATGGTTAATAAAGTTTGCACCTAGTATTTAGCACCGTGCACCTAACCAATGGTTAATAAAGTTTGCACCTAGTATGTAGCACCGTGCACCTAACCCATGGTTAATAAAGTTTGCACCTAGTATTTAGCACCGTGCACTTAACCCACAGTTAATAAAGTTTGCACCTAGTATTTAGCACCGTGCACCTAACCAGTAGTTTATAGAGTTTGCACCTAGTATTTAGCACCGTGCACCTAACCCACATTTAATAAAGTTTGCACCTAGTATTTAGCACCGTGCACTTAACCCATGGTTAATAAAGTTTGCACCTAGTATTTAGCACCGTGCACTTAACCCATAGTTAATAAAGTTTGCACCTAGTATTTAGCACCGTGCACTTAACCCATGGTTAATAAAGTTTGCACATAGTATTTAGCACCGTGCACTTAACCAATAGTTAATTAAGTTTGCACCTAGTATTTAGCACCGTGCACCTAACCCATAGTTAATAAAGTTTGCACCTAGTATTTAGCACCGTGCACCTAACCAGTAGTTTATAGAGTTTGCACCTAGTATTTAGCACCGTGCACTTAACCCATAGTTAATGAAGTTTGCACCTAGTATTTAGCACCGTGCACTTAACCCATAGTTAATAAAGTTTGCACCTAGTATTTAGCACCGTGCACCTAACCAGTAGTTTATAGAGTTTGCACCTAGTATTTAGCACCGTGCACTTAACCCATGGTTAATAAAGTTTGCACCTAGTATTTAGCACCGTGCACCTAACCCATAGTTAATAAAGTTTGCACCTAGTATTTAGCACCGTGCACCTAACCCATGGTTAATAAAGTTTGCACCTAGTATTTAGCACCGTGCACCTAACCCATAGTTAATAAAGTTTGCACCTAGTATTTAGCACCGTGCACTTAACCCATGGTTAATAAAGTTTGCACCTAGTATTTAGCACCGTGCACTTAACCCATAGTTAATAAAGTTTGCACCTAGTATTTAGCACCGTGCACCTAACCCATAGTCAATAAACTTTGCACCTAGTATTTAGCACCGTGCACCTAACCCATGGTTAATAAAGTTTGCACCTAGTATTTAGCACCGTGCACCTAACCAATGGTTAATAAAGTTTGCACCTAGTATGTAGCACCGTGCACCTAACCCATGGTTAATAAAGTTTGCACCTAGTATTTAGCACCGTGCACCTAACCCATGGTTAATAAAGTTTGCACCTAGTATTTAGCACCGTGCACTTAACCCACAGTTAATAAAGTTTGCACCTAGTATTTAGCACCGTGCACCTAACCAGTAGTTTATAGAGTTTGCACCTAGTATTTAGCACCGTGCACCTAACCCACATTTAATAAAGTTTGCACCTAGTATTTAGCACCGTGCACTTAACCCATGGTTAATAAAGTTTGCACCTAGTATTTAGCACCGTGCACTTAACCCATAGTTAATAAAGTTTGCACCTAGTATTTAGCACCGTGCACTTAACCCATGGTTAATAAAGTTTGCACATAGTATTTAGCACCGTGCACTTAACCAATAGTTAATTAAGTTTGCACCTAGTATTTAGCACCGTGCACCTAACCCATAGTTAATAAAGTTTGCACCTAGTATTTAGCACCGTGCACCTAACCAGTAGTTTATAGAGTTTGCACCTAGTATTTAGCACCGTGCACTTAACCCATAGTTAATGAAGTTTGCACCTAGTATTTAGCACCGTGCACTTAACCCATAGTTAATAAAGTTTGCACCTAGTATTTAGCACCGTGCACCTAACCAGTAGTTTATAGAGTTTGCACCTAGTATTTAGCACCGTGCACTTAACCCATGGTTAATAAAGTTTGCACCTAGTATTTAGCGCCGTGCACCTAACCCATGGTTAATAAAGTTTGCACCTAGTATTTAGCACCGTGCACTTAACCAATAGTTAATAAAGTTTGCACCTAGTATTTAGCACCGTGCACCTAACCAATAGTTAATAAAGTTTGCACCTAGTATTTAGCACCGTGCACCTAACCAGTAGTTTATAGAGTTTGCACCTAGTATTTAGCACCGTGCACCTAACCAGTAGTTTATAAAGTTTGCACCTAGTATTTAGCACCGTGCACCTAACCAGTAGTTTATAGAGTTTGCACCTAGTATTTAGCACCGTGCACCTAACCAATAGTTAATAAAGTTTGCACCTAGTATTTAGCACCGTGCACTTAACCAGTAGTTTATAAAGTTTGCACCTAGTATTTAGCACCGTGCACCTAACCAGTAGTTTATAGAGTTTGCACCTAGTATTTAGCACCGTGCACCTTACCAGTAGTTTATAGAGTTTGCACCTAGTATTTAGCACCGTGCACTTAACCCATGGTTAATAAAGTTTGCACCTAGTATTTAGCACCGTGCACTTAACCCATGGTTAATAAAGTTTGCACCTAGTATTTAGCACCGTGCACCTAACCCATAGTTAATAAAGTTTGCACCTAGTATTTAGCACCGTGCACTTAACCCATGGTTAATGAAGTTTGCACCTAGTATTTAGCACCGTGCACCTAACCCACAGTTAATAAAGTTTGCACCTAGTATTTAGCACCGTGCACCTAACCCATAGTTAATAAAGTTTGCACCTAGTATTTAGCACCGTGCACCTAACCCATAGTTAATAAAGTTTGCACCTAGTATTTAGCACCGTGCACCTAACCCATAGTTAATAAAGTTTGCACCTAGTATTTAGCACCGTGCACCTAACCAATAGTTAATAAAGTTTGCACCTAGTATTTAGCACCGTGCACCTAACCAGTAGTTTATAGAGTTTGCACCTAGTATTTAGCACCGTGCACCTAACCAGTAGTTTATAAAGTTTGCACCTAGTATTTAGCACCGTGCACCTAACCAGTAGTTTATAGAGTTTGCACCTAGTATTTAGCACCGTGCACCTAACCAATAGTTAATAAAGTTTGCACCTAGTATTTAGCACCGTGCACTTAACCAGTAGTTTATAAAGTTTGCACCTAGTATTTAGCACCGTGCACCTAACCAGTAGTTTATAGAGTTTGCACCTAGTATTTAGCACCGTGCACCTAACCAGTAGTTTATAGAGTTTGCACCTAGTATTTAGCACCGTGCACCTAACCAATAGTTAATAAAGTTTGCACCTAGTATTTAGCACCGTGCACTTAACCAGTAGTTTATAAAGTTTGCACCTAGTATTTAGCACCGTGCACCTAACCCACAGTTAATAAAGTTTGCACCTGGTATTTAGCACCGTGCACCTAACCAATAGTTAATAAAGTTTGCACCTAGTATTTAGCACCGTGCACTTAACCCACAGTTAATAAAGTTTGCACCTAGTATTTAGCACCGTGCACCTAACCAGTAGTTTATAGAGTTTGCACCTAGTATTTAGCACCGTGCACCTAACCAATAGTTAATAAAGTTTGCACCTAGTATTTAGCACCGTGCACTTAACCAGTAGTTTATAAAGTTTGCACCTGGTATTTAGCACCGTGCACCTAACCAATAGTTAATAAAGTTTGCACCTAGTATTTAGCACCGTGCACCTAACCAGTAGTTAATAAAGTTTGCACCTAGTATTTAGAACCGTGCACCTAACCCATGGTTAATAAAGTTTGCACCTAGTATGTAGCACCGTGCACTTAACCCATAGTTAATAAAGTTTGCACCTAGTATTTAGCACCGTGCACTTAACCCATGGTTAATAAAGTTTGGACCTAGTATTTAGCACCGTGCACCTAACCAATAGTTAATAAAGTTTGCACCTAGTATTTAGCACCGTGCACCTAACCCATAGTTAATAAAGTTTGCACCTAGTATTTAGCACCGTGCACTTAACCCATGGTTAATGAAGTTTGCACCTAGTATTTAGCACCGTGCACCTAACCCACAGTTAATAAAGTTCGCACCTAGTATTTAGCACCGTGCACCTAACCCATAGTTAATAAAGTTTGCACCTAGTATTTAACACCGTGCACCTAACCCATAGTTAATAAAGTTTGCACCTAGTATTTAGCACCGTGCACCTAACCCATAGTTAATAAAGTTTGCACCTAGTATTTAGCACCGTGCACCTAACCCATAGTTAATAAAGTTTGCACCTAGTATTTAGCACCGTGCACTTAACCAATAGTTAATAAAGTTTGCACCTAGTATTTAGCACCGTGCACCTAACCAATAGTTAATAAAGTTTGCACCTAGTATTTAGCACCGTGCACCTAACCAGTAGTTTATAGAGTTTGCACCTAGTATTTAGCACCGTGCACCTAACCCATAGTTAATAAAGTTTGCACCTAGTATTTAGCACCGTGCACTTAACCCATAGTTAATAAAGTTTGCACCTAGTATTTAGCACCGTGCACCTAACCAATAGTTAATAAAGTTTGCACCTTTACACCTAGTGTACAATTTGTAGATATATGTTCCTGGAGTCATAACCTATTATATAATTCTTTGTGTTCTTATTAGTTGTGTTTGAAGATACCGCCGGAGGTTGCCGTACGTAGTCAGCTGACTGATGGAAATTGGTAAATGGTGAAACCAATATTATACAGTAGCTAAATTCCTCCGTCGCGGGACCCGAATTGTAATTCTTGAATAAATCTTTACGTTATTCCTTCATTTAATTATTATTTATTGTCTTTTCACCACGATCCCCAATATTTATTTGTAGCGACCTCCGAGGATAAATAGGGCAGTCAGCGGGGCTTGTAACATAGGCTATAGACCCATATCCCCCCCCCCCCCCCTGCTTGAAAAGCTACACTGGGAAGGATGTGAAGGAACTATGTTGTTCTAAGGGAAGGGTGTGAAGATACTATGTTGTTCTAGGGAAGAGTGTGAAGGAACTATATTGTTCTGGGGAAGGGTGTGAAGGAACTATGTTGTTCTAGGTAAGGGTGTGAAGGTACTATGTCGTTCCAGGGGAAGGGTGTGAAGGAACTATGTTGTTCTAGGGAAGGGTGTGAAGGAACTATGTTGTTCTAGGGTAAAGGTGTGACTGGGGGTGAGTTTGCTAAGAATGAGGTCAAGTCTTCTATTCGGTGGTGGTGTTTTTAAGCAGGTTGTTCACTGTTATAACATAATCATCATTGTTCAATACGACAGTTTTTTTTCCTTTGTTTGTTGGAAGGATGGTGATGGCTTTGTTGGTTTTTTTTCCTAGTTCTTTCTAGTTCTAATATACTAATACTCTAACAATGATATATACATTCTTCATATTTGGTGCTAATTGGCTCTGGTCAAGGCCTGCAATTGTGACTATGAGTGTTTGATTTCTTCAACTATTACAGTTTTATTTCAATCGATCTGAAACCTAATAATTTTGATTTAAAAAAATTTCGTTTTCACTTCTGACTCTATTTGCTTCTAAAAATTAAACTGTACATTACAACTTCAATGTTTAAAAGTTTTATCTCTCACAACTGTCAACTTTGTTCTGAGTGAAGGCGATACGCAATGTAAATGCTTTTGGATCATTTGAATGTTGTTAATGTATTTTGTTTTATAACTGTGTGTGCTTCCTTTAAAAGGATTTTAAAGATATTTTGTATGTTTATCAGGGACACTGATAGCATCAATTTTCGTCATTCCAATTTTTATTCCATAATATATGATTTTTTTTTCATTTTCTGTAAAAATTGAACCATTGATTAAAAAATGCAACGCTTCACCCATGAAATATGTCGGATACGGATCGTCTCGGTACCGCACCACGGTTATAGTTTAAAGTTAACAAGAAAAACGATATAGGTGTTTTGTATTCTCCGAAAATATTATATTCAGAATAAGTACATATCCCTACAGTGTCTATAGGTGACGTCAATAGTACATATCCCTACAGAGGCTATAGGTGAAGTGTTCTCAATATAGATAGAGTTAAACTGACGTTCTATTTTTATATCTGTTGAATTATATCATAAAGTATGTCATTATAACATATAGTATTCCCCGAAAATGATTTAAAGATTGTATTGTCCCCTATAGAATTAATACATTAGGTACCTGGCTTTATTTTCCTTTATTTATATTACAATACATTAGTTAGGTGCCTGGCTATATATTACTAGAGTGTATATTATAATACATTAGTTACCTGACAGTGAAAATTGTGTTTTTCCCTATATATTAATACATTAGGTACCTGGCTATAAATTACGACACTTGTTATATTATAATAAAGTAGTTATCTGGCAGTGAAGACTGACACAACTATATAAGTTATAACAGTTTAAAATCACGCTCTATTTCTAGGATCAGTATAACGTAAGAGATATATTATTAGTATTATTAGTATAATATTAGTTTTTATAGAATTAATACATTAAGTACATGTCTATATATTACTACAGTGTAATAGCTTGGTACCATACTAGTTTTCATACAGATTGCTTGGTACCATACTAGTTTTCAGGCATATATCTTGGTACCATACTAGTTTTCATACAGATTGCTTGGTACCATACTAGTTTTCATACATATATCTTTATACCATACTAGTTTTCAGGCATATATCTTGGTACCATACTAGTTTTCAGACATATATCTTGGTACCATACTAGTTTTCAGGCATATATCTTGATACCATACTAGTTTTTAGACATATATCTTGTTACCATACTAGATTTCAGGCATATTGCTTGGTACCATACTAGTTTTCAGACAGATTGCTTGGTACCATACTAGTTTTCAGACATATATCTTGGTACCATACTAGTTTTCATACAGATTGCTTGGTACCATACTATTTTTCAGGCATAAATCTTGGTACCATACTAGTTTTGATACAGATTGCTTGGTACCATACTAGTTTTCAGACATATATCTTGGTACCATACTAGTTTTCAGACATATATCTTGGTACCATACTAGTTTTCAGACAGAGTGCTTGGTACCATACTAGTTTTCAGACATATATCTTGGTACCATACTAGTTTTGATACAGATTGCTTGGTACCATACTAGTTTTCAGGCATATATCTTGGTACCATACTAGTTTTCAGGCATATTGCTTGGTACCATACTAGTTTTCAGACAGATTGCTTGGTACCATACTAGTTTTCATACAGATAGCTTGGTACCATACTAGTTTTCAGACATATATCTTGGTACCATACTAGTTTTCATACAGAGAGTTTGGTACCATACTAGTTTTCAGACAGATAGCTTGGTACCATACTAGTTTTCAGACAGATTGCTTGGTACCATACTAGTTTTCAGACAGATAGCTTGGTACCATACTAGTTTTCAGACAGATAGCTTGGTACCATACTAGTTTTCATACAGATATCTTGGTACCATACTAGTTTTCAGACATATATCTTGGTACCATATTAGTTTTCAGGTATATATCTTGGTACCATACTAGTTTTCAGACAGATAGCTTGGTACCATACTAGTTTTCAGACAGATAGCTTGGTACCATAATAGTTTTCAGGCAGATAGCTTGGTACCATACTAGTTTTCAGGCATATTTCTTAGTACCATACTAGTTTTCAGACATATAGCTTGGTACCATACTAGTGTTCATACAGATTGCTTGGTACAATACTAGTTTTCAGACATATTGCTTGGTACCATACTAGTTTTCAGACATGTATCTTGGTACCATACTAGTTTTCAGACATGTATCTTAGTACCATACTAGTTTTCAGGCATATATCTTGGTACCATACTAGTTTTCATACATATATCTTGATACTATACTAGTTTTCAGACATGTATCTTGGTACCATACTAGTTTTCAGGCATATATCTTGGTACCATATTAGTTTTCATACAGATTGCTTGGTACCATACTAGTTTTCAGGTATATATCTTGGTACCATACTAGTTTTCATACATATATCTTGGTACCATACTAGTTTTCAGGCATATATCTTGGTACCATACTAGTTTTCAAATATATATCTTGGTACCATACTAGTTTTCAGACATATATCTGGGTACCATACTAGTTTTCAGACAGATAGCTTGGTACCATACTAGTTTTCAGGCATATATCTTGGTACCATACTAGTTTTCATACAGATTGCTTGGTACCATGCTAGTTTTCATACAGATTGCTTGGTACCGTACTAGTTTTCATACAGATTGCTTGGTACCATACTAGTTTTCAGACATATATCTTGGTACCATACTAGTTTTCAGGCATATATCTTGGTACCATACTAGTTTTCAGACATATATCTTGGTACCATACTAGTTTTCAGACATATATCTTGGTACCATACTAGTTTCCAGATATATATCTTGGTACCATACTAGTTTTCACGGTATATTGCTTGGTACCATACTAGTTTTCAGACATATATCTTGTTACCATACTAGTTTTCATACATATATCTTGGTACCATACTAGTTTTCATACAGATTGCTTGGTACCATACTAGTTTTCATACATATATCTTGTTACCATACTAGTTTTCATACATATATCTTGGTACCATACTAGTTTTCATACAGATTTCTTTGGTACCATACTAGTTTTCAGACATATATCTTGGTACCATACTAGTTATCACGGTATATTGCTTGGTACCATACTAGTTTTCAGACATATATCTTGGTACCATACTAGTTTTCAGGCATATATCTTGGTACCATAGTAGATTTCAGGCATATATCTTGGTACCATACTAGTTTTCAGACATATATCTTGGCACCATACTAGTTTTTATATATATATCTTGGTACCATACTAGTTTTCAGGCATATATCTTGGTACTATACTAGTTTTCAGGCATATATCTTGGTACCATACTAGTTTTCAGACATATATCTTGGTAACATACTAGTTGTCAGACATATATCTTGGTACCATACTAGTTTTCATACAGATTGCTTGGTACCATACTAGTTTTCATATTGCTTGGTACTATACTAGTTTTTAGGCATATATCTTGGTACTATACTAGTTTTCAGGCAGATTGCTTGGTACCATACTAGTTTTCAGACAGACTGCTTGGTACCATACTAGCTTTCAGGCATATATCTTGGTACCATACTAGTTTTCAGACATATATCGTGGTACCATACTAGTTTTCAGGCATATATCTTGGTACCATACTAGTTTTCAGGCCTATATCTTGGTACCATACTAGTTTTTAGGCAGATTGCTTGGTACCATACTAGTTTTCAGACAGATTGCTTGGTACCATACTAGTTTTCAGACATATTGCTTGGTACCATACTAGTTTTCAAGCATATTTATTGATACCATACTAGTTTTCAGAAATATATTTTGGAACCATTGGAAACAACGATCCCGAACAGGAATAGAATATACCAAGCTATCGTGTCTAACTAACTAGTAGATTGCTTTGTACAATGACAGATTTCTGTGGTCATATTTGAACTACAGTATTTTCTCACTAGCTGGTAGATGATTGTTTAGACAAGCAATGTCTGGTCAGTGTGCATCATGCTTGGTCCCATGTTCCATCCTTGTATTGTAACAATTGTAGGATGGGCTGCAACTATTACGTCAAACCTCACGAGAAAAAAAAATAACGTAATTCTTTATTTTCAGATTGCTAAAATGTGGAATTGGAAAGTAATAATTATATTTATCATAACCCCCACACCATGTAAGTATCTATATGTATATCTTTAGTATGTATTTATATCATTATAATAATAGAATATATAGTTGTATGTGTATGATTGAAGTAAATCTGTAGAGGAGGAATAAATATTCTTTCATTGTAATCTAGCGAGTTGTTACGGTAACCTGGTTATAGCACACGTTATTTAAGGTTGAATGAGATCAAATGAATTGTATTGATAATGATACTTTAATAATAAAGATACTGGTAACTTATTGATATTGATACTTTAATAATAAAGGTAGTAAATTCGGACCTGCTAATATTTATACCTGTCACTGTATTGATAATGATGAACAATGTAATAAAGATACTGGTATTTATAGTGGAATAAGATTAAATAATTTAGTTTGTAATATATTACATATAGGTACTAAATTCGGACCTGATAATATTTATACCTGTCACTGTATTGATAATGATGAACAATGTAATAAAGATACTGGTATTTATGTGTAGGATAATGCATGGTTTCGAGGGATTAGTTGACATAATGCCCGCGGCCCAAGGGCATTATGACAACTAATCCCGATAGAAACCATGCATTATCCGACATAAAAACCGATTCCTTATTCAATAATTGGTAAATATGTTGAAAAATCAATCAATGCATTTAACATCACATGGGAGATAATCCATGTCGTGTGAAAAAATGTTCCAGAATTTTCAGAAATATTTAGTTTTTAATATCAAATATCTTATTTTACATTAAAAAATTCTAAAATGTATTATTGAAAGATATAAATCCCTCGAAAATTAATTACGCTCTAAAAATCTAGTTTTTAAATTTTTAAAACCATTTTAAAAAAATAAGATGACCAGTAAAAAACATTACAAGAACTGTGAGGGTTTTTATTGTTGTATCAACCTTCATTGCATTAGAGGAAGCAAGAAATCTTACATTGATCACTGGGTAGTGACTTGATACTGTCTGATACGACTGTATACTTTGTCATACTTTGTCACTGGGTTGTGACTAGTTACGATTAATCAGCTTGATTTTGAAAATACAATATTAAGTTTGAAAGAAAATAATCTTTAAGACGTAGAGTTGATTGCTGCTCTCGAATGTACTTTGGTAGAGGGATATTATCTAATATAATGTACCTGTCCACGGGGATATTATCTCGAATATCCCTGGGTTAAGGGATATTCTCTCGAATGTCCCTGAGTAGAGGGATATTAGCAAAAAGAAAGACCTGCCATATCAATGGGATGACGTCACAAGAGGTTTTTATAGTGGAATAAGATTAAATGATTTAGTTTGTAATATATTAAATATAGGTACTAAATTCGGACCTGATAATATTTATACCTGTCACTGTATTGATAATGATGAACAATGTAATAAAGATACTGGAGCTTGTAGTGGAGATTGTGCTACAGGATGGTCTGGTCCTTCTTGTCTAAAAGGTAAGTGAAGCATCCCAATATTTTATTCTTAAACAATACATCTTTAATTTATAAAGGACTATAGTCTAGAAATAGCAATATTTAATAAATGTATACAAGAAACTAATTTATTTTTGTAATTCGGCACAGTATGGTTGAAAAAGTTATATATCAATTTTTTTTAACTGCATTCGGATGTTATTTATTAAATAGAGCAATATCTTTGCTTTGCAGCTTTCGGTCTATACCTTGAATTTATATTCATTGTCAACGTTGGCATAGTAGTAGGTCATCAATTTTGAAGTTTGTTAGAATCTTAAGGCGGTTTTAGTAACAATATCATTCGTATTAATAATGCTATACATGTATATAATTTACAGAGAATGTAGCTCTTGGTAAACCATCGACAAGCAGTTTCAGAAGACAAGATGGTGACAGAAGTAATGCTGTACCTGAGACATGTAGTATTAGAAGAGATATTCTGCCTAGTAAATGGTGGAGAGTAGATCTTCTAGAAGAATATCCTGTTAAACACATTACAATTCAGCGTAAGAAGGTTTTTTTTACTCTAACAATACATGTCTTATAGTTTCCAAAACATATATATACTAATATCAAATAACATTTCTAAACGAAATTACAAAGAAATATCCTTTCTCTGAGCTGGTCCTTGACCTAACCTCTTGACATTTTATCTTTTCCGAATTATACGTACCCTGGGTTGACTGGTATTATGAGTGCAGATGACTAAATCAACGACAACGACCTCCATTTTGCTCGTATCCAAAAAATAGACGTAATGTTTGTAAAAACGACGAGCTGACGGATTGTGCTATAGAACCTTAAAACTTAAAACCGAGGATTAAGTTGCTAAGAAATATTATGAAGTTGGAATATGTGAAAGTGTCTTCTGTTAGAAAAAAAACCATTTTGCTTTTCATTCACTTGTATTGCTAGGTTTACACTATGTTCCCGGCAGTCACGGTAATCACGTTTCATTGCAAACGTGGAGAACGCGGGACAACGCGATAGAAAAACGTGACTGCCGTGGATATGGACCAGAATTTTGACTGTCCAAAAATTGGCCACGGCAGCCACGGCGGGTTTGAGAACTGTAATATCACTTAGTAAAACCGGGTTTCAGAAATCAATGAACCGTAATGCTCTGATCTGCAAAAACGTCACACATCGGAATGCACCTTTATTGAAACGTAATGAAACGTATTAAAACGTAATGAAACGGCTTTGTTCACCCTAGCTTGCCCTGATAACCGTTCACAAAACGGGACACATGTTGACAAAACCGGAAAGTAACGTCAGACGCCGTGGAATAGGCATGATTCCCATTCCACTACGGACCACTTCCAAGTTTTGTAACGACCCAATATACGTCCTGTCACGTTCTGTAGCGATTACCAAGTTCTGTTACGACCAAAAAAACGATCTGTTACGTCTGTTACCCCGTTCCATACGGCCTGCTACGTTTCTCTGCACCGTGGCTGCCGTGGCAAAATTTTTGACAGTTTAAAAATCTGGCCCGCAGCCACGGTAATCACAATCTGTCACGTTTGCATACCCCCCCCCCCCCCCCCAGCGACGTCCGACGTTCACGCCGTTTACACCACGTTGACCTGAGGCTTGATTACCGTGGCCATCGGGAACATAGTGTAAACGTTTAGTATGATTGAAATTGTTTTGGTAGTTTTCGTTGTACCGTGACTCTAAACGTGTAACAAGCACCACAACTTCCACGTTTGATCCGTAGGAGACCTTGACAGATGCAATAGACCTGGATGAAACGTGAACAACGTGAGAGATCCCATCAGCACGCATCACACCGGGAAGCAACAAACATGCATCAGTGGTAGACCGCGGCCCGAACCTTGATGCACCCTAGTGGAACCGCTTCATCGCCCCATCGGCTTGTCAAGGACACAGAAATTAACCGTGAAGAAACTTAGTCACAACTTAACAAAACGTGGATATGGAGACATAAATTCCAAAAATCCACGGCGCAATACGTTTCGGGCGCCGTGGCCACCGGGAACATAGTGTAAACCTAGCATATGATAGCAAGGTTACAACCATAAATACCCAATCGCTATATCTCTGTTAAATGAACTGGCCTCATTTATTTCAATGTGTCATTTAAAAATTAGAAGATGAAACTGTTAATTTGATTATTGTAAAATGTTCATTTTATTTTATATTTCAGCTAATTGGTGTAAGTATAAATATCATCACAATGGCATTTCACTCTGTCAATGATTTATAATACAACAACAAATCAAGTGTAGAAGTTCTAGAACCATGTGATAATTTGAAGTATCGATTTCATTCAGTTCTTTAAATTCCGATTTTATAGATATTCGAGTTTTAAATAATAACATTGTTCACGTATAGTTTATTAACAATAAACCAGCTTATATTGTTGTATTTTGGGATGCCACAAAAAATGTCAAATACATTAGAAATTCGAACATTTTAAAAAGGATCATCCAAGCTAACCTCACCGACATGGACACGTCTCTTTTCTTTTAAAAACCTAATATATACAAAAACAAACAGTGAGTATCTATTCAACATGTAATAAATGATAACTGTTTTCAGGTGAGAGTGCTTTTTTTTTCAGATTTCGATTCAATAGATGGATTATCATTTTACGTTAACAAAGAGAATCAACAACCAGAACTATGTTATAAAGAGCAATCGCTTGGTGTAAATCCAACGAAAGTGAAAAATATAGATTGTAGTCACGTTATAACTGGTCGGTATCTAAATATCACTAATTCCCAGATCAGTAACAATGGAAGATATTTAAATCTTTGTGAAGTCGAGATTTATGGTAAGATTTTATCTACCTGAAGTTAAACAATAATTTCAGATCAAATCAGTAATAAAAAAAAACACAGCTTTCTCTATTCTTAACCTACATTATAAAAATATCGTGCAAATAGTATTTGATAATTTTGAATTAATGATGGAAGAGATGGTATCACATAAGTGTGCCAGGCAAATAGCATTTATCCAATCCTTGCAAACCATTTCATATAAGATATAGTCGGCCACCTCTCAATTTCAGTGTGCTCTGTAGGAACGTTTGGTTCAGATTGTACCAACTTCTGTCATTGTTTAAATAATGAAAGATGTTCAGACACTGGTGAATGTCCTGGTAGACGATGTGCTGATGGATGGACAGGAACATCTTGTAACCTTCGAAGTAAAGTTTTTTGTTTTACTACAATAGACTTTGTTAATTAACTTACCAATCTTATTACTTAAAGGGCCATTCTGTTTTTTTTGAAAAAAGTTGCCATTATCAAAAAAATCGCAAATCCTTCCTGAGAGTATGTTTAAAGTGTGCTTATTGTATCTATATACCTTCTTGATCAAACTGAATTTGGTTTAAAAGGGTTAATTACAAACAAGGAGTACTTATTGTTAATTAAGTAGTTTGACCTACTTTTGGTTTTTGCCCTTTAAATGGCTCAATATTTCTAGCTGAAATCTTTTAAATACTTAAGAGGGACATTTCTCTACAATTTTGGCGTTTATTTTACTCAAATCCGTTCAGTAGTTTCCTATCAGCGTCCAAAAAACAAAAAACACTTAAAACCTTACGTAAGGTTTTTAAAAATTTTAGAATGTTTTTAGCGTTTAAAAATTAACGGCTGGATTTTTTTAGTTAAAATTTTCAGATATATTAAAGGGCACATAGTTACAGATTTTGGTGTAAATTTTTTACAAATTTAAGCAAACAAATTTTTTGACCTTAAAAAAAATTCAGACTGTCCCTTTAAATTGGGATTTAATTATTTATGTATCAATAATAATATTCCAAAACAATTTACTATGGCTATGGTTGTTCCGTGTGTTTCTATTTCATAAAAAACTATTAACTATTGACATGTGATTATCATTAACTTATATATAACCTGAGTACATTGTGTGACGATATATAAGAACATTTGTTATGTAATAATTGTTCCATGTGGAATTAATACTATTTATACCTGTCACTGTATTGATAATGATGTACAATGTATTAAAGATACTGGTATTTATAGTGGAATAAGATTAAATGATTTAGTTTGTAATATATTAAATATAGGTACTAAATTCGGACCTGATACTATTTATACCTGTCACTGTATTGATAATGATGAACAATGTAATAAAGATACTGGTATTTATAGTGGAATAAGATTAAATGATTAAGTTTGTAATATATTAAATATAGGTACTAAATTCGGACCTGATAATATTTATACCTGTCACTGTATTGATAATGATGAACAATGCAATAAAGATACTGGTATTTATAGTGGAATAAGATTAAATGATTTAGTTTGTAATATATTAAATATAGGTACTAAATTCGGACCTGATAATATTTATACCTGTCACTGTATTGATAATGATGAACAATGCAATAAAGATACTGGTATTTATAGTGGAATAAGATTAAATGATTAAGTTTGTAATATATTAAATATAGGTACTAAATTCGGACCTGATAATATTTATACCTGTCACTGTATTGATAATGATGAACAATGCAATAAAGATACTGGTATTTATAGTGGAATAAGATTAAATGATTTAGTTTGTAATATATTAAATATAGGTACTAAATTCGGACCTGATAATATTTATACCTGTCACTGTATTGATAATGATGAACAATGTAATAAAGATACTGGTATTTATAGTGGAATAAGATTAAATGATTTAGTTTGTAATATATTAAATATAGGTACTAAATTCGGACCTGATAATATTTATACCTGTCACTGTATTGATAATGATGAACAATGCAATAAAGATACTGGTATTTATAGTGGAATAAGATTAAATGATTTAGTTTGTAATATATTAAATATAGGTACTAAATTCGGACCTGATAATATTTATACCTGTCACTGTATTGATAATGATGAACAATGTAATAAAGATACTGGAGCTTGTAGTGGAGATTGTTCTACAGGATGGTCTGGTCCTTCTTGTCAAAAAGGTAAGTGAAGCATCCCAATATCTTATTTTTAGACAATACATCTTTAATTTAAAGGACTGCAGTTTATAAATAGCAATAAATAGGGGAAACCGGTCTTCAGGGTTTTCACTGTACAAGAAACTAAAATCTCTTTGTATTCCAGAACAGTGCATCATATGGTTGAAAATGAAAGTTTTATATCAAATTTTGTTAACTGCTGTGTACATGCATTCTGATATTATTTCTAGAATAGAGCGATATCTTTACTTTGAAACTTCCGGTTTATTAATAAACTTTCATTTATATTCTTTGTTAGCAGGGTATGCTTACTCTTCTAGACACCTGATACCACTTTTCATTATAATATACTTACTCATGTATGATTGATATAATTCCTCATGTGAAAAGTTCTTAAGCTGTTACCTATGTTTCGTCAAAATGTCCTTTTGGGTTTCGAGTTTTGTTTTGCGGTTCGGATCGTCAGTACTTGGTTTCTTTATTTTAAAGTTGTCATAGTAGTAGGTCTTCAATTTTGAAGTTTGTTAGATTCTATAGGCGATTTTAGCTACAATACCATTCGTATTAATAATGTTATACATGTATATAATTTATAGAGAATGTGGCTCTTGGTAAACCATCGACAAGCAGTTTCAGAAGACAAGCTGGTGACAGAAATAATGATGTACCTGGACAATGTAGTATTAAAAGTGATATGCTATATAGTAAATGGTGGGCTGTAGATCTTCTAGAAGAATATCCTGTTAAACACATTACAATCAAACGTAAGAATGATGTTTTATTTACTCTAACACTACATGTTTTCATCGTATAATGTAAAAACTGTACTAGTCTCAAGTCCTGCTCTTGTACAGACCTCTGTTGTTTTAAATACACCATTTCGAAAATTAGTCGGTACATATCTATGATTTAGAAAATAGATGGGAAACTGTTAAGTTGAAAATTTTACTTTTATAATTGTTCATTTTATTTTATCTTTCAGCTTATTGGGGTAAGTAAATGATTATTTTTTTTTTTTTTTATCTTGTAAAAAGGGTAAGTAAAGAATTATCATCACAATGGCATTTCACTCTGTTAATGTTTTATAATACAACAACAAATCAAGTCTAGAAATTCTAGAACCATGTTATAGTATTATCCTTTCATAATATAATCTGGCAATACAGCATCTTTTACTTTTAAAGGCATTCTGACAAGGGAGCATTGTTAGAGTGATGGACCTTAGCTCGGGATTGAAAACATTATTCTTACAGATCATTCATAAGTCTATGAATCAATTATTACTTTAATTCAAATATTAATAAAAGATGTTTATCCTAATCAGCTTATTATACATGTGATAATTTGAAGTATCGGTTTCGTTCGGTTCCTTAAATTCCGATTTTTTAGAGTTTCTATTTTTAAATAAGAACATTGTTCACGTATAGTTTATTAACAATAATCCTGTTTATATTGTTGTATTTAGGGATGCCACGAAAAATGTCACGATCAAAAACATTAGAAATTCGAATATCGAAGAGAATTATGTTTATCATTTTGACAGATATCGTTGAAAAGATAACCACAAGGTTATTACTAATTTGTAAAGAAAACAAAAACTCAAAATAAGTTTTAAAAAGGTTGTAGATCATCCAAGCTAACCTAACCGACATGGACACGTCTCTTCTCTTTTAAAAAACTTATACATACAAAAAAAAAAACAGTGAGTATCTATTCAACATGCAATAAATGATATTTTTTTTCAAATGAAAGTGTTATTTATCAAATCATGTTTTCAGATTTCGATTCCATTAATGTATTAACATTATACGTGAACAAAGAGAATCAACAACCAGAACTATGTTATACAGATAAACCTGCTGATACCAGTCTAGCGAAAGTGAAATATATAGAGTGTAGTCACGTTATGACTGGTCGGTATCTAAATATCACTAATTTCCGACTCGGTCACAATGACAGATATTTAAATCTTTGTGAAGTCGAGATTTATGGTAAGATTATAATTTTAGATCAAAGCAATAGAAATAGGTACAAACACAGGTACAAACAGTATTTCAAAATTTTTGACTGAATCATTGCATGTCCGGTCCATTAAAAGCGACTTTATCCTACAGTAACTTAATTTCAGTGTGCTCTGTAGGAACGTTTGGTTCAGATTGTACCAACTTCTGTCATTGTTTAAATAATGAAAGATGTTCAGACACTGGTGAATGTCCTGGTAGACGATGTGCTGATGGATGGACAGGAACATCTTGTGATCAAAGTAAAGTTTTTTGTTATATTACAGTAGACTCAAATTACCAATCTTTTTATCAACAATTCCAAGACAATTTACTATGGTTATGGTTGTTCCGTGTGTGTCTATTTGATAGAAAGCTACTATTAACATGTGATCATCATTATCTTATATATAACCTGAGTACATTGTATATGTTTATTGTATTGTGTGATTTATATATATACATGTTCATATTTTTAGTTTGTGATGATGGTATGTATGGTGCTGGATGTAACAAGAAATGTTCAGATAGAAACTGTTTAATAGAAACATCACCATGTAATCATATAACTGGTCACTGTCACGGTGGATGTAAACATGGTTTTTATGGAGCATTATGTAACAAGAAATGTTCAGATAGAAAATGTAAAGAGAGTAATTTACAATGTGAGAGTAAAACAGGAGAATGTATTGATGGATGTCAACCAGGATACCAGTCAATAGATTGTACACAAGGTAAACAAAAAACTTGAAATTCTTGTTGACAGCCTACCCGTAACACATAACATTTAGTGGTCATTCACCTTGCAGTTGGGTGCACTTTTACATCCACACTGCACCACCACAATGAGCTATAATATTGTTTCAAGGAACATATTTTATTCCATAGAATTGTAACCAAAACTTTTCTGACGATTTTTGTTAATTAGTATAAATATGTCTAGTATATGGAAGGGTAATGGTGCCACATATATTTTTTTTTCAAAAAAGACTTAGTCACTCGAAAATTCGAGTGTGGCACTATAACTCACCTCTGGCTGTTTTGTACTTTGAGATCTGTTTTTTCCATCTCTATTTTATTTATACAATCAATCAGAGACTATATTTATTGTATTTTATTTCTCTAGAATGTGATGATGGAAGATATGGACCAGACTGTTTATTACAGTGTTCATCAAGATTCTGTTATAAAACAGAAGAGGTCTGTAATAAAATTAATGGAGGTTGTAACTGTTTAGATGGATACCAAGGAGTAGATTGTACAGTTAAACAAACGATTGTATCGTCGGGAGATACTGATACAGGTTAGATATTTTTAAGTAGAATAATAATAATCACTTTATTAGGATAAATATGCCTATTATGCGTAATAATTTTCTCACAATTGGTCTTAACTAAACCAATAGTCCAAGGGTATAAACAATATTATAGCAGCAGATCTAGACAAAGCGTACAGGGTTGAGTTGTTGATTTCTAAATAAAACTAAGCTATAAAAACTTTATCTTTATCTTTCTTTCTATGATTATATTTTACAGAAAGTAAGGAACAGAGTTCAAAACAAGGGCTAATTATTGGATGTGTAGTTGGAGTACTCATTGTGCTTCTCACTGCTCTCATTGGTATGCTTGTTAAAAAACGAAGGTAAGACTTCCTATCATAATTTCTGAAGTCACCCAAGAAATAATGTTGTAAGATAATGGAACATTTATTGCTAGTAGTAGAGAATGTTGAAAGAAAATTGATTCAATCATAACACTGTTGCTGATATCCTTTTATGAATTATAGATCAGCTTCAAGTAGAATAGTGGAATGTATCTCGGTGCGATTAGAACAAAACCTTCGATAACAGCACTGATGAGGAAGAAACAGTAGACAAGTTATATATCAAAACAAAAATAATACAGAATTTATATAAAGTTATATTTGTATAGGTTATTTTATCATTCTGTTATAGAAATATACAGTTAGATATCATAATTAATAAAGAATTTATATAAAGTTATATTTGTATAGGTTATTTTATCATTCTGTTATATAAATATACAGTTAGATTTCATAATTAATACAGAATTTATATAAAGTTATATTTGTATAGGTTATTTTATCATTCTGTTATATAAATATACAGTTAGATATCATAATTAATAAAGAATTTATATAATGTTATATTTGTATAGGTTATTTTATCATTCTGTTATATAAATATACAGTTAGATATCATAATTAATACAGAATTTAAATAAAGTTATATTTGTATAGGTTATTTTATCATTCTGTTATATAAATATACAGTTAGATATCATAATGAATACAGAATTTATATAAAGTTATATTTGTATAGGTTATTTTATCATTCTGTTATATAAATATACAGTAAGATGTCATAATTAATACAGAATTTATATAAAGTTATATTTGTATAGGTTATTTTATCATTCTGTTGTATAAATATACAGTTAGATATCATAATTAATACAGAATTTAAATAAAGTTATATTTGTATAGGTTATTTTATCATTCTGTTATATAAATATACAGTTAGATATCATAATTAATACAGAATTTAAATAAAGTTATATTTGTATAGGTTATTTTATCATTCGGTTATTGTTATTGTTTTATAATATCTCTACATAGTTTTTTTTATCTAATATGTATGTAACTCGTCAAAAACTTTTAGCTTTTAAATAACCGCCTATATTTCCTTTTATTTTACCTACTGATATTAGTTAAGAACGAGTTTTAATAGTCATATAATTGTTTTAGAAATATTTTTTAATTTAGTCATTACTATTGTTCTAATTTATTAATTATTGTTTCTAAATTTTGTTTAATTTGTTATATTTTTTGTTATCGTTTATTTTTTATTGGTTGAACAATTTATTTTATAAAGTTCTAAGTATGACAATTTATTTTATAAAGTTCTAAGTATGACAATTTATTTTATAAAGTTAGAAGTATGACAATTTATTATAATTTATTTTTGCTGTAAATGTTTTGCTTAATAAATTATTATATAGTATAATGAAGTTGGTAATTGATGATAGAATAGGGAGATGGAGTAGTGGATACATAATGGAGACATGGATTCAATGTAGTTCTACGTCTTTACCTGACGAACAATGTTCCTGGTATTATAGTTTTGTCCTTGTCAGGATCACGATTTATAAGTATAAACCCGGATCCGAATCGGATGCGTGGACGAAAACTTAAGGTTGTGTGGGGATGTGGGCCCTAAAGGCTTGCGACTGATTTAAAATAATACAACATCTTGGAATGAACAAAAATATAATCAATAGGACTTAATATTTATCAGGGGACTGACATGGTGGCATAGTTATACAACAAATTACTTAAATACTTTTCCGATAAATCAAGAAAACTATTTGTATAAACTCTTATTGGCCTAGATTGGCCACCCCAACGCTTTAACGAATGTACTCTGATTCGGCCCTATTCCCGGAATGCATGTACATGTACATATTCGTATTTGAACAAATCCCCCTCCGCTTTGGAAGTATAAATGGAGGAATATAATAGTGTCCTGGCTTGGAACTGGGATACTGGGATACTGAGAAAATATTGTTTAGTAACGACCGGAAGTTTGAGTTGTCTTTTTCTCGTTTCCGGCTTAAGAGAGTTGTATCATCAACATTTGTGAAATTAGAGTATCACACCTTGGTTTGAGCGTAATTGTTTTTCCAAGAAAATTTTGAGAATCAGGCAGTCAGACCTTCCCTTTAAATTAATGTAAAGGTAAACAGAGACTACTATTCTCTGACCAACCACATTGAGTTCTGAATCACATTTTGCCTATTGTTTTTCATGATTTGAAATATTAAAATGAAAATAGTTCTGAAAATCTTAGATTGTCTTTGGGTTGATGAGAATAACAACTGTTGAAAAAATGTTTATTTGGAAATATGATTTTACAGAGCTAAATTTCAGTCCGAAAAGGCTCATTTTCATATGAAATTGCCACGAGGTAAGTGCACCTATTTCATATTTAAAATTTTCGAAACTGTTATGTTCATGGACCCAAAAGCGTTCTAAGACACATGACATGCAATTGACAACCATATTTTGAATATTTGTGACATGAGAAAAAATTCAATTTAGACCTCAAATAGGCAGGTTGGTATCATGACAATTGTCCGAGATCAGACTGGGACTAATATTTTCAGTTATTTCGGTACGAAATCTGTCGTTTCAAACTATCAAACGTTTGCGTTATAAAAAAAGGGCAGCTTCCTGTGATCGGTTAAATATAATGTAGCTCCCTCGTGTGAAAGTTTTACGCCAACAGAACTTGATGTACAATGACATTTTCGCTGAGAGCATAAATACTGTATTATTTTTTAAAAAAAAATAAATGTACTGGGGAGGGATAGGACCGGAAACTAATGAGACAATTGTCAAGACTTCTTCCACTATGACGCGCATGACCAGATGCCCGAGATTCAACCGGAAATAATAATCGCTGACTCTGTAGTTGGTCGCCTGTTGTGTCTTAGTGGAATATGAGCATTGTTATCTTCCAAGTCTCAAGCATTACGAATAGGTATTTCGATCTTTGTTTCATTTTCAACCTGATATGAGTCTACATGAGGTGTTCTGTCCATATATGTCACAGGATGTCCTTCCCGGTACGAGACACTCGACAATACATAGGGACGTTTGAAGCACTGGGCCCGTGGGTAACGTTCATAGACTGAGATCGTTTAGGTTGGTAATAAATTGGAAGAACGTGTGGACGCTTGTTTAAGGGTGTACTTGATCCATCTGTAACGTACATGGACTGTATTCAGTCCACAGTCCATAAGGATAGTCTCCCTTAGCTAATGAAAACGATCGTTGAGGTCGGTCGATATTAATCACTGATCGAGAGGACAACCGACTACTTGGATTTCTTTGATGTTTGTCTCTGATCCAAACTGCTGGATCATGGTCTGTGTTATCATACACAGCAGATGGATGGTCGGTCTCTAGAGTGGCTGGATCCAAGAGTTTGATTCTATGAGAGTCGTTTCGTGTCACTGTAAAATGACTGTACACTGGAAACCAATCTGGACCGATAGTCGAGTGGTAAACAGTTGCATAGTTTTATTATCAGTTGCTTCCCTTGAACTAGTAACTTTACGTTACTAATTTCACAACCTACATTCATGAATTAGTTCAAAACAATTTAAAAACACCAATTATTTACCTTGAACAAGTAACTTTTACTAATTTCACAACCTACATTCATGAATTAGTTCAAAACAATTTAAAAACACCAATTATTTACCTTGAATAAGTAACTAGTTACTGATTTCATTGTGACCTACATTTAGTTAAGACTATTTTATTAGCAGTTGCTTCCCTTGAACTAGTAACTTTACTTTCGCCTGATTTCATAAGACCAAGGTTTTTGTTTTTAACCTTCCTACAATGATTGTAAAATACGTTTATTATTACTTTATTATTAGTCTGACATTTAGAAGACAAAATACAAACACCCTGAATGAGACAAGATAGTCGGGTATTGATTGTATTAAAATTTCATATCTACATAAAATACACTACTAAGCTCATACATTCAAACCATACCAAGATTTTGATATTTTACACCATGTCATGTAAGGTCATATTATACCTGATTATCAAACACGATGAAGACTATATAAAGATCAAACAACAATCTTCATAAAATATTGCAGTTACCGCACCCCCCCCCCCCTTCACCGCTACGCCCAATCAACACGGTACGCCTATTTAATGTAAAACGAGGTGCAGTAAACGACGGGAACTGATAATCGTTGACTCTGTAGTTGGTTGTCTGTTGTGTCTCAGGTAGAACTATGAACTGGGTAGAACCGGTGTAAGGATATGGTAATTCTAGTTTAGTGGTATAAAGTAAAGTTACTAGTTCAAGGGAAGCAACTGGTAATAAAATAGCTTTCTAAATGTAGGTCATAATGAAATCAGTTACTTGTTCAAGGGAAATAACTAGTGTTATTAAATTGGTTTCAACTAATTGTAGTTCATGAATGTAGGAAATTAGCAAAAAGTAAAGTTACTGTGGTTCAAGGGAAGCAACTGGTAATAAAACTATGCAACTGTTTACCAATCGGCTATCGGTCCAGATTGGTTTCTATCAACCTACAGTGACACGAAACGACTCCCATATAACTCCTAGATCCAGCCACTCTAGAAACCGACCATCCATCTGCTGTGTATAATAACACAGACCACGATCCAGCAGTTTGGATCAGAGACCAACCTCAAAGAAATCCAAGTAGTCGGTTCTCATCTCGTTCAATGTTTAATATCGACCGACCTCAACAATCGTTTTCATTAGCTAAGGGAGACTATCCTTATGGACTGAATACAGACCACAGTCCATGTACGTTACAGATGGATCAAGTACACCCTTAAACAAGCGTCCACACGTTCTTCCAATTTATTACCAACCTAAAAGATCTCAGTCTATGAACGTTACCCACGGGTCCAGTGCTTCATTAGACAAACGTCCCTATGTATCGTCGAGTGCCTCGTACCAGGAAGAACATCCTTTGACATATATGGACCGAAAAACCTCATGTCAGTGCCTCGACTAACACTGTCACTAGGCGGCAGCGCTGCCTGATTTCATAAGTCCAAGTTTTTTGTTTTTAACCTTCCTACAATGATTGTAAAATACGTTTATTATTACTTTATTATTAGTCTGACATTTAGAAGACAAAATACAAACACCCTGAATGAGACAAGATAGTCGGGTATTGATTGTATTAAAATTTCATATCTACATAAAATACACTACTAAGCTCATACATTCAAACCATACCAAGACATTGATATTTTACACCATGTCAAGTTAGGTCATATTATACCTGATTATCAAACTATAGGATAGAGATATTGATTCCAAAATAATAGAAATGTGATATAAGGTTATTATAAAACAGGTTTTATTATATTAATCTGCATTCTTTGAAACAAAATGTTTAAGGAAATATTAAATTTATTCATTAGGCGAACTAGAGAGAGGGGGAAGATGGAGGGTTTGACTTTGTATTGTGGTTCTAGAAATTGATCTCAGATACTACTGCCCAAAATCATCTCCTACACGATGAAGACTATATAAATATCAAACAACAATCTTCATAAAATATTTCAGTTCCCGCACCACCTCACACCTCACCTTCCCCTTCACCGCTACGCCCAATCAACAGGGTACGCCTATATAATGTAAAACGAGGTGCAGTAAACGACATAACTACCCGATTGTCTACTGTGAAAGCTGACTCCATACAAGTTGGATCAACAAGTTTTATTTCACAGATTCAATTTTATTCAGGTAAAGTCTTTATATTTTAGTATTTCTAACAAGTTCTACAAATTACTGAACATTTGTTTTTTAGATCTTAATATATTGTAAAATAATTTTGAAGATATCTTTCACATATTGACCTCTGTGTTATTGGAAGGAAAGAATATGCTTAGCTTACTATACTTGTTTTGAGTTGATGAAAATGACAAGGGTAAAAAAAATTATTTTGAAATGTGGGGAAAATTTCATTCGGAAATATGGGTTATTTCCATATGACATTTCTGTGAGGGAAGAGTATTTATTTAATATTGAAAATTTTCAAAACTTATATTTTCATGAACCCTAAGACAATTCTAAGACACATGGCGTGCAATTGACAACCATCTTTTGAGACATGAGGTAATAAAAAAATCTATTCAGACCGTCAGATTCAGATGTGGCCAGAGAATAGTAGATTTGTACAATTACGATTTTCTGTGGTCATACTGAACTATCGCATACTGAACTATCGTGTCCAACTAGCTTGTAGGTTGATACAATAACAGCTTTCTGGGGCAGAATGAAACTAGAGCATACTTAACTATTGTGTCCAACTATCTAGTAGATTACTTGATAGTATGATAGTTTTTCTGTAGTCAGAATGGGGTTAGAGTACACTAAAGTACCTTGTTCAACTAGCTAGCAGATTACCTAGTGCTATGACAGTTTGTTTTATAGCCAGAATAGGAATAGAGCATACAAACCTAGCTATTGTGTTCAACTAGCTAGCAGATTACTTGGTTTGGTACGAAGTCAGTTTGCTGTTGTTAGAATGAGAATAGAGCATACCAATAAACTATAGTCACTTTTTGTGCTCACAGTGAATTTTTACGGACCGTCATGAGTGACGGCAAGATGCGACCAGTTTTGTGTATAGAAATCAAACTACAACTTGATGTTTTATCTTCTCATTTCAGAGTCTGATATCTGATATAGAGGCAGAATGGCATCAGATAGTAGAGTGACTCTAAATCACAATTCCAGTCAGTGTTCTATTTGTCATGGAGATTTTAAACAACTGAAGTTCCTCGACTGTCATCACACATGTTGTATGAAATGTATCAGAGATCTGGACAAAAGATCACCTGAAACCATTTCCTGTCCATTGTGTCAGAGAAAAGCCAGAAAAGAGATGTCAGAGAAAGATTTCAACTGGAAAACTCTTTATGTTGAATATGACGGGGATGAAGTTGAGGCGGAGTTTAATGGGGTGAAATTTGTATTTAAAATTACCAATGATAGAACAGTAACACAAGGCACAATTTTAGCAATAGCCTTCAAGATTACAAAACCTGTTGACGAATCACGTGACATTGATTATGACATTTCATTGGTTAGTAAGAAAGTCCCGGATTGTTCGGTAAAACGAATTGGCAACTGTCAACTAGAAGGCAGTGATTGGTTCTGGATACATTTCATACAAAAATCTCATGCTGTAGATGTTGAAAATGGTTTTATTGTAAAAGAGAGGATAGATGAAACTGGTAAAAAGATCCAAACATTTCAACTGGATGTAGGCATCGTAGTTGCTTTCTATAAAAACGTCATAAAGCCAGTAGAATGTTTACAGACTGTGATACCTAAGAAAGATAATTTACAGATATCAAAGGAAGATCGTGTCAGGAAAACTCTTTATGTTGAGTATGATGGTGATGAAATTGAAGTCAAGTTTGATGGAATAACATTTAAATTGTGTGTAACCTTACGTCCTGGATATAAATTGGTCTATGCCCAAGATTTATACATCAAAATTTCAGCAGTAAGTTACCAATTTTTCGACATTGATTATGACATTTCATTTGTTAATCTAAAAGGTCATGAATATTCGATAAAACGAACTGGCAACTGTCAATTAGAAGGCGGTGGTTGGTTCTGGATTCAATTAATACAAATGGCTCACATTTTAGCTGTCGGAAATGGATTCATTGTAAGAGAGAGTACAGACGAAACTGGTAAAAAGATCCAAACATTTCAACTTGATGTAGGCATTGCAGTTAATTTTGACAAAAACACCAATAAAGACGACGATTTATTGAGAGAGAGACCAATGCTGCGTTTCCGCTTCTTGAGGAGAGAAAGTTTCGAAGCACTTATATCAGAGAAAACAGTCACCAGGAAAACTATTTATGTTGAGTATGATGGTGATGAAGTTGTAGCAGAGTTTGATGGAATAACATTTAAATTGTGTCTAACCTTACGTCCTGGATATAGATTGGTCTATGCCCAGGATTTATACATCAAAATTTCACTAAAACCCTCATCACATCTTGCGTCATGTGACATTAATTACGACATTTTATTGGTTAATCAGAAAGACCGAGAATATTCTAGAGGATATACTGGAATCTGTAAAGTAACAAAGAGTGATGGATCTCCCTTAATTCATTTGTCAAATACGTCTGATGCTTTCAATAAGAGTGAAGGTTTCATAGTAAAAGACAAGAGACACCGCACATTTCAACTTGATGTAGGAATGAAAGTTAGAAATAAAAAATGAAGAATATTTCACTTTAAAAGAAGGTCTGACTTTTTAGGGGATGTTTCCCAAATATTTCCTTTTTTATTTCTTTACTTATCATCCGACAAATTATCATTTAGTTAGGCTTAAGTTATTGATCTCGTTGCACCTCACGAATTTGACCTTTATAGTAGTGGCTGGTGTCGCGCGCGAAACAGACAATGCTTACTCTTTTCGAAACACCAGATGGTACTTCTCGTATGGGAAGTTCACTACTATATAATTATTGCACCCGATTTTGTCATGCTGAATAATAATGTTTATTTAGAAACAATTGTCAGTTGAATTTGTAAAACTCTGAATAATAATGTTTATATAGAAACAATTGTCAGTTGAATTTGTAAAACTCTGAATAATAATGTTTATATAGAAACAATTATCAGTTGAATTTGTAAAACTCTGAATAATAATGTTTATATAGAAACAATTGTCTGTTGAATTTGTAAAACTCTGAATAATAATGTTTATATAGAAACAATTGTCAGTTGAATTTGTAAAACTCTGAATAATGATGTTTATATAGAAACAATAGATTATTATATCAAGGCATCTAATTCCCGAAATTTTCTCGAGTTGGTCCCGCATTCCCTACACAAGTAAACCCTAATTGTGCAGGAATTTTCAGAAAATCGCAGAAAATCACGTTTCGGGATGTTTCATTCTCTAAATTTTCTTCACATCTCCGAAAATTCTTTAAACAGGCTTTTTCGGCAGCAACACTATAGAAATGAAATGAAATGAATGGAGTTTTACGTCCTATTTTCTGCACCTATATGGGCTAAATGAGGACGAGAGGTGTAGGCACGTCCCTCTAAGGGCCTCGTCGTAAGGAAAGAATCATTGTCGGGGAAATGTTTTCAACAAACAGTAGGCACAGATTTATAATACGAAAAAGTTTTGTTGACAAGTATTAGAAAAAAGGTGAAAAAAATTATCCAACTTGAAAAATATAATGCTCATTTTGTTTTTTTTCATTAAACTTTTTTTTATAATTTCTGGAACCTGAAAATTGTTTTGGGGGTGAGGGTGAAAGTTGGCTTTTGAACATTTTCAACCAATGAACCCCCTCCACCCCCTCACTTTCAGAGATGCCCCTCTGCCCCTGTTTTGACATTTTTAATGAGTGTATTAGTTTTGAGACACCATGTATTCAAGCCGTATAAAGCTAATGGCCTGCGGTTGACACCAGGTAATGCAGGCCAGGCAGACAAAAATACATGACTACTCATATAATACTCCTTTAAAATGATAACTGTATCGGATAAGGTTAGGTAGTCTATTGTATGTTCAAATATGTTCTTCCTTATCAAAACTATAGACAATATAGTTCACTGACATCGTTAAAAAATATAAAAATGTCCGTCTCGAAACGATATGACTCACTGACCTTGTTCAAAATTTGTTTCACAAAATGAAAATTTCTTCACCAAAATCATCATTTGTTCTCTTCATTAAATTTGTTATAATTTGTATATAAGCAGTCTTATACTTTTATCAAATATCAAATAATCATTATTTATGTACTTCTACTTATGTTCTAAATGATTAAAAAGTTTCGCATTTCTTCAGTATCAAATCATCAGTAACAAACTTTCATATAAAAATCTCGCCCAACAAATCTTGCCGAACATAAGCCAGCTAAATATGGGGATCACACGTGGTGAAAGATTTAATAACGCCATGGCTGAACACAGGTCGAAATGGACTCGGGACTGACTTCATCTTAAAACAACTTGCCAATACAATACAACAATTGGTGATACCCTTCGAAATAACAAAAGAGATTTTCCACCTGAAATGGAACTCTTAAAACAATCTTCAACATTTGGATTGCACTCTGTTCATCCCAATATCACAATCTAACCCCTATGTATTATTATTATTATTATTATTATGTATTATTCGATATGATAGGTGAGCTCGGTATTACTATCATCTTGAATAATTTATTTGGTCAACAAAATATTATTGAAATATTATTTGCCTCACTTGAGAATATATTTTATGTTCTTTTGTTGAACTTTCGCATTGAATAATAGGGGTCCCAAAATAACCCAAGTTCTATCCATTGAAATTCAAATAAGTGATAGCTAGCTATATAATAGGATAAAAACAGTCTTTTATAATAATACATTAGGTAACTGACTGTATTCTGTGAAAGCTGAATTTCAAACGGATATATTAGTATATGCCTACAAGGTAAGGACTATATTTTGTTCCTGGCTAAATAGCTAGCTGAATACTAATTTACTATGATCAGAATAATACTACAGCTTGTGCAGTCAACTCCAATGAACAGCGACATTATATACACTTAAAGTGGCACAGGCTTTATTTTCGTGGGTCGATTTTTACAAGTCTCAGAAACGGGGACTTGTTTAGTTCAACAATTTAGTACTGGTTATCACAACTCACCATTGAAATTTGAGTCTTCAAATCCATGTGCATCCATAATTATTAGCATTTGAAAGTTATAATGCCCTACTACACATTAGCGATACAATGCAATATATAGAAAAGTCATCTATAGAAATAGAAGGAGAAATGTCTAATTTAAGATGTATTTGAAGGAAATATGCAATTTTCGTACATTTCTAGTGCCTCTGAAGGATACTTAAGTATATTCAAGACCCAAATCAACCAATAAAAATGAAGGCTGGTCCCCTTTAACAGAAGAAGATTTATGTTTATTGTAGAATGTTTATTTCAATTAAACATAGGTCGACAAAGCACCTTCAAACCTGTTTCAGTAATGTTTTACAATGTAAGTGATACAGTTCGAGTGGACAGAGAAAAACAATGATGTCTGGTGAGCTACAGATTGTTCATGGTACGAGGTCTTCCACTGACTGACAAATAGAAAAGAATAAACCACTGTCCCATTACACTTTTATCTCAGCAATCAGTATACCATATACCTTCAATTTCAGCAATTATATAGCTATAATGTGGAAGTGGAAAGTTATAATTATATTTATCATAACCCCTACACAATGTAAGTATGTATATGTATTTATATCATTTTAATAGTATAGCGCATTTTCAAGACAGTTTCCTGTTTGGTCAAAATAGTAAGCTTGTATGGAAGCGCCACGAATCAATTCATTTTGCAGGATGTAAGGGAGTAAGTTATTCAACCAAGCTAATGTACAAAACCTTTTCGTTTCAATGATAGACCATTCCGGTTAACTTACATCGTGTTCGTAGTGAAATAGAACATGGAAAATACATGACTCATTTTTGGAAGTGTGTCCATATAATGAAAATTTAAAGGGTTTCTTATATATCAAAGATTCACATTGACTTCTGAAGGAAAAAGAAGGAGAGGCGAAGTGTTCCGTTGTTAGGTTTTATTATTTTAGCGGTTTTCACTACTTTTTTTTCACACAATTGAAATGAAGTGTAACAAGGAAATATTAAAATCAGTCACTTTCAATCTCTAGTTATAACTAGTTACACAGGACATAAAGTCAGCTTTGATAATACCAAGGTATTGACAATTAACAAGCATATGGATAAACTAGGAGGCTTCATGAAGCTATTAACATCAGAAGATACCAGCCTGACCTAAATAGAGATGCAGGTGTGCTTTTGTCTCATGAATACAATAAACTTATTCATCTGTAATTGTTGATTTGCTAATTCATGTAATTCATATTTTCGTTAATAAAAATTTCAACTGCTTTGATCTGTTTTCTTAATACTATGTACTGAATGTATAGATTGCCTATTACTCTTTACCTTTATGTGCCTGAAATGTCGAAACGTTGCATAAATCTTTAACCAGTGATTGTTGTTCCATAAAGCTGTGTCTATATATTGTGCTAACAATTGCTAAATGCCATTTAAAAACTGTATTCGTCATCAATTGTGGTTAGCGCATCGTTCTTTACAAACATGACGTCATTCGGCTCGGATACGAGGAAATGGTGGTCGTTATGTTTGAGAGTTATGTTCCCGATCAGGGTGTGAAAGTCCGATGACCTTGAATAAGTCATCTTCACTGATAATTCCAGTCCACCCAGCAGTAAATGGGTACGAATAATTCGGGAAAGATCAAGGCCAAGAGGTTTGGCCAAGTACCAGATGGGCGAGAGGATCCTCCTTTCTTTCAATATGGCAAATTAACTCATAAACAAGATTTAAAAAAACTATTAGATATAAGGATTATAAGTTAATTCCAAAGAGGCTGCCCTTTTGTTCTACAGTTAATTCTTTAGCAGGTAATAATATTCTAGAAAGAGCAAGTCATTCTCTGGTGAAGGAAATAATCCAATACCATAGGAACCAAAAACATCGTCTCTCCAACCAATTTGAACAGAAATCTCAAGAAATGAAAAACATCCTCTTAAGTAGTGACTACAAAGATTTGAGAATCAAGCAAAAGAAGACCAGTGACATTCTTGGAAGAAAATTAAAAACTCACAACAGACCAAATTCCTCAACTTAAGAAAACAACAAACAGTTAAAGAGTTCACCTAAACAAAACCACAACCAATAAAGAAACACTTTACAGATGAGCAGATAAAAACCTTTAAGAGGCCTGAAATTTTCACTTGTTACCAAATTCTAACCATGATAACTTCATCATTAACCTTGTTGCTGATTAAGTAGAAGCCACAGTCACCATGGATACGATTGAGGAAACTGTCACATAACTACCAGGAGATACGAAACTTTACATAAACTACTAGGAGATACGAAACTTTACATGACACTTACATCTGCTCTCAGTCTTCTCTGACATCTGACAGCAAGTTCCTTTAGCAACGGCTATCATTTCATTTCATTACATTAATGCCAATGTCTAACGTTGCTGAAGGAACATGCTCTGACAAACACCTTGGCAGAATCTTTGCACCTCTTGGTAATACTGCTAATTCTTTCATCAAATATTTTGTTACCAAAATTGAAAGTACTGAAGACTTTTGGGAAAATGTACACCCAGTTGATACCACACTAAATACAGATAGCATCGATCTCATTCAGATGTTCATGCCCTCTACCTATTTCACATAGGGGGATGGGATCTATCAAAAATTCCACGGGCAACTTATTGATAATGATGTATAATGTAATAAAGATAATGGTATTTATAGTGGAATAAGATTAAATGATTTAGTTTGTAATATATTAAATATAGGTCCTAAATTCGGACCTGATAATATTTATACCTGTCACTGTATTGATAATGATGAACAATGTAATAAAGATACTGGTATTTATAGTGGAATAAGATTAAATGATTTAGTTTATAATATATTAAATATAGGTACTAAATTCGGACCTGATAATATTTATACCTGTCACTGTATTGATAATGATGAACAATGTAATAAAGATAATGGTATTTATAGTGGAATAAGATTAAATGATTTAGTTTATAATATATTAAATATAGGTACTAAATTCGGACCTGATAATATTTATACCTGTCACTGTATTGATAATGATGAACAATGTAATAAAGATATTGGTATTTATAGTGGAATAAGATTAAATGATTTAGTTTATAATATATTAAATATAGGTACTAAATTCGGACCTGATAATATTTATACCTGTCACTGTACTGATAATGATGAACAATGTAATAAAGATACTGGTATTTATAGTGGAATAAGATTAAATGATTTAGTTTGTAATATATTAAATATAGGTACTAAATTCGGACCTGATAATATTTATACCTGTCACTGTATTGATAATGATGAACAATGTAATAAAGATACAGGTATTTATGAGTGGAATAAGATTAAATGATTTAGTTTGTAATATATTAAATATAGGTACTAAATTCGGACCTGATAATATTTATACCTGTCACTGTATTGATAATGATGAACAATGTAATAAAGATATTGGTATTTATAGTGGAATAAGATTAAATGATTTAGTTTGTAATATATTAAATATAGGTACTAAATTCGGACCTGATAATATTTATACCTGTCACTGTATTGATAATGATGAACAATGTAATAAAGATACTGGAGCTTGTAGTGGAGATTGTGCTACAGGGTGGTCTGGTCCTTCTTGTCAAAAAGGTAAGTGAAGCATCCCAATATCTTATTTTTAGACAATACATCTTTAATTTTATGGACTGCAGTTTATAAATAGCAATAAATAGGGGAAACCTGTCTTCAGGGTGTGCGGTCTTCAGGGTTTTCACTGTACAAAGAAACTAAAATCTCTTTGTATTCCAGAACAGTGCATCATATGGTTTAAAATGAGAGTTTTATTTCAAATTTTGTTAACTGCTGTGTACATGCGTTCTGATATTATTTCTAAAATAGAGCGATATCTTCACTTTGAAACTTCCGGTTTATTAATAAACTTTAATTTATATTCTTTGTTAACGTTGTCATAGTAGTAAGTCTTCAATTTTGAAGTTTGTTAGATTCTATAGGCGATTTTAGCTACAATACCGTTCGTATTAATGATGTTATACATGTATTTAATTTATAGAGAATGTAGCTCTTGGTAAACCATCGACTAACAGTTTTAGAAGACAAGCTGGTGATAGAAATAATGATGTACCTGGACAATGTAGTATTAAAAGTTATATGTTTTATAGTAAATGGTTGTCTGTAGATCTTCTAGAAGAATATCCTGTTAAACACATTACAATCAAACGTAAGAATGATGTTTTATTTACTCTAACACTACACATTTTCATCGTATAATGTAAACATTGTACTAGTCTCAAGTACTGTTCTCGTACAGACTTCTGTTGTTGTAAATACACCATTTCGAACATTAGTTGATACATATCTTTGATTTAGAAAAATGGGAAACTGTTAAGTTGAAAATTTTACTTTTATAATTGTTCATTTTATTTTATATTTCAGCTTATTGGGGTAAGTAAAGAATTCACATCACAATGGCATTCTACTCCACTCGTAAGGCTTTCACCGAATTTGTCATATGCTTCGAACTACGTTATGATGCTCAATATCCAGATCCACCAAAAGTTTCCCTGGATGCTGCATTAGAACGATGGAAGATTCAAAGCACTACCGCAGAAAATAGAGATCCTAAACCTACTATTCTCCAATATGATACAGTAAGAAATGCATGGCGTAGGCGAGATCGCGTTGCTAAGCTTCTCGGTATGTTTACTTCTAGCAGATTCTATGCTGATTAGCTGACAGCGGAAGCTGATGAACAGATTCGTAGAGATATCGGTTGGGATGACTTTCTAACAAAAATGCGCCGGTTTTATAAAGGATCTGATAACGAGACTGTCCAAAATTTCCATTTTAGAGACATTTCACAAGAACCTGACGAAACATTCCCAGGCTTTTGCAACAAAGTCAAGAGAGAAGCTAAACATTGTGCTTTTAAATATGACAGTTCTTCATGTACATCGGAATCTACAGAGATCAAATAATCATTGGAACATCCAACAACAATATCAGGGAAGAATCTCTTCTTAGAGATTGGAATCTAACAGATCTATGCCAAAAAGGAATGGCACTAGAGAGTGGTATCGAAATAGCTGGTGAAACTTTAAATAGAGTTGGTCAATATTCTTACAATTTACTTATGAAATCGAAGCAGACTGAACAAGCTAAAAAACCTACTTCAAACCAACGAGTGCTAAGCTGCTTTTATTGTGGAAATAATTTTTCGACCTCTATCGATCAACATCGATCTAGATGTCCAGCTCGCAATGCAAAACTGGACATTTTTCTTCCGTTTGTAGGACTGGCAAACCTTTGAAGTCAATTGATATATCGGAGCAAAATAATGAACAAGCAGAGGATATTTTCAGTATAAATTTATTTCGAGTACAAACACATCAAGTTCAACCCAAACTACTTTCATCTATGAAAAATAATTTTAGGGTCCAGGTTATAGTTAACAATCAACTGGATCATGTGGTGGCAGACACTGGTGCATATGTTAGTGTGTGTGGAACATCGCAAGCTAAACGATGGAATCTACTCGATAAATTGGTATCCTCCAAAGTACGCATTAAGCCTTATATGAGTAATCCTATCGCTGTGCATGGAACTGCTATTTGTTCTGTAATTTTTGGATCTATTTCAGTGCCTGTTGAATGGCATGTTATTTCAGGTTTCTGTGAACCAATTTTATCTGGCGACAAAGCTTTACAACTTGGAATCATCAATTTCAGTCCAAAAGCAGACACCTTTTTCCTATCCATAGCATAGATCAATCAACTGATGAAGCCTCAAAAATTTCCTTACAAACAATTCTTACCCACTACCCAGAAAATTTCAATGGGTTGGGAAAACTACGACACCACCAGGTAAACCTACATTTCTATGTTAACGTCAAGCCTGTAACTGTGCCGCCAAGACCTGTAGCCTATCATCTAAAAGAACGTGTTCATTTAGCTATTGATGAAATGATCAAACAAGATGTTATAGGAGAACACCTTACAAACGAACCTGCTCCATGGATTTCTTGTGCTGTAATAACACCAAAACCATCTGGTGAAATTCGAGTGACTTTAGATGCACGCAACGTCAATAAAGCTATTCAATCAACAAACTTACCTATACCACGACAAGAAGATATTAAAGCCCAGTTATCAGGTTCTACCATTTTCTCTAAAAATGGACTTTACATCTGCTTTCTGGCAATTGGAACTACATCCCGATTCACGTTTTCGAACCGTATTCCATGCTAACGACAAACTTTATCGTTACAAACGTCTCACGATGGGAATATAGCCAGCACAAAGTGAACTAAATGTAGCCCTTAAGCCTATATTTGCTCACATTCCCCAAGCTCATCTTATTCATGCGGCTAAAAATGTCAAGGAGCATGACGAAGCTCTTGAATTAGTCATGCAGGCCATCTCCAGGTCAGGTCTAACTTTGAATCCATCAAAGTGTACGTTCGGAAAAAAGGAAATCGATTTCTGGGGTATGATTATCGGTGCCGATGGCGTGCGACCAGATCCGTCTAAAGTTGCAGCTTTGGAACATTTGAAAGCACCCACAAACAAAGAACAGTTAGTTAGTTTTTTTTTTATGTATGATGCAATCCAACTCTGACTTCATTTCTAATTTTGCCTGTCGATCAGCTCCATTGCGTGAATTAACAAAAGGTCGTATTCGATTTGTGTGGAAAAGTGAACATGAGAGATGTTTCAGGAATCTGTTAATCTGTACTTTTTGCAAAGATGTTTTACGTTATTTTGATCTTCACAAACCTATATATTTTTTCAGACGCTGGTATAATTTCGTCAGTTCTTGTAAAGATTGTCTGATATTTACAGACAAGAAAACGAGTGAACCCATTCGATCACACCATGTTCCATCAAAATGCTGGGAAACTGTACCTGTTGATTTATTCGGTCCAATGCCATCCTCACATCATGTCGTGGTCGTTCAAGATATTGCATCACGATTTCCAGTAGCTAAAAATTGTTTCATCCACTAAGTCAAGCAAGGTGTTACCAGCATTGGCTGACATATACGACTCCTTTGGGAATCCCGAATATCAACTGTCTGATAATGGGCCTCCTTTTAATTCCAGAGATATGTATATATGTATATAATTTGCGAGGGACAGGAACATTACCCTTCAAAAAATTCCACCACTACATCCAGCTGCAAATCCTGTTGAAACATTTATGAAACCCCTTGGAAAAACCATGAAACTTAGTAACTATAGCAATCAATCAGAACGGACAGCTTTATCACATCTCCTTTCCAACTATCGTGATACTCCCCATCCAGCAACTGGAATAGCACCATCTTCTATGTTATTTCGTGATGGTCATCAATCTGTGTTTCCTCGCAAGGCGGTTTCTGAATCCCAGGTCAAAGAAGCTCGGCATCGTGACGGACTCATCAAACATAGACGAGCTGAGAAAATCAATGCCTCCAAATATCGCCACCAAAGCTTATTTAAAATTGGGGATCAAGCATTATTACGAAACTACAACAAAACATCTAAGTTTCATCCCACTTTTCTACCTGATCCATGCAAAGTCACACATGTTGATGACACTGGTTCATTTATACTTCTTGAAAGAAAGAGAGATGGTAGAATGTCCACACGACATCCTGATGACATCAAGAAATGTGTCATCGATGAAGAAGCAGTTCCAAAATCACAACCACTTACAGAGCAAGAGGTTATAAAACGATGGCATGAGATATGTGAGACTCAAGCCAACCAAGGATTAAATTATGATGATTCTGGAGACCCATTTTTCCAATACCAACAACAAGATGATGATAATATTGCACCACCCGCACCTCGTAATCGACGAAGAAATCTTCGATATTTTAATGAAGATTTTGTCAACTAGATTGATTTTTTCTTGTATAACGTTAGACAATTTTTTTTTAAAAGTTTTTTTTTTATAAGGTAGGGGATATAGTATTATCCTTTCATAATATAATCTGGCAATACAGCATCTTTTACTTTTAAAGGCATTCTGGCAAGGTAGCATTGTTAGAGTTATGGACCTTAGCTTGGGATTGAAAACATTATTCTTACAGAATCATTCATAAGTCTATGAATCAATTATTACTTTAATTTAAATATTAATAAAAGATGTTTATCCTAATCAGCTTATTATATATGTAATAATTTGAAGTATCGGTTTCGTTCGGTTCTTTAAATTCCGATTTTTTTAAATTTTCAATTTTCAAATCAGAACATTGTTCACGTATAGTTTATTAACAATAAACCTGCTTATATTGTTGTATTTAGGGATGCCACGAAACATGTCACGATCAAATACATTAGAAATTCGAATATCGAAAAATGTCAAATCTTACAGAATAAGAAAAAAAAAAAAACTCTTTAGGTGACATAGGCTTCATTTTCGTGTGTCGATTTTTTCAAGTCTCAGAAACGGGGACTTTTTTAGTTCAGCAATTTAGTACTGGTTATCACAACTCACAATGAAATTTGAGTCTTCAAATCCATGTGCATCCATAATTATTAGCATTTGAAAGTTATAATGCCCTACTACACATTAGCGATACTATGCAATATATAGAAAAGTCATCTATAGAAATAGAAGGAGAAATGTCTAATTTTCGTACATTTCTAGTACCTAGGAAGGATACTTAAGTATATTCAAGACCAAAATCAACCATTAAAAATGAAGACTGGTCCCCTTTAAATAGGTTTTAAAAAAGTTGTAAATCAACGAAGCTAACCTTACCGACATGGACACGTCTCTTCTCTTTTAAAAAACTAATATATACAAAAACATACAGTTTTTCAACATGCAATAAATGATAATTTTTTTCAAATGAAAGTGTTATTTATCAAATCATGTTTTCAGATTTCGATTCCATCAATTTTTTATCATTATACGTTAACAAAGAGAATCAACAACCAGAACTATGTTATACAGATAAACCTGCGGAAACCAGTCGAGCAAAAGTAAAAGATATAGATTGTAGTCACGTTATAACTGGTCGGTATCTAAATATCACTAATTCCCAGCTCAGTAACGATGGTAGATATTATTTAAATCTTTGTGAAGTCGAGATTTATGGTAAGATGTTATTTACCTGAAGTTAAACAATAATTTGAGATCAGAGAAATAGAAATAGGCAGTTCTTCAAAAACATAGAAATTGGTTTGCCAAATTATTGTACAAACAGTATTTTGAAATTTTGACTGAATCATTGAAAGAGTAATCCTGTCCATCCTACAGTAGCTTGTTTGATGTAAGTCTACAAAAATAACATTTTCTCAATCTTTACAGACTTTATGTTCTATGTAATAACACTTGTCATTTCTTAACTTCACTTTATTTCAGTGTGCTCTGTAGGAACGTTTGGTTCAGATTGTACCAACTTCTGTCATTGTTTAAATAATGAAAGATGTTCAGACACGGGTGAATGTCCTTTTAGACGATGTGCTGATGGATGGACAGGAACATCTTGTAATAAAAGTAAAGTTTTTTGTGATACTACAGTAGACTTTGATAATCAAATTGCCAATCTTTTTACTTAAATTGGGATTTAATTGTTTATGTATCAATAATTCCAAAACAATTTACTATGGTTATGGTTGTTCTGTGTGTTTCTATTTGATAGAAAGCTACTATTAACATGTGATTATCATTACCTTATATATAACCTGAGTACAATAACAAATATTTTTACTGTTAAAATAGTGCTCAATACATCAATTGTAGAGCGATATAGAAATATTACTGTTAAAATAGTGTTCAATACATTAATTGTAGAGTGATATAGAAATACCACTGTTAAAATAGTGCTCAATACATTAAATGTAGAGCGATATAGAAATCCCACTGTTAAAATAGTGCTCAATACATAGTGCTCAATACATTAAATGTAGAGCGATATAGAAATCCCACTGTTAAAATAGTGCTCAATACATTAATAAATGTAGAGCAATATAGAAATATTAAAAATATTAACGAGTAATAAATGTTTTAGGTTCTATTTTAATATTTTTAATACTATTTAATATATTGTATAATGTGTATTGTGTGAATGTTTATAAATGTACATGTTTATATTTGTAGGTTGTGATGATGGTATTTACGGTGCTGAATGTTTAAAACTATGTTCAGATAGAAACTGCTTGATAGAAACATCACCATGTAATCATATAACTGGTCACTGTCACGGTGGATGTAAACAAGGTTTTGGTGGAACTGATTGTTTAAGATGTAAACAAGGTTTTTATGGAGCAGTATGTAACACTAAATGTTCAGATAGAAACTGTTTGATAGAAACATCGCCATGTAATCATATAACCGGTTATTGTGAAGGTGGATGTGCAGATGGGTTTAGTGGCTGTGACTGTGTTAAAAGATGTAAACACGGTTTTTATGGAGCAGTATGTAACAAGCAGTGTTCAGATAGAAACTGTTTAATAAAAACATCGCCATGTAATCATATAACTGGTCACTGTCACGGTGGATGTAAACAAGGTTTTGGTGAAACTGATTGTTTGAGATGTAAACGGGGATTTTATGGAGCAGTATGTAACAAGAAATGTTCAGATAGAAAATGTAAAGAGAGTAATTTACAATGTGAGAGTAAAACAGGAGAATGTATTGATGGATGTCAACCAGGATACCGGTCAATAGATTGTACACGAGGTAAAATATTTCACTTATTCATTCAAATATTCTTATAGACAAGACTTAAATAGAAAACCACCAAACAGAATTCCTGTAAAATCCGATAAATCCATAAATTGCAGCCATTTTGAAAAACGCTTAAAATGTTGATTTGTTTTGGTTTTATGGATAATTATTTCATTTTAAGGATTTATTGGATACCAGGTAAGTCTCCTAATAGATATATTATAAGATATTGTCTTTTTCTAGAATGTGATAATGGAAGATATGGACCAGAATGTTTATTACATTGTTCAGAAAGATTCTGTGATAAAACAGATGTCTGTAATAAAATTAATGGAGGTTGTAACTGTTTAGATGGATACCAAGGAGTAGATTGTACAATTAAACAAACGATTGTATCACCGGGAGATACTGATACAGGTGAGATGTTTTTAAGTTTAAACTATCTGTTTAATTTAGCATACCTTAGTCTCAGAAGGGGAATTTTTAAATGTTCACAACTCTGCGTCGAAATTAAAGCCTTAAAACTAATAGGGTTTTCTACCGTAATGCGTATTAAATCACAAAGAAGAGGGAATATAGGTGGAACAAAAAATCTTTCAATATATAGGTTATTCTATGTAAAGTGTATTTCAGTTTTATAAAAGTAGAATATTTTAATTGTAACTTAGTCTGCTATACATACGTAAGACAGAGTTGTACCAATAGTTCTGGAAACCAGATTTACCCTGAACAAAACTTTATTACTGTGTTAAGTTGTTGATTTATAAAAGTTTTAACTATTTCGAATCAAAGTGAATTTGGAACATTATAAATTAACTACTGTTTTACAGTAAATGAGGACCAGATCTCGGTTATAATTGGAGTGATGTTGGGACTAATTATTGTATTATTAGCTGTAGTACTCGTGCTTCTGTTTGCAAGTCGAAGGTAAGACTCCATATTATATTTGTCCACCAAAAAGTACAGATTTGAGGTTTTACTTTTGATGGTTTTCTGTGATGGATCCCATATTGACATTTTCAAATAGTGTTGATTGATGTATACATTACCTCATAGTAATACAGAAAGCTGTGTGATTTAAATGTACATGTATTTAACGGATATTATTCTATATTCTTGATGTTTAAGTTTGTGACTTATGTACCCTGACCCTCTCTTTCAAATATTCCGTCTGTCCGATGTACTGCACCTTCCAACCAGGAAACGTAATCATATAGATAACATTTCGAGAAGCACATGTAAAATTGACATGAAAGGTCCCATGTGTTCTTCAATTTGGAAGTCAGAGGAACCTAAATTTTCTCGAAGGCATTTCTTTACTTTATGTGTCGGTGGAGGTGTTGAAATCGCATAGAATCTAGCTCTGGTAATCATCTGTTTCAAGTTCTTGCTCTGACGTCATATGGAGTTTAACCTTGAACATCCAGAATATAGAATGATATCTGTGAGTAAACATTTGGATGAATGTACCAGTGATCCAGTCTAATTAAAATCAGACCCTAATTTCGTTCGTTCGTTTTTTTTTAAATCCGGTTTTAACCAATCAGATCTTTGCCCTCTCCCGCGCTGGGATTTTGTTCGCGAACAATAGGTGCATTATAGGATTCCTAAGTGCTGTAGACTAGTTTATCAGGTCATGTTTATCAAGGTAAGGTCAAAGTGAACGTGAACGGCTGTTGCCGCGCCTGGTTCTCAGACCCTAATGTAGTGGTTAAAAACCGGATTTAAAAAAAAACGAACGAACGAAATTAGGGTCTGATTTTAATCAGACTGCCAGTGATCCTATCAAATTCAAAATATTTTCGTTCTAACAGCTCCTTAACTATTGAGAAAAAGAGAGAACTTTGAAAGAGGAATATTTTATTCAAAAATATAAACCTTTATTGAATAGGTGATAAAGTTCTTTTCTTATTGCATTTTTGGTGAATGATTGATTAATTTATGCATGTTTCATTCATATAATATTCATTCATTAATATTCCTCCATGATGACGTCATGGTTGATTTATGTAAATTTCATTGTTATTATGTAATGTCTCACTGAAGATACTACTGAAACATGTAGGAGATTAAAACTTGGTGTTATTTTGTTATTACTTAATTTATATACTACTGTGCATCAGAAACAATCTACTATACTTCTATATCGAGTGTCCCAATAAAAACGTCCTCAAGTTTGACGGTAAGTACCTCACAGATTTAATTCAACATGTCCTTGTCAGACCCTGAAAATATGAAAGTCATCGAATAAAAATTGTACAATTACTGCTCCAAACAAAATAGCATGTCAAAAAATATAATATCAGAGCAAACTACAGATTTCCACCTGTCTATTCTGCTTTCATCACATCGACCACCAATATCATTCATTTTTCATCCCAAGATTCTCTCATTGATCTCACCTTAAGGTATTTTCTCCCATAAAGCGACCATCCTGCCTTTCAGTTCCTATATATCAAGTATGTTCCACTGGTGCCGGTAAGGACCCTTGGGCTATATGGGATTCCGCAACTGGTGTACTGCACTTGGGTTAGAAGGAACACACTGACTGAACAGGAACGGAAAGGCAGGGTGTTCGCTTCTCGAGTGGTACCTTTAGATTCCCATCCATTCTTTAAAAAAAAAACAATGTAGATAATAAGAAAATTCAAACTCTGGACAATATGCTCAACAAAAATTACAATACTGTTAAAACTATTGACTATTTTAGAACAAACGAAGGCTTATTTAAAGAATATTTATATTGTGATCCTGTTCATATTAATCTTAAAGGTTCCTCTATTTTAGCTTAATTAATAAAAACCAAGCTGTAGTCAAGTCAATCTGCAATGAGATATTATCCTAGCTATCCAACATACCCCAATTCATCTTTTTTTGTGAAAAAAAAAATTTAAAACCAAAATTTTCAAAAACTCAGCCGCTAATTATTCGATTGACCTGAAATTCACAGGACATAAACAGAATGTCCTTAGAAATAAAATCACTCAATCAAATTTTTGTGTATAACTTCCGGTTTGACGTGAGAACTTCCGGTTTTTCAAAATCACGCCTAGCAACCCCACTTTCTGTGTAAATTTCAGATGTTGACAAAAACAAAATATATTGTCTGTCAGTCATAATTAGAATGCATTTGGCATAAAAAATCCAAACCGGAAGTGATGCATAAGCCGTCGTCACATTAAGCAAAAAATCAATAAGTCTTAGCCCTCTGTTTTTTATCCGATTTTTATGATTTTGGTGTCTATCAAAACCTTGTCACCTTGTCTACACTTTGTTGGAACATAATATTAACTTCCGGTTGTATGGACATTCGAAAATTGACATTTTTGTCAACTTTGGACGTCTCTATAACATTCTCTAATCAACACAGATAATTAAATTTTTCAATTTTTTAATGCCGATTTGATTACCTTTTTAACGATATATGACAATAATCCATTAAAATATGTTTTCAAAACATTTCGTTTTGTTTTACCTTGCAATGTAATTGTCAAATATCAATATGGTTTGTATATTCAGAATGTACTCAATTTTCTCTTTTCAACAATATGTGACATGGGTAGTTTAATACAAAATTGTTTCGTGAAAATAGGCATACAAATACCTTATTCTGGGAAAATAAATAAACTTTGAGGATTAAAATGATTGACAGGTTTTATAACAGGTTATATAATATGGTAATAAAACTATCCACATGAAATTTTGACATGCAGGTGAGTTGTATCCCAAAACACCAACAATTAGTTAAATCAACAAATGGCATTTACCTCTCTGGTATAATGAACTCATCTAGTGGAGTTTTTAGGTTAAATATATTAGCTCTTATGATATTCAACACATCTTTGACTTAATTGTTTATTTAATCTTTAATAATGTTAATTAATTCACCTATCCCCTCATTTTTGCCTTACTCCCTGACCGCCAGAGAGATACCTACGCAAGACTCTTCAGGCTACTCAAAGATGAAGTGCAATAGAGACTTAATATACCACTTGCCCCGTTATGTTTCCAGACAGACTTTCAGATGGCTGCTATTCGTGCTATCCAAGTTGTTTTTCCTATTGCCGACGTGAAGGGGTGTTTCTTCCATTACTGTCAGGCGATATGGAGGAAGGTCCGGGATCTGGGACTTGCTGTGACATATCGGGAGGATCCTGAAGTCTGCAACCTACTCCCCCAGACCTGTCGACTTCAATGACTACGTCGTTACTACCTGGGTTGACGATGAAGCACGATTCCCCTTACCTATATGGAACCATCATGTTACAACAGGTCCCAGGACAAACAACAACCTGGAAGGATTCCACAACAGACTCAACCGAGGTCTCCCTCACAGACATCCTAACATATATCGATTTGTGGAGGTGATAAGGAAAGTGGAGCAGGCAGAACGAGCTAAAATCTTGCAACTCAACTTTAGGCAGCCCCAAGAAGCAGGAAGAGAGTGTTTAGCGAGGTGGATAATCGTCTCAGGCGCCTGAAGGAGGAGTTGAATGGAGAAGTGAAATCCCCAATTCAGTTCTTAGATGTGCTTGGACATCTCCTTAAGCTGGGATCAACATCGAACTTTTGGATTATTGCACCCGATTTTGTCATACTCTTCTGGACGAGATTTTTGATTAACGGACTTGTTTTGCTTGTACGGATTTTTATTATTGACTGTATATAATGTCTTCTCATATTTAAGATATGAAATTTCCTTTTAATGTAAGCGTATTCTGATTTCTGGAATATAAACATTGTGTTTTAATATGACTGTTAAAATATATTCTGATATATGTAATGTAATAAAATATTTATCTCAATCTATATGTGTTCTTGGATTGTTCCATTGTATAGTATAGGTGACAGACTAGGGATTAGCAGTGCAATAGACCATGAACTTTGTTGATTTAAGCTGTAGGGGAAATGGCATGTAGGTATTTTGGGACGTTACCTGCAGGTGTGAAGTATTTCAGGTCATATACAGATTAATCTGATTATGTAATATTTTAACACTTTTGAAAAATAAAATTTTTATTCATTTTTTTTTTTTTTGCAAAATTTTCACTTACATTAATGTAACATAAAATCATTAAAAGCAGTGAATTTTTGATATCTACAAGATACAGACTACATAATCTTTTAAATCTAGGGCTGGTCTATCTAGCAGACAGAAATTTAACTGGCTACGCGTCTGCGCTAGTCCGTTGCAATAAAAAAATAAGTGTTCGAACTGTTTTTATCGTAGCTAAGCTTAGTATAGGTCTAAGATAAATAAATCTCATTACACATTGTTTTATACTTTATAAAAATTCACATGTTTTTTGAGGTTTTGCTTGTTCACCCAAGGATGAACCCTATTGATAATCAGCAAAATTGAAAATTATTTTACTATGCATTATTGCCCTTGTTTTTGAAAACCCGTTTGATTTTTGGTTTGTAAACACTCTACAGGTCACAATTCTTAACGGATTTTGACGAAACTTACTGATAATGTTCATTACCACCCAAGGATGAACCCTATTGAAAATCAGCAAAATCGATAAATATTTACTGTGAATATTTTTTTTGGTTAGTTCTTGAAATTGCATTAAATTTTGGGCTCATTAACACTCTAGAATACATAATTCTTGATGGATTTTGATAATATTGTTCAAAAGAAGTGTGTGACTGAAGGTTTAATATTTTTTCTGTCAAATATATTTGTTGATGTTTGATATTGATATTGCTTTCTTGTTATTTCTCAGTATATTGTTTTAAGTAATTTCCAAAATTTCAAACACTTGTAACTCTTGAAGTTGACCTTTTTGACCTTGTGACCTGAGGAAAGGTTATTGCCCTTGACTAGATCTATTCAATGGTATGACCAATTTAGTTGTCCGATGTTTACTTCCGGTTCTATATATGCAATTTGATTTTTGATATTGGATATTGCTTTCTTGTTATTTTTAAGTATAATGTTTGAAGTAATTTCCAAAATTTCAAAGACTTGTAACTCTTGACCTTTTTGACCTTGTGACCTGAAGAAAGGTTATTGCCATTGACTAGATCTATTCAATGGTATGTCCAATTTAGTTGTCCGATGTTTACTTCCGGTTCTATATATGCAATTTGATTTTTGATATTGGATATTGCTTTCTTGTTATTTTTAAGTATAATGTTTAAAGTAATTTCCAAAATTTCAAAGACTTGTAACTCTTGTGACCTTTTTGACATTGTGACCTGAAGAAAGGTTATTGCCATTGACTAGATCTATCCAATAATATGTCCAATATTTACTTTCGGTTTTATAGCCATTTGAAATTTGCGATTTTTTACTTCAAACAGCTGTTTCGTGACCTAACTTCCATACGTCAGAAATTCTTATATATTCTTATTGTGTCTGATCTATTCTTTCCAATGATATATAACACTTTATGAAAATTGCGCGATGAAAATTGTAAATGTGCGTGTTTTTTCAAATTTTATTTGAATGTTCTGAAAACTTGTGGGTAGATAACCATTTAAATTGCGAACTCAAATCTATTTTTAAACTTTCGATATCACTACTAGACGTTATTTGCTTGTAAAATATAAACTAAAATAAAATGTTTGTTGTCTAAATGGTTAAATGATAGTGCTCTCCCTTCAACTTGTAATCGACTTGAGTTTGGGCGATATTAAACCAAAAAAGTAAAAACTATCGCCAAAACGCTAACACATTTGATTAAATAACGCTAACAATTATCGTCAAAACAGTTGAAGGGAGAGAACTACTATTTTAATTGTAAATCTTTATTAAAGCTATCATGCTGTAATTAAACTTGAAATGTTTATAAAATATAAGTCAAACTATCCGCCACTAATCGCCATATTTACTACTTTCAGTCACCATACAGAAGATATATGGCCGCCACCGAATCGTTAATCTTTTAAGCATTCAGACCACAAACAGTTACAATTCTTTAAAATAAGAAAATCGCACTAGATTTAACTTCTCTAATGTTAATAATTTCATAACCATTTGCTTAGTGCCTTATAATTTATGAAAGATTTCCTGGATGACGCACTGCTTAGCGCCGTTTTGGTACGGCTCTAGTTTTTTTTTTTTGTTTTTTTTTTTTTTGCGTGGCAAATCTTTCGCTTTATTTTCGTTAAATTATTTTTTTTTTGCACCAAGTCTGTAGGGTCGATTTTATGAACCGATTTGGCTGAAATTGTCTTTAATATATGAATTGTTAAAAGAAGTATCAGGTGGGGCTACAAAAATTTCAATTTTTAAATATTTTTGTCAAAAAAAATTTGCAACCAAAATTTTCAAAAAGCTCAAAATTTCTTACTCAGTCGCTGATTATCCGATTGACCTGAAATTCACAGGACATAAACAGAATGTCCATAGAAATAAAACTACTCTTATCATATCAATTCCGATTTTTCAAAATCACGCCTAGCAACCCCACTTCCAGTGTAAATTTCAGATGTTGACAAAAACTATATATATTGTCTGTCAGTCATAATTAGAATGCACTTAGAATGAAAAATCCAAAGCGGAAGTGACACATTTAAGCAAAAAATCATTAAGTCCTCTATTTTTTATCCGATTTTTATGATTTTGGTGTCTATCAAAACCTTGTCATCTTGTCTACAGTTTTAAATTTCGAATTTGAATTTTTTTTATATTAGTTTGAATTTTTGGAAAATTCAAAAGACCATTTTTGTGACCTTTGACTTTTGTTGACCTTAACAATTTCAATGAAGGATTCCTAGACCTCATATATCCATAGGTGTGCTGATATTAGTTGAACAATATTAACTTCCGGCTGTGGGCTGGCCTTATTTGGAGACAACCTGCACACAGTTTGTGCCATATTTATAATGATAGATAGACAGATTTCGTTAACATATACTGATAAATGACTGATCCCTTATAGACCTGGGGGCGGGCCTTATTTTGGAGTTACATCATCAAATTTACTTTTACGTACCTTCTATATGCCCAAAGAACACAACCATAAGTGGATGTTCACGGGAATTGAAAAATTCAGAAAAACGCCTAATTATCACCCCAAACCCTAACCCCCCCACCCTCCCCTTATGACGACACAAATCAAATGAACTTTGTTTTCCTTTTTTATGTCTTGTGCATGTTTTTGGACTGGTTCCATTTGGCAATTCTTAAATCATACTGACAGAGGATGAGTTAACATCCTTAAGCTGGTCTTGAGCCTGGACAAATCCTATCTCCCCCTCCAATAATTATAAAATGGAGTGGGGTTGGGTAGCCCACTCGCAGCACATACACATGGTTGATATTGGTGGTCGATAAAGGCACAAGGCACACAAGTTCAAATATGTACTTTGTTCTGATATTGAAGTTTATGACATGCTATTTAGTTCGAGGCAGTTCTTGTGCAATTTTTATTCAATTACTCTCATATTTTTAGGGTCAAGGACATATTGAAGTAAATCTGTGAGCATTTTGAAAGAGATCGGTTCATTAGCAGCTGAGATACTTCCCGTTAAACATGGGACGTTTTTTTAGACACCCGATACATGTATATATTTTAGTTTGATATCAAACAAGTTCCGCAAAATAACCGGTATGAAGTCAAATAACAATGTACCACACCATTATTCAACCATAGCTGATCTAGCTCCTCAACCATCCAGTAACAACCAAGATAATCCTGCTGATCAAGAAACAACCATAGTTGATATTGTATCTCAACCATCAAGTATGAACCAAAATAATCCTGATGATAGAACTCATGTAAGAGACTCATTCTCAGACATTGACGACAATGATTTGTTTAACTAACATCCTTTGTTCTATTTATCCACTATCTAGTAGAATGTATTAGTGTTGTTAGTGGTATTCACATATTCATACAGCAACGTTAGACATTTGCATTATCTACCGTTGCTGAATTGACGGGGTTTTCTCGTCATTATCAACTAATAACCTCGTTTAAAAAACACTACGTCACATTCAATTTATGACTGTTGAGACTCGATTATCACAAAGTAAATTTGCTACAAGGAATTTGACGTCTGGTCATTCGAAAGTTTTCCCGCGATAATTTGTTACAAGTAATATAACTGGTCGAACAATAATCGTTCGACCAATCAAAATTAATGACGAGAAAATCTTATGATGATAGCAACGGATTAATGGAATGAAATGAAATGATAGCCGTTGCTAAAGGAACATGTGGTACTCACTAACTGGCCATTATGTCTCATAACAGTTCACTAACTGTCCATTATTTTTTAATAAGTGTCCATTATTTAACTGTTTACTCAAGCAATTGCAGAATGAAAAATACAGAAATAATACATACAACAAGCTATATAACACACTATACAAAACAGTCTCAAAATTTCAATTGAAAGGAAAATATTTTTTTGCTTGAAATTTGAAACTGCGCTACACTCAGACTCAGTACTGGCTTCGCCTGTTGCAATTTTGTCTGAAAATCATTGGCATTGTTTTAGGTTTTTTGGATTTTTGGAGCCTGTTGCTCACTACTCGTTCTTTTGTATGAACGGACGGCGTTTGATCGATGACCAGTTTTTTTCTACTATAAGTTGCTCATCGCAATTTTTAGCATACATGCGGGTAGCTGCCGTAGATCTTAAATAATAATTTGTGAAAAATCCCTTAAATCCAGCTCTATGGCACATTGATTGAATAGTTTTTGAAGCAAGTGGACACCTACTGGTGAGTCACAATACCATATATCATATGTACTATATTTTCTAGGTCTTAGGTACAATGCCTGACATTTACCATTCTTCAGTCTGAAAAAAAAAGCTAATGATAATAATAAAAAAAAAACTAACGCACATTATTTGTAATACAAGTCCCGTATTTTCGAAAGGATCTTAGCGCTTTAGGGTGTCCTAATGTCTTTTAACACTGTTTCTACACTGTAATACGGGGTCTGATGTTAAATTTTGTTTCACAAAATAAAGAGATGTAAATGTAGTCGTTTGTTTTGCCAGATGATGGAGTTCCAAATAACCATTTAAATTTTGATCTTCCAAATAACCATTTACATTTTGATAACTTACCTTAGACTGAGGTATTTTTGGTACAACATAACAGGGCATCCTTCTGGTTTACATTTATCCTCATATGCTCCGGTTGTTTTCGGAGTCACTTTCCTGTGTTGTAACCCGCCTTTATTGGCTTTAGATACATCTTCTGTATATATGAGATATTTCCTGCCATCCTTATCCACCTTTTCTTCAATTACTGGTCTCGACCAATTTTAAGTTTAGCATTAAATTAGCCATGTTTTAAATACATTTAAGGTAATTCTATGTGGTGTATACAAAATATAGAATTAAAAGATAATCTTATACGGGCAGAATAGAATTAATTTAGGCCTAATGTTATTTAGTGCATACGAACCGTTATTTTATCATTCTGTTATATAAATATACAGTTAGATTTCATGATTAATACATAATTTAAATAAAGTTATATTTGTATAGGTTATTTTATCATTCTGTTATAGAAATATTAAAAATGTTAAAATAGAACCTGAAACATGTTGTTACTGAGAGTTTCACGCTGTGCTGTTCAAAGACGTACGCTTAGGAGCATTTATAATGGAAAGCTTTTCAGTAAGGCATTGGTCTGCTATCAATCGACCAGGATATTTTGTAATTATTATTTTTCTGGTATTGTTATGTTAATGTAATGCTATTTTCATATTTATGTTTTATAGTGTGGCATTTAACCGTTTAGTGGGCATTACTATTTGTTCCTGCATTTAAAATTTACATGGTTTAGACAATTTCAAATAAATTATTATTATGAGATTTTACTATTGTTTCTAGGTTCGGCATGCAACTATAACTGACCTTTACTGTGTTTTTATTGAAAATTTTATGGAGCTTTGAAGTTTTAGGAAAGTGCTTTGATTTTAATAATTTGTGACCAATATTTGTGGAAACATTTTTTAGAATTGGGGGTTGAACCAGGTGATATTGCGTTTTCTATTTCGTTTGATAGGATGTGGGTTATGTCTGTTAGCATATGATAAATTAACTTGATTTTAGAGCATCCTCACAGCGGGAAGCAGATTGTTTAAAAATTTCTTCATCATATGATATATCTATAAATATGCAGTTAGATTTCATAACTAATACAGAATTTATATAAAGTTATATTTGTATAGGTTATTTTATCATTCTGTTATATAAATATACTGTTAGATATCATAATTAATACAGAATTTATATAAAGTTATATTTGTATAGGTTATTTTATCATACTGTTATATAAATATACAGATAGATATCATAATTAATACAGAATTTATATAAAGTTATATTTGTATAGGTTATTTTATCATTCTGTTGTATAAATATACAGTTAAATATCATAATTAATACAGAATTTATATAAAGTTATATTTGTATAGGTTATTTTATCATTCTGTTATATAAATATACAGTTAGATATCATAATTAATACAAAATTTATATAAAGTTACATTTGTATAGGTTATTTTATCATTCTGTTATATAAATATACAGTTAGATATCATAATTAATACAGAATTTATATAAAGTTATATTTGTATAGGTTATTTTATCATTCTGTTATATAGATATACAGTTAGATATCATAATTAATACTTAATTTAAATAAAGTTATATTTGTATAGGTTATTTTATCATTCTGTTATATAAATATACAGTTAGATATCATAATCAATACAGAATTTAAATAAAGTTATATTTGTATAGGTTATTTTATCATTCTGTAATATAAATATACAGTTAGATATCATAATTAATACAGAATTTAAATAAAGTTATATTTTTATAGGTTATTTTATCATTCTGTTATATAAATATACAGTTAGATATCATAATTAATACAGAATTTATATAAAGTTATATTTGTATAGGTTATTTTATCATTCTGTTATATAAATATACAGTTAGATATCATAATTAATACAGAATTTATATAAAGTTATATTTGTATAGGTTATTTTATCATTCTGTTATATAAATACACAGTTAGATATCATAATTAATACAGAATTTATATAAAGTTATATTTGTATAGGTTATTTTATCATTATGTTATATAAATATACAGTAAGATGTCATAATTAACACAGAATTTATATAAAGTTATATTTGTATAGGTTATTTTATCATTCTGTTATATAAATATACAGTTAGATTTCATAATTAATACAGAATTTAAATAAAGTTATATTTGTATAGGTTATTTTATCATTCTGTTTTATAAATATACAGTTAGAATACATAATTAATACAGAATTTAAATAAAGTTATATTTGTATAGGTTATTTTATCATTCTGTTATATAAATATAAGTTAGATATCATAATTAATACAGAATTTAAATAAAGTTATATTTGTATACGTTATTTTATCATTGTGTTATATAAATATACAGTTAGATATCATAATAAATACAGAATTTATATAAAGTTATATTTGTATAGGTTATTTTATCATTCTGTTATATAAATATACAGTTAAATATCATAATTAATACAGAATTTATATAAAGTTATATTTGTATAGGTTATTTTATCATTCTGTTATATAAATATACAGTTAGATATCATAATTAATACAGAATTTATATAAAGTTATATTTGTATAGGTTATTTTATCATTCTGTTATATAAATATACAGTTAGATACTTTAATTAATATCATAATTGACGTACTCTTGACTTTCAGATTGGGGCATGAGTTCTGAAGAATAGATGTTTTGAAAAACAGATATTTTTTTTTTTGTTCATGATATATATATTAGTGTTTGTATTTAGTGTTAAATATATCTATAACGAACTCTTGAATTTTGCATAAATATATTTGTTTGTATTTTGGTTTTGAGCAAGAGATCTGTAGTATAGATACTTTATGTTTCTCGTAATAAAAATATAGATAATATTGTTTGTATTTAGTGTTACATAGATCTTTGACGTATTCTTGAATTTTGGTATTACTTAAACGTTTTTTTTTAGAATTTTTGTTTTGGGGTATTTTCTTTTCTATTGTTTTCAATTGTATGACAATTTATTTTATAATGGTTTTTGTATAACAATTTATTTTTGATGTAAATGTTTTGCTTAATAAATTATTATATAGTATAATGAAGTTGGTAATTGATGGTAGAAAAGGGAGATGGAGTAGTTGATACATAATGGTTTTAAGTTTCTCCTTACCTGCAAATGGTGCGAAGAGGGTTTAAATCGGTAGAAAGCAAATTAGGGTTAGCTATACCCCGATTTGCCCAATTTTGATAAAATTATTGTGTTGTCTGAAAATGATTGAGGAGACAGTGTTGGACTTGAAAAAATACAAAAAAAATACCAATACTGCAAGTAGGAATCGAACCTGGGACCTCAAATCTGACAAAAAGCTACGGAGACCACTCGGCTACCGAGACCTAGGGTTAACACCAACACTAACCATAGGGTTACCATAATGGTAACTCTTGATATTGAATGCAAGCTAGGGTTAGCTCAGGAAAGGGTGAAAGCTTGCTCAAATATATGACTTCCGCATACCAAATGAAAGCACGTCGTAGCGCATATTCCCAACACAATTTGGTACTGAAATAAATGATCTTAGGGCGCTTTAAAAGGCCAGTTTTAAGTTTCTCCTTACCTGCAAATGTTGCAAAGAGGGTTTAAATCGGCAGAAAGCAAATTAGGGTTAGCTATGCAAAGCCTTGCCCAATTTTGATAAAAGTATTGTGTTGTCTGCAATTGATTGTGGAGACGGTGTATGACTTGACAAAATACAAAAAAATACCAATACTACAAGTGGGAATCGAACCTGGGACCTGAAAGTTGACAAAAAGCTACGGAGACCACTCGGCTACCGAGACCTAGGGTTAACACCAACATTAACCCTAAGGGTAACTCTTGATTTTGGAATGCAAGCTAGGGTTAGCTCAGGAAACGGTGAAAGCTTGCTTAAATATAGTACTTCCGCATACCAAATGAAAGAGCACGTCGTAGCGCATACTCCCAACGCAATCTGGTACCGAAAAAATGATCTTAGGGCGGTTTAACAGGCCAGTTTTAAGTTTCTCCTTACTTGCAAATGGTGCAAAGAGGGTTTAAATGGGTGGAAAGCAAATTAGGGTTATCTATGCACAGCCTTGTCCAATTTTGATAAAATTATTTTGTTGTCTGAAAAAGATTGAGGAGACAGTGTTTGACTTGAAACAATACAAGACAAACATCAATACTGCAAGTGGGAATCGATCCTGGGACCTCAAAGTTGACAAAAAGCTACGTGGACCACTCGGCTATCGAGACCTAGGGTTAACACCAACACTAACCCTAAGGGTAACTGTTGATTTTGGAATGCAAGCTAGGGTTAACTCAGGAAAGGGTGACAGCCTGCTCATTTATAGGACTTCCGCATACCAAATGAAAGAGCACGTCGTAGCGCATACTCCCAACACAATTTGGTACCGAAATATGCTTTTAGGGCGGTTTAATAGGCCAGTTTTAAGTTTCTCCTATTCTGCAAATGGTGCAAAGAGGGCTTAAATCGGTAGAAAGCAAATTAGGGTTAGCTATGCACAGCCTTGCCCAATTTTGATGAAATTATTTTGTTGTCTACAAATGATTGAGGAGACAGTGTTTGACTCGAAAAAAAAATACCAATACTGCAAGTGGGAATCGAACCTGGGACCTGAAAGTTGACAAAAAGCTACGGAGACCACTCGGCTATCGAGACCTAGGGTTAACACCAACACTAACCCTAAGGGTAACTGTTGATTTTGGAATGCAAGCTAGGGTAAGCTCAGGAAAGGGTGACAGCCTGCTCATTTATAGGACTTCCGCATACGAAATGAAAGAGCACGTCGTAGCGCATACTCCCAACGCAATTTGGTACCGAAATAATGCTTTAAGGGCTGTTTAATAGGCCAGTTTTAAGATTCTCCTAATCTGCAAATGGTGCAATGTGAGCTTAAATCGGTAGAAAGAAAATTAGGGTTAGCTATGCACAGCCTTGCCCAATTTTGATAAAAAAAAAATTGTTGTCTGAAAATGATTGAGGAGACAGTGCTAGCGTCCAATGGAAATACCTAGTAACTAACATTTTAATAATTTTGAGAAAAATGGGTTTAAGTTTACAACCCCTACATAAAGGTTGGTTATGGTGCCATTGGGTATTTTGTGGATTGAAAACATTATTTATTGATAGATCTGAAATATATTTCACAGGTATCCCAAAATATGCTAACTTGCCTGATTTAATGTGACTTACTAAATTTACTTACGAATTATGCCAAGAGACAACATAGTAAGTCACAACTATGGACACCATAATTATAATTTTTATATAAAAATTGGATATTAAGAAAGGGTTTATTAATTGCAATACTATTTATACATTTTTTTGTCCACTTTTTGCAAAATAATGAAGAAAAACTGATTTTTAACGTTGTAAAAAAACCTAGTAAGTCAGGTGAGGAACATCTATGGACAATGGAAAAAGTTAGTAAGTAACACATGTTTAACAAATTACAGAGCAAGAAGCTAGTAAGTGGTACTGTTACTAGTTTTTTCCATTGGATAAGTGCCTATGTGGAGTACTTGCTAGGTTCACTCACTGTCATTCCAGGGTTATGGTGGACTTTTTCCACTTGAAAACAACATTAAACGATGCTAACAAACCTTGTAAGTCACATTTTAACCATAACTCAATTTTTTCCAAAATGTGACTTACTAGGTATTTCCATTGGACGCTAGAGTGTTTGACTTGAAAAAATACAAAAATACCAATACTGCAAGTGGGAATCGAACCTGGGACCTTAAAGTTGACAAAAAGCTACGGAGACCACTCGGCTACCGAGACCTAGGGTTAACACCAACACTAACCCTTGGGTTAGCTGGGGATAACCCTAAGGGTAACTGTTGATTTTGGAATGCAAGCTAGGGTTAGCTCAGGAAAGGGTGACAGCTTGCTCATTTATAGGACTTCCGCATACCAAAGGAAAGAGCACGTCGTAGCGCATACTCCCAACGCAATTTGGTACCGAAATAATGATTTTAGGGCGGTTTAATAGGCCAGTTTTAAGTTTCTCTTAATTTGCAAATGGTACAAAGAGGGCTTAAATCGGTAGAAAGCAAATTAGGGTTAGCTATGCACAGCCTTGCCCAATTTTGATAAAATTATTTTGTTGTCTGAAAATGATTGAGGAGACAGTGTTTGACTTGAAAAAAAAAAAATACCAATTCTGCAAGTAGGAATCGAACCTGGGACCTCAAATCTGACAAAAAAGTTACGGAGACTACTCGGCTACCGAGACCTAGGGTTAACACCAACACTAACCCTAGGGTTAGCTGGGGTTAACCCTAAGGGTAACTGTTGATTTTGGAATGCAAGCTAGGGTTAGCTCAGGAAAGGGTGACAGCCTTCTCATTTAGAGGACTTCCGCATACCAAATGAAAGAGCATGTCGTAGCGCATACTCCCAACGCAATTTGGTACCGAAATAATGCAATTAGGGCGGTTTAATAGGCCAGTTTTAAGTTTCTCCTAATCTGCAAATGGTACAAAGAGGGCTTAAATTGGTAGAGAGCAAAGTAGGGTTAGCTATGCACAGCCTTGCCCAATTTTGTTAAAATTATTTTGTTGTCTAAAAATGATTGAGGAGACAGTGTTTGATTTGAAAAATAAAACAAAAATACCAATACTTCAAGTGGAAATCGAACCTGGGACGTCAAAGTTGACAAAAGCTACGGAGACCACTAGGCTACCGAGACCTAGGGTTAACACCAACACTAACCCTAAGGTTAGCTGGGGTTAACCCTAAGGGTAACTGTTGATTTTGGAATGTAAGCTAGGGCTAGCTCAGGAAAGGGTGAAAGCTTGCTGAAATATAGGACTTTCGCATACCAAATGAAAGAGCACGTCGTAGCGCATACTCCCAACGCAATTTGGTACCAAAATAATGATTTTAGGGCGGTTTAATAGGCCAGTTTTCAGTTTCTCCTAATCTGCAAATGGTACAAAGAGGGCTTAAATCGGTAGAAAGCAAAGCAGGGTTAGCTATGCACAGCCTTGTCCAATTTTGATAAAATTATTTTGTTGTCTAAAAATGATTGAGGAGACAGTGTTTGACTTAAAAAAAAAAAATACCAATACTGCAAGTAGGAATCGAACCTGGGACCTCAAAGTTGACAGAAAGCTACGGAGACCACTCGGCTACCGAGACCTAGGGTTAACGCCAACACTAACCATAGGGTTAGCTGGGGTTAACCCTAAGGGTAACTGTTGATTTTGGAATGTAAGCTAGGGTTAGCTCCGGAAAGGATGAAAGCTTGCTCAAATATATGACTTCCGCATACCAAATGAAAGCACGTCGTAGCGCATACTCCCAACACAATTTGGTACTGAAATAAATGATCTTAGGGCGCTTTAAAAGGCCAGTTTTAAGTTTCTCCTTACCTGCAAATGTTGCAAAGAGGGTTTAAATCGGCAGAAAGCAAATTAGGGTTAGCTATGCAAAGCCTTGCCCAATTTTGATAAAAGTATTGTGTTGTCTGAAAATGATTGAGGAGACGGTGTATGACTTGACAAAATACAAAAAAATACCAATACTACAAGTGGGAATCGAACCTGGGACCTTAAAGTTGACAAAAAGCTACGGAGACCACTCGGCTACCGAGACCTAGGGTTAACACCAACACTAACCCTAGGGTTAGCTGGGGTTAACCCTAAGGGTAACTGATGATTTTGGAATGCAAGCTAGGGTTAGCTCAGGAAAGGGTGACAGCCTGCTCATTTCTAGGACTTCCGCATACCAAATGAAAGAGCAGGTCGTAGCGCATACTCCCAAAGCAATTTGGTACCGAAATAATGCTTTAAGGGCGGTTTAATAGGCCAGTTTTAAGTTTCTCCTAATCTGCAAATGGTGCAAAAAGGGCTTAAATCGGTAGAAAGCAAATTAGGGTTAGCTATGCACAGCCTTGCCCAATTTTGATAAAAAAAAATTTTGTTGTCTGAAAAGGATTGAGGAGACAGTGTTTGACTTGAAAAAATACAAACAAAAATACCAATACTGCAAGTGGGAATCGTACCTGGGACCTGAAAGTTGACAAAAAGCTACGGAGACCACTCGGCTACCGAGACCTAGGGTTAACACTACACTAACCCTTGGGTTAGCTGGGGTTAACTCTAAGGGTAACTGTTAATTTTGGAATGCAAGCTAGGGTTAGCTCAGAAAAGGGTGACAGCTTGCTCATTTATAGGACTTCCGCATACCAAATGAAAGAGCACGTCGTAGCGCATACTCCCTAAGCAATTTGGTACCGAAAAATGATCTTATGGCGGTTTAATAGGCCAGTTTTAAGTTTCTCCTATTCTGCAAATGGTGCAAAGAGGGCTTAAATCGGTAGAAAGCAAATTAGGGTTAGCTATGCACAGCCTTGCCCAATTTTGATAAAATTATTTTGTTGTCTGAAAATGATTGAGGAGACAGTGTTTGACTTGAAAAAAATACAACAAAAATACCAATACTGCAAGTGGGAATCGAACCTGGGACCTCAAAGTTGACAAAAGCTACGGAGACCACTCGGCTACCGAGACCTAGGGTTAACACTACACTAACCCTAGGGTTAGCTGGGGTTAACTCTAAGGGCAACTGTTGATTTTGGAATGCAAGCTAGGGTTAGCTCAGGAAAGGGTGACAGCTTGCTCATTTATAGGACTTCCGCATACCAAATGAAAGAGCACGTCGTAGCGCATACTCCCAACGCAATTTGGTACCGAAATAATGCTTTTAGGGCGGTTTAATAGGCCAGTTGTAATTTTCTCCTAATCTGCAAATGGTGCAAAGAGGGCTTAAATCGGTAGAAAGCAAATTAGGGTTAGCTATGCACAGCCTTGCCCAATTTTGATAAAATTATTTTGTTGTCTAAAAATGATTGAGGAGACAGTGTTTGACTTGAAAAATAAAAAAAAAATACCAATACTGCAAGTGGGAATCGAACCTGGGACCTGAAAGTTGACAAAAAGCTACGGAGACCACTCGGCTACCGAGACCTAGGGTTAACACCAACACTAACCCTTGGGTTAGCTGGGGTTAACCCTAAGGGTAACTGTTGATTTTGGAATGCAAGCTAGGGTTAGATCAGGAAAGGGTGACAGCTTGCTCATTTATAGGACTTCCGCATACCAAATGAAAGAGCACGTCGTCGCGCATACTCCCAACGCAATTTGGTACCGAAAAATGATCTTATGGCGGTTTAATAGGCCAGTTTTAAGTTTCTCCTGTTCTGCAAATGGTGCAAAGAGGGCTTAAATCGGTAGAAAGCAAATTAGGGTTAGCTATGCACAGCCTTACCCAATTTTGATAAAAAAATTTTGTTGTCGAAAAATGATTGAGGAGACAGTGTTTGACTTGAAAAATAAAAAAAAAATACCAATACTGCAAGTGGGAATCGAACCTGGGACCTGAAAGTTGACAAAAAGCTACGGAGACCACTCGGCTACCGAGACCTAGGGTTAACACCAACACTAACCCTAGGGTTAGCTGGGGTTAACCCTAAGGGTAACTGTTGATTTTGGAATGCAAGCTAGGGTTAGATCAGGAAAGGTTGACAGCTTGCTCATTTATAGGACTTCAGCATACCAAATGAAAGAGCACGTCGTCGCGCATACTCCCAACGCAATTTGGTACCGAAAAATGATCTAATGGCGGTTTAATAGGCCAGTTTTAAGTTTCTCCTGTTCTGCAAATGGTGCAAAGAGGGCTTAAATCGGTAGAAAGCAAATTAGGGTTAGCTATGCACAGCCTTGCCCAATTTTGATAAAATTATTTTGTTGTCTAAAAATGATTGAGGAGACAGTGTTTGACTTGAAAAATAAAAAAAAAATACCAATACTGCAAGTGGGAATCGAACCTGGGACCTGAAAGTTGACAAAAAGCTACGGAGACCACTCGGCTACCGAGACCTAGGGTTAACACCAACACTAACCCTAGGGTTAGCTGGGGTTAACTCTAAGGGTAACTTTTGATTTTGGAATGCAAGCTAGGGTTAGCTCAGGAAAGGGTGACAGCCTGCTCATTTATAGGACTTCCGCATACCAAATGAAAGAGCACGTCGTAGCGCATACTCCCAACGCAATTTGGTACCGAAATAATGCTTTTAGGGCGGTTTAATAGGCCAGTTGTAAGTTTCTCCTAATCTGCAAATGGTGCAAAGAGGGCTTAAATCGGTAGAAAGCAAATTAGGGTTAGCTATGCACAGCCTTGCCCAATTTTGATAAAATTATTTTGTTGTCTAAAAATGATTGAGGAGACAGTGTTTGACTTGAAAAATAAAAAAAAAATACCAATACTGCAAGTGGGAATCGAACCTGGGACCTGAAAGTTGACAAAAAGCTACGGAGACCACTCGGCTACCGAGACCTAGGGTTAACACCAACACTAACCCTAGGGTTAGCTGGGGTTAACCCTAAGGGTAACTGTTGATTTTGGAATGCAAGCTAGGGTTAGATCAGGAAAGGGTGACAGCTTGCTCATTTATAGGACTTCCGCATACCAAATGAAAGAGCACGTCGTCGCGCATACTCCCAACGCAATTTGGTACCGAAAAATGATCTTATGGCGGTTTAATAGGCCAGTTTTAAGTTTCTCCTGTTCTGCAAATGGTGCAAAGAGGGCTTAAATCGGTAGAAAGCAAATTAGGGTTAGCTATGCACAGCCTTGCCCAATTTTGATAAAATTATTTTGTTGTCGAAAAATGATTGAGGAGACAGTGTTAGACTTGAAAAAAAAAAGAAAATACCAATACTGCAAGTAGGAATCGAACCTGGGACCTGAAAGTTGACAAAAAGCAACGGAGACCACTCGGCTACCGAGACCTAGGGGTAACTGTTGATTTTGGAATGCAAGCTAGGGTTAGATTAGGAAAGGGTGACAGCTTGCTCATTTATAGGACTTCCGCATACCAAATGAAAGAGCACGTCGTCGCGCATACTCCCAACGCAATTTGGTACCGAAAAATGATCTAATGGCGGTTTAATAGGCCAGTTTTAAGTTTCTCCTGTTCTGCAAATGGTGCAAAGAGGGCTTAAATCGGTAGAAAGCAAATTAGGGTTAGCTATGCACAGCCTTGCCCAATTTTGATAAAATTATTTTGTTGTCTAAAAATGATTGAGGAGACAGTGTTTGACTTGAAAAATAAAAAAAAAAATACCAATACTGCAAGTGGGAATCGAACCTGGGACCTGAAAGTTGACAAAAAGCTACGGAGACCACTCGGCTACCGAGACCTAGGGTTAACACCAACACTAACCCTAGGGTTAGCTGGGGTTAACCCTAAGGGTAACTGTTGATTTTGGAATGCAAGCTAGGGTTAGCTCAGGAAAGGGTGACAGCCTGCTCATTTATAAGACTTCCGCATACCAAATGAAAGAGCACGTCGTAGCGCATACTCCCAACGCAATTTGGTACCGAAATAATGCTTTTAGGGCGGTTTAATAGGCCAGTTGTAAGTTTCTCCTAATCTGCAAATGGTGCAAAGAGGGCTTAAATCGGTAGAAAGCAAATTAGGGTTAGCTATGCACAGCCTTGCCCAATTTTGATAAAATTATTTTGTTGTCTAAAAATGATTGAGGAGACAGTGTTTGACTTGAAAAATAAAAAAAAAAATACCAATACTGCAAGTGGGAATCGAACCTGGGACCTGAAAGTTGACAAAAAGCAACGGAGACCACTCGGCTACCGAGACCTAGGGGTAACTGTTGATTTTGGAATGCAAGCTAGGGTTAGATTAGGAAAGGGTGACAGCTTGCTCATTTATAGGACTTCCGCATACCAAATGAAAGAGCACGTCGTCGCGCATACTCCCAACGCAATTTGGTACCGAAAAATGATCTAATGGCGGTTTAATAGGCCAGTTTTAAGTTTCTCCTGTTCTGCAAATGGTGCAAAGAGGGCTTAAATCGGTAGAAAGCAAATTAGGGTTAGCTATGCACAGCCTTGCCCAATTTTGATAAAATTATTTTGTTGTCTAAAAATGATTGAGGAGACAGTGTTTGACTTGAAAAATAAAAAAAAAATACCAATACTGCAAGTGGGAATCGAACCTGGGACCTGAAAGTTGACAAAAAGCTACGGAGACCACTCGGCTACCGAGACCTAGGGTTAACACCAACACTAACCCTAGGGTTAGCTGGGGTTAACTCTAAGGGTAACTTTTGATTTTGGAATGCAAGCTAGGGTTAGCTCAGGAAAGGGTGACAGCCTGCTCATTTATAGGACTTCCGCATACCAAATGAAAGAGCACGTCGTAGCGCATACTCCCAACGCAATTTGGTACCGAAATAATGCTTTTAGGGCGGTTTAATAGGCCAGTTGTAAGTTTCTCCTAATCTGCAAATGGTGCAAAGAGGGCTTAAATCGGTAGAAAGCAAATTAGGGTTAGCTATGCACAGCCTTGCCCAATTTTGATAAAATTATTTTGTTGTCTAAAAATGATTGAGGAGACAGTGTTTGACTTGAAAAATAAAAAAAAAATACCAATACTGCAAGTGGGAATCGAACCTGGGACCTGAAAGTTGACAAAAAGCTACGGAGACCACTCGGCTACCGAGACCTAGGGTTAACACCAACACTAACCCTAGGGTTAGCTGGGGTTAACCCTAAGGGTAACTGTTGATTTTGGAATGCAAGCTAGGGTTAGATCAGGAAAGGGTGACAGCTTGCTCATTTATAGGACTTCCGCATACCAAATGAAAGAGCACGTCGTCGCGCATACTCCCAACGCAATTTGGTACCGAAAAATGATCTTATGGCGGTTTAATAGGCCAGTTTTAAGTTTCTCCTGTTCTGCAAATGGTGCAAAGAGGTCTTAAATCGGTAGAAAGCAAATTAGGGTTAGCTATGCACAGCCTTGCCCAATTTTGATAAAATTATTTTGTTGTCTAAAAATGATTGAGGAGACAGTGTTAGACTTGAAAAAAAAAAAGAAAATACCAATACTGCAAGTAGGAATCGAACCTGGGACCTCAAATCTGACAAAAAAGTTACGGAGACCACTCGGCTACCGAGACCTAGGGTTAACACCAACACTAACCCTAGGGTTAGCTGGGGTTAACCCTAAGGGTAACTGTTGATTTTGGAATAAAAGCTAGGGTTAGCTCAGGAAAGGGTAAAGCTTGCTGAAATATAGGACTTCCGCATACCAAATGAAAGAGCACGTCGTAGCGCATACTCCCAACGCAATTTGGTACCGAAAAATGATCTTATGGTGGTTTAATAGGCCAGTTTTCAGTTTCTCCTTATCTTCAAATGGTGCAAAGAGGGATTAAATCGGTAGAAAGCAAATTAGGGTTAGCTATGCACAGCCTTGCCCAATTTTGATAAAATTATTTTGTTGTCTGAAAATGATTGAGGAGACAGTGTTTGACTTGAAAAAATACAACAAAAATACCAATACTGCAAGTGGGAATCGAACCTGGGACCTCAAAGTTGACAAAAAGCTACGGAGACCACTCGGCTACCGAAACCTAGGGTTAACACCAACACTAACCTTTGGGTTAGCTGGGGTTAACCCTAAGGGTAACTGTTGATTTTGGAATGTAAGCTAGGGTTATCTCAGGAAAGGGTGAAAGCTTGCTGAAATATAGGACTTCCGCATACCAAATGAAAGAGCACGTCGTAGCGCATACTCCCAACGCAATTTGGTACCGAAAAATGATCTTATGGCGGTTTAATAGGCCAGTTTTCAGTTTCGCCTTATCTTCAAATGGTGCAAAGAGGGATTAAATCGGTAGGAAGCAAATTAGGGTTAGCTATGCACAGCCTTGCCCAATTTTGATAAAAAAAAATTGTTGTCTGAAAATGATTGAGGAGACAGTGTTTGATTTGAAAGAATACAACAAAAATACCAATACTGCAAGTGGGAATCGAACCTGGGACCTCAAAGTTGACAAAAAGCTACGGAGACCACTCGGCTACCGAGACCTAGGGTTAACACCAACACTAACCCTAGGGTTAGCTGGGTTAACCCTAAGGGTAACTGTTGATTTTGGAATGCAAGCTAGGGTTAGCTCAGGAAAGGGTGACAGCCTGCTCATTTATAGGACTTCCGCATACCAAATGAAAGAGCACGTCGTAGCGCATACTCCCAACGCAATTTGGTACCGAAATAATGCTTTTAGGGCGGTTTAATAGGCCAGTTGTAAGTTTCTCCTAATCTGCAAATGGTGCAAAGAGGGCTTAAATCGGTAGAAAGCAAATTAGGGTTAGCTATGCACAGCCTTGCCCAATTTTGATAAAATTATTTTGTTGTCTAAAAATGATTGAGGAGACAGTGTTTGACTTGAAAAATAAAAAAAAAAATACCAATACTGCAAGTGGGAATCGAACCTGGGACCTGAAAGTTGACAAAAAGCTACGGAGACCACTCGGCTACCGAGACCTAGGGTTAACACCAACACTAACCCTAGGGTTAGCTGGGGTTAACCCTAAGGGTAACTGTTGATTTTGGAATGCAAGCTAGGGTTAGATCAGGAAAGGGTGACAGCTTGCTCATTTATAGGACTTCCGCATACCAAATGAAAGAGCACGTCGTCGCGCATACTCCCAACGCAATTTGGTACCGAAAAATGATCTTATGGCGGTTTAATAGGCCAGTTTTAAGTTTCTCCTGTTCTGCAAATGGTGCAAAGAGGGCTTAAATCGGTAGAAAGCAAATTAGGGTTAGCTATGCACAGCCTTGCCCAATTTTGATAAAATTATTTTGTTGTCTAAAAATGATTGAGGAGACAGTGTTTGACTTGAAAAATAAAAAAAAAATACCAATACTGGAAGTGGGAATCGAACCTGGGACCTGAAAGTTGACAAAAAGCTACGGAGACCACTCGGCTACCGAGACCTAGGGTTAACACCAACACTAACCCTAGGGTTAGCTGGGGTTAACCCTAAGGGTAACTGTTGATTTTGGAATGCAAGCTAGGGTTAGCTCAGGAAAGGGTGACATCCTGCTCATTTATAAGACTTCCGCATACCAAATGAAAGAGCACGTCGTAGCGCATACTCCCAACGCAATTTGGTACCGAAATAATGCTTTTAGGGCGGTTTAATAGGCCAGTTGTAAGTTTCTCCTAATCTGCAAATGGTGCAAAGAGGGCTTAAATCGGTAGAAAGCAAATTAGGGTTAGCTATGCACAGCCTTGCCCAATTTTGATAAAATTATTTTGTTGTCTAAAAATGATTGAGGAGACAGTGTTTGACTTGAAAAATAAAAAAAAAATACCAATACTGCAAGTGGGAATCGAACCTGGGACCTGAAAGTTGACAAAAAGCTACGGAGACCACTCGGCTACCGAGACCTAGGGTTAACACCAACACTAACCCTAGGGTTAGCTGGGGTTAACCCTAAGGGTAACTGTTGATTTTGGAATGCAAGCTAGGGTTAGATCAGGAAAGGGTGACAGCTTGCTCATTTATAGGACTTCCGCATACCAAAATGAAAGAGCACGTCGTCGCGCATACTCCCAACGCAATTTGGTACCGAAAAATGATCTTATGGCGGTTTAATAGGCCAGTTTTAAGTTTCTCCTGTTCTGCAAATGGTGCAAAGAGGGCTTAAATCGGTAGAAAGCAAATTAGGGTTAGCTATGCACAGCCTTGCCCAATTTTGATAAAATTATTTTGTTGTCTAAAAATGATTGAGGAGACAGTGTTTGACTTGAAAAATAAAAAAAAATACCAATACTGGAAGTGGGAATCGAACCTGGGACCTGAAAGTTGACAAAAAGCTACGGAGACCACTCGGCTACCGAGACCTAGGGTTAACACCAACACTAACCCTAGGGTTAGCTGGGGTTAACCCTAAGGGTAACTGTTGATTTTGGAATGCAAGCTAGGGTTAGCTCAGGAAAGGGTGACAGCCTGCTCATTTATAAGACTTCCGCATACCAAATGAAAGAGCACGTCGTAGCGCATACTCCCAACGCAATTTGGTACCGAAATAATGCTTTTAGGGCGGTTTAATAGGCCAGTTGTAAGTTTCTCCTAATCTGCAAATGGTGCAAAGAGGGCTTAAATCGGTAGAAAGCAAATTAGGGTTAGCTATGCACAGCCTTGCCCAATTTTGATAAAATTATTTTGTTGTCTAAAAATGATTGAGCAGACAGTGTTTGACTTGAAAAATAAAAAAAAAAATACCAATACTGCAAGTGGGAATCGAACCTGGGACCTGAAAGTTGACAAAAAGCTACGGAGACCACTCGGCTACCGAGACCTAGGGTTAACACCAACACTAACCCTAGGGTTAGCTGGGGTTAACCCTAAGGGTAACTGTTGATTTTGGAATGCAAGCTAGGGTTAGATCAGGAAAGGGTGACAGCTTGCTCATTTATAGGACTTCCGCATACCAAATGAAAGAGCACGTCGTCGCGCATACTCCCAACGCAATTTGGTACCGAAAAATGATCTTATGGCGGTTTAATAGGCCAGTTTTAAGTTTCTCCTGTTCTGCAAATGGTGCAAAGAGGGCTTAAATCGGTAGAAAGCAAATTAGGGTTAGCTATGCACAGCCTTGCCCAATTTTGATAAAATTATTTTGTTGTCTAAAAATGATTGAGGAGACAGTGTTTGACTTGAAAAATAAAAAAAAAATACCAATACTGGAAGTGGGAATCGAACCTGGGACCTGAAAGTTGACAAAAAGCTACGGAGACCACTCGGCTACCGAGACCTAGGGTTAACACCAACACTAACCCTAGGGTTAGCTGGGGTTAACCCTAAGGGTAACTGTTGATTTTGGAATGCAAGCTAGGGTTAGCTCAGGAAAGGGTGACAGCCTGCTCATTTATAAGACTTCCGCATACCAAATGAAAGAGCACGTCGTAGCGCATACTCCCAACGCAATTTGGTACCGAAATAATGCTTTTAGGGCGGTTTAATAGGCCAGTTGTAAGTTTCTCCTAATCTGCAAATGGTGCAAAGAGGGCTTAAATCGGTAGAAAGCAAATTAGGGTTAGCTATGCACAGCCTTGCCCAATTTTGATAAAATTATTTTGTTGTCTAAAAATGATTGAGGAGACAGTGTTTGACTTGAAAAATAAAAAAAAAATACCAATACTGCAAGTGGGAATCGAACCTGGGACCTGAAAGTTGACAAAAAGCTACGGAGACCACTCGGCTACCGAGACCTAGGGTTAACACCAACACTAACCCTAGGGTTAGCTGGGGTTAACCCTAAGGGTAACTGTTGATTTTGGAATGCAAGCTAGGGTTAGATCAGGAAAGGGTGACAGCTTGCTCATTTATAGGACTTCCGCATACCAAAATGAAAGAGCACGTCGTCGCGCATACTCCCAACGCAATTTGGTACCGAAAAATGATCTTATGGCGGTTTAATAGGCCAGTTTTAAGTTTCTCCTGTTCTGCAAATGGTGCAAAGAGGGCTTAAATCGGTAGAAAGCAAATTAGGGTTAGCTATGCACAGCCTTGCCCAATTTTGATAAAATTATTTTGTTGTCTAAAAATGATTGAGGAGACAGTGTTTGACTTGAAAAATAAAAAAAAATACCAATACTGGAAGTGGGAATCGAACCTGGGACCTGAAAGTTGACAAAAAGCTACGGAGACCACTCGGCTACCGAGACCTAGGGTTAACACCAACACTAACCCTAGGGTTAGCTGGGGTTAACCCTAAGGGTAACTGTTGATTTTGGAATGCAAGCTAGGGTTAGCTCAGGAAAGGGTGACAGCCTGCTCATTTATAAGACTTCCGCATACCAAATGAAAGAGCACGTCGTAGCGCATACTCCCAACGCAATTTGGTACCGAAATAATGCTTTTAGGGCGGTTTAATAGGCCAGTTGTAAGTTTCTCCTAATCTGCAAATGGTGCAAAGAGGGCTTAAATCGGTAGAAAGCAAATTAGGGTTAGCTATGCACAGCCTTGCCCAATTTTGATAAAATTATTTTGTTGTCTAAAAATGATTGAGGAGACAGTGTTTGACTTGAAAAATAAAAAAAAAAATACCAATACTGCAAGTGGGAATCGAACCTGGGACCTGAAAGTTGACAAAAAGCAACGGAGACCACTCGGCTACCGAGACCTAGGGGTAACTGTTGATTTTGGAATGCAAGCTAGGGTTAGATTAGGAAAGGGTGACAGCTTGCTCATTTATAGGACTTCCGCATACCAAATGAAAGAGCACGTCGTCGCGCATACTCCCAACGCAATTTGGTACCGAAAAATGATCTTATGGCGGTTTAATAGGCCAGTTTTAAGTTTCTCCTGTTCTGCAAATGGTGCAAAGAGGGCTTAAATCGGTAGAAAGCAAATTAGGGTTAGCTATGCACAGCCTTGCCCAATTTTGATAAAATTATTTTGTTGTCTAAAAATGATTGAGGAGACAGTGTTTGACTTGAAAAATAAAAAAAAAATACCAATACTGCAAGTGGGAATCGAACCTGGGACCTGAAAGTTGACAAAAAGCTACGGAGACCACTCGGCTACCGAGACCTAGGGTTAACACCAACACTAACCCTAGGGTTAGCTGGGGTTAACTCTAAGGGTAACTTTTGATTTTGGAATGCAAGCTAGGGTTAGCTCAGGAAAGGGTGACAGCCTGCTCATTTATAGGACTTCCGCATACCAAATGAAAGAGCACGTCGTAGCGCATACTCCCAACGCAATTTGGTACCGAAATAATGCTTTTAGGGCGGTTTAATAGGCCAGTTGTAAGTTTCTCCTAATCTGCAAATGGTGCAAAGAGGGCTTAAATCGGTAGAAAGCAAATTAGGGTTAGCTATGCACAGCCTTGCCCAATTTTGATAAAATTATTTTGTTGTCTAAAAATGATTGAGGAGACAGTGTTTGACTTGAAAAATAAAAAAAAAATACCAATACTGCAAGTGGGAATCGAACCTGGGACCTGAAAGTTGACAAAAAGCTACGGAGACCACTCGGCTACCGAGACCTAGGGTTAACACCAACACTAACCCTAGGGTTAGCTGGGGTTAACCCTAAGGGTAACTGTTGATTTTGGAATGCAAGCTAGGGTTAGATCAGGAAAGGGTGACAGCTTGCTCATTTATAGGACTTCCGCATACCAAATGAAAGAGCACGTCGTCGCGCATACTCCCAACGCAATTTGGTACCGAAAAATGATCTTATGGCGGTTTAATAGGCCAGTTTTAAGTTTCTTCTGTTCTGCAAATGGTGCAAAGAGGGCTTAAATCGGTAGAAAGCAAATTAGGGTTAGCTATGCACAGCCTTGCCCAATTTTGATAAAATTATTTTGTTGTCGAAAAATGATTGAGGAGACAGTGTTAGACTTGAAAAAAAAAAGAAAATACCAATACTGCAAGTAGGAATCGAACCTGGGACCTCAAATCTGACAAAAAAGTTACGGAGACCACTCGGCTACCGAGACCTAGGGTTAACACCAACACTAACCCTAGGGTTAGCTGGGGTTAACCCTAAGGGTAACTGTTGATTTTGGAATAAAAGCTAGGGTTAGCTCAGGAAAGGGTAAAGCTTGCTGAAATATAGGACTTCCGCATACCAAATGAAAGAGCACGTCGTAGCGCATACTCCCAACGCAATTTGGTACCGAAAAATGATCTTATGGTGGTTTAATAGGCCAGTTTTCAGTTTCTCCTTATCTTCAAATGGTGCAAAGAGGGATTAAATCGGTAGAAAGCAAATTAGGGTTAGCTATGCACAGCCTTGCCCAATTTTGATAAAATTATTTTGTTGTCTGAAAATGATTGAGGAGACAGTGTTTGACTTGAAAAAATACAACAAAAATACCAATACTGCAAGTGGGAATCGAACCTGGGACCTCAAAGTTGACAAAAAGCTACGGAGACCACTCGGCTACCGAAACCTAGGGTTAACACCAACACTAACCTTTGGGTTAGCTGGGGTTAACCCTAAGGGTAACTGTTGATTTTGGAATGTAAGCTAGGGTTATCTCAGGAAAGGGTGAAAGCTTGCTGAAATATAGGACTTCCGCATACCAAATGAAAGAGCACGTCGTAGCGCATACTCCCAACGCAATTTGGTACCGAAAAATGATCTTATGGCGGTTTAATAGGCCAGTTTTCAGTTTCTCCTTATCTTCAAATGGTGCAAAGAGGGATTAAATCGGTAGGAAGCAAATTAGGGTTAGCTATGCACAGCCTTGCCCAATTTTGATAAAAAAAAATTGTTGTCTGAAAATGATTGAGGAGACAGTGTTTGATTTGAAAGAATACAACAAAAATACCAATACTGCAAGTGGGAATCGAACCTGGGACCTCAAAGTTGACAAAAAGCTACGGAGACCACTCGGCTACTGAGACCTAGGGTTAACACTAACACAAACCCTAGGGTTAGCTGGGGTTAACCCTAAGGGTAACTGTTGATTTTGGAATGTAAGCTAGGGTTAGCTCAGGAAAGGGTGAAAGCTTGCTGAAATATAGGACTTCCGCATACCAAATGAAAGAGCACGTCGTAGCGCATTCTCCCAACGCAATTTGGTACCGAAAAATGATCTTATGGCGGTTTAATAGGCCAGTTTTCAGTTTCTCCTTATCTTCAAATGGTGCAAAGAGGGATGAAATCGGTAGAAAGCAAATTAGGGTTAGCTATGCACAGCCTTGCCCAATTTTGATAAAAAAAAATTGTTGTCTGAAAATGATTGAGGAGACAGTGTTTGACTTGAAAAAATACAAAAAAAAAATACCAATACTGCAAATGGGAATCGAACCTGGGACCTCAAAGTTGACAAAAAGCTACGGAGACCACTCGGCTACCGAGACCTAGGGTTAACACCAACACTAACCCTAGGGTTAGCTGGGTTAACCCTAAGGGTAACTGTTGATTTTGGAATGCAAGCTAGGGTTAGCTCAGGAAAGGGTGACAGCCTGCTCATTTATAGGACTTCCGCATACCAAATGAAAGAGCACGTCGTAGCGCATACTCCCAACGCAATTTGGTACCGAAATAATGCTTTTAGGGCGGTTTAATAGGCCAGTTGTAAGTTTCTCCTAATCTGCAAATGGTGCAAAGAGGGCTTAAATCGGTAGAAAGCAAATTAGGGTTAGCTATGCACAGCCTTGCCCAATTTTGATAAAATTATTTTGTTGTCTAAAAATGATTGAGGAGACAGTGTTTGACTTGAAAAATAAAAAAAAAATACCAATACTGCAAGTGGGAATCGAACCTGGGACCTGAAAGTTGACAAAAAGCTACGGAGACCACTCGGCTACCGAGACCTAGGGTTAACACCAACACTAACCCTAGGGTTAGCTGGGGTTAACCCTAAGGGTAACTGTTGATTTTGGAATGCAAGCTAGGGTTAGATCAGGAAAGGGTGACAGCTTGCTCATTTATAGGACTTCCGCATACCAAAATGAAAGAGCACGTCGTCGCGCATACTCCCAACGCAATTTGGTACCGAAAAATGATCTTATGGCGGTTTAATAGGCCAGTTTTAAGTTTCTCCTGTTCTGCAAATGGTGCAAAGAGGGCTTAAATCGGTAGAAAGCAAATTAGGGTTAGCTATGCACAGCCTTGCCCAATTTTGATAAAATTATTTTGCTGTCTAAAAATGATTGAGGAGACAGTGTTTGACTTGAAAAATAAAAAAAAAATACCAATACTGGAAGTGGGAATCGAACCTGGGACCTGAAAGTTGACAAAAAGCTACGGAGACCACTCGGCTACCGAGACCTAGGGTTAACACCAACACTAACCCTAGGGTTAGCTGGGGTTAACCCTAAGGGTAACTGTTGATTTTGGAATGCAAGCTAGGGTTAGCTCAGGAAAGGGTGACAGCCTGCTCATTTATAAGACTTCCGCATACCAAATGAAAGAGCACGTCGTAGCGCATACTCCCAACGCAATTTGGTACCGAAATAATGCTTTTAGGGCGGTTTAATAGGCCAGTTGTAAGTTTCTCCTAATCTGCAAATGGTGCAAAGAGGGCTTAAATCGGTAGAAAGCAAATTAGGGTTAGCTATGCACAGCCTTGCCCAATTTTGATAAAATTATTTTGTTGTCTAAAAATGATTGAGGAGACAGTGTTTGACTTGAAAAATAAAAAAAAAAATACCAATACTGCAAGTGGGAATCGAACCTGGGACCTGAAAGTTGACAAAAAGCAACGGAGACCACTCGGCTACCGAGACCTAGGGGTAACTGTTGATTTTGGAATGCAAGCTAGGGTTAGATTAGGAAAGGGTGACAGCTTGCTCATTTATAGGACTTCCGCATACCAAATGAAAGAGCACGTCGTCGCGCATACTCCCAACGCAATTTGGTACCGAAAAATGATCTTATGGCGGTTTAATAGGCCAGTTTTAAGTTTCTCCTGTTCTGCAAATGGTGCAAAGAGGGCTTAAATCGGTAGAAAGCAAATTAGGGTTAGCTATGCACAGCCTTGCCCAATTTTGATAAAATTATTTTGTTGTCTAAAAATGATTGAGGAGACAGTGTTTGACTTGAAAAATAAAAAAAAAATACCAATACTGCAAGTGGGAATCGAACCTGGGACCTGAAAGTTGACAAAAAGCTACGGAGACCACTCGGCTACCGAGACCTAGGGTTAACACCAACACTAACCCTAGGGTTAGATGGGGTTAACTCTAAGGGTAACTTTTGATTTTGGAATGCAAGCTAGGGTTAGCTCAGGAAAGGGTGACAGCCTGCTCATTTATAGGACTTCCGCATACCAAATGAAAGAGCACGTCGTAGCGCATACTCCCAACGCAATTTGGTACCGAAATAATGCTTTTAGGGCGGTTTAATAGGCCAGTTGTAAGTTTCTCCTAATCTGCAAATGGTGCAAAGAGGGCTTAAATCGGTAGAAAGCAAATTAGGGTTAGCTATGCACAGCCTTGCCCAATTTTGATAAAATTATTTTGTTGTCTAAAAATGATTGAGGAGACAGTGTTTGACTTGAAAAATAAAAAAAAAATACCAATACTGCAAGTGGGAATCGAACCTGGGACCTGAAAGTTGACAAAAAGCTACGGAGACCACTCGGCTACCGAGACCTAGGGTTAACACCAACACTAACCCTAGGGTTAGCTGGGGTTAACCCTAAGGGTAACTGTTGATTTTGGAATGCAAGCTAGGGTTAGATCAGGAAAGGGTGACAGCTTGCTCATTTATAGGACTTCCGCATACCAAATGAAAGAGCACGTCGTCGCGCATACTCCCAACGCAATTTGGTACCGAAAAATGATCTTATGGCGGTTTAATAGGCCAGTTTTAAGTTTCTCCTGTTCTGCAAATGGTGCAAAGAGGGCTTAAATCGGTAGAAAGCAAATTAGGGTTAGCTATGCACAGCCTTGCCCAATTTTGATAAAATTATTTTGTTGTCGAAAAATGATTGAGGAGACAGTGTTAGACTTGAAAAAAAAAAAGAAAATACCAATACTGCAAGTAGGAATCGAACCTGGGACCTCAAATCTGACAAAAAAGTTACGGAGACCACTCGGCTACCGAGACCTAGGGTTAACACCAACACTTACCCTAGGGTTAGCTGGGGTTAACCCTAAGGGTAACTGTTGATTTTGGAATAAAAGCTAGGGTTAGCTCAGGAAAGGGTAAAGCTTGCTGAAATATAGGACTTCCGCATACCAAATGAAAGAGCACGTCGTAGCGCATACTCCCAACGCAATTTGGTACCGAAAAATGATCTTATGGTGGTTTAATAGGCCAGTTTTCAGTTTCTCCTTATCTTCAAATGGTGCAAAGAGGGATTAAATCGGTAGAAAGCAAATTAGGGTTAGCTATGCACAGCCTTGCCCAATTTTGATAAAATTATTTTGTTGTCTGAAAATGATTGAGGAGACAGTGTTTGACTTGAAAAAATACAACAAAAATACCAATACTGCAAGTGGGAATCGAACCTGGGACCTCAAAGTTGACAAAAAGCTACGGAGACCACTCGGCTACCGAAACCTAGGGTTAACACCAACACTAACCTTTGGGTTAGCTGGGGTTAACCCTAAGGGTAACTGTTGATTTTGGAATGTAAGCTAGGGTTATCTCAGGAAAGGGTGAAAGCTTGCTGAAATATAGGACTTCCGCATACCAAATGAAAGAGCACGTCGTAGCGCATACTCCCAACGCAATTTGGTACCGAAAAATGATCTTATGGCGGTTTAATAGGCCAGTTTTCAGTTTCTCCTTATCTTCAAATGGTGCAAAGAGGGATTAAATCGGTAGAAAGCAAATTAGGGTTAGCTATGCACAGCCTTGCCCAATTTTGATAAAATTATTTTGTTGTCTGAAAATGATTGAGGAGACAGTGTTTGACTTGAAAAAATACAAAAAAAAAAATACCAATACTGCAAATGGGAATCGAACCTGGGACCTCAAAGTTGACAAAAAGCTACGGAGACCACTCGGCTACCGAGACCTAGGGTTAACACCAACACTAACCCTAGGGTTAGCTGGGTTAACCCTAAGGGTAACTGTTGATTTTGGAATGCAAGCTAGGGTTAGCTCAGGAAAGGGTGACAGCCTGCTCATTTATAGGACTTCCGCATACCAAATGAAAGAGCACGTCGTAGCGCATACTCCCAACGCAATTTGGTACCGAAATAATGCTTTTAGGGCGGTTTAATAGGCCAGTTTTAAGTTTCTCCTAATCTGCAAATGGTGCAAAGAGGGCTTAAATCGGTAGAAAGCAAATTAGGGTTAGCTATGCACAGCCTTGCCCAATTTTGATAAAATTATTTTGTTGTCTAAAAATGATTGAGGAGACAGTATTTGACTTGAAAAAATAAAAAAAAATACCGATACTGCAAGTGGGAATCTAACCTGGGACCTCAAAGTTGACAAAAAGCTACGGAGACCACTCGGCTACTGAGACCTAGGGTTAACACTAACACAAACCCTAGGGTTAGCTGGGGTTAACCCTAAGGGTAACTTGATTTTGGAATGTAAGCTAGGGTTAGCTCAGGAAAGGGTGAAAGCTTGCTGAAATATAGGACTTCCGCATACCAAATGAAAGAGCACGTCGTAGCGCATACTCCCAACGCAATTTGGTACCGAAAAATGATCTTATGGCGGTTTAATAGGCCAGTTTTCAGTTTCTCCTTATCTTCAAATGGTGCAAAGAGGGATTAAATCGGTAGAAAGCAAATTAGGTTTGGCTATGCACAGCCTTGCCCAATTTTGATAAAAAAAAATTGTCTGAAAATGATTGAGGAGACAGTGTTTGACTTGAAAAAATACAACAAAAATACCAATACTGCAAATGGGAATCGAACCTGGGACCTCAAAGTTGACAAAAAGCTACGGAGACCACTCGGCTACCGAGACCTAGGGTTAACGCCAACACTAACCCTAGGGTTAGCTGGGGTTAACCCTAAGGGTATCTGTTGATTTTGGAATGCAAGTTAGGGTTAGATCAGGAACGGGTGACAGCTTGCTCATTTATAGGACGTCCGCATACCAAATGAAAGAGCACGTCGTAGCGCATACTCCAAACGCAATTTGGTACCGAAATAATGATTTTAGGGCGGTTTAATAGGCCAGTTTTAAGTTTCTCCTAATCTGCAAATGGTACAAAGATAGCTTAAATCGGTAGAAAGCAAATTAGGGTTAGCTATGCACAGCCTTGCCCAATTTTGATAAAAAAAATTTGATGTCTGAAAATGATTGAGGAGACAGTGTTTGACTTGAAAAAATACAAAAAAAATACCAATACTGCAAATGGGAATCGAACCTGGGACCTCAAAGTTGACAAAAAGCTACGGAGACCACTCGGCTACCGAGACCTAGGGTTAACACCAACACTAAGCCTAGGGTTAGCTGGGGTTAACCCTAAGGGTAACTGTTGATTTTGGAATGCAAGCTAGGGTTAGATCAGGAAAGGGTGACAGCTTGCTCATTTATAGGACGTCCGCATACCAAATGAAAGAGCACGTCGTAGCGCATACTCCCAACGCAATTTGGTACCGAAATAATGCTTTTAGGGCGGTTTAATAGGCCAGTTTTAAGTTTCTCCTAATCTGCAAATGGTACAAAGAGGGCTTAAATCGGTAGAAAGAAAATTAGGGTTAGCTATGCACAGCCTTGCCCAATTTTGATAAAATTATTTTGTTGTCTAAAAATGATTGAGGAGACAGTGTTTGACTTGAAAAATAAAAAATAAAATACCAATACTGCAAGTGGGAATCGAACCTGGGACCTCAAAGTTGACAAAAAGCTACGGAGACCACTCGGCTACCGAGACCTAGGGTTAACACCAACACTAACCCTAGGGTTAGCTGGGGTTAACCCTAAGGGTAACTGTTGATTTTGAAATGTAAGCTAGGGTTAGCTCAGGAAAGGGTGAAAGCTTGCTCATTTATAGGACTTCCGCATACCAAATGAAAGAGCACGTCGTAGCGCATACTCCCAACGGAATTTGGTACCGAAATAATGATTTTAGGGCGGTTTAATAGGCCAGTTTTCAGCTTCTCCTTATCTTCAAATGGTGCAAAGAGGGATTAAATCGGTAGAAAGCAAATTAGGTTTGGCTATGCACAGCCTTGCCCAATTTTGATAAAAAAAAATTATTGTCTGAAAATGATTGAGGAGACCGTGTTTGACTTGAAAAAATACAAAAAAAAATACCAATGCTGCAAATGGGAATCGAACCTGGGACCTCAAAGTTGACAAAAAGCTACGGAGACCACTCGGCTACCGAGACCTAGGGTTAACACCAACACTAACCCTAGGGTTAGCTGGGGTTAACCCTAAGGGTAACTGTTGATTTTGGAATGCAAGCTAGGGTTAGATCAGGAAAGGGTGACAGCTTGCTCATTTATAGGACTTCCGCATACCAAATGAAAGAGCACGTCGTAGCGCATACTCCAAACGCAATTTGGTACCGAAATAATGATTTTAGGGCGGTTTAATAGGCCAGTTTTAAGTTTCTCCTAATCTACAAATGGTACAAAGATGGCTTAAATCGGTAGAAAGCAAATTAGGGTTAGCTATGCACAGCCTTGCCCAATTTTGATAAAATTATTTTGTTGTCTAAAAAGGAGACAGTGTTTGACTTGAAAAATAAAAAAAAAATACCAATACTGCAAGTGGGAATCGAACCTGGAACCTCAAAGTTGACAAAAAGCTACGGAGACCACTCGGCTACCGAGACCTAGGGTTAACACCAACACTAACCCTAGGGTTAGCTGGGGTTAACCATAATGATCATTGTAATTAAACAAATTTTTGTTGTGGATTGAGCTGAATTTTCACCTCGGCCTGTGCTTTCTTAATTCCAATTATATATTGTTGTTACAACCACTCTCACCTAAGGGTAACTGTTGATTTTGGAATGTAAGCTAGGGTTAGCTCAGGAAAGGGTGAAAGCTTGCTGAAATATAGGACTTCCGCATACCAAATGAAAGAGCACGTCGTAGCGCATACTCCCAACGCAATTTGGTACCGAAAAATGATCTTATGGCGGTTTAATACGCCAGTTTTCAGTTTCTCCTTAGCTTCAAATGGTGCAAAGAGGGATTATATCGGTAGAAAGCAAATTAGGGTTAGCTATGCACAGCCTTACCCAATTTTGATAAAAAAAAAATTGTTGTCTGAAAATGATTGAGGAGACAGTGTTTGACTTGACAAAATACAACAAAAATACCAATACTGCAAGTAGGAATCGAACCTGGGACCTCAAAGTTGACAAAAAGCTACGGAGACCACTCGGCTACTGAGACCTAGGGTTGACACCAACACAAACCCTAGGGTTAGCTGGGATAACCCTAAGGGTAACTGTTGATTTTGGAATGTAAGCTAGGGTTAGCTCAGGAAAGGGTGACAGACTGCTCATTTATAAGACTTCCGCATACCAAATGAAAGAGCACGTCGTAGCGCATACTCCCAACGCAATTTGGTACCGAAATAATGCTTTTAGGGCGGTTTAATAGGCCAGTTTTAAGTTTCTCCTGTTCTGCAAATGGTGCAAAGAGGACTTAAATCGGTAGAAAGCAAATTAGGGTTAGCTATGCACAGCCTTGCCCAATTTTGATAAAATTATTTTGTTGTCTAAAAATGATTGAGGAGACAGTATTTGACTTGAAAAATAAAAAAATAAATACCAATACTGCAAGTGGGAATCGAACCTGGGACCTCAAAATTGACAAAAAGCTACGGAGACCACTCGGCTACCGCGACCTAGGGTTAACACCAACACTAACCCTAGGGTTAGCTGGGGTTAACCCTAAGGGTAACTGTTGATTTTGGAATGTAAGCTAGGGTTAGCTCAGGAAAGGGTGAATGCTTGCTGAAATATAGGACTTCCGCATACCAAATGAAAGAGCACGTCGTAGCACCATACTCCAAACGCAATTTGGTACCGAAAAATGATCTTATGGCGGTTTAATAGGCCAGTTTTCAGTGTCTCCTTATCTTCAAATGGTGCAAAGAGGGATTAAATCGGTAGAAAGCAAATTAGGGTTAGCTATGCACAGTCTTGCCCAATTTTGATAAAAAAAATTTGTTGTCTGAAAATGATTGAGGAGACAGTGTTTGACTTGAAAAAAAAAATACCAATACTGCAAGTGGGAATCGAACCTGGGACCTCAAAGTTGACAAAAAGTTACGGAGACCACTCGGCTACCGAGACCTAGGGTTAACACCAACACTAACCCTAGGGTTAGCTGGGGTTAACCCTAAGGGTAACTGTTGATATTGGAATGTAAGCTAGGGTTAGCTCAGGAAAGGGTGACAGCCTGCTCATTTATAGGACTTCCGCATACCAAATGAAAGAGCACGTCGTAGCGCATACTCCCAACGCAATTTGGTACCGAAATAATGCTTTTAGGGCGGTTTAATAGGCCAGTTTTAAGTTTCTCCTGTTCTGCAAATGGTGCAAAGAGGGCTTAAATCGGTAGAAAGCAAATTAGGGTTAGCTATGCACAGCCTTGCTCAATTTTTATAAATAAAAATTTGTTGTCTGAAAATGATTGAGTAGACAGTGTTTGACTTGAAAAAAAACAAACAAAAATACCAATACTGCAAGTGGGAATCGAACCTGGGACCTCAATGTTGACAAAAAGCTACGGAAACCACTCGGCTACCGAGACCTAGGGTTAACACCAACACTAACCCTTGGGTTAGCTGGGGTTAACCTTAAGGGTAACTGTTAATTTTTGGAATGCAAGCTAGGATTAGCTCAGGAAAGGGTGACAGCTTGCTCATTTATAGGACTTCCGCATACCAAATGAAAGAGCACGTCGTAGCGCATACTCCCAACGGAATTTGGTACCGAAATAATGATTTTAGGGCGGTTTAATAGGCCAGTTTTAAGTTTCTCCTAATATACAAATGGTGCAAAGAGGACTTAAATGGGTAGAAAGCAAATTAGGGTTAGCTATGCACAGCCTTGCCCAATTTTGATAAAATTATTTTGTTGTCTAAAAATGATTGAGGAGACAGTGTTTGACTTGAAAAAAAAAAAAAATACCAATACTGCAAGTGGGAATCGAACCTGGGACCTGAAAGTTGACAAAAAGCTACGGAGACCACTCGGCTACCGAGACCTAGGGTTAACACCAACACTAACCCTAGGGTTAGCTGGGGTTAACCCTAAGGGTAACTGTTGATTTTGGAATGCAAGCTAGGGTTAGCTCAGGAAAGGGTGACAGCCTGCTCATTTATAGGACTTCCGCATACCAAATGAAAGAGCACGTCGTAGCGCATACTCCCAACGCAATTTGGTACCGAAATAATGCTTTTAGGGCGGTGTAATAGGCTAGTTTTAAGTTTCTCCTAATCTGCAAATGGTGCAAAGAGGGCTTAAATCGGTAGAAAGCAAATTAGGGTTAGCTATGCACAGCCTTGCCCAATTTTGATAAAATTATTTTGTTGTCTGAAAATGATTGAGGAGACAGTGTTTGACTTGAAAAAATACAAAAAAAAATACCAATACTGCAAGTGGGAATCGAACCTGGGACCTCAAAGTTGACAAAAAGCTACGGAGACCACTCGGCTACCGAGACCTAGGGTTAACACCAACACTAACCCTAGGGTTAGCTGGGGTTAACCCTAAGGGTAACTGTTGATTTTGGAATGTAAGCTAGAGTTAGCTCAGGAAAGGGTGAAAGCTTGCTGAAATATATGACTTCCGCATACCAAATGAAAGAGCACGTCGTAGCGCATACTCCTAACGCAATTTGGTACCGAAAAATGATCTTATGGCGGTTTAATAGGCCAGTTTTCAGTTTCTCCTTATCTTCAAATGGTGCAAAGAGGGATTAAATCGGTAGAAAGCAAATTAGGGTTAGCTATGCACAGCCTTGCCCAATTTTGATAAAAAAAAATTGTTGTCTGAAAATGATTAAGGAGACAGTGTTTGACTTGAAAAAATTCAACAAAAATACCAATACTGCAAGTGGGAATCGAACCTGGGACCTCAAAGTTAACAAAAAGCTACGGAGACCACTCGGCTACCGAGACCTAGGGTTAACACCAACACTAACCCTAGGGTTAGCTGGGGTTAACCCTAAGGGTAACTGTTGATTTTGGAATGCAAGCTAGGGTTAGATCAGGAAAGGGTGACAGCCTGCTCATTTATAGGACTTCCGCATACCAAATGAAAGAGCACGTCGTAGCGCATACTCCCAACGCAATTTGATACCGAAATAATGATTTTAGGGCGGTTTAATAGGCCAGTTTTAAGTTTCTCTTAATCTGCAAATGGTACAAAGAGGGCTTAAATCGGTAGAAAGCAAATTAGGGTTAGCTATGCACAGCCTTGCCCAATTTTGATAAAATTATTTTGTTGTCTAAAAATGATTATGGAGACAGTGTTTGACTTGAAAAAAAAAAAAAAAATACCAATACTGCAAGTGGGAATCGAACCTGGGACCTCAAAGTTGACAAAAAGCTACGGAGACCACTCGGCTACCAAGACCTAGGTTTAACACCAACACTAACCCTAGGGTTAGCTGGGGTTAACCCTAAGGGTAACTGTTGATTTTGGAATGCAAGCTAGGGTTAGCTCAGGAAAGGGTGACAGCCTGCTCATTTATAGGACTTCCGCATACCAAATGAAAGAGCACGTCGTAGCGCATACTCCCAACGCAATTTGGTACTGAAAAATGATCTTATGGCGGTTTAATAGGTCAGTTTTCAGTTTCTCCTTATCTTCAAATGGTGCAAAGAGGGATTAAATCGGTAGAAAGCAAATTAGGGTTAGCTATGCACAGCCTTGCCCAATTTTGATAAAAAAAAATTGTTGTCTGAAAATGATTAAGGAGACAGTGTTTGACTTGAAAAAATACAACAAAAATACCAATACTGCAAGTGGGAATCGAACCTGGGACCTCAAAGTTGACAAAAAGCTACGGAGACCACTCGGCTACCGAGACCTAGGGTTAACACCAACACTAACCCTAGGGTTAGCTGGGGTTAACCCTAAGGGTAACTGTTGATTTTGGAATGTAAGCTAGAGTTAGCTCAGGACAGGGTGAAAGCTTGCTGAAATATATGACTTCCGCATACCAAATGAAAGAGCACGTCGTAGCGCATACTCCTAACGCAATTTGGTACCGAAAAATGATCTTATGGCGGTTTAATAGGCCAGTTTTCAGTTTCTCCTTATCTTCAAATGGTGCAAAGAGGGATTAAATCGGTAGAAAGCAAATTAGGGTTAGCTATGCACAGCCTTGCCCAATTTTGATAAAAAAAAATTGTTGTCTGAAAATGATTAAGGAGACAGTGTTTGACTTAAAAAAATACAACAAAAATTCCAATACTGCAAGTGGGAATCGAACCTGGGACCTCAAAGTTAACAAAAAGCTACGGAGACCACTCGGCTACCGAGACCTAGGGTTAACACTAACCCTAGGGTTAGCTGGGGTTAACCCTAAGGGTAACTGTTGATTTTGGAATGCAAGCTAGGGTTAGATCAGGAAAGGGTGACAGCCTGCTCATTTATAGGACTTCCGCATACCAAATGAAAGAGCACGTCGTAGCGCATACTCCCAACGCAATTTGATACCGAAATAATGATTTTAGGGCGGTTTAATAGGCCAGTTTTAAGTTTCTCTTAATCTGCAAATGGTACAAAGAGGGCTTAAATCGGTAGAAAGCAAATTAGGGTTAGCTATGCACAGCCTTGCCCAATTTTGATAAAATTATTTTGTTGTCTAAAAATGATTGAGGAGACAGTGTTTGACGTGAAAAATAAAAAAAAAAATACCAATACTGCAAGTGGGAATCGAACCTGGGACCTCAAAGTTGACAAAAAGCTACGGAGACCACTCGGCTACCGAGACCTGAGTTAACACCAACACTAACCCTAGGGTTAGCTGGGGTTAACCCTAAGGGTAACTGTTGATTTTGGAATGCAAGCTAGGGCTAGCTCAGGAAAGGGTGACAGCTTGCTCATTTATAGGACTTCCGCATACCAAATGAAAGAGCACGTCGTAGCGCATACTCCCAACGCAATTTGGTACCGAAATAATGCTTTTAGGGCGGTTTAATAGGCCAGTTTTAAGTTTCTCCTAATCTGCAAATGGTACAAAGAGGGCTTAAATCGGTAGAAAGCAAATTAGGGTTAGCTATGCACAGCCTTGCCCAATTTTGATAAAATTATTTTGTTGTCTAAAAATGATTGAGGAGACAGTATTTGACTTGAAAAAAAAAAAAAAATACCAATACTGCAAGTGGGAATCGAACCTGGGACCTCAAAGTTGACAAAAAGCTACGGAGACCACTCGGCTACCGAGACCTAGGGTTATCACCAACACTAACCCTAGGGTTAGCTGGGGTTAACCCTAAGGGTAACTGTTGATTTTGGAATGCAAGCTAGGGTTAGATCAGGAAAGGGTGACAGCTTGCTCATTTATAGGACGTCCGCATACCAAATGAAAGAGCACGTCGTAGCGCATACTCCCAACGCAATTTGGTACCGAAATAATGATTTTAGGGCGGTTTAATAGGCCAGTTTTAAGTTTCTCCTAATCTGCAAATGGTACAAAGAGGGCTTAAATCGGTAGAAAGAAAATCAGGGTTAGCTATGCACAGCCTTGCCCAATTTTGATAAAATTATTTTGTTGTCTAAAAATGATTGAGGAGACAGTGTTTGACTTGAAAAATAAAAAAAAATACCAATACTGCAAGTGGGAATCGAACCTGGGACCTCAAAGTTGACAAAAAGCTACGGAGACCACTCGGTTACCGAGACCTGAGTTAACACCAAAACTAACCCTAGGGTTAGCTGGGGTTAACCCTAAGGGTAACTGTTGATTTTGGAATGCAAGCTAGGGTTAGCTCAGGAAAGGGTGACAGCTTGCTCATTTATAGGACTTCCGCATACCAAATGAAAGAGCACGTCGTAGCGCATACTCCCAACGCAATTTGGTACTGAAAAATGATCTTATGGCGGTTTAATAGATCAGTTTTCAGTTTCTCCTTATCTTCAAATGGTGCAGAGGGATTAAATCGGTAGAAAGCAAATTAGGGTTAGCTATGCACAGCCTTGCCCAATTTTGATAAAAAAAAAATTGTTGTCTGAAAATGATTGAGGAGACAGTGTTTGACTTGAAAAAATACAACAAAAATACCAATACTGCAAGTGGGAATCGAACCTGGGACCTCAAAGTTAACAAAAAGCTACGGAGACCACTCGGCTACCGAGACCTAGGGTTAATACCAACACTAACCCTAGGGTTAGCTGTGGTTAACCCTAAGGGTAACTGTTGATTTTGGAATGCAAGCTAGGGTTAGCCCAGGAAAGGGTGACAGCCTGCTCATTTATAGGACTTCCGCATACCAAATGAAAGAGCACGTCGTAGCGCATACTCCCAACGCAATTTGGTACCAAAAAATGATCTTATGGCGGTTTAATAGGCCAGTTTTCAGTTTCTCCTTATCTTCAAATGGTGCAAAGAGGGATTAAATCGGTAGAAAGCATATTAGGGTTAGCTATGCACAGCCTTGCCCAATTTTGATAAAAAAAAATTGTTGTCTGAAAATGATTAAGGAGACAGTGTTTGACTTGAAAAAATACAACAAAAATACCAATACTGCAAGTGGGAATCGAACCTGGGACCTCAAAGTTGACAAAAAGCTACGGAGACCACTCGGCTACCGAGACCTAGGGTTAACACCAACACTAACCCTAGGGTTAGCTGGGGTTAACCCTAAGGGTAACTGTTGATTTTGGAATGCAAGCTAGGGTTAGATCAGGAAAGGGTGACAGCCTGCTCATTTATAGGACTTCCGCATACCAAATGAAAGAGCACGTCGTAGCGCATACTCCTAACACAATTTGGTACCGAAAAATGATCTTATGGCGGTTTAATAGGCTAGTTTTAAGTTTCTCTTAATCTGCAAATGGTACAAAGAGGGCTTAAATCGGTAGAAAGCAAATTAGGGTTAGCTATGCACAGCCTTGCCCAATTTTGATAAAATTATTTTGTTGTCTAAAAATGATTGAGGAGACAGTGTTTGACTTGAAAAATAAAAAAAAAATACCAATACTGCAAGTGGGAATCGAACCTGGGACCTCAAAGTTGACAAAAAGCTACGGAGACCACTCGGCTACCGAGACCTAAGGTTACTAATTTCATAATGACCTACATTCATGAACTACAATTAGTCGAAAACATTTTTTTTTAACACTAGTTTTTTACCTAATGTTTTTTATTACATTATGTTTTTTTTTTGTCATGTCCTAAATCTGAAAATTGAGTTGTCCTAGTCGAAATCAGTTCCAGTGGACGAAGCTAGTAAGTGGTAGGCCTACAGATACTATTTTTTTCCATGGGAAAAGTGCCTTAGTGGAGTACTTGCTAGGTTCACTCACTGTCATTTCAGGGCTATGGTGGACTTTTCCCACTTGAAAACAACATTAAATGATGCTAACAAACGCCGAAAAAGCCGAAAAAACGAACGCCGAATTTTCGAATGTTAATACGTGAAAATTCTGCGTTCATCACCCAATGAACGCAAAACGAGAAAATGGGCTAAAAACTGCGTTTGGCCCTTTTCTCAGAAATGTGTGAAGAAACTCTTCAACTGAAGGTATGATTAAATAGCGTAATTAAATTATATTTTAACCATGAAAAATTTGAGATAGTGGGATTGGAGAAGGTGGCGATTTTGCTTCAGTAACAATACGTTGTTCTTGCGTTATGAGCGTCTTGCGTTATGGATCCAAGATGGTCGACGCGTGAATAAGGTCAATTGTTAGTTGAAATTGTAAAACATTGAATGATAATGTTTGTATAGAAACCATTATATGTTGAATTTGTACAACTCTGAATAATAATGTTTATATAGAAACAATTGTCAGTTGAATTTGTAAAACTCTGAATAATAATGTTTATATAGAAACAATTGTCAGTTAAATTTGTAAAACTCTGAATAATAATGTTTATATAGAAACAATTGTCAGTTAAATTTGTAAAACTCTGAATAATAATGTTTATATAGAAACAATTGTCAGTTGAATTTGTAAAACTCTAAATAATAATGTTTATATAGAAACAATTGTCAGTTAAATTTGTAAAACTCTGAATAATAATGTTTATATAAGAGAAACTATTGTCAGTTGAATTTGTTAAAGCTATCATGCTCTAACTTAGCTAAAATTAATTATCTTAAAAAAAATAATTAAGACTGTCCGTCCGCCATATTTACTATTAGCAGTCGCCATTTTTGTTCAAGAAATATGGCCGCCACCCACCAAGTATAAAACCCATGTAAGACACCTCCATCAATCAGTTGATGGACAGATCGGTTTATTTCCCATATCGCCCCTTCCCACTTCACCTCTTTGCATTTGTCCCTTCCCAATTCGCTACTTTTCTGTTATGCCCCTTTCCCATTTCACCCCTTTTATTTTGCCCCTGTCCTAATTCGCTCCTTTCCCATCTCGCCCCTTATTCCCATATATCGCCTCTTTCCCATTTTACCCCCCTCATGTATTTCCATTCCAGACTTAAAACCAATTGAATTAAGACAAGTGGATTGTACACAAATTAGTTAAACACTCCGTTTTTATTAACCCTTTCAAAACAAATTCAGGTTGCATAGAAATAAAGAGCCTAGAAATATAGATAATATTATTTTAATTTCGGCGCAAACGGTTAATGATTATATTAAACAACAATGGCTTAACTTTTCATACACAAGAATAGTTACTTTTCATTGAATTCAAACAAGTGGTATAAATGTTTTTAAAATGTGAAACGGGGCGAAAGGGCAAGGTGCGAAATGAAAAGAGGCGAAGTCGGAGGTAGCGAAATGGACAAGGGGCGAACTGAAAAAGTAGTGAAATGAGAAAGGGGTGAAACAAGAAGGGGTCGTACCACGAATGGGGGGAAATGGGACGTCACCTCGACCTCAATGAATAAAATTATAACTGTGTGGCTAGCTAGTCAACTAAGATACTATTATTGATTAAATGAAACATATAAGCTATTTATGCACACGGAAATTATAGTTCTATTTTAATATTTTGAAACTGAAAGTAGGATGTTTTCTTAGAATCTTCCTTGTTGCATTGTGGGATAACATTCCTAAGTGGTAGAGTTGTGTTAATTTAAAATCTAAGGTAAATTCAGTTTCTTGTGCTGCAAATTTCGTTATAAAACATTCAATAAGACCAGTAGGGTTGATATACATTGAGTGAGGTCAGAACTCGGGGTTAGTGTTAGATTAGTAAGGAAGTGTAACACTAGTGTAACACTAACCCTGAGTTCTGACCTCTATGAAAAGTGTTGGGTGACACTGAGATAACACTACACTTTTAGGCCTTTTTGGAACAATTTAACACTAGTGTTAATCTAGTGTTACTCTAGTGTTCCACTAATCCGAACTAATGGTTTCAGAACACTGTCTTAGCATGCGTTTTCATATACCTTTAACACTAACCCCTAGGGGTTTACAGGAAACATAGGTCAGAGCTCAAGATTAGATTTGTGTAGTGTTATTGTTTTCTAATATGTTTTTCTTGCCCGTTTACCAGGCAGTGGCTGCCAGACAGGATAATTTTTTTAAGACAGGCTGCTTCAAGAGAAAAACCAAGAAAGAATTTTTGTATTTGAAAGATGCACTTAGCAAATGACACAGTCACGTGGGTTCAGATCTAACACTAGAGTTACACTAGAGTAACACAAGCGACTCGAGTCACACTAGTGTATATCACAAGAGTAATTCGAGTGTTATTCTGGTGTTTTGTAAGTGTTACACTGATGCCAGTGTTATGGTGACTGGATTAGCCCTAACTCTAACACTAACTCTAATACTAACACTAACCCAGAGTTCTGACCTCACCCAATATGGTATATTACAAATCTATATCACATGACCTATATTTAGGTAAGGATATACATAAATATATTGAGATTTTACACCAAGCCGAAGTGCAATACATGTATATAAAACGTCAATCGGGGAGCCTGGGCCCAGTTCCTAGTCTTGTGCTTAAGATCAATTTCGTACTTAAAACCTTAAGTCAACTTGAGTCTATGCAACAATTAGTAAGAAAATATCAAGTCGAATATCAGACTTGGACTAAGTTAAATGCTGGGAACAGGACCCTGGATTTTTTAGGTTATTATTCTGATTTGACACACAAATATCACATTTCTATGGAGGTCAATCGTGTTCAGAATTAGATGCTAATACATACGACACGATACATTTGTACAATGTTCAAAGACAAAATACCTCTTTTACTTATGTCATAATACGTCTAATGCATGATGCAAATGTTCAATTACATAAAACAACCGACAAAATACATAAATGATACGTGCAACTATCGACATTGTACATTGAACAAAGCATCTTCGTCTTAGTATCTTTTACAATGCATTAGTTACATAACATCTTCGTCTTAGTAGCTTCTACATTGCATTAGCGAATGTGTTTTATCTCGACTGCATTATCTTTTTGTGACCTTGTGGGTGGATCATATCAGCAATATTAAATATAGTCCTAAACTCTATTCCCAGCAAAAACATTTATCTTTCCAAATATATCGAGGTTTTGTGGATTCAAGGCTATGCCCAGCCTTCGATAGCCATTTGGACAGATATGGCTGGGGACAGGCAGAAAAACTAGGACCCAAAAATTGGGGATTTTCCACACCTTCTCGTGTGCGGGGGTTTTAACGTATTTGTATACCTTGAATCCACCAAACCACGATATATTTGGAAAGATGAATGTTTTCGTAGCTCAATCATATCATTGTTATCCCTCTACACCATTCATAACAAACCTGCAGTTCAAGAAATCCAATCGGTAGATTGCCATTGAAGGCTGCATGCGCACAGGCACAAGTAACTTTAAAGGGACAGTCTGAATTTTTTTTTCGTCAAAATTTTTTTTTGCTCAAATTTGTGAAAACTTTACACCAAAATCTGTAACTACGTGCCCTTTAATGCATCTGAAAGTTTAAACTAAAACAATCCAGCCGTTAATTTTTAAACGCTAAAAACATGCTAAAATTTTTAAAAACCTTACGTAAGGTTTTTAAGTGTGTTATGTTTTTTGGACGCTGATAGGAAACTACTGAACGGATTTGGGTAAAATAAACGCCTAATTGTAGAGAAATGTCCCTCTTGTGTATTTAAAAGGTTTCAGCTAGAAATATTGAGCCATTTAAAGGGCAAACACCAAAACTAGGTCAAATTGCTTAATTAACAATAAGTACTCCCTGTTTGTAATCAACCCTTTTAAACCAAATTCAGTTTGATGAAGAAGGTATAGAGATACAATAAGCATACTTTAAAAATACTCTCAGGTAGCATTTGCGATTTTTTTGACAATGGAAGCTTTTTTCAAAACTCAGAATGGCCCTTTAAGGGGTAAATGTCCAATCAAGGGGGGCAGTTTCGGTATCCGCATAGAAACACATAGAAAACTTTGTGAACTGGTACGCCATTACACTAGTGTACCTTTATTGGTGCAATCGGAAGCCTGGAAATGAGATTTTCTTAAATTAAGGGACCTCCTGACATTTCCTAGTGATTTAAAGGTTTACTTGTATAGGAACTGCGAGACCATCACAAAGCAGAATCGAGAATATAGATGCGAGAATTCCTTGCTATTTTCCATTGAATTTAAGGTTTAAGATTATTTCCCATGGGCTGGGTGTTAGACAGGACCGTATCACTCGTGATATTGAGCCTAATTCTGACCCATGTAAAATAAAGAGTTTATTATTATAAAGGGCCTTGTCTAAATAAAATTGAGATTAAGACGCGAATTCTAGAAATTTCCCTTCGAATTTAGGGTTCAAGGCTAATTGAATAGGATTTGAGGTAGGTCTATGTCACAAAGAAAATTTTGGTAATTACATATCTTTTTTGCTGCGGAGAACGCCCATTGGAAGCCTGGAAACACGATTTCCTGAGGTTTGGGGATCTCTTCTAGAAAATTTAGATAATTTGACTCCACGAAACGCGTTTACCTAATGAATTTAAGGTTTATAGAGACTGTAGAACCAACACAGAAAAATAAACAAAATAGATAGGCCTAACTGAAGACGCAAATTCTGCTACAAAGACGCCACTTGACTCAGTCAAGAACTCACCATGCCCCGCCCTCTCCCCTCTTGGCTACTGGCTTGCATGCACAAGGTGTGGAAAAACCCAAATTTTTGTTGCCTTACTCTCTACCAGTCATATCTGTCGAAATATCTTACAAAGGCTGGGAATAGAGTTTCGGACTACATTTAATATTGCTGATAGGCTCCGCCCACAAGTCACAAAAAAGATAATGCAGTCGAGATAAAACAGGTTCGCTAATGCAATGTAAAAGATTTACCCTTTTTACATGCACACTTTACTTCTAGGAGTATTTTTACTCCCATCAGTATATTTACTCCTATCAGTAAAAAAGTGTGTTACTTTACGTTCGTATGGAAAATAAGGACCGTAGGTATAGTTGATTTGCTTACAGTTAAAACGTCATTTGGAATGACATTGCAGTGAATTTTGATGATAAACAGTGGAAAGAAAACTTTCGTAAGACGAGGGGAAAAATCGCTATGTGAAGAGTTGGGACCATTTTTATACGCCCACACATAAATGTGGGCGTATATTGTAGTCGTCCCTGTCTGTCTGTCTGTCTGTCTGTCTGCTGTCTGTCCACAATTGTTGTGAACACGATAGAGAGTTGGTTTCTTGATGGATTTTGATAAAACTCACTGTGAGTGTTTATAATCATCCAAGGAAGAAGCCTATTGAAAATCAGACAAATCGAAAAATATTTGATGGGTTATTGCCCTTGTTTTGAAAATACTTTGTGAACACGATAGAGTGCTGGTTTCTTGATGGATTTTGATAAAACTTGCTGTGAGTGTTTATAATCATCCAAGGAAGAAGCCCATTGAAAATCAGACAAATTAAAAAATATTTGATGGGTTATTGCCCTTGTTTTTGAAAATACTTTGTGAACACGATAGAGAGCTGGTTTCTTGATGGATTTTGATGAAACTTCTTTTAATTGTTTAAAATCATCCAAGGAAAAACCCTATTGAAAATCAGACAAATCAAAAAATATTTGATGAATTATTGCCCTTGTTCTTTAAATTGTGTTCTATTTTGGGCTCGTGAACACTCAAGAATACATAATCTTTGATGGATTTTGACATTGTTCAGTATTATTAACACAAAAAGTTCAAAAAGGTGTATGACTGAAGGTTGAATATTTTCTTCTGTAACTCTCAAATATATTTGTTTAAAGTCAGGCTGCCAGTGGGCGTATATTACCTTTCCTGGTTTCCTGAAAGTGTACCTCCTGTAAGAAAACCAATAGATTTTCATCATAAGGATGCTATAGCCCTGTATTGGCTTGCATCTGATTCTGAATACCGAACTATCGAAAACCTATTTGGTGTTTGCTGACAGGAGTAAAAAGAAAACCTGTTTACATGACAGGTTTACTTACTGGAGTAAAATACTCCTGAGTAAATATACTTTTACTTTACCTCTTGGGTGAACTTGTTTTGGGCCGTTTACATGGCATATATACTCCCCGTAAGTAAATATACTCTCAGAAGTAAATATGCTCCTAGGAGTAAAAGTGTGCATGTAAAAAGGGCTTTTAGACGAAGATGTAACTTGTGCAATGTAAAAGACGCAAAGACAATTATGCTTTGTGCAATGTACAATGTCGAAAGTTGCACGTATCATTTTAGGTATTGTGTCGGTTGTTTTATGTAATTGAACATTTGCATTATGCATTAGACGTATTATGACATAAGTAAAAGAGGTATTTTGTCTTTGAACATTACACAGATGTATCGTGTCGTATGTATAAGACATAAGTACATAACATCTAATTCTGGATACGATTGAGTGAGCGCGGTGAACACTATTATTGATTAGCTTATCTGCAAATGTCCGTTTCTGATACTAAGATAAGATTGCCAGGATGGCACCTTTGCCACCAGTTGGATCAATTATTCTTAAATCTAAGAAACGCGAATTATTCAGCTTAACTAACCAGAAATAGTTGTAAAGAGCCTTTGTATGTGTACGCATAGAAACATAATAGGACTGGAAGTCTTCTCATCGTCTATTGAACTTCTGTTGACGGTTGACCGAGTTTCTCCTCTGACGACAAGTTGACTCTAGACCCTTGCGCCGCCGCCATTAGCCGCCGCCGATTTCTTTACAGCCATAATTTGCCAGTTGCGCCGCCGATTTAAGTCAGTCGATTTCTGCCACTTTGTAAATGAATTCAAGACGATCGTCACCTAGACCTACCATGCTGAACATGATAACTTTCATCCATGATAATTTAAAACTATTGCAGTTTGATTAAAATTTTGAATTGTGAGTTGATTATTCAGAAATAAATAACTTGATAACAAACACCAGTTGTTTATGATGCCTGCAATGTAAAATGTATGTTCCTTCATTATAACTAAAATGATTAATGAAGGAAATTCGTTTTAGCCGCCGAAAATCGCCGATTTTTTATGCTAGCCAATTCAGCCAGTTCAAAACCGGCTAAACGAAAACAAATGGCTAGCCAGCCGGTTTCATTTGCTAGCCAGTCACTTTTTACAAAATAAATCGGCGCAATGGTCTAGTTGACTCTAAGTCTAAGTAATACTGAGGCAGAGAGACTGGATGTTCCGGTCACATACATCGCGTTTAACATGGCTATTAAATAAATATGACTTCTTGAAAAATAACGGATCCCAAAATTCAACGCATGCGTGTCAAGAATAAATCTTGTGTTATTATTCCTGATCTACATTCCTATAGTGTACGTGAGACACTTCTAACTTCCATTTGGTATACTCAAAATTCCCGCTGGGTACCCTTGGTTCCTGTTATTCCATAAAAAGACTACATAGGATATGACCCACTCCCCACTGCTATGAAATTCAGACCACATAATAATATAACACAATATTTACATTTCTATTATCACTTCCTACAATGAACCAGTAAAGAAAAGTGGCGTTCATTTTTCGATGAACGCTAGTTTGTCACGTGACACTATGTCGTCGTCAAAACACAACAATGACGTAATCTAAGATTTGTGGCAAATTCAAGCTGATAATCATATAAAAAAGTCAAAATTTGATTTAAAAAAGTATCTGAATATTAATATAAGAATTAAACGTTGGTCTCATTAGCATTATTGGTGTGTAATAATGCTAATGAGACCAACGTTTAATTCTTAAGTATTAGCTCTCCTTACAAGACGGCGGCATTTGTTGATAAAAACTGTTTTCCTCACTTTGCGAACTATTTTTAGTTAGTTTTTTTTAAAGGAACATTGGCTAACAGTCGGTATGATTTCATTGACAATTTATCAATCATACCGGAAGTGTTTCAACCGCAAAAGTGACGTCACGGGCCCAGTATTTCAACCTGTCGTTATATTTAACCATTGATGAATACCAATACTTCAAAAAACTTTACGACGAAAATGCTTTTCGGTAGAAGTACAATTTGATGTTTTATCTTCTCATTTCAGAGTCTGATAAAATATCTGATATAGAAGCAGAATGGCATCGGATAGTAGAGTGAATCTAAATCACAATTCCAGTCAGTGTTCTATTTGTCACGGAGATTTAAAACAACTGAAGTTCCTCGACTGCCATCACACATTTTGTATGAAATGTATCAGAGATCTGGACAAAAGATCACCTGAAACCATTTCCTGTCCATTGTGTCAGAGAAAAGCCAGAAAAGAGATAGCAGAGAAAGATTTCAGCTGGAAAACTCTTTATGTTGAATATGATGGTAATGAAGTTGAGGCGGAGTTTAATAAGGTGAAATTTGTATTTAAGATTACCAATGATAGAACAGTAACACAAGGCACAATCTCAGCTATAGCCTTCAAGATTATAGAACCTGTTGACAAATCACGTGACATTGATTATGACATTTCATTGGTTAGTAAGAAAGTCCCGGATCGTTCGGTAAAACGAATTGGCAACTGTCAACTAGAAGGCAGTGATTGGTTCTGGATACATTTCATACAAAAATCTCATGCTGTAGATGTTGAAAATGGTTTTATTGTAAAAGAGAGGATAGATGAAACTGGTAAAAAGTTACAAACATTTCAACTGGATGTAGGCATTGCAGTTGATTTCTACAAAAACACCATAAAACCAACAGAAAGTTTCCAGACTGTGATACCAAAGGAAGATAATTTACAAATATCAAAGGAAGATCGTGTCAGGAAAACTATCTATTTTGATTGTGTTGGGGATGAAATTGAAGTCAAGGTTGATGGAATAGAATTTGATTTGTACCTTACCTCGGTTTATGACAATTATTACTATTATCACTCTTCTGACTGTAAATATCGTCATAGTGACTGTAACTGTACTTGTCATAAAGATTTCTATGTCCACGATTTATACATCAAAATTACACTAAAACGCACCTCACATCTGAAGTCATGTGAAATTAATTACGATATTTTATTGGTTAATCAGAAAGACCGAGAATATTCTAGAGGACATACTGGAATCTGTGAAGTAACAAAGAGTGATGGATCTCCCTTAATTCATTTGTCAAATACGTCTGATGCTTTCAATAAGAGTGAAGGTTTCATAGTAAAAGACAAGAGACACCGCACATTTCAACTTGATGTAGGAATGAAAGTTAGAAATAAAAAATGAAGAAGTTTTCACTCGAAAAGAAAGATCTGATTTTTTTGTATGTTCTTTTTTTTCTCGAATTAATTAAAACTATAGACCAAACCCTGAAGAATTGTGCCCCATAAATTATCTGTTATAATAAAAAAATATCTTGCTGTTAATTTTTAACTTGAATATTAGCAATACATTAAATTTTCATTTGAAGAAGTATATCAAGAAAAGGTCCTATAAGTATCCTGGGTAATAATTTTTGATAAATATAAATGTTTCTCTTTCTTTATTTCTTTATTTATCATCCGATTATTCATTGTATTAGGAAATATATAAAGTAATAATGTTTATATAGAAACAATTGACAGTTGAATTTGTAAAACTCTGAATAATAATGTTTATATAGAAACAATTGTCAGTTGAAATAGTAAAACTCTGAATAATAATGTTTATATAAAAACAATTGTTAATTAAATTTGTAAAACTCTTAATAATAATGTTTATATAGTAACAATTGTCAGTTGAATTTGTGAAACTCTTAATAATAATGTTTATATAGAAACAATTGTCAGTTGAATTAGTAAAACTCTTAATAATAATGTTTATATAGAAACAATTGTCAGTTGAATTTGTAAAACTCTGAATAATAATGTTTATATAGAAACAATTGTCAGTTGAATTTGTAAAACTCTGAATAATAATGTTTATATAGAAACAATTGTCAGTTGAATTTGTAAAACTCTGAATAATAATGTTTATATAGAAACAATTGTCAGTTGAATTAGTAAAACTCTGAATAATAATGTTTATATAAAAACAATTGTCAGTTGAATTAGTAAAACTCTTAATGATAATGTTTATATAGAAACAATTGTCAGTTGAATTAGTAAAACTCTTAATAATTATGTTTATATAGAAACAATTGTCAGTTGAATTTGTAAAACTCTGAATAATCATGTTTATATAGAAACAATTGTCAGTTGAATTTGTAAAACTCTGAATAATAATGTTTATATAAAAACAATTGTCAGTTGAATTAGTAAAACTCTTAATAATAATGTTTATATAGTAACAAGTGTCAGTTGAATTTGTAAAACTCTGAATAATAATGTTTATATAGAAACAATTGTCAGTTGAATTTGTAAAACTCTGAATAATAATGTTTATATAGAAACAATTGTCAGTTGAATTTGTAAATCTCTGAATAATAATGTTTATATAGAAACAATTGTCAGTTGAATTTGTAAAACTCTGAATAATAATGTTTATATAGAAACAATTGTCAGTTGAATTTGTAAAACTCTGAATAATAATGTATATATAGAAACAATTGTCAGTTGAATTTTTGTAAAACTCTGAATAATAATGTTTATATAGTAACAATTGTCAGTTGAATTTATAAAACTCTGAATAATAATGTATATATAGAAACAATTGTCAGTTGAATTAGTAAAACTCTGAATAATAATGTTTATATAGAAACAATTGTCAGTTGAATTTGTAAAACTCTGAATAATAATGTTTATATAGAAACAATTGTCAGTTGAATTTGTAAAACTCTGAATAATAATGTTTATATAGAAACAATTGTCAGTTGAATTTGTAAAACTCTGAATAATAATGTTTATATAGAAACAATTGTCAGTTGAATTTGTAAAACTCTGAATAATAATGTTTATATATAACCAATTGTCAGTTGAATTTGTAAAACTCTGAATATAATGTTTATATAGAAACAATTGTCAGTTGAATTTGTAAAACTCTGAATAATAATGTTTATATAGAAACAATTGTCAGTTAAATTTGTAAAACTCTGAATAATAATGTTTATATAGAAACAATTGTCAGTTGAATTTGTAAAACTCTGAATAATAATGTTTATATAGAAACAATTGTCAGTTGAATTTGTAAAACCTTGAATAATAATGTTTATATAGAAACAATTGTCAGTTGAATTTGTAAAACCTTGAATAATAATGTTTATATAGAAACAATTGTTGGTTGTCTTTTGCCTTAAAATAATACAACCTTTTAAAATGAAGAAAAAATGTAAATTTTCAAACTTCGTGAATAAGAGTATTTATTCGTCAGGGAACTTACTTGGTGACATAACTATACAACAGATCACATAAATAATCTGATTAATCCAGATAACTATGAATATATACAATAATTGAAAAACGCTTAATCAAATTTTTGAGCGTTTTTCAATCATAACCCGTAATTGTAAGAAAAATTGCATAGTGTAATGGGTTTATTTGATTCTGTTTGTATACTTGAACACTGTTGATGAATGTATACACTTGTTGACCAAGTTTGAGAACTATATTTTTTTGTTCATTCTAAGAGGTGGTGTATCGCTTTAAACAAAAATTTGTCTTTAGGGGAGTGGCAAGTCTGGGATGCCTCAGAAGCAAGGAAATCGAACCTGAATAATCCCCGAAGAACAATTAAGCGCTGATATTTGATGCAGTATTCCTTGATAAGATAAGGAGTCTGTGAGTGGAAAAAAATCCCAGACACCCTCCGGTTTTCATTTCCTTCCTCTGGCACCGAAATAGATCAACCCACAATCATTAATCTAGATAGTAATGGGTCAGATAATAAGAGATATTTTTCCATGTTATTGTTTACATGGGTCAGTCAGCCAGACTGGATTTTGTTCAGGGGGACAAGTAACGATGCTAGAAGGGCATCAATGGAGTCATGCTGTCATTGCAACAGATGGTCGTTGGAATTTTTTCCTGTGTTAGGGACAGGGGGATAATAACTCAATATTTCGGAGAGGCTCTGCACTATGTAGCTACGGGCCCGGGGGTTACCAGGTTACCATACAAAAACATTTAGCCACAAGGCGTTGGGATGTGAAAGTTCCATCACTTCATCTTCAATCATAGTTCCAGTCGACCAACTTGTGAAAGGTGCAGATAATCGAGAAAAGATCAATGCCAAGAGGTTTGCCCAGGACCAGTTAGATCCTTGGCCAAATCTCTTCTCATTGATCATTATTAGATTATTAGTACCAATTTACAGCTGAGAGTAAGGATCCACATGGAGACTAAGTTCTTATCCTTGTTAAATATAGATGTTTCTCTTGTGGGGTGCGATCACTATCTGTTCGACCAAACATAAAAGACAGCGTAAACAATCCTTAAATGGCATATTAAAAGCACAAGTTATAGATAATCTAATGTGTAAAATATCAAGGATGAAATTTCATGAGCAAAGTAAAATCGCATTTTTTTTTTTATATAAACCAAGAATTTATCAAATATGAGAAAAAAAGAATGGAGATTTAAGAGAGGACACGTGGTCATAATTATATTTCAAATGTCAATCATCGTAAGTCAGTTTATTGGTTTTCTAGGATTAATCCTACTTTATAAATTCACCAAATTGTAGCAGAGTTCTCTCCCGTAATATATTCTGACCTACTTTTTATATTTACCACAATTAGCAGAGTTCTCCTCCTTAATGTGTGAATTTCATAATTTTCATAAATATGAAATTACTTCCCTTGAACTTTATCAAATTGGCTTTGTGTATGTAATATTTGGAACATATACATTTATATTCTTTCTCCTATGCAATGCACTGCCAATATGTTAACAGGGGTCTCGTCTCCAGATTCATTTTATAGTTAGCCTAGATGTTCTTGGGTTTTATTATTTCATTTTAAAGGCTTGATATCATCATGTCTGCTATTTTTGAAGCTGATTAAAGGGATATGTTCACCATCCATAGTTGAGAGGTTTTATCTGACTACATCCGTAGACCGTTAGACTTTATGTTCAAATTGTGTTGAAATGGATAAAGTTTGTAGTTCACCTAACCTAACATAGGTATGTTATTAATCAGAAACTTTAGAAGCATTCGTAAGTATCCGTGAAATATTCGAATTAAAGCAGAACTTCATTACGTAAAATAATTTGGCTGGACTAGGCTTATATCTAGTCAAGTAAAACCTGCCGTTAGGCTTATATTATCACACTGGACCTCGCTCTACTGTCATACCTTGATACCTTGATACCAGATGTACGGAACTGTATAGGCTTAAAGCCTGTTGACGTTCCGGGTTCCAAGATTTATCAAGGCGGGACTTAAAACTGTTTAGTGTCTTAGCAGATATGACGTCTTCGGGGAGGGAATTCCAATCGGCCGTGACTCGTTGACTGAACACATTTCCTCTCAATGCAGTCTTATAGCGTCCCCTGAACATTTTCTTGCTGTGGCCTCGTGTTATCGTCCCGTCTTGTGTTGCGAACTGAAAAAAGATACCAGGGTCCAATCGGTCGATGTTGTTGACAAGCTTGAACACCTGGATCATGTCGCCCCGTTTTCTGCGGTACTGCAGAGATGGCAGTTTCAGGGACTTGAGGCGCTCTTCATAGCTAAGGTGGGAGATGCTGGAGACAAGTTTCGTCGCTCTCCGCTGGATCTTTTCGACTTCTAAACTGTCCTTCTTATACCTCGGGGCCCGGATCACGTTGCAATTTCTTGTGTTCTTCCTCGGCCATCACGTCGCGGAATAACTTAGTGTCGTCATATATTTTGGCTGAACTTGTGATCACCTCTGGTAAATCGTTTATGAATACGACGAATAGGATAGGTCCGAGGACGCTCCCCTGTGGGATGCCACTGCCCACATCTGCCCATTGTGACTTCTGGCCATTCACAATGACGCGTTGTCGCCGGCCTACTAGGAAGTCTCGAATCCACTTTAGTAACAGACCTTTGATGCCGTAGGACTCTAGCTTGGCAAGTAGTCGCTCATGCGGAACGCTGTCGAAAGCCTTCTTGAAATCCAGGTAGACCACATCTAGAGGTTGACCGGAGTCTAGGATTTCTGTCCAAAGTTCAAGGCAAAGTAGCAGTTATGTCATACAAGACCTGCCCGGAACGAACCCATGCTGGGCATCGCAGAAGTAATTTCCTGACATCATGTGTCCCACCAGTTGGTCCCGTATGAGCCCTTCCGTGGTCTTCCCGATAATCGACGTCAGGCTAACCGGTCGGTAGTTTCCAGGACACGTTTTTCTTCCTTTCTTGTGTAATGGGGTAATATGACCAACTTTCCAGTCATCTGGTAGGTGGCCTGTCTTTAGCGACTTCCGGAAGATAATGCACAGTGGGATGCTTAGAGCTGAGGCTGTCTCGCGTAACACTCTAGGATGGAATCCGTCGGAACCCGCGGACTTTGTTGGTTTCAGCTTTGATAGCTTTTTTTCAATCATGTCAGGAGTGATATTTAGTGTACTTGTCGGAGGGCCCTCATGGTGACTGTCCAGTTGGGGGAAATCCTCCATAACTTCAGTCGTGAATACACTGGAGAAGAAGTTGTTCAGCAAATTCGCCTTTTCCTCGTCATTCTGGGTGAGTGTGCCGTCATCAGTTTCTAACGCTCCTAATTTTGGTCGTTTCTTTAGCTTGCTGTTGGCATACCGCCAAAACGCCTTCGGGTTCTCTTTCATGTTGCGAGCCAGGTCTTGCTCAAAAGTCTTGCATAAACTCCTTGTAGTACGGGTAAGGGCATCACGATCAATCGACGCCCGGCGGTGGTCAAGGTAGTTGTTAGTTCGGACATACTGTCAAACATGAGCTATTGATTTGAAATGAAACTTGATAATATAAAGATATTTTGTGGAATAACATGTAGGCCTAATATAACAATAACTTAAAACTAAATTAATACAAAATGCAGCTATCTGTAATGAAATCGTCATTTCTCAGTCAAACGGATAGTGAACACATCCCTTAAAGGGGACCAGTCTTCATTTTTATTGGTTGATTTGGGTCTTGAATATACTTAAGTATCCTCCAGAGGCACTAGAAATGCACGAAAATTGCGTATTTCCTTCAAATATACCTTAAATTAGACATTTCTCCTTCTATTTCTATAGATGACTTTTCTATATATTGCATAGTATCGCTAATGTGTAGTAGGGCATTATAACTTTCAAATGCTAATAATTATGGATGCACATGGATTTGAGGACTCAAATTTCAATGGTGAGTTGTGATAACCAGTACTAAATTGCTGAGCTAAAAAAGTCCCCGTTTCTGAGACTTTGAAAAATCGACCCACGAAAATGAAGCCTGTGCCACTTTAAAGCGATACTACCTCTTAGAATGAACAAAACAATTAAATATATATTCATCAACGATGTCCAAAGTATACAAACAGAATGCAAAAAAACCCATGAAACTATCTAAATTTCCATATAATAACAGGTTATAATTGATAAACGCCTTAAATTTGATTACAGGTTTTTCAATTATTGTATCTAAACATAGTTTTCTGGATTTATCAGATTATTTAGGTAATCTGTTGTATAGTTATGCCACCAGGCAAGTCCCTTGATGAATATAATACTCCTAATATAGACCAAATTTGAAAATTTAGATTTTTTGTTCATTCTAAGATGTTGCACTCCTTTATATATACATTAAAATCATAAAGTTTATAAGAATCTTGTTAGTTGTTTTAACCATTGACGTCAATTGCTATAAAACTAAGTCAATAAAAATATTTAGCCACATCAACATTTATAAATTACTGTATTTTAAATCTTTCGTTTCGTATGTTACTATTTTAAGAAATGACATAATTTGATAATCTTTCGTTTTGTGTTGAATTGTGAGTTAAAATTTGTAGAAACTCGATTGTTTACAAGTTGCTGTAAAGTAGGACAAAGTTGTCAAAAGAAAACTAGGGGTACAGGATTTACAGTTTTGGTGGATATTTTGAAGGTGACAGGTTAAAAATCGACATGAGTAAGGTTATAAGCGTCCCACCCTTCACGTTCATTCATATTCTGAATAATGTAAGTGAATTTTTACTGCTAGTTTGATCTGTAGAGTGTTAATCGGGCGTATCCAAAAAGGTGAATTCCCCAAATGACAGTAGTGAAGTAATAAATCCACTCTAACGGCTCTAAAACAAATTTATTTCAATCATATCATGGCAATTCAAATGAAATTGCCAAATCAGTCAAAGGATGTCTTTGGTCCACTAAGAAATATTGGCTTTGATAGTGTAGTGTTACAGTTATAATAATGAGCCCCCCTCATTGATTGGATTTTGATTACTACAGTACACAGGTGAAAATGACCTACATTTTAGATAGCTAGTTTATGTTATAAATTCATGTTTTCAAATAATAATTTCCCATATGTTTACTTTTTAATCAATCTTAAAACAATTCAAAATTTCAAAACTAATTTGTCCGTTCACGTCAGTACTGATTGAGCTGAAAATGCATGACTTAAAACATTTCATTTCATTTCAAGCATTTCCTTTTATACCTATCTGTGTCATAAGTTATTATCGCTTTACATTTTTTCTTAGAATAAATAAATTGATAAATATAAATTGAAGGTTAAAATCTATAGTTGTATATTCTTTTCTGGTCATTTTTTCTGGCTTGACATAGATAAATAGAAATAAGATGAAAGTTAAAATGAATAACCTATATAATTTATTGATTGTTCTGCTCTGGTTATTATTTGACCTATTTTATCGTGTAAACCTCCTTTAGGGGAAAGGTTGTTATATCTCTACTCTTTTTAAAACAAAAGTCAAATCTTGTTATATGCTTATTCATACCAGTTAATAGAGATTCAGAACATTTAAAAAAAAATGGATGATAATAATGTAAACCTCCTTTAGGGGAAAGTGAGGTATAGGTTGTTATATCTCTACTCTTTTAAAACAAATGACAAATCATTTTATAAACTTATTTATACCAGTTAATAGAGATTCAGAACATTAAAAAAAAATGGATAATAAGGAAGTGAAATTTTTAATCTAGGATAGATGTTTTATGTGCAACACCAAGATTCAAACTTCAAACAAAGTCTCACACTTAAAGCCGAAATTCTTAAAATTTCATAAACTAGTGTTTAACCTTGCGTGGACTCCCCCTCCCCCCTCCCCCCTCCCTTAGAAGTACTGTGGTTATGGACCTGGTTTACAAATAATTTGAATTATAAATATAGTTAAGATATCTTTGTCCTATTAATGATATTGGTTTTTTGTGCAGGTTGATTTTTTTTTCAATTTTCTCACACACAGTTCTAAAAATAATATTTGTTGTTTTGTCTATTGATTAAATCATTTGATTCAAGGCATCAAAGAACCCACACAGACCAGGCCAAGTTGCCAACTAAAATTAAAATTTCCGCCTGCCATGCCTTCATCATATTTATATTTCTTATTTTCAGAATACGAATATATCACAGATTGAAATTGGTCCGAAGAATTTTGCTCTACAGACAAATGAAATTCTAATAACTGAACCATGTCCTATGGTCAAAGTTCCACCTGGACATTATTGTGTTATTTTGAATCCTATGAGGTTTGTTGTTATTAAGGTTTCTTTAGTTTTCAAAGAAAAGTTTTAGCAGATAAATGTCACATACAACAAATTCAAAGTCATTCTTGTATTTGGTATACTGGACTCTTTATACATAGATAATCTTATAATGTCAGTCTACTTTGGAGTGTATCCAGACATGTTACTAAGTAGCTTTAGCTTAGCAATTTTGTTTTCAATTAATACAGGGCCTACAGTGTGTTTTATTCCATATATTTGTCTTCTGTTTGAGTTATGTGCTCCTTTTTTCTAAATGTCCTTCAAATTTATAATTTCAGTAAATATGAGGCAGGGAAGTTTTGTGAGTTGAAAATGGGCCAGTCAGAAGTTAGACTGAATGGGGTGAGAAATTTTATGATATTTCAATTTCTTTTTGTTCATTCCATTTGAGAAGTACCCCCTCTCCCTAACTTAACTTCTCTATTTATAATATGTTTGTCTTCAGTTAGTTCCTTAATAAAAGTCTGTACAAGCTAAATAGTTTTGAAATATTTTGTTCTGTACTAAACAAGTCTGAGCTAAATAATTCCACTAACCAAAAATCTCGTCCAGAGCATAAAAAACTTCGGAGCAATATTTGTATAATTTTGCTGCTTGTAAAATAACAAAATCTAACATTTCTTGATTCTGGACTCATGTACTTGGCAGTTTTCAGAAGATTCTCATATTCTTTACTTCCAGGAACCATTTCCTCTGTATCCAGGTGAATCTCTGTATGGCGCTGAAAATTTTGGTAAAACATCTAAAGATTATTCCAGTGCCATCAAAGCCCTACCTGTTATTCCTGCTAACCATGCATTGTCTGTGACTGCCCTGGTGGACCATAATGATGGTATAACAGACCATCGTGCTGGTGATATGTGGCATATTGAGGGACCAATTACCTATATACCTACAGTAGAGGCAGTGAGTCTTCAGACTTTTAATTTTTAGAATTTCCGTCTTCTAGTATAGAAAATATTAAAAATAAAAAATGACTTTGATTGAATGCGCTATCATTGAAAGATGCCCAAAATAATAAATTAACGTTGAAAACTGAAGTCAGGGATTTCTTGTTTTTGGGATCACCTGATCACTGCCCATATATTTGATGTATTGTTGTCCATTATGATAGTATTATTTTAACAGGAAATCAATAAAATAGTAGAACCAGTAGTTATAATGATGAACCAAGTTTTAAAACTGTCCGCTAAACAAGACTGTACTGATAGTACCGGAAAGTAAGTTATACTTCTTATGTTATATACTCTGTCCTGATTAGGATTGAAGGTTGTATATTCAAAACAATTACATTGAAGATTTATACTTTGTTTACACTTATAACTTGTTACTTGTTATGCCTGCTTTTTGATGACATTTTTTATGATGCAGATAATTTTATTACCTCCATGGTAAATCTTCTCTTATGTCAATCAATCAAATATTCTGTCCATTATATCTGTTCTCATTATATTGCCCAAAATTGAGGTGGCTGTCTGGTCAAATGCTGCTGATGTTACATTTATATATAAAAAAGGTTATTTATTCAAGTTTTACAGCAATTACTTCAGTTGGGAAAAGTGTAATAAAGCCTGGCATTGACAGGCTGTGGGTTCTAGGTACACTTGAAATGACAAAAGTTGAAACAGTAAAGTTGTATTTTCAGGAAGAGAGTGACAGGAGAAGAATGGTACATCACAGAACAAGGCGCCTATCTGCTTGGAGTTCATGAAAAATTCCTGGAACTGGAAGAAAAAATAACCTTGACCCCTGAGACTGGGTATCATCTTGGTGCCACAGAAAGACTCACAGACTTCATGGGAAAAGACAGGTACTGGTTCCAAGCTTCCCAATGTATTTACTACAAACATCATATTTATAAGGTTTCTCTCACTAAATTGTTTACTACAAACATCATATTTATAAGGTTTCTCTCACTAAATTGTTTACTACAAACATCATATTTATAAGGTTTCTCTTACTAAATGATTAACTACAGACATCATATTTATTAGGTTTCGCTTATTAAATGATTTACTACGGAAATCATATTTATTAGGTTTATCTTACTAAATGATTTACTACAGACATTACATTTATTAGGTTTCTCTTACTATCTACAGACATCATATTTATTAGGTATCTGTTACTAAATGATTTACTACAGACATCATATTTATTAGGTTTCGCTTATTAAATGATTTACTACGGAAATCATATTTATTAGGTTTCTCTTACTAAATGTTTTACTATAAACATTCATATCTATAAGGTTTCTCTTACTAAATGATTTACTACAGACATCACATTTATGAGGTTTCTCTTATTAAATGTTTTACTACATATTTAATGTGTATTTAACACTAAATGATTTACTCCAGACATCATATTTATTAGGTTTCTCTTATTAAATGATTTACAACATACATCACATTTATTAGGTTTCTCTTATTAAATGATTTACTTCAGACAACATATTTATAAGGTTTCTCTTACTATTAATATGTATTTAATACTAAATGATTTACTACAGACATCATATATATTAGGTTTCTCTTTCTAGACTTTGTTGGACAATCAGTTGGTGTCAGTAAGATTTCGGTGTATTTGTAGGTATCCTGGGGAAGCATGGTTAGTAACTGGAGAACAAACAGATCAGATTGTACCTCAGATTGGTGTGGTGAGTAGGCTACATTACTTTCTCTCTCATTTTCAGGACATGGTTCCCGATACTTCAGTTTTTTTAGCCAATTTCCACCTGTCAGTGATACTGGTCAGTGGGGCTGATACGGATGATCACAAACCCATAAAAGCATAGACATAAGAAAGAAGAGAGAAGACTTTGAACTTGGATAATTCTAAACAATTTAATACAGAGTAATTGCCCTTGTCTCTAAAGTTGTTTCTATTTATAGGATATATTGAGAAGGGTAGAGAAGACTGTGTTAAGTAAAGGACAGTATTGTATCATCTTACACCCAGTTAATAAACAGGGCAAGTTACAGCTGGGAAAGAGATTGCTTAAAAAAGGATTAACTAGCTTCTTTCTTCACCCAGGTAAGTTAAGGAAAATACAAAATCTCTAATGACAAACCCTACATTTATATATACGTATACCTGATACATATTTTCTGTATGCTTTGCTGATGGCAAGTGATTTGTTTTAATGGTGATGGTTCACACAAGTAACAAAAGTATCAGTTGTTGGGCACAAACTTTTAAATCATATTTTATTGCTGTTGATAGAAAGAAACAACTTAAATTGATCCTTTCTACAAGCAGGTCTTGGCCAAATGTTTCCCAGATTATCAGTTTCCATTTACAGCTTGGTCGAATAGTTATTTGACTGTCACACCCTAGCTGAAAATATCTATATAGAACCTAGTATTATTATTACAGGAGAGAAACTAGAGAGTGGTATACAGAATGCTAAAATATTATCGGCTGATGAAACTCTAGTACTACAGGCTATAGAAGATTTTATAGATGATCTCGAAGAAGGTATGTATTACTGGTTTATCTTTAATAGAATAGCAGAGGCGTTTTATACACATAATAAAGGGGAGTGTTAAGAAATTTGTCTCTCTGGTGCATATATAGTAGGTCTCAACGACCATCTCCAAGTTCGACTGGAGTTATCTCAGCTGTTGATAAACTGATCTCTTTCAAAATTCTCACAGATATACTTCAACATGTCATTGTCCAACCCTGATAGTACAAAAGTCTAGTCGAGAAAATTGTACAAGAACTGCCTCAAACAAAACATCTTGTCCATTGATGCAACTTTTTTTGAACATCCAATATTCTAATCTCTGTTCAGGGTATGTGAGTGTGAATATGAGTGTTGTTGTAATTGTAAGTATTAATTATGAGAGTTGTAATTTTAGAGAAAGTGGCTAGAAAGGCTGGAGATAGATGGATGATAACAGGACCATTAGAATATATTCCACCAATACATGTTAAAATACTGTCACAGAGGTAGGATTTAAATTGAGAGCCATGACCCCCATTTAGTTCTAGCAATTAAACCAATTAAATTACAATTCTACAAATATATTGATGCAGTTTTCAAATTAAATGCACAGAGCATGCACTTGAGGAAAAACAATTCCTGTAAAAAACTGAAAAGCGGTCAAGATTGAGTCAAATAGAGATATAGCACACTGCTTGTTCCTTTTGCCTCCCAGCAATGGTCATAAACAAGGAGACCTAATGCACATGATCACATGCAACTACAGACCTTAAAACAAGTTCAAGTTCCACTGGACTATAGTGACCTTGACACATCCTCATGTCCCATGATCAGCCGGTTGGGAACCACTGGACTATAGTGACCTTGACACATCCTCATGTCCCATGACCACCCAGTAGGGAATCACTAGACTAACTACATTGAAACCAGTCAATTATAATGACCTCTGTCTATGATTTAACATTCTAGAGTGGCAGTACCATTAAGTAAGAATGAAGGTATTTATATACAGAATATTAGAAGTGGTGATGTGAGATCTGTGATGGGGCCATGTTCCTATATGTTAACAGAGTGGGAAGAACCCTGGGCTAAAATACTCACAGATGATGTGGAGGAATTGTTAAGGTATTTAGTATATGGCCTTTATATGTACTGTAGCTCATGTGCTGCTACCAATGTATTGTTGATTGTTGCTTTAAATTCCAAGTCTTGTTTAGCCGAAATGTTCTAACTGATTTATTTATTCATTTTAATTCATATCTTTTTACTTTAAGCACATTTTGCTTTTTGCATTTCTACTTTATACATGTCTCAACCTAAATAATTGACAAATTCTATTATTGGAAGTATTTGTATATTTTTAGACAAGGTGGTGGCAGTGGATCAGGTGATATTCGTAAATTAGCGTATTACGAACAGTCTATAGATCCTAAAGTATTACAGGTATGTTATATCTTAATCTTCGTTTATTATTTATGTAAAGAGTTACCTTCCCTTACACGCTCCCTTATAATTATGCTGATCTGTTCTGTTTTTTTGTTTTTTTCATAAGTGTAATAAGCTCAGCGCTGCAGACTTTGAGATCTGTATTTTTAAATTGATTAATAAATTCCTTGACAGTTGGTAAAAAATAGAAATAAAATGAAATGAATGAAGTTTTACGTCCTACTTTTCTGCACCTATATGGACTAATTGAGGACGGGGGTAAAAAATAGAGGCCGTGAATTCTTCCCTTGTGATATAGAAGATTTCTGAAATTTATTCTTTTTGATGATTTGTAGGGACGAGATAAAACAAGAGTTGTAACATATCGTTGTCCTGGTAACACAGCTGTTCAGGTAGGCCTAATATGTTTATTGTTGTATTATCTAAGTTAAATATTCATAATCTTACACTTATCTTTCAAACAGCAAATAATCAATGTAATCACAGTAACTAATCAATGTAATCACAGTAACTAATCAATGTAATCACAGTAACTAATCAATGTAATCACAGTAACTAAGCAATGTAATCACACTAACTAATCAATGTAATCACAGTAACTAATCAATGTAATCACAGTAACTAAGCAATGTAATCACAATAACTAATCAATGTAATCACAGTTACTAATCAATGTAATCACAATAACTAAGCAATGTAATCACAGTAACTAATCAATGTAATCACAGTAACTAATCAATGTAATCACAGTAACTAATCAATGTAATCACAGTAACTAAGCAATGTAATCACAGTAACTAATCAATGTAATCACAGTAACTAATCAATGTAATCACAGTAACTAATCAATGTAATCACAGTAACTAAGCAATGTAATCACACTAACTAATCAATGTAATCACAGTAACTAATCAATGTAATCACAGTAACTAAGCAATGTAATCACAATAACTAATCAATGTAATCACAGTTACTAATCAATGTAATCACAATAACTAAGCAATGTAATCACAGTAACTAATCAATGTAATCACAGTAACTAATCAATGTAATCACAGTAACTAATCAATGTAATCACAGTAACTAAGCAATGTAATCACAGTAACTAAGCAATGTAATCACAGTAACTAAGCAATGTAATCACACTAACTAATCAATGTAATCACAGTAACTAATCAATGTAATCACAGTAACTAATCAATGTAATCACAGTAACTAATCAATGTAATCACAGTAACTAATCAATGTAATCACAGTAACTAATCAATGTAATCACAGTAACCAAGCAATGTAATCACAGTAACTAAGCAATGTAATCACACTAACTAATCAATGTAATCACAGTAACTAATCAATGTAATCACAGTAACTAAGCAATGTAATCACAGTAACTAATAAATGTAATCACAGTAACTAAGCAATGTAATCACAGTAACTAAGCAATGTAATCACACTAACTAATCAATGTAATCACAGTTACTAATCAATGTAATCACAATAACTAAGCAATGTAATCACAGTAACTAAACAATGTAATCACACTAACTAATCAATGTAATCACAATAACTAATCAATGTAATCACAGTAACTAAACAATGTAATCACAGTAACTAATCAATGTAATCACAGTAACTAAGCAATGTAATCACAGTAACTAAGCAATGTAATCACACTAACTAATCAATGTAATCACAATAACTAATCAATGTAATCACAGTAACTAAACAATGTAATCACAGTAACTAATCAATGTAATCACAGTAACTAAACAATGTAATCACAGTAACTAATCAATGTAATCACAGTAACTAATCAATGTAATCACAGTAACTAAGCAATGTAATCACAGTAACTAAGCAATGTAATCACACTAACTAATCAATGTAATCACAGTAACTAATCAATGTAATCACAGTAACTAAGCAATGTAATCACAGTAACTAATAAATGTAATCACAGTAACTAAACAATGTAATCACAGTAACTAATCAATGTAATCACAGTAACTAAGCAATGTAATCACAGTAACTAAGCAATGTAATCACAGTAACTAAGCAATGTAATCACACTAACTAATCAATGTAATCACAGTAACTAATCAATGTAATCACAGTAACTAAGCAATGTAATCACAGTAACTAATAAATGTAATCACAGTAACTAAGCAATGTAATCACAGTAACTAAGCAATGTAATCACACTAACTAATCAATGTAATCACAGTTACTAATCAATGTAATCACAATAACTAAGCAATGTAATCACAGTAACTAAACAATGTAATCACACTAACTAATCAATGTAATCACAATAACTAATCAATGTAATCACAGTAACTAAACAATGTAATCACAGTAACTAATCAATGTAATCACAGTAACTAAGCAATGTAATCACAGTAACTAAGCAATGTAATCACACTAACTAATCAATGTAATCACAGTAACTAATCAATATAATCACAGTAATCAATATAATCACTGTAATCAATATAATCACTGTTATCACAGTAATCAATATAATTACAGTAATCAATATAATCACAGTAATCAATATAATCACAATAATCAATATAATCACAGTAATCAATATAATCACCGTAATTAATATAATCACTGTGATCAATATCATCACAGTAATCAATATAATCTAAGTAATCACTGTAATCAACGTAATCAATGTTATCAGTGTAATCAATGTAATCACTGTATCAATATAATCACAGTAATCAATATAATCACAGTAACCAATATAATCACAGTAATCATTGTAATCAATGTAATCAATATAATCACAGTCATCGATGTAATCACATTATTCAAAATAATCACAGTAACTAATCAATATACTCTCAGTAATCAATATAATCACAGTAATCAATGTAAACACATTAATAAATAAACTCACAGTAATCTATATAATCATAGTTATCATGGTAATCAATATAATCACAGTAATCACATTAGTCAATATAATCATAGTACTCGATAAACTCACAGTAATCAATATAATCATAGTAATCATGGCAATCAATATAATCACAGTAATCAATATAATCACTGTATTCAATGTAATCACAGTAATCACCATAATCAATATAATCAGAGTAATCAATGTAATCAATATAATCACAGTTATCAATGTAATCACAGTAATTAATATAATCACTGTAATCAATATAATCACAGTAATCACTATAATCACAGTTATCAATGTAACACTGTAATCAATATAATCACAGTAATCAATATAATTAAAGTAATCAATATAATCACAATAATCAATATAATCACTGTAATCAATATACTCACAGTAATCAATATAATCACAGTAATCAATATAATCACAGTTACATATCCATATAAATAGCTTATTTCGTCATCAGAACATGCTCGCATTATAAACCTTCTTAGATTACAATAAGTTGAAGAAAAAAATAAATGCAACGAAATGTAATCCGATTTTAATAAGATTGATATCAATGCTACGGCAGCATATATCAGTGTGATTGTAGCATATATAAATGTGGTCTTTGTTATTTCAGGTATATAACTATCAGAAGAAGACGGCAAGGGTTATTTTTGGACCAGATTTAGTAATACTTGGTCCTCATGAAAACTTCAATGTTTTATCTTTAAGTGGTAACTCCTCTATTTTTATTTCATTTTTCTTATGTTTCTTATAAGTATGCATTATGCAAGAAAAAATATTTGCAATATAATATGAAATATTAACTGAAAATGTGGAGTTCTTTGATAGAAACATTGAACGTAAAAAACTATTTTGTAATATTTGTATGTATTTCAGCTGGTAAACCTAAAGTACCAAATGCCTTAAAATCGTTATGTCTAATGTTAGGTCCAGATTTTATTACTGATATTATAGAGGTAGGTCTTTACATTATTTCCTTGCCTTGATCAAATATGCACCACATATGAAGTTGGTAAGCTGACATGGAAAAAGCATCTTATCTTTTTGTGGGAAAATAAAATAAGTCCATGTGTGTTACGTGCTGTGTATGAAAGATTCTGTGGCAGTTGGAAATTGATGGTTAATACTGCTGTCTTGGCAAATGTCCCTAATTGCACACTTCATAGCATTTGCCTGTCCTAAGCCCAAACAGGTGCTGAAAAGTAGAATGTATAACTTCTTTTGATTTTATTTTAGCCACATGTGAGTAATTTCGTTATGTTTTCTATTGAACAAATGCAAATGAATTACGATCAGCTAATCAGCCATGGAAGCTGTTATTTTTGTAACTATATCATCGTTTGATGAGAATTTATTATTATTTTTTCAGGTGGAAACTTCTGATCATGCTCGATTACAAATAAAAATAGCTTTTAATAATTATTTTAAGGTATGATTTGATTTTTATGATATAGCTTGAATTTTTTTTCATATCTGAATTAAACTCGACAAATAAACCTAACCTTGTGCTTAAGATCAATTTCATGCTTTTAACCCTAAGTCAACTAAGCAAGAATTTAGTTACACAGTCTCAAATCAAATATTAGACTGGCACATGTAAAAATCCTTTAACAGATGGAAATAAAAAAAAAGAATGACAATCAAATGTTGCGTTCAATAAAGATTTCCTAACTACATGTATATGTGAGGATTTACGAAATATATTTTAGATTGAATCAACACATGAAGAGAAAATATTTGCCGTTTCTGATTTTATTGGTTTTGCCTGTAACCAGATAGGTTTGTTGGTTTTTTTTGATTCTTCAACCACATCCTCATAGCCATAGGGGCCAACGACTGAACGGGGGGACAGACTGACTTATTGCCCGATTTTTAGTGATATTTTGCTCGATTTTTTGGAACTTGTTGCCCAAAAACATAATATTTGGGGGTGCAGCTGCCCCCCTGTTTCCTACAGCTATGCACACCCTTTGATACTCTTATTGACCAAGTTTGAGAACTTAATTTTTTTGTTCATTCTAAGAAGTTGTATATCTTCATTAATAACCATTTCTATGGTTTCCAGGAGGGAAAATACGAGGAGCTATAGCACAAGTTCCGTTTGATAAATTTCATCGCAATTCTCTGAAAGTTATACAATCTGCGGTTTTTGGTGTAGAAAATACAAAACTTCAATTTAACGTCAACAATCTGGTAGGTTACAACTGATTTTTTATTCCAGCAAATTACATGGATTTCTATTGGCTATATCATTGGCTATTGGTTGGGTTTTGTACAGGACCTAATTTCATATTGGGGGAGGGGGAGGGGGTTGGGGGGGGGGTTCAAATTGTGCAAATCTGATTCGCAAGGGTATATATTATATTATTATGACATTGATATCAATTTCATATTGTTTTGTCATATATATATATCACAATCATTAAGAACTTATATTATATATTTGGTACTTATTTTATTTCACTTCCTAGGTAATAACAAGTTTAGATGTTCAGTCTATCGAACCAGTTGATAGAAAGATGAGAGATTCATTGAGTAAATCTGTTCAACAAGCCATAGAAATATCTACCAGGTATATCAGCATTACTAAAGACTATTTAGTCATAATTAACATATTTAACCTTTAACTTTCACTTTGTTTCATCATATATCTTTACTTTGTGACCTAGGCCAGTGCCTTTATGAGACTGTGTTCTCATCACCACCTAACACTTTTTTAATGTTAGTTGAATTCTCAGATCCCTGATAGATAAAAAATATAACAGGTTTCAGTTCAAAACTATAATAAAATAGTTTTGAACTGAAATAAAATATAATAAAATACTGTTAAGCAACTATTTTTCAATATCAGATACAAAATAATAAAACATTATACATATATGTGTGTTACACCATGGCTTTCTGAAATGTCCTAATTGCTCAACAGTTCAGATAAAACTTCCGATACCTGTGTTTGCACATGTACTATGAAACACCTTTAATATACTTTAGGGCTCTTTGAAAGGGAGGCAGAGTTGACAAGTCTGGTTGAAGAAACGCTTCAGATTTGATAAAAGTTGAGGTCATACTTTTTCATTGACTGATGTTATTGACAATGATGTTCTGGATTCAATTTCACTTTTATTTCATCAATCTTTATAATCATTTTATATTTTTTTTTCTTTTCAGTTCTGTTGAGGCAGCAGCATCACATGAAGCGAAACGAAATGAACAAATCGCTAGGGGCAACCTGGAACGTCAGAAACTGGATAATGAACGTAACTCAGAAAGGGAGAGAACTAAGTTGTTAGAACTATGTGCAATGACAGCAGCTGTAGAATCAACTGGCCAGGCTAAAGCTGAAGCACAAGCCAATGCTGAGAAAACTTTGATAGAATGTCACAGTGAAATAGAAGGTAGGTTGAAGACAAATTTGATCAAAAGTCATGCCCCTGTATATCGCCTCTGCAATCAGATAAAGCACCTTCTTAAATAGTGAAACTGCCTCTGCATTTGGAAAGCATATAAAAAGCTGAAGTTTTCACACTTCTACATTAGCGAAATGGGTTGGGCTAACTCACCAAAAGTTAGTTTATCATCTAACAAATGAAAATTCATTGAAGGAGGTAAAGATGAAATTTTAAGTAATAAATTGCCTAGCAGATTACAATCTATTTGTTGGTAAGCGGTTGCAATGAACTTCTTTATTTTTGATGGAGATTCGCTTCATGTTGTTTATTAAACAAGGCTGGCTGGTAATAACATATTTAACTATAGGACTGAATCCAGGGGCGGATCCAAGGAGAAGCTCCCCCGGCTTGAGCCCCCCAATTTTTTGCCAACAATGCATATCCTGGTACCCAATTTAACCCAACCCTCTAAGAATTTGGCGCTTGAGCCTTTGGCGCTCGCGATTCCGTTGAATTTGAAGCATATTATATTTTAGAGCCCCCCCTTTCTCTTAATCTTGGATCCTAACCTGGAATCATGAATGGGTCATTCACAAATATTGATACTTGATGTTCAATGATTGTTATTATATTACAGCTGCCAAGTTAAAAGCTGAGGCTATGTCTATAGAACACAATGCTAAACTACAATCTCAAATACAGGTTGGATGTTTAAACACTTTTTCTCATAAATTTCACCATCTCCTCCATTGACTTCATTGACAACACGTACTCCAGATCTTCTTAGAATAAAACAACGATGACTATACGTTCACTTTCAGTTATGTTTACATGTGCCACCATTTTGCATGCAGTGTTCTTGTACTCTACTCCTGGCGAAATTGGGAGTGACAAAATCAACTTTGTTCTTGCTGTTAGAATTCTTGTTCTTTCATTCTATACAATATCAAGTTCTCAATTTTATTTCATTTCACTCAATTTTATTTTATTTCACTATATTTTATTTCTATTTTATAGATGAGAAGATATGAAATAGATTATTTAAGAAAAGAAAATGAACTGGAATTAAACAGAACAAAGAGAATGGCGGCCATTGAGGTTAGGAGAAAATATCTATCCCATAATTAGCACCCTTTTATCACAGTCTTCAAACACTTTTAAAGGGATATTTTCACCATATGTTTCTCAGAAACACTTCATCTGAAAGTATTTTTAAATAGTGTCATTAATTTCGATTTTAACGAGGTTAAATTTTATTTCTACATTACATATAATGTTTTACAGAAATTAACTAAGGCTTCGGAAACAAGCCAAAGCTTTTGCTATCATTGGACCTTGTTTAAATTAATTTCAATTTTTTTAGTGGTATGAAAGAAGCAGGTCTCAAGATGGTGATTTTGCTACAGTGACAAGACGTTGCTTTTGTTTGTTTGCGTTATATGAGACTCAACATGGATCCAAGATGGCCAAGGCGTAAATAAGGTCTATAATATTTGAAATATGAGTAATTATAACTATAACAATGTGATCTGTATTTTAGATCAATAATTTTGAAAATAAAGTACAAGCCCTGGGAGTAGAGACTTTAAAATCCATGGCTAGAGCTGGACCAGAGACAAAGGTATGAGAAGTTTTTCTATTTTAACACAAATTATTAGAAAAATAGGTGTGGGTGCCAGGTTTTCGAAACTGGGGGTGCAATGGTAAAGATAAACCGACAGAATATATTGGCATTGCGAGTGGAGTGAATAACGGGTGGGGCCCAAGGGTCTGCCTGAGCTATGTGGGGTTCTAGGGCGCAAAGCACCAGGAGGCTCCGGGGTTATAGCTATTTGACACACTGCAGGAAGGCTAATTAAAGTTATATTTTTTGATTATTTTGATGGTCATGTATGCGTCCGGTCGGCTCAACTTTATTGACAGCACTTTTTCAACCAACGGGTATCAATAATGGGGGGCATTGGCGCCATTGGTCTCATGACTTGCGTGCATATTTGAACAAAGATCTGATCTCTTTTGTTGCATTTTTCAGATTAAATTGTTAAAAAGTGTTGGTTTAGAGAGTATGTTGGTAACCGATGGCAACAATCCTATCAACCTCTTCAACACCAGTAATGGATTAATTGGAGCCAGTCCGACTAGTTAGACTGAACTTTATAAAGATATTTTAAATGTTTTCAAGTCTGCACAGAATTATAAAGGTTTTCAAGAGTAGCACAGAACTTTCAAAGTGAATTACCGGTACATTACTTGCTTTTAAAGAAGTATAACATGTTTTCAAAAGTTGAAAATAATTTCCAAAGCTTTTCAACATTTTTTTTCTCCAAAAATAAGCAACAGTACACCTATTCATTTAAAATATTCTTTGAAATCAAATTCTCAAAACTCCAAGCTACAATCATTTTGATTGATATTTAAATTTAATTAATCGCATTAATACGCTTTTTGAAAATTCCACTTATGTCAAACAATTATTCTGTAGAAATTGTTAATTGCATTACATTGTTTTGTAAAAGGTAGAATTGTGATAGATATTTCTTGTGATATTTGATCAACTTTAAATGATAAATTTTATGTTGTTAAATGAAGAATTTGACTGATATTAATGTACATTTAATATCAAGGGTTGTTCACAGCCTGGCTCCTGACTCCACCGTAGAAAACTATATTCATTTACATTACTACATATCTTTATATATTTTTTAAGATTTATTTACATGTATACTATATAATAATTATACTGTATTAACCTTTGTCAACGTCTTTTTTATATGCCCACATTATAATGTGGTTGTATATTATCGTCAACCCCGTCTGTCCGTCCGCAATTAGCTTGTTAACGCGATACAGACTACAGTTTTCATCTGATGTAAATTAAATTTGGTGTGATCATTTGTATTCGAAGTTGACGATTTTTCAATTTCTCTATTGTTCAGAATGGCCATCATACTCAGTGAGAGGTGAGGGCTCTTTCATCTACCAACCAATCTAGGCTTCTATTAATCAATAGATAGTGATCACATAGCACCTGGGTTTTCAACTGATTTTCTCAAATGTCCCCAAAAATGCGTAAGGAAATGACCATGTCCCCTGAATTGTCAGCATAAGTCATAGAAAACATGCAATTACAAAGCATGATATAGTCACAGCATTTTTCGTTTTAGGCAGGCAGTGGACACTTGTATTTGAAGATAATACAAACATATTTTTTCAGACCTATAGATCAGTTTGTGTCCCCTGGAGAATGTCGAAATGTCCCCAGTCTGGGACATGTCCCCCAGGTTGAAAATCTCGCATGACTCAACTCTCTCTGGTTTATATTTTGATTACAGCACTTGTAATATCATTTTATTCACCGACACACACATCAATATATTATAAATACAGTTCATTTAACAGCTGGGATACCCAGAATAATCCTATAACAAACAATCTTTGAACAACTCTCTTGGTGCTTTCTCAAACTCCTTTCCTTAAAATACTCTAACTTATGTAAAATAATGGCCCTTCTATCTTTGAATTGAACCAAATACTAAATTATGTTCAGTACCGTTTCCACTTCTACTACAAACTGCCTGTAATATCTTGATATCATTAGGCATTTTTCTCATATTACACAAGTTTATGGTTCGATTGGATTGAATTCCTTGACAAAAATACTGTAAACCATATAATAGATTTTCCAGTGTATTCCAGTTCTTTTCTACCAAGTAAATTAATGTTTCAATCTACAGTAGAAAAATAGTTCTTGTCTCCAAAGTGAATGTTTTGATCTACAGAAGGAAAGTCTTTAAAATATTCATATTCCAAAAATATACAAGAAAAATTCCTAATAAATGATGTTAACCCTTTGATGAGTGAAGCGACACATGACGTCACATATGAAAGGAGCAGAGAGAAATATATGTCTTTAATGTGACGCATGCTATAACGTCAAATCAAGTCACTCCCTACAGTATGACGTCATTATTTAACTCACTGCTCAAAGGGTTAAGGTATAAAACAGTGTTTGTAATACAGATAGTTCAATTCACACAAGCTACATTTGTTCTACGTTGGATAATAAAACTTATTCTAAATCGTAAACTATACATAGGCCTACATTCATTGTAGAAATATTCACCTACATCTATATATGGTAAGATCATCATAATAAATAATTTACTAAATAATGCTGATATTTGGCACCACAATATTGTTTCTTATCAAAGGGATTCTGATGAAGTTTTTCTAAATTTTTAAGTGTAATGTAGACACTAGAAGCATGAAATTTCAAGCTAATTGATACCATCAATGACCCCAATCAACATACATTTTTAAGTGTAATAGGGGCACAAATTCCATGGAATTACACACAGACAGCTTAGAAAACTTCTTTACATTCTCTTTAAATTCATGACTTTTCCAACCATTGTCAATCATCTATGCATGTATATAATTCAATTTTCAAATGTCGTTTTTCAATTATGTTAATTGCATGCACATCTGTTTATTAATGCCCATTTAAACCAATAAATAAATATGGTATAATTAATCCCTGACTTGCACAATCTAAGATTGGTATCAAGTGTTGAACACAGGTTCAATGTAAAAATAAACCTTAATAAATGCATAATAAACCTATATCAATTTGGTCTGAATTTCTTAAGAATAATCTCTTGGTATTCTCAGTTGACTCTCTCAATCTAAGATTGGCCTTTACAAACATACATTGTTAGTGATGAACTGTAAGAACTGTAGTGTTATTATGTTAAATTATTAGCGTTTCCATTCTAAGACCATAGATAATACTATGGTTACTGGTTCACATACAACCTGGGTTTTTAACTTCGGACATTTCGACATTCTCCAGGGGACACAAACTGATCTATTGGTCTGAAAAAAATAAATATGCTATATCTTGTTCCACAATTTAAGTTTGTATTGAAATGAAAAATCCTGTGACTATATCATACTTCGAAATTGCATGTTTTCTATGACATCTGCAAACAATTCAAGGGACATGACCATTTCCATACAGATTTTTGGGGACATTTGAAAACCCAGGACATACAAGACGACACCGAGGTATTTAGGTTTATTGTCTCAGGGTTGTTATTCCATTTTGTTTGTTATAAACTGTTGAGTTGTTATCATTTCCATTAGTATTGTTATTATTCCCTTTGTTATTATAATTTCCATTGTTATTGTTTCTACATGGTATATAATTAGGCTTGTATCCTTTTTTCATTTTCTCGTTCATTTTTTGAGCAGATTTATGAAGCCTCTCAACAAAATCAGGTACACCTACAATATAAGATTATGAAAAAAACTGATGAAATACGTAAAATAAAAATAGCAACAGCCATTATCTTAATGCACCCACAAATCTTGAGTTATGATAAACAATTGTAATTGTAGCCAATTCGTCCTGAAGGGCTTTCAGTAAATAAACATTCTGAGAGAAACAATTTTATACTACAGTACCGTGCAATAAATATTCGTACAAAATGGCGGTTTGGTTACATTTGCTCTACGACCTTACATACTTGTATATCGCTTGTAAATTATTACAAAGGGGGAAAACCATCACCTATGTGTCAGAAACGTTGGACGTGTCCAGGAGTACAATAAGCAAGTTTTAAGAAGCATGTAGAACGAAGGGGGTACATAGAATACACTAAGACTAAAAAGGCAACCTATTTTTATGTACGAATATATATTGCACAGTACTGTATATTCACAGGCACAACCTATTTCTTTGATTCAAAGGATTTAGCCTTGGATAATAATAAACAATTAATCCAAATCTGTCAAGAGATGTGTCTTTATGATGGTAATTGATAATTTAATGTTATTTAACAATGTGTATACACTCGTAAAAAGAGTTTAACATCCTACTGTTCTATATTCAATAATTGTAGTAAGGATTAACAGATTAAACTTACCTGATGAAGCCAACCAGTTATAGCAGAATGAAGGGAAGGCTGATTGTGGATCATCAAAATACGTTAAAATATAATCAAATCCATTCTGAGGAGAAATAAAAACATCATTAATTAGGTAAAGCAAAAATATTTAAAGTGCCTAATATGCTAAAAACTTTTTTTTAAATTTAATGATTTTTTCTAGTGTCATGATATTTGTAGTTTTGGTGAAATTGCAAGAACCACAGATGTCTAAAGGTGCAAATTGATTCAGTATCACCATTACACATTAAACTTTAGAAAACCACTTCACAATCTTGTGACATTAAAATTATTAGTCCAGGGGTCTTATTCTCGAACACTTAACTTAAGATGATATAAGTATTTTAGTCATCTGATTGGTTAATCGGTAAAATTGATTTTGAATTTAGTTCTATAATCCAATCAGATTACAGTATTTCTTAAAATTCTGATTTTATCTAAGTTAAGTTTTCGAGAATAAGGCCCCAGGTAAAACCATTTTTATTTCAATCTGTTAATAAAATGAAAAGTATAAAGTTTGTATAAACTCTTACCTCGTCAACAGTAGAGTGAGGTTTTATAACCATTTGTGATAGATATTGTTTGACTCGTACGTAATCTTTAGTTACTGGTATATCAGGATGTTCTATAGCCTTCGCATTTACTACTAATACATTTCTCTTTGTATCTTCCTGTTAAAATAACAACACAGATATAAACATATAATATACCCTACTTTCCAGAAATCCAAAATGAAAATCATGATATTGTCTCTCAGACCTCTTAATCTTTCCCAGATTATCCGTATCCATTTACAGCTGACCCATTTACAGCTGTTAGTGAAGATGACTTGTAAAAGGGCATCAAGTTTTCACTCTCCAACCCACCTTTCACCATTTGTCATGATGTCATATTAAGAGACCAACACAAACTGTGCTACAACCCTTCCTTGATGTCACTTAAAGGTGTTGAAAACTCAACTACTCTTGTTACATCACTTTACTCTGAGCCTTAACGCCTACCTTATATCTTCTAACATATAGATATTCTCTGTTATACATTGGATACTGAAAATAAAATCAACATGACAATCATATACACAGCCGGTATGCTGTTATCAATATTAACCCTTTCAACCTGACAAGCCGGTATACCGGCCCATCCTTACTTTATACATACCCGACAAGCCGGTAAACTGGCCGTTGTCAAGTGACGTCTTACAACGTTAACGTAATACGTTTTAAGAAATAGTGCTGGGAGTTCAGGGTATATGACGTTTTAGCCAAAGTAATGTCAGGGTTCAAAGGGTTATTAAAACTTACAGTATTCAGGCTTGTGTTTATTAACAAATATCCCCATTTTTATTATAAGAATCATTATAAGAATATAAAAATAGTCATATAAAGTTTTTTTTTCATAATAAAGAGGTAGGCCTATTTTAAACAATGTATATGTATCAGAGCCTTGTATTTCTTCTATTTGCATCATTCCAATTTCCAATCAGATGTCTGTGATCAGTGTACAATAAGGTAAAAACTTACAGGGTATTTAGTTAACCAGTGTACTATCTCTGAACCTGTGTCTTTATGTTTATCTATAATGTCTATATTCAATGCCATATTTTCCCATTCTTGCCAGAAATCTAAATCCACCTGAAATAATGAATATTACTTACAATCTATACGTCGTATTGCCATACATCGATATATCGTGCCAGCACTATGAATGATGGTATTTAAATATTTCAATCATATAAAAAACCAGTGTGTGGACTAACTAACTAGGGGCCTTATTCTCGAAAATTTAACGTACAATGATTTTAGTGCTCAGCTCATCTGATTGGTCAACCGCTAAAATTAATTCTAAATACAACTTTATTATCCAATCGGATTACTGTATTTCTTAAAAGTTTTCGAGAATAAGGCCTCTTGTGTACAATTCATTACCTGAACGTTGAAGAAAGCTCGAGCTGGAACATCGTCATATGTACCGTACACTGTAATAAATATTATACATTATCTATAACAGCAATAAATACCATACACAATCAGGGAAACTTTGCTTCCCACAGGAGTTATGCAAATTGACCATGTCAGTCTTTGCTTGTCATTACAGGTGTTATGCAAATTTGGGTTTAGGGCTGGGCGATATACCGGTATCACGATAAATACCGGTATGGGAATTCATACCGTTAGTAATACCGTCGGATGAAAAAATATCGAAATATCGTTCATACCGTAATATACCGGTTTCATTAAATTATCGTGATATACCGGTAACAGATTCACTAAAAATTGGCCATTGTTTTAATAACATAAAAATTCACGAAGAATAATCCGAGAGTGAGATCTGTTGTTACTAAAAATAGACCGATGTCCCAATTTCAATCATTTCCCGACCCTCTTGAATGAAATGTCGTCGCAATCCGTTTAGGCCGTACTTTCACTTTTTAAATATAATTTGCTTCAAGTTCTACAAGATGTTAAAATATTTACAGTAAACAGATCATTCTGTTCAGTTTAACATATGGGAGCAAAATAACATTGAGAATCCGTTAATTTGTCACACCTTTGATTAAAATAACCCAAAGCCCGAGATTTGGCTCAGAAACGATGGAGGCATGATTGTTACTATTAATAGTATCATAGTCACAGATTGTGCCGAGTAAGGAATATACTGAAGATGACCTTTCGGCGGAGGCGCAGCATTTATCGAAAGAAATACAACACTTGTTCGTATCAAAATATTAACAACTTATAAATATTGTATCCATTTCCGTAGATTTAGATATCATCGGATTCGGTTGTTTTTTTCCCCTGTGCGTAGCCTCTATCATCCAGTCCCTGTTAATAGCTTTGTCGTAGAAAGGTGTAGACTGGGCATCAGAGACTAACCCGTACGACCTTGAAATTTAGACTCAATGTCACGGGAATAAAATGACAAATGCGAGTATGATCACTTTCAAATATAACTCAGAAGATATGAGGAGTATAAAAAAAGCCATTTGTGAAGAAATATGAATGTGTAGGCCTGGGTGAAGTAGAAACATTGTTGTTGGAAATGCAATATTATCGCTCAATAATATGGTGTCTTCGTTTTGCCAACTTGTTGATAATTTTGTTTGGAAGGGTACACTTTATTTACGGTAACTGTTTTACAAAGGTTTCTCCAGGGTCGAAAAGAAGGTGAAATAAATGCTTCTTCCTTGCTATTCATATTTAGTACTGGTATTTAAATAGGCCTACAATTCTTGAATTAAGGTTATTTAATGATACTATTCATCTCTTTTATTAATCATACATAGCTCCTATATAGCAAGAGTTTTAAAGTCGAAATAAATTAGATCTATTTAAAAACAAAACAAAATCTGTTTATTTCGGTACCCTTGTTACTAGGGTAAATACAAAAACATGGCAGCGTTGGTAGAAAATCTTGATGCTGGAGCGTTGGTACCAAAAAAGAATAGAAACTTTCTCACATCAAGTGTTTAAAACAAGTTGTAAAATTCAGATCCGGTTGTAGAATGATCAAATTCATAGAAACCAAATATCGCGATATATACCCGTATCGCGATATAATCAGCCCTAATATCGCGATATTACTTTTGACCAATATCGCCCAGCCCTATTTGGGTTCATATGTCAATTTGTAAAGATTGAGTATTTGGCTTTTTGCCCTATCTAATTTAATGAACCGTGTCAATCTCTGTTATCTCAAATCAGATGACCTAAGTCTGGTCATACTAAATTGAACTTTACCCCTGTTAATCAGATTACATGTATTTATTTTATTAGGTCATCAAGGTTCAACCACAACTCTAAATAATAATAGAATAGAATTGGAATTAAATTTTAAATACAGCAACATTTGTAGAAAAAATTTCATAATTTGAAATCTCAAAATTCGGACATCATTCCCCTTTTGAATGCTGTAATTGTAATACAGGCCTACCATCGGACAAAATTTTTTTTCAGTGGAATTGCTAGATCCATGGAGATTCGAGTGAAAATTGGAATGTAGCAAAGCTATAAATATCCATAAAATATTTCGAAATCTCTTAACAATCTCTTCAAAACAAAGCATCATACCTCGATATTCATATAAATGACTGTTTTCTTCGATGGGTTTTCTCCAAACTTTTAAATGTTTTTTATCAATAATTGACTCCCAGCCACCCGGTAAATTTTTGGAACTATTAGTATTAGCATGATTGACAAACTTGGTAACTTCTTCCATCTCATCTATACACCTACAAATATACAATATTATATAAACAATATAAGATTTGACCGACATATAGAAGCGAGGAGCACATATAACAAAACACAAGACAATATTATGGAATATAACACACTTCTTTAATAAATGTCATTACATCTGATGACAACACGTGTATCTGTGTTAAAACGTTATGTGCCTAACTGTATTAAAGAAGTGTGATTTATTCCATAATATTGTCTTGTGTTTTGTTATATAAACAATATGTTATTAATACATTGTAGGCATTAGGAAACAAGGGCCTGTTTCTCAAAAAAAAAAAAATGCAATAAATTCTGTTGTAAGTTCTGCATTTTGCAATGAATAATTCCACATTTACGACAAATTTTAATCACAAGACTTTTTGAGAATCGGGCTCTAGGCCTAGGCTTATATAACCCCACTTCATGATAACAAGATGATCACAAAATCAAATCATAAATCTTTCACATTAATAATAGTCCTAATGGGTTGCCAAAAAGTTATTATTATTATCATTATAATATGATCAGTGGACAGAAAGTAATTAATGTCTTTCTCTAATTAATTGATACAGGTAGAGGTCGGCTTACAGTTGTTCCTCCCTTTTACAATCCCAACCCGCCAGGTCTTCTCCTCCCTGTCCTTTCCTTTCCACCCCTTTTAACTTTAAGTTGTTAATCCTAGTGAATTCCACTCCCAATTCCAAATGTCATAGAAGCCATCAGAATTGATTTCTTTGACATTCTTAATCAGAAGTTTAGATATCTTTAATAGCATTGTAAATATTATATCTGAAATCGAATTTGATTTTTTCAACATGACTAATTTATCTTATCTTATGTCAGGATTGACCTGGCTATGCTAAGGCTATGGGCTATGAAATTATTAAAGAATTAAAGTCTAAATAAAAGAAGGGTTTCTGTCAATTGTTTGGCTGTTGGTCGCTGTATAAGTATAACATTGACAGAAGTAACTTTACACACCTGTCACAATCTTCATTAGTAATATTGTCCCTCTGCCACGAAAATACACTGGCCCCTAATAAATACACCCCTCGATTCCGCCCAGAACAACCACCTCTCTTAATCATTCTGGAGAACAGCCGATTTCCATACAAATTCCTGTAAAACTGAACAGTTTCATGCAGTCTTTTTATTCTTTGTACCATCAAAACTTGGCACTGTTTGTTTAACACACTGCATAGCTGAAATAAATTATTCCTGAGTTTCGTTGAATATTCACTGAATCGTCGAGTAGAAAAATTTCTTGTTTCTCCAACGTTTTTGAACTTTGGACTCAAGACATTTCTGATTTCAGACGATAAAAGTGTTTTGGAAACGAATCCGTTTGTGAATAACTGCGGCTGAAATCTAGTCACTCTTTTAAACATGTTGGTGTCCAACTGTAATTCACTTATCCATTAAATTCCACACAAATCCTTAGAAAAGACACAGAGATCGTTACTGCGAAATGATCTGATTGTTGCACATGGTCATAATCAATGACCTTCAGCCTTACCAACCGATAAATAAATTCTTATTAGGTCAATTAATTGAGTGCAACTTTCTTGACGTTAACCTATATATTGTGATTCAATTAATTCAATTTTTATTTACATTGGGATTTCTTCCACATAAAGTGCTGCAAGGTTGGAATAATTGAATTTGTAAAATAAAATATTTATCGGCTTGTATAAAAATGTACCGTTATTCAATGTTACCTTGACCCCTTGGAAATGAAGGTCAACACGGGATTTCAGGAGATTTCCCGTTATCTCTACCTTGACAACCGTTTAATTACAATATGGCCGCCGTTTCTGGCAGATAATTGTAATCACAAACTTCATTTGAGATCTACACAATAATGGACAACGTCGGAAATTTAGAGCTTACGTGAGTCAATTTTGCTTTTATTATTTCTTTCATTTATGCCATTTTTATTGTCAATCATACCGTATTGTGACATTAAATCAAGATTCAACTCTCTAGACCAAGCCAAATCAAATGTTTGGGATAGAATAAAAGTCCGAAACTTCCCAGCCTCTGATACAGTGATAGCTATCTGGACAGATATGGCTGGAACAGAGTCAGAAAAACTATTACATAAAGGGATTTTCCACACCTTACACACTCAGCCTTCAATGGCGACCAACAGATCTAGTTTAATTTAATTTAATTGGAAATGGAAGGCCTAATCAGTAATTCAGTTAATAAGTGAAAGATCATTGCAAAGACTTTTACCAGTTAAACTTTTCTCCTCTATGAAAATTGTTTCTCAAGCTTAAATGAATAAAAATCAGTGAAAAAGGCACTGCCATGGCTGAAAAGTGTGGACAGTTATTTCTTGTTTACCAGTACGGTACCGATACCCTATTCTCTAACTCTTTTTATATATTATATGTCAAGCAGTTTTTTTTGTTATTTATTGTAGCTGGTGTCAGGGGTATAATGGCGGAGAAGCTCAGTATATTGATGGTGATGTTTTATGTTATCAATGTGGTCGAAATATTAAAATAATAGCTGAAGATGGAGTGGAAACAGTGTTTGCTTTTAAAGGTCAAGGTGTAGGGCCTATAGCAGTCCATAAATTAAATAAACATATAGCAATAGCTGAATATTGTATTAATCCTAAAATCTATATTTATACCTACCCAACTTTTAGAGAACACATGGTATTAGAGGGTGAGTTATATTCTTCTTAGAAAATATTTCAATGTTTTGTAGTGAAATTAACAGAAAAATCAAAGTTTGGTTCAAGAAATTTCTTTATGTTTATAAAAGTATTACCATACGGTATGGAAAGTCTTTTAGTTGAATCCTTAAACCAATCAAGGCTGCAAAAGTTTTTTTATATATTCAAAGTCAGTCAATTATCAATAGTTTCACACATAGACCTATACCAGACTAATTATTTTGTATAATTTTGTAATTTTAGGTGGTGCCAATTTAGAATACCAGAAACTGACGTTTTCAAACAGTGAATATTTAGCAGCTATATCTGGACTACCAGACTTCGAACTTATTTTATGGTAGGTTTGATCTTATAACTTATATTTCTACAAACCTCATGTCCTATACACCTTGATTTAAACAATATTTTATTTCTATGATTTATATCATATACACATGTCTTTTATTCTGAGTAGGCAAGTTAGGCAGCATTGTTGTTATATTCCTGGAATTTACTTCATTGCATACTGCAGGTTAATACGTTTCCTCAATATGTTGAAGATAAAAAAGACATAAAGTATTGTATTTTAAGATTTTGTCATTTCTGAGTTATCTCCCTTGACACATTATTTAAGTTGAAATTCAAAATTTCCTTACCCAATAACTAAATTAAATTTCACAATATTTGGTAAAATGAAATAGTTTATGTATGTTTTATTCTTGTATATTGTAGTTTTACTCTTACACTTGGCTTAAAGAGCAATATTTGAACATTTTTATTGAAATTATCTCCCTTTAATAAATATTCCATTTCACAAAATCAATTCAACAGTTTCCCTTGCCCTCTGAAAGGCAAGAATTATTTGAAAATCACATTCACTATTTGATATACTCTTGACATGACAAATTTCATTGCCTTATTGCCAATTTAAGACAGTCAACTATCTTTGTTGATTTAAAGTTGTGATCTGTTTGGCCAACAAAGTGCCATGAATTCATGTTCTTTCACAATATGAAATATTATTTGTGCAGCCAGCACTCTCAAGAAATGTTATATCTAAGCTTCCATCAAGTTTTAATGTTAAGTCTGATTTTTTTCCAGGAACTACGAGAAAGGCATCAAACTAGCGTCTGTTAAGATTGGATCAGAAGTTCCGACTAGTTTAGGTTTTGATCCGTGTAACTGGCGTCAACTCTGTCTAACTACAGCTGATTCTATCACAATCTGGCTGACTGAACAATGTAATGATCAATATGTCATTTTACCACAGTAAGTCTGTTTATTTACTAATAGGGGAATACTCAGCATTTCTTGGGGATGTTTTGGGCCTTGAAGAAACATCAATCACATTGCAAGAAATACTGAATCTGTATAGACATGCAAAATCTCTTCAAACATGCCTTGAAAAGAAAATGCACTTTTCCAAGAATACATGTACTCAGAAGTTTATCTAAATGACATCACACAGAGGTGTTTTTGTTTCTGCAATTTGGTTTGTTAACTTCCTTGACAATTGAACAACTAATGATGTTAATTGGGGCCTTTTTCTCGAAAACTTATCTTAAGATGATTTTAGTGATCCAGTAATCTGATTGGTCAGTTACTAAAACCTGTTTAAAATTTGAATTTTAACTAAGTTAAGTTTTCGAGAATAAGAACCCTTGTTTATTTCTTAAATCAAATTGTAACGTGTGGATGGAATATAATATATGAGCTACTATACCTTTTAGTAAAGTACGAGTACCAGTTGCCGACCCGTCACAGGAAGTTGATGATGAGAAAGATCAAGATAGATCACCAACTCGAGTCTCCACCAGAATGAGTCGTTATACCGTCGACGTACCGAAAGCTGCTATCGCTGGTCTAGTAGGAGATAATACAGATTATTTACATACTATACAGGACAAACTAGAACGCTGTTCACCAGTCTCACAGGCCTGGACACCCACTGGAGATGTTTTTATTGGCTGTCAAGGGGGACAACTTCTAAAAGTAAGTGATTAATCAATTTACAAACGTCTGAAGATCGCATAGCGTAAAACTCTGTATCACAGCATTTTTCAGGTTTTAATATTTCTATATCTCTCTACAATTGATGTATTGGGATTATCGGTTGTAACTTTGTACTAATGACTAAATTAAGAAAGCACAGGCACAGGACGTATAAGTTTAATGTTCTTTTAAAATGTACATATTAGCTATTTAGTGTTCGTAGTTCTAAATTCTGTAAACTGTAGATAATCTGAAATTAGCAGAAGAGGTCAGGGTAGTTTGATGTTTGTTTAGATCATAAATTATGATTTCAGGTAAATGATGAAGTATATAAAGCAAGAGTAATGTATTATCCACCAAAACGACCAGAAACAGCTCACTCTAGAGCGTCTAGTGCTGTCGAACCTAATAGTAGAAAAACAACGTTAACAGATATACAACCTATAGGTATGTACCAGTAGTCATTCTAATATACCTTAGATTTTACAACACAGTTTCCTGTCAGTCAGTATTACCGTTTGAAGGAGATGACATGGAAAAACCATCTTGTGGTTCAGATGGAGCAATAAACCAAGGGCCAGTGTCCAATAAAGCTGTGGAAATGATTAACATCCATAGAGGCAAAACTGTTAATCAAAGTCTCATCCAAAGCATGGTGAAATAAAGAGCAATAGAAGGGGATTTCTCCTAAGAGAATAAAAATTATTACTAGTAAAATTTCTCTCATATAACACTATGTAATCTGTTATTATCTGTATTTCAGCTGAAGAAGATGGTAATCTATTGTTACAAGGTTGTTTAACTACTCTAGCATTACATAGAAAAGGTCTTTACGCTGCAGGCGAGGTATAAACACACAGTTTTATTACATTATTGTTTAAGGTTTAAGGGAAATGAGTGGAAGCTTCTCTAAAAGACACTGGCCTTTGATTCAAACTTATGATGTAAAAGTTATTCTGATATGACTTGGTAACTTAACTGCTTTATTTGTTTATAGGCTACTCAGATATATTTGTCATATATTATGTGGCCTGTACATTGGACAAATGGTGGTCGTTATGTTTGAGAATTTGGTTCTCAATCGGGGTGTGAAAGTCTGATGACCTTAAATAAGTCATCTTCACTCATAATTCCAGTCAACCCAGCTATAAATGGGTATGGATTATCCGGGAAAGATCAATGCCAAGAGGTTTGGCCAAGGACCAGCTGGGAGAAAGGATCCTCTGCTGGGAGAATCATGTTGAAAGGGTTAAATCATTTGAATAATGTTATAATATTACAGGATGGTGTATTAAGGTTGATAGATATTAAAGGGAATGAATTCCGTATTTTAGAACATTGTGTTCTTGGTGAACCAATAACCAGCATGAGTTTTAATCCATCTTATAAAAATATAGTGCTTGGATCTAGTCAGGTATAGTTTAGAAATATTATCAGTGGACTTTTTATAGCAATCAGAATAGTTGCTTGCAAACTGTAGAATATGAAGTTTCTCTGCTCATTGGTTTATGAAGGTACTGAAAATGGGATTATTGAATGAGGTGCTGAACAGAATAGTATAGAACTACATAAAAATAATAATAATAATAATTCACTTATATGGCACAAATTACTATTCAGTTCAATATGATGCAGAAAGGACATGAAACTTATTTGTTAAGTTAAGAGGGACAATGAAACATAAATTCCAGTTTAAGAAAGGTTACACACTGTAGCCTAAAATGTGTTTGTCAGTAGATATTATCTACAGTATGATGTAAAACTCTATCATTGTATATTTCAGGGCTCATTATTCTTATATACACCTGGTGAATCAACTTGTGCCAATAAATTAAAATCAAGTCATTTTGGCCAGTTTGTAGGAGTTGGATGTTTAGCACAACCCTCAGATATTCTCATTGTAAGTATAGTTCAGATTTTGTTGACTGTACAGAAAGGGTGGGCCAAACTACAATTCAGAGAAAAGTTTGAGACAATTAATTCATTATTCTCTAAACTATTATAAGTTTTTGTATAAGTATGAGGGTAAGGAGAAATGAATTACAAGTATATCAATACTTAATCTAAAAAAAACATGAAAACAAACCAATGCAGCCAACTTTTTTTCAGTCTCTCACAACACATGCCTAAATGGCATGGCCCTATGTATACATTAGACAATGACAGTAATCTGAAATCATTGTGACTATGACAGTTAAATAAATACTGGTATCTGTTTTCAGAGTGTGAGAGAAGATGGAGAAATACAGGCGTGGTCGTATGATAGAGGAATGTTATTATCAACTTTATCTCTTGAAGCCACGGTAAATATTACTATTTTATATTATACATGTTGATACAGCTCAATCTCAGCTTTCTGTATCTAAAGATGAGTATTATATGTTGATTAAGCTCAATTTCAATTATCTCTAGCGCATCATGCAAACACTCTATACTCCATCTTCATGAACCCAAACTAGCACAGAAGGTTCATTGTTTATTTTTTTTTGTTAGTTACCACATCAATAAATAATACCGTAATAAAAGTAAACTCTTTATTTTACATGGGTTAGAATTAGGCCCAATACTACAAGTGATAAGGTCCTGTCTCACAAATTGAGCAGATACAATGAAACAGTTTTAAAAAAAGTTTTGAGAATTTTTAAACTAAAAGTCAGTGCAAGTGCTGATAGTGGGCTACCCAACCCTACTCGATTTTAATGCATCGACCAGTACAAGCTAGTAAAATAATATTAACTATATTGTTCTGTATATTTTAGGCTGTAAGTTTATCATGTAGTCCAATGTCTCATCTGGTAGCCGTAGGAACACAGACTGGATTTGTTTACTTTATAGACTACACCAACTTCCAGTCACCTCGAATAGTAGACAGGATCAGAATGGCTCGAGTTCCCATTACACACTTACAGTAAGTTCTATTCACACATTTACTTTACATCTGGTCACCCTTCCATTTCGCAAATATCAGGCAAAATATCATTCCTGAAACTTTGACACTTGATTTTACATGGAAGAGACATTTAGAATTAGCTAGAATTTATAATGAATGTCTAGGACACATATAAGTATCTTTCTGTCAAGTTTCAAATAGATAGCTCAGTGCAAACAGTTTAATTATAGTCTTTCATGAGAATATCATGTTGTGAGAGCAATGGTAAGATCACCAAGAGCGTATACCCTTATACAGGAAGGCAGTAAGATATAAAACTCTGTTCCCCCAGCCCAGTAAGATATAAAACTCTGTTCCCCCAGCCCAGTAAAATATAAAACTCTGTTCCCCCAGCCCAGTAAGATATAAAACTCTGTTCTTCCAGCCCAGTAAGATATAAAACTCTGTTCTTCCAGCTCAGTAAGATATAAAACTCTGTTCTTCCAGCCCAGTAAGATATAAAAACTCTGTTCTTCCAGCCCAGTAAGATATAAAACTCTGTTCCCCCAGCCCAGTAAGATATAAAACTCTGTTCTTCCAGCCCAGTAAGATATAAAACTCTGTTCTTCCAGCCCAGTAAGATATAAAACTCTGTTCTTCCAGCCCAGTAAGATATAAAAACTCTGTTCTTCCAGCCCAGTAAGATATAAAACTCTGTTCCCCCAGCCCAGTAAGATATAAAACTCTGTTCTTCCAGCCCAGTAAGATATAAAACTCTGTTCCCCCAGCCTAGTAAGATAAAAAACTCTGTTCCCCAGCCCAGTAAGATATAAAACAGTGTTCCCCCAGCCCAGTAAGATAAAAAACTCTGTTCCCCAGCCCAGTAAGATATAAAACAGTGTTCCCCCAGCCCAGTAAGATATACAACTCTGTTCCTCCAGCCCAGTAAGATATACAACTCTGTTCCCCCAGCCCAGTAAGATATAAAACTCTGTTCTTCCAGCCCAGTAAGATATAAAACTCTGTTCTTCCAGCCCAGTAAGATATAAAACTCTGTTCTTCCAGCCCAGTAAGATATAAAACTCTGTTCTTCCAGCCCAGTAAGATATAAAAACTCTGTTCTTCCAGCCCAGTAAGATATAAAACTCTGTTCCCCCAGCCCAGTAAGATATAAAACTCTGTTCTTCCAGCCCAGTAAGATATAAAACTCTGTTCCCCCAGCCTAGTAAGATAAAAAACTCTGTTCCCCAGCCCAGTAAGATATAAAACAGTGTTCCCCCAGCCCAGTAAGATATACAACTCTGTTCCTCCAGCCCAGTAAGATATAAAACTCTGTTCTTCCAGCCTAGTAAGATATAAAACTCTGTTCTTCCAGCTCAGTAAGATATAAAACTCTGTTCCCCAGCCCAGTAAGATATAAAACTCTGTTCCCCCAGCCCAGTAAGATAGTAGAATATAAAAGTTATATTTCAGGTTTACGTCTGATGGTGAATATCTACTATTAGCTGGTAATGATCAACATGTTTATATAATAGATGGTAGACCAACAACTAAATTTGATGTTTTAGGATATACTGGTGAGTAGTGTCTGAACAAAAACCACGCAAGAATAATGATCCTAAATCCATGTCATCATATTTGCAATACATTGGTAGCAGCTTTTCATATGAGGTCTTTGCTATGATTTTTTCTTTCTTATTCAATAAAAGATGACACTTTGTTTTTTAATTCTTGTAACAGTGAAACACATTCTGATTGAGTGCAAGCATCTGTGCTGTGGTGTTTGTTTGTGTTGTTCTGTGATATGGTTTTTAATTTTGTTTGTTCTGTGATATTGTTTTGATTTATCAATTTTATGTCTGTTTTAATGTTTTAGTTTTGTTTTCTTGACATGTTTATTTTTATCGTGTTCTGGATCTATATAGCCCATTGGGTGCTGGTGCTCCTAAATACATTTCATTTTATTTAATTTTAATTTTTGTATTTTCAATTGATAATAGTATTTATATTCTGTAGAATATGAAGGAGATATTATATCTATGACATGTTATAATAATAATACTGAAGTTAAAGTTGTCGTGACAACCAGTACCCATACAGACAAACGATCTGGTGCCAATAAACTCATATATTTCACCATTCCAACTGATATCACTAAAGGTAGGTCTTGGTACAAAAAGACTTTATTCTGGGAAACGATCTTGTCCTCACTAGCCTATATAGGTGCAGAAGAGCAGAACATAAAACTCCATTTCATTTCATTTCTGTGAAAAGCTATCAGCTTTGTATGAAAATATGAAATTACATTTTAGGTGTACCGAAGTACAAAATTAAGGATTTAAAATATTCCTTGTTCCCTGGTTACTTTTGGATAAGTTGATTGTACCCAGGTTTCAAATTGATGATATCCTATCAAAAGGAGACCCTAATAGACACTATTGCAGGGTGTCATGATGACATGAGCATAAAGTCTTTGAGAATAACACCCCAGATCATCATCGTTTCTAAATATTTTATTTAAGATATAAAAGAGAAACATGAAAGTTTGAAAGGTAAATTTAAAGATGAAGTTATTAAGAAGATGGACCTTCACCTGACCATACCATCTTACGGAGCTTCGATTGGTGAAAACAACACTCTGTATACCATCTCACAAAACTCTAAAAAAATAATCACCATGGCTTTACCTGATGTCAAACCTAAAAAGGTAGGTTTTAAAATGATATATTAGTCTTGTATTCACTTGATAAAATGAAAGAAACTTTTTCCAGCATAATACTATGTTTCTTTTGACCGGATTGCCCTTGACCAAATTTTTTGAAATTGATTTAACAGTGATGAAAACATAAGTTCACTAGGATCCTGTCTACAAGCTGGTCCTTGGCCAAATCTCTTGGCACTGATATTCCCCTTATACTGGATTATCGATACATATTTATTGCAGGGACAACTTGCATTGGCCAAACTTCATGTGTATAGAGTCCACTTAAAGGAATAATATAAAATTAAGCATAATTAATGGTCTCTGATTGCCTAATGAACATGGGCATTCCTGGGTCATTAGTTATGTTAAAAAATTGTAGCGTATTTTTCTGTGATCGCATATTGTTAAGTTTTTCGCTTGTTTGTTCCTCATAATAAATATTCCTTGTGGAACAAACATTATTATAATAAATGATCAGGAACTCTTATCATATAATATCAGGGTTAGGGTTAGGGTTAGGTCTAATGTTATATAATAAACAATTATTACATTACAAATGTTTTTTGGAACAGTTATTATAGTGGAACTTATATATCATTACAACCAATAAATCATTGGAATCACTGTAAATGATTGTTGTTTTCAGTTAACAAGTCCTGAATCGTATCTGGTACCAAGTAGTGATGTGACAGGACATCAACTTCCTGGTGGTCGTCTAGCTCTTTCACCTCATGGTAAATGGTTGGCATCCTACAGTACTGATGGTAGTGTCATCTTTAGATCTATTGGAATGATGGTATGTTCTTATTTTTTATCTTTTAGTTACACCCTCTGTCATTTCTAGCCAAAAGATATTTTATTTCTTGCGTAATCTCTTTATGAATATCAGTTTGTCTGATTTTTATTTTATTGACATTTATTTAATCTTTATGATTTTGTAACACCCTTCCTTCATCCTATATCGAGTAGATATTTCATTTTTAGACCAAGGACCCATCTCTGTATGGTTATCAAATTGTCTGCAGTCAAGTCTTTTCTTTTTCACACACTGAGTATAGTAGAATATTTGGACAATCAGTCAAAATTGGATATTTCCTAAAATATATTAACAAAGTCCCTAATTACTTACCAGTTAGTTCTTGGCCAAACCTCAAGACATTGATCATTCCAGGTCTCTTTCCATTTAAAGCATTGGTTTGACTATTTAATTAGATTACTAGTATATATTTACCTTGCGAAATATCTTATATTACAGGATAAGACAGTGTCTATTACACCACATGAATATCATTATAACGGTGTACGTGAAATCTGTTTCTCTGATGACGGTCAGAAAATATTTACTATTGGCTTCGATGGTGTCCTCACAGCCTCTTTCTGGAAGTAAGTCCATATCAAATATTTCGTCTCAGTTCAATGCTGCCAATCATTTGTTTTCTTCAATACAGAGAAGTTTTTATTAAGTTTGAATAATAAAATTCATTGTAATTAACCCTATAAAAGATTAGACAGATTAAGATTGTTAGATCTGAACGACATATAGAGACAAAAAATGTTTGTGTTTTGACTCCATTTGTCTTCCATGATCTTATGACATTCTCATGCAGTGGCTGTTCAAAGTTATATCATATTCAGCCAATCAAATAGTCTGTTTGATAAGAGATTTACTGACTAGTGTGAGCAGTTGAAATCATTGGATATTCATTGTTAATCATTGACTTTCATGTAAATTTTGTTTGGTTAACTTTTGATATAACTTATTATCTCTTAATTAATCTGATTGTGATTAAAGGAAATTGTGTGCATTAGCTATATATCATTAAATTTTACATTTTATTTTACCATTTCTAGTTTCACTTCAACTGGAATGACCAAAGCAAAATCTGCAATAGAGAATGCTCGAAGTAGAAAAATGAGACTAATGGGTCCTCAACAGCAGGAAGATGCAGCATTGGCAGCCATTACAGATTGGGTTGCTCCTGATGCAGCCTCGAGAACTAACTCAACCCTAGACAGAGAGGAAAGGGTATGTTATGATTTATTTATTACATTACAACCACGTTAATCTGTCAAAATGGGACTTGTCAGCTGACATGGACCACCCCTAAATTCTTTTTCGTTGTGAAGCAAAGCCAGAAAGGTGATGAGATACCAATTAGGTTTTTATGAGAGCACTTATTTCTGATAATGTTCATAAAGATATTTGATTTGTAACCTTCATGTTCAATTCAGAGAGTTCGCAAAGTTGATATTGTGTATTTAGTTTTTATCTAATCTTTACTCCTCTCTGAGAGTTCACATAGCTTATGATGTTTAATATAGACCAGGCCTTCTCAATTAATTTTTGTAAAAGGCCAAATAGGGCTTAGCTAGCATAGCGATCAGAGCATTTTAGCGGTAGGATTCACTCTTGACGTGCCATTCTAAAGGGCGTTGCGGGCCGCCATTTGGGAAGGCCTGATATAGAGCTTATTTATCAATATCTGAATTGTTGTTTTCAGGAGAAAATAGAGAAAGAGAAACAGGCAGCATTAGAAAATGAAGAAATATTCACAACACCAATTCCGTCAAAACGTATTGATAATACTTGGCTGGAGGACAACCAAATTCTGGTAAATTTTCTTATGATACCAAATACCTCACTGAAATAGAGTTAGCCTACATATTTTTGATATAATTTTTAGTAGGACAGCACTTTAGATTTTGTATTTTTTCATATTTAATATAACCAGAATTATTCCTGATTGAATTTTTAGCTTAATTTGGCTTTCTGTGCACAATTAAATGTATAATGTATAGTAATGGTTAACCAATAACTAGTGATAGGACAGAGTGGGATAGAATAGTAAAACCTACTTGAGCACCACTGAAAATAAAAGTACTAAACTCTAACAAACTTTGAACATTACATTAGTAGTATATGAGTTTACAGAGTGAGTGCAGTGCTGTCAAACTGTAAGCTCTTATACTACTATTATTAATTATGAGGAGGTATATCAATTATAAATTAGAAAGTATTCAAAAGTGGTCCAGAATACCCTGTTTAGCACCACTTCCGCCATTTCTACTCATATATATTAATTTTTTTGAACTGTTAAAAAAGTATTGTATACAGAAAACATTAGGTAACCTTATATAATACAAGGTGATTGCTACATTGAGAACAAATTAGTTCAGCCAATCAAAATTAATGCTTCGAACAAAGTCAGCTGCTCTTGCCCATTTGCCAGAAAAGATGTCTGCCTATCATGACTGAGTTATAATGTTCTTCAGATCTTGAACATTGATGATGATTGTGCTGAATGCAATGTTTTATCCACAAGTATCTCTTTCAGGCTATCTTAGAGGAAGATAAACAATACGCAGATAAAAAACATAATTTACGTTGTCAAATCAGAGACATTAGAAAATCAGTGAGTAGTTTTAAAAATTGTATTATTTTGGAACTAAAATAGAGGGTGCTTCTAACAAAGGTTTGTTTACCTGGGTCCGTATGCATAAAAGATAACTTGGGGTTAAAATCCAACTCTGAGTTAAAGGGCCATTCTGCTTTTTTGAAAAAAGTTTCCAATATTAAAATAATCGCAAAATGCTACTTGAGAGTATTTTTAAAGCATGCTTATTGTATCTCTATATCTTCTTGATCAAACTGAATTTGGTTTTAAAGGGTTAATTACAAACAGGGAGTACTTATTGTAAATTAAGCAATTTGGCCTAGTTTTGGTGTTTGCCCTTTAAATGGCTCAATATTTCTGGCTGAAACCTTTCAAATACACGAGAGGGACATTTCTCTACAATTAGGCGTTTATTTTACTCAAATCTGTTCAGTAGTTTCCTATCAGCGTCCAAAAAACATAACACACTTAAAAACCTTACGTAAGGTTTTTAAAAATTTTAGCATGTTTTTAGCGTTTAAAAATTAACGGCTGGATTTTTTTAGTTAAAACTTTCAGATACATTAAAGGGCACATAGTTACAGAGTTTTGTGTAAAGTTTTCACAAATTTGAGCAAAAAAAAATTTTGACCAAAAAAAAATTCAGACTGTCCCTTTAAATTACCATTGACTTAACCAGGTTTTGATGGGTTAAATATGGATTTAACTCAGTGTTAAGTTTTATGCATATGGCCCCTGGCAAACTGTACTTCACCTACTAACATTATTTAAAATCAGGATTACTGAAAATATTTGCATCTTCATTTCTCATGAAAATCACAAGATTTACTGATACTGTTAGTGAAGTTTTTACATCATTTAAAATGTTAATTTTTTTTCAGATTCAACAAATGATGTTGTTAAATGAATCCCAACCAGACATTGAGAAATTGAATCGACATGAATTTGATTTAGATATTGATGAACAGACTAGGTTACAGGCATTGGGAGAGGCTGAAGTTCAAAGGGTAAGCTGCCATCTTGGCTGGCTGTTGTTTTTTTGTGTCATATGTCAGTCATGTCAGACTGGCAGACTAGAATTCTAGATTGTTTAATTTTCTGTAATTTCTTGTCATGTCTGACTGAAGCCTTAAAATGTTGTTATCCCCATCATTATTTTGCGTTTGTATATATCTGATTCTTTTCTTCATTTCTAATAATGAGGATTCTATTTCCAAATATGTGACAGAAGTAACACCTTAAATGACAAGAAACACAGAATCATAAGATGAGCTCTCGTCAATTTAAAAACAAATGATCACATATCTATAACATGATTGTGTTTATGATTAATTATGCTAATAAAAAGTAAATATATTTGTAAATAGGTGCGTGAGGAAATTGAATTTGACAATTTAGCTAAAATGTATCTACGTGAAATGATTTACAAGGAATGCTGGGAAGATATGAAGGTCAAAGGTCGCTCTATACAGGTAAAGAGTTAAATATATATATCTTAAAGGGCTGCAAAGGTTTCTGAGGCAGTTATTATTACACAAGGGACTTGATATGGTGATATCATTCGAGATTCTTGAGTTACACTGTATGTTACACAGAATGATAGTTACTTTTCATTATGAAATATTTACTCATTTAATGATATACTTTCTTTAATGAAAAGTTCATTAGCTGCTACCAATGTATTACCAATATGTTTACTTGGATTTCGAGATTTGTTTTGCAGTTGGAATCATTCGTGCTAGGTTTTATTATTGAAATATATTTTGAGCAATCCAATTAGTATCCATCTATAAATCTAGGCTATTATAAATTTCAGGCTTATAATTCCTCACTAGAGGTGGCTAACTTCCCTCTGAAAGAAAGACGTAAAGAGAGCCTGGAGATGTTAGAAACTGTTCAGACCAGACGACAAATGGAAATAACAGCTGCTGAGGTAAGAATTGTTTATTCTCAGTGGTAGGGGGTATAACAACTGGTGTCAATTGAAAGAAACAAATAACAACTTAGGTTCATGAGTATTCTGTCTTCCAGCTGGTCCTTTGCCAAATCTCTTATCATAAGGCCTTAAATGACTAGTAGTCATACTTGATGTCCAATGGACCCTAAACCCAGACGGACATTTGAACGGGTCAGACGATCATGTCCGGAATATAGAGCCAAATCAACATCCCTGATGACTACTCAAGGTTACCAGATTCTACAAACTAACTGAGATTACAACCAACGCTCACCATTTGTTTCAAGTAACCAAGAAAAATTTTCTTAATTTGATCTTGTGAAAGTGAATGAATATAATAAAATTTTATTTGATATATCATAGATCTAATATTATCTATTCCAGGCAACTAAAGCTGTTTTAGAACCAACTTTAAAATCAACATCTATTGCAGTAAGTTAAATTTTGCATTTTCTTTTTCTGATGGATCATTCTGATGGTCGTTCTTATGCCTTAAGATATTTAGCTTGACATGTTTCTTGACATTGAGAAGTTTTCTTCCAATTCATCTCTGTCAGATGGGGTCACCCTGGTCAAAGAGGTTTCAATAGAAAAATATCTTGTCTTCGGGAGAGAAAATAAGCTAATACTAGTACAAAAAAGAACAATCATTGTTTTACTATAAAAATACCTCAATTGTGTAATTCTTCCCCGAAATCTAAAATTTGTAAGATATATATTATACGATCGGCTAATATTTCAAAATTTTCTGATGAAAATGATAAAAAATGTGTTATTTTTGAATATTTAAAAGCCAGCGAGTGGTTCGGAGAGTGTATTTAGTGTCAGTAAATCTCCAGTAAGTTGGAAACCCTGCTTAACAAAAAGATGATTTTTTTCCCTAAAAATGATGTGGAATTTGATATTTGAATATTAGTAAAAGAAATCTTTCAATGAATATTTATGTAGTTGAAATGATCAAAATTTTCCTTATAAAATGATTGAAGTTAATAAGATATCCAGTATCCTTAGGATTTATGTGAATATTCATAAATAAAAAAGTAAGTTTTAACTTTTGTGAAGAAAAAAATCATCTCATGTTGATAGGCCATAATATTGATATTGTAAACAGCAGACTAGTTTGAATATTGTCTTGTTTTTATCATTTTATTTTGACACAAGCTTCTAGACTTTTTATTTTTTAGATGTATTTTATTGTTTTTGTCAGCTATTATGCCTTTTTTGAGACCATTCAACTACATTTAGCAATGCCATATTTGACCACATTTTCTTCTGCTATTCATGATCATTTGACATTTAACCAATCAAATGCTGTGGTATTTATTGCTAAATATTGACTTGAATTTCCTGCTAACAATATGTTTGATTGCTTAGTAAAGTTATGATAACTTTTGATTTCTATCTACTGAACATGATACAAAGAATAATTTAGTTTGATGAAAGTCAATAATCAAAAACCTTGTAGAATAGGGTTTTGAACACTGTGAAAAGTTCTATGGATTCTGTTTGGCTGAGATATTGGGAAGGGCACTAGATCATTAAAGTCTTTATGTCATTGAACTTTATAATGAATACAAATAGAACAATACATGTTTTAAAGTTTATGACATAATTTTTTGCTTATTTGTCTGTATTTATTTAGTTCACGTTAAGCTTATAGGCCTGTTACGTTGTTTTCTAAACTTGATTTGTCACTATTGATTGATGATATTGGTTATTGTCAATATTTATTCTTATAGTACATTTAAATTACTGTATGTAAGGCTTAGTTTTATACCCACTCATTTTGGCCTCCCTACAAACATCACTGCATCTTACGCAAATTGGAATGATGCAAATTGATGCAGTCAGAAGTTCCCAATACATATTAAAAGTTCTGGGGCCTTATTCTCGAAAACTTAACTAAGATAAAATCTAGATTTTAAGAAATATGGTTATCTGATTGGATAATAAAGCTGTATTTAAAATCAATTTTAGTGATTGATTAATCAGATGACTGGAACACTAAAATCATTGTTAGTTATGTTTTCGAGAATAAGGACCCAGAAAACTTATCCCTTAACAATCCCTTTAAATATTGTGCTTTTAGGCTTATGATGTGTTATATTTACTGTGGGCAGTTTAAAGTATTTTGCCTGTAAACCTACTAGCAGCATTTCAATGTTCTTGCTTTTAGTACAGAGTATAGATTATTATTATTTTATCTGTGCATCTTACAAATTTTTTGCTTTACAGAAATAGTTTTTGATAAAAAAAATTGTTTAAGCCATTCATCCTATAATAGAGTTATTTAAGACAAGGAATGAACTTTTTTGATTCTGTCGATATATATTTCATAATATTATATGAAAATTATCTAAACAAAAGTTCTTTTGATAGTGAAGATTAAATATTAGTAGGAAAGTGAATGAAAGTGTTGGTTCGAAATGAGTGAAAAAGGGTCGTTCACAGCCCCTGTATTTAATGAGGGGTCCTTGTGAACACTCTGTGAATATTATTATTATTATAATAACAGGATGAGGAAGGTTTGGAAGGAGAAGAATTAGAAGAGAACGGTAAAGAACAACCCTCTACAACTGGTAGTCTAGGAGCTCTGTACGGTGGAGGCAGTGATCTATTCTACAGTCAATTTGATCTACATTGTCGAGAACAGAAAATATCACAGATAGTTTTATTAGAGGTGAGTCACTGTACTGGACTGGGGCCTTATTCTTGAAAACTTAACTTAAGATGATTTTAGTGTTCTAGTTATCTGATTGGTCAATCACTAAGATTGATTTTAAATTAAGTATCATTATCCAATCAGATTGCAGTATTCCTTGAAATCTTGATTTTATCTAATTTGAGTTTTCGAGAATAAGGCCCCTGGTATTTATGGGAGGATGGGTGTGGAGCACATTACAGAGTGGCCTGATTATTCATAGTGGTACCAATTGGCACAGCATGTTGAATTGTGGGCTTTAATTCTGACAATACAGATTGCTGAAATTGAGCTTTCTTTGGCTAGGTTAATATAATTTAGAAAACTGTATGACTTAACTACAACAGGTCATTTAAAGATTATACAACAGTTAAGTCCCTAGTTTCTCAATCAGTTGCCAGAAAGTAGCACGGGAAACAATTTACTTCTGTCTGTCCAGTCTTATTTTTCACTCTCAAGTCCATGATGTTGACTCGGTTTGACCCTTCAACAACTCATTAATTACCTTCTGTTTCTAGGATGCTCTATACAGAATTAAAGTAGCGTTTAACAAGGAATTTGACGAAGTCTACCAGAAAAAAGAGCAGGAAATAATGAAGATTAAAGATAAGAATAAAAGAATAAAGAAGATTATAGAAGATTTAGACCTAAAGGAGACTGTAGTTGAACCTGAATTAGGTGTTTTAGAGAAACCAGAATTACTTCTAGAAGTTAAAGACTCTGAGGTATGCTATGAATAATAAAAACCAAGCAGGAACGATCCAAACTGTATAAGAAATATCGAAATCCATGTAAACACATTGGCAATACATTATTATAGAAAAGAATATTTATTACAATATCCCCCTGCATATCCAATGATCTAAACAATACTTTCATATATTTCTTCTATGGATGATTTTGGTCAAATAGAAATAATGGTATTAGATAGAAATGTATTTACAATCAGAGCAGTTGATTTGTTTTTTGCCAACAGACATTTTTATCGTAAAGTTATAACAGCATAGAATCTTTAGAATCCTGTATACCAGCTGGTTCTTATTCTAACTTCTTTAAGATGATCCTCGGTCAAACTTTTTGAAAATAATATAACTTAGGTTCTTCTTGAACATTGACAAAGGTTGAGCAAAAATATCTGTCCTGTTTTTAGGTAACAGTAGAGAAGTTCCTGACACCAGAACAGAAGAAAGAGGCTGAAGCTAAGCAGAAGGCAGAAGAAGAAAGAAAACTTCGTGAAAAGGGAGATAATATTCGAGAGAGAGCTCTAGATATGATGATGGGAGGAGTACTAGAAATTAAAAAAGAGGATGAACTCAAAAAGGTGAGATTAAATTTTCATGAATTTAATAGTAGGACTTTGATATGTGGTTGCAGCTTAACTGGCTTCATGGGCCTTATTCTCAAAACTAAATTAACATAAAATTTTAATTTTAAAAATGCAGTAATCTGATTAGATAATAGACCTAAATTTAAATTCGATTTTAGTGATTAACCAATCAGGGGCCTTATTCTCAAAAACTTAGCTTAGATAAAATTCCAATTTTAAGAAATACAGCAATGTGATTGGATAATAATACTTAATTTAAATTCGATTTTAGTGATTAACCAATCAGATGACAGATGACTGAAACACTAAAATCACCTTAAGTTGTATTTTCTAGAATAAGGCCCAAGGGTAATTTCTATGACTTGAAGATCGGGTACAAGTTTTTGACAGTAAAGCTAACTCTGTGATTCAATATAATAAATATATTTACAGGATGTCCCTAAACCATTATTTATGACAACAAAAGAAGCCGAAGAATGGACAGAAGAGGAGGTGAAGTCAGCTAAAGAATACGAGAAGAAAGTTCAAGATTTGAAAGAAGAGAGAGAAAAATACAGGAAGGTTGGTTTCATGTTATATATCTTTTTGTTTTGCATCTGACTTTATTTTACATCACTCTGTGGGAAGATTGGCTTTTATTCATTGAATTTCCTGTCTTAATTCTTCATTAGCGTATTCAGGTTCAGAAACTTTATTTTGTTTTAATTTCCATCGCGTATAAGTTTAGTAACTTGTGTATAAAAAATGAAATAGAACATAAATATGTGCCTTTAAATCAGATTGGATTCTTTTCTAATAATTATAAACAACCTAACAAATATTCATCAAAGCCAAAATGAAGAAACATTAGTTGACAATACTTTAATATTTTGAAAAGTTGAGATTGAGCTTTACTAGCTTTGAAAGCAATATTTAATGTTTTATCTTGTATAATATTTGATTGTTAAAATTGTGTATTACAGCAATTAGAAACAGAGTTACGAAAATTAGAACAAGTAATAGCTGATAATATGACAGGTTTCGATGAAGTTTTAAATCAATTATTTATGAAGAAAGTTAAAGTTATGATGGTTTTATATCAGGTAGGTTGAGTAATTTTACGTTATCTTGCCTCCACACAACAAAGTGCCCCTGAAAAAGGTGAACGCGCCTCCACAAAAGCAGAAAGCACCTCTGCAAAAGGAGAAAGTTTCTCCACAAAAGGAGAAAGAGCTTCTGCAAAAGGAGAAAGCTTCTCCGCAAAAGGAGAAAGTGCCTCGGCTAAAGGTGAAAGCACCTCGGTAAAAGATGAAAGCGCCTTAGCAAAAGGAGAAGTCACCTCCACAAAAGGTGAACGCGCCTCCACAAAAGGAGAAAGAGCCTTTTCGGTGACATTGTTATCTAAGAATTTGTCTCCCAGATATACACAAAATTTTCTTAATACATTAATAGAAATACATCAATTTACAGTTTGTTTTCGTTGAAAAGTGGACTATTAGATTTTTCTGCTTACTTTATAATTCAAATGAATTGTTTATATTAATTGTAATCTGAATATTTATTATGTATTTGTTGATATAAATTATAGGAAGATTTAAAGATTAACCGTCTAAGATATAACCTATTAATAGAAGAAGAATTAGAATTACAAGAACAGGAGCTCAATACTAAATTAGAACACAAGAGAGATTTAAAGGTAAGCCACAGCTCCAGGTCCCCCCTTGCATAAACAATCTTTCAACATGAATTAATGAAAAAAGTGATCAAGATTTTTTTTGTGAAACTTGACCAATGAAATCCAATAAATTTAGCAAGAAAGACATTTTTTCCTATGAAAGCTTAGAGAAAATAAAGATTTCTTAATTCTTATTTAAAAATCCAACAATTTCAGCAATTGACTACTGAAGCTGTGAATGAATCGAAGAAAAATCTGGAGAAATTTCGAGATGATTATGACAGGCTGTTAGCAGAAGATAAATTAATGGATAAAACTTTCCGGAGAGAATTTAACGATGTTTCTGCTGTAATGGCTGACACTTTATTTAAATTATTTAAAAAGAGACCAAGGTAGGATATAATGTTAAACATTGAACTTGTTAAACTTTTTATCAATAACAATTAAAGATCCCATCAATGCCAGTTGTGATAGTTATGGTTCAAAATGGTTGTGGTTTACTACAAAACAATTCAATATACTTGTCAATTTCTGAATTGTCAAACATTCTCTTTCTTAAACAAAACTAACTAACTCACTGAGGACTGAGCAGAGGAATAGTAGGTGGTTGTATTATATAATAATAATAACTAGAATCGTGAGACGATACTGGGCAGTGCGCATCCGGTTTCGTCTATGGGTGAAATGTGTCATATTTAATCCATACATATAAATTGTTTGTATTCGGGAGTGAAAAGTAGAATAACCAGTTCACGTTCGGTGAAAAATGGAACAACTAGCGTGTGATCGGTAGTGAAAAGTCATCTGATTAAAAAGTCGTTGTTTTTTTATGTACATTTTTATACATCATTAGAAGTAGAATAGTTAAAGAATATTTATTAATATTTTTCATAATGCAATATCATACATATGAAAGAAATGAAGTGAAATGAATGGAGTTTATGTCCTATTTTTTCTGCACCTATATGGGCTAACTGAGGGCGGGCAAACGCCATGCAGTGTGCAATGAGGGAAATTTTGCCTGACAGCGGCATTAGGCTGTTTTTTCCATGAGAGCCCCTCCGACGGGATTGAACCCTAGACGTTTAGGTTGACAAGCAAGCGTCTTACTCACTGACATACCGCGGACCCCTTCATATCATGACACCATTACTTGATATATATGATATATAATTAACATCAGAATTCTGAATGCTAAATTTCATGAAAGTTCGCAGTTCAGCTCGTAATTTATCATCTTAAAGCAAACTTAGCCAAAAATTTATATTATTATTTTTTTTAAAAACATTTTAATGGTCAACGTTTTTAGACATGCAGTTAAAACTTTTTTTTTAAATGACAGAACCAGAACAAATTTTCTTCTTTTGGCATCGGATCGTTATCTTCTATATTTAGATTTTATTTTTTCATTTTTACTACATAATTTAAAACGTTAAAAGCGCAAGTGACAATGTAAGAAAGTAAGCACTTGCAATTGTCAGTTGATGGGATAGAACTGCATTTGAACATATAGACAACAAACATTTGTCAGTTGAAGGGAGAGAACTGCATTAAAACATACAGACATCAAACATGTAAGTTTTAATCTTATATTTTGCAAGCAAGTGTTTTTTCAGATCATTTGAAAAATTCTTAATATAGTTTAGTAGGACACAATTCTCCCCAAAAAATTTCATTGTTGTATTTTAGTTTTATGATATTATATAAAAAAACATTTGTTGTACATTATATCAAAACATTGACCAGTGAGAAGCGTTAAATGAAACAATACACTGTACACTAAACATGAATTGATTGACGTGCTGAGGGTATGATACATTGTAACACAACAACGTAGACTCTCACATACCACCAGATATGGGTGGCTTAGAGAGTCAGACGCTTGCTCTCCAACCTGAATGTCCACGGATGAATCCCGTCAGTGATACAGGTCGGAGGGTTGACATGGTAAGGGCGTTCAATCGTGGGTGTAAATAAACTAATGTGCCAATTGGCCGTGCATGTTAAAGATCCCTCGACAAATGAAAATTGATAATAATATCAGGCTAATGCAAAATTTTCATAATTGCACACTGCATGGCGTTTGCCCGTCCCCAATATAAGTGCAGAAAAGCAAGACGTAAAACTCTATTCATTTCATTTCATTTTTCAAAAAATGGAAATTTTTATAATACTTCCTCTGTAATATATTTTTTCCGGGTCGCATACATTATTTATCTCTTTTATGATGACCATTTTTAACATAATGCAAACAAATATTTTCAAATATCTCCAAAACTATGGAAGTTAAAATTTCAAGATTACAAGCTAATGACGTCAAAACCGGGAGTGATATAAAGATTCTAGAAATATTTTTTTGTTCAGAATCAAATTGTCTATCTACCTGTTAGTTTTTAGATCGATCGAAATTTTTTTTAAAAAAACACGCACAGTTTCAATGGAATTTGACACAAAATTTGCAAGTTTTAAAAAGCGCAATTTTGATTCAAATATATTGTGTTATATATCATTTGAAAGAGCAGATTTAGCATAGTAAAAATGAAATAGAATTTGTGACGTATGTAAATTAGGTCACGTGACAGAGCTCTTTAAAGTTAGAAATTGCAATTTTCAAATGGCGATAAAACCGGAAGTAAACATCAGAAATCGGAAATGAATATATCATCTGATAGATCTCGTCAAGGGCAATAATTTTTGTACAGGTCAAGAGGTCATCAAAGGTCAAGGTCACTAGATATGAGCCTTGAAAGTTTCGGTCATTACTGAAATTCTTGTTCCGGAAATGTAAAGAAATTGAAATCGACAACCTACATTTTTTTTGCAATTGATTGCAGAAGTCGTAGATTTCAAAATTAAAAAAATCCGATTAACCCTCGGTTCTGAATTAAAATTTTAAGAAACATAGGTCAGTTCAAGATGGCGGCTGATCCCTTACACCTGGATAAAATTTCATCATTTTATTTTTTATGTATGACCAAATCTATGATAACACAAAACATTTTTTTCAAATATCTTCAATATTCCGGAAGTTGAAATTGAAAGTTTAGAAGCAAATGACGTCAAAACCGGAAGTGATATCAAAACTTTAAAAATTGATTTTCTTTGGAAATTTATATGTCTATGTTATTGAAAGGTTTCAGATCGATCGAAATAAAATTGCAAAAGTTAAAAAAAATCCTTTAAAAAGTGCTCCAAAAGTCAGCTACAAAAGTCAAAAATATGAATTTTTCAAAATTGCAATTTGTAGCTATTGGGTTAAACAAATGAACTGAAAAGGACCGATCACAATCTGTTGGAAAAATGAGTTGAAAATGGAAAAACCCTGAAATACGACTTTTTAATATACGTCATTTCCGGTTATCCAAAAATGCGCCATTTTACATTTAAGCAACACCGAGCAGTTAATCATCACAGGAAATGATGTCAAGTTAGGTGTGGTATGTGCAGTTTTGGCTGGGGAGCGTGACCAGAAATAGACAAAAAAAAAAAAATAGTCAATTGCAAACCAAAGCAGTGCGTTCGACAAATCGAACGCACTGCAATAATAAAATCTTTATTAGAAATCCAGTTACCAAAGGTAATCTTCCCTGGAATCTACTAACTACAAATAACATATATACAAGTATAATAATAGTATTATTGTTTGCTAGATGCCATAGGTTTGCATCTTTCCTTCTCAAGATAAGAAAATTTGTGATGCCATGATGGCCAGTGGTAGTATGTAATAATTTCAAGCTAACCATCAAACTTACTATGTCATTGTAGAGGTCAGAAGTTTAAAGGTGCTGATACACCAGTGTTAGATCCCTCAGCTCCGAATCCTTTCGCTGAACGTCCCTCAACAGCTCGACAGAACGCTCAGAGTAAAGTAGCCATGGAACAAGCTATTGAGGAACTCGATAAACTATCTAACATGCCAGAGAACTTGGAGAATCAGATCTGGGAACGTCTGTGTCATTATAGACGTGAAAAAATAGAAAGTGAACAACTGGTGAGTATAAAATATCTTCAAACATTTATTCCTTAATCAAACAAGAAACAACTTTTTTACAATATTAACTTTTGGCAACCCTTGATTCATGCTTACTCTTTACACCTGATGTTACTTTTTTAATGTACAACTTTTACTCTTGATTTTGTCATGTTTTAGTTGCAATTTTTATTAACAGAATTTTTCTGCATGTACATAATTTTTTAAGCTTACCATTTTGATGATGGTTGGAGCTTAATTTGTTTTAAAAGAAATAAGTTTACTTATATCTTATTCTAAATCAGATCCAAAGAATACTCTTGACAAGATCAGTTTATTAGTGTCCTTTATGCTTCCATCAAATGAATTTATTATTTTTATTTCTCAGGTAAAAACTAAAGCTCTAGTACTGGCTGAGATGAATGCATTTTTACAAAAACGTCAAGAAGAAGAAGATTGTTTAAGAAATGAAACTGAAGATATAATGACACAAATAAACAGGTAAACGGAGTTTATTGTATTTAGTTATTTACGAACAGATAAAGAAAAGTTGAAAAACACAGAAAATATCAAATTGTTTATTCAATAAAGCAATAGAAATTATAAGATCTCCCTTAATAAACTTAATAATAAACTGGCCTTTTTAAAAATCTTAAAAGAAATATTAATAACTATTTTATCATGCACGACTTTGTCCCCAAAAAGTATAGATTTTCCCCAAATATTATCATTAGGCTTCTTTTATTTGTATTTGTAGTTTTTCTAAAGATAATCTTTTGTCGTTTTGATAATTATTGGTTGTATTTTTTTAAAACACTTCTGGGTCCGGTTTCTAGCATTGAAGTATGTCAAAGTCCGATATTCGACTTGAGATTTTCCTACTATTTCTTGCATAGAATCAAGTCAACTTAGTGTTTTAAGCACGAAATTGATCTTAAGCACAAGGCTAGGAATTGGGCCCTGGGGCCTTATTCTCGAAAACTTAACTTACAATGATATTAGTGCTTGGGTCATCTGATTGGTCAATCACTAAAATTGATTGTAAATACAGCTTAAGTATCCAATCAGATTACTATATTTCTTAAATCTGGATTTTATCTAAGTTAAGTTTTAGAGAATAAGGCCCTCAGATCTTTGATTTTAACAAAAGTTAAAACACTATTTTTTTTAAAATTTCAGATTAAAAGAAGACCGTCAGAGATTTACTATAAATTTAGAAGTTCAGTTATTATTAAAACAAGGTCAAGTTGAGGTCGATTCAGGAAGATTTGTTCATGATTTTAAACCCAGTGCTCTATTACATCGCAATGTGGTGGAAGACCTGAATAAAACTATAAAAGTAAGATATAGCTACAAGCAAAATTTAACCATTTGAATGTTTCACAAGCAGAAGTTCGGATGTAACAATAAACTGAGACCCTATGTGCTACAGGCAGCTCTCATTACAAATCTCTTGACAGTTGGAAATATGAGTTGGCTTATGACACTCATTGCACATTGTGTCAGTGTAGTATTACCATCTTTTCTCATTATCTCATAAAGGTGCAGACAATCATGACGTAAAACTCCAATTTCTTTTTCTTTTGTAGCAATATGGAGAGAAGAAAATAGCTAGTATGATGGACAGTAAAGATTTTAGAAAGGGAATTATACAGTTAGAATGGTAAGTTGCCAGTATCCAGATCTTAAATCTATAATAGTTTAAACTTCTGCTGTATAAAATCACTACTGTATTATAAGATTGTTTCACTTATGAAGTATATGATGCAAAACTATATGCATTTGAATGCCCTTAATCAATACAAAACTTAAAATTACTAACATTGTTGGGTATCATAATTACTGGTTTTGGTAAAGGATTATCTAAACACCTGATGGTACTTCTCTTTGGAGTAGTCCACTACTATACAACTATAGCTCTCGATTTTTCCATGGTTTGGATGCAATTTTTAATGGAATTGTGTTGCTTGTTTGGATTTTTATCATCTTCGATATTAAAGGATTTTGATGTTCTAGGTGGAACTACCCTTATTATTAAAGTGTTAAATGATTAAATTTGTTTATTATATTTCCAGGGAACACAAGAGAATGTTAATGGAAATGGATGATCTACAGAATAAAATGAAAGATATACAGTATATGAAGGTTACCAGAGAAATACAGGCAGTGAGTGTTCTTAATCATTATTATCATAGTATAATTATATTTTTAAAACATGTTTAGTAGCTTTGAATTTGGACCTGAGTTTAGTTTGAGTAGTAAAGAACACTTGCAATAATTACCCGCCCAAATAGTGTTAATTCATTAAAAAATTGTGGTCATGAGGGCTAATCTTGTTAAATTGTGATCTTGAATAAGTCATTTTTCTTCATTAATACTTTGATTAATGGTTCACTATCATTTCACTACTTTACTCCACGTGCCCTTTATAAGTGAATGCTAGACCAAAAATGTTTTTTCTGACTGTTTTGCTGAAGTTTGGGATATTGTGAAGGAAATTGGTAAATGAAAATAAAATAAATCAAAGCACACCCTAATCATTGATGGGAACAATTAACTAAACTATTTAAGTTTTAAAACTAATTCAACCTATATATATTTTTACAGTATCTGAGTGAGAAAGATTATGTATCAAAGAAATCTCAAGATATTTTAGTTTTAGAGCAAACTTTACAACTACTCAAAAAGGTGAGTTTATAGTTTCTCTGTATAGCTTTGTTAACTGGTGTACCTAAATACTTTCTGATGACATGTTGATAAAAACCAATACCAGACTGAGACTAATGGCTTTTTGGATGCTAAACCCGTACACCAAACAAATATTTTTAGCTATGTGGACTTTCTACAAAGAATGTTGTAGCTCTTATGTAGAGTGGCAGCGTATCTTTAATGCATAATCTGAGAAAGATTAATACCAAGAGCTTCCGTTGTTGCAGGAACAACTGGCAGAACTATTGGTGCCTTAGTTTAAGTCTTGTGAAAAATGATTTTGTGTGACAATTGTTTTTTTTACTGATCTGTTTCTATATTTATTTTAGACACATGAAAAGAATGTTGGTGAAAAGAGAAAAATGTTAAAAGATTTAAATAAAACTATAAGAGTAAAAGAAGGGTCAAATCAAGATTTAGACAATCAACTAACAGAGATTAATGTTTCAGTGAATGAAAGAAAACATATTGACGATGTAAATGGTAGGTCATTACAGACTTTACATTGTAACATGGGCTTTCTTATCAAATACTTTACTTTAAAATTGTTTAACATCTCAACATCTATAATAATCAGCGATTGAAAGTCATAAATACGACTCGTACTTTATTGAGACCATGCATCATATAAAAATATATTGGAAAATAAAAGATAAATACGATTGTTGTGCAGTTCTGGTACTTTTGGGGGCTATTTACATGTATTCAAGGCCCAAATTGATCCTCGAAAATGCTGAACATTCCCCTTTATAACTTACATTTAATTTTTATTACAGCTGAAAGAAGATTAGATACAGGAGCTGAGAAAAGATATAAAGAAATAGTTCAGAGAAGAAAATTAGTAGATTTAGCTAAGGCCCAGGCTCAGGAGGTGGCAGTATTACGTGCTGAAGTGGAACGGTTAAGAATGAGAACTTTCCCAGCCTTGGTGCAGGTTGAACATTGATAAACCTTGTAGCAGATCATAGATTCATAGTGCAGCACTAAGAGATATTCTTAATTCTTACTATATAGTGACAAATTCATACAAAAGCAATATTTCTATAGCAGTGGTTCCCAACCTTTTTCACCCCGTGGCCCAAATTCACGCACAAGGGCAAAATAGGGAATATAGCACAAGGGTTGTTTTCTTGTCTCATCATCATCTGTAGGCCAAATGCATTTGACCACAAGCCACTACAGACCTTACACAGCAAGATATAGTTAAATAAAAGTTGAGCTAGAGAAAAAATGATATACATACTCATGTGCCATGGTCCCCTGACAAACACCCCATTTCTCCCAGGTTGGGAACCACTGTTCTATAGTATTAAGAAAAGGAGGGCGTAAAATTCTTAAATCTTGTCTATTTCTTAAAAGATATTTATTTATTTAATTGAAGATAAATGTACAACTGATGAGTTTCCCATGTGTTGAGTCTTTGACGATATATAAGTTCCACTATAATAACTGTTCCAAAGAACATTTATCGCCCCTCATGGTGTGCTTGTTTGATTATGTAAAATACAGTATAGATGAAAAATGTCATTTATTAATTGAAAATTATAAATGACGATACAATAAAACTGTTCATAAAATAGCATGAATACAAAACTAAACTAATCAAAAATTACAAATATAAAAAATACCAAAGTAGAAAAAACTTATGACTAAAACTAATAATAATGCTAAATTATACTAAATTATACTATCTATATATGTTCAAAGATGGGGTATATTCCGGCATACAATAATAAAACCCATCGTAAAAATTGTACGAATAAAAAGAAAGGGATGGGTGGGAGGGTATTTGGATGAATTTATATAATTAAATCAGCCTTATTTTTAAAAACACAACTTGACGCTGGGAAAAATAATTAGGAAGTGACCTCCCACAATGCATTAATTCCACAATGCATTGCGGTACCTAAAACAAAGGGAGTGAGGTACTATTCTAGTAGCAGACGAGCTCCTACTATTCTAGCAGACGACATTCGGCGATAAATACATTTTAAGCTAAAATTTCATTTATCGCCCCTCATGGTGTGCTTGTTTGATTATGTAAAATACAGTATAGATGAAAAATGTCATTTATTAATTGAAAATTATAAATGACGATACAATAAAACTGTTCATAAAATAGCATGAATACAAAACTAAACTAATCAAAAATTACAAATATAAAAAATACCAAAGTAGAAAAAACTTATGACTAAAACTAATAATAATGCTAAATTATACTAAATTATACTATCTATATATGTTCAAAGATGGGGTATATTCCGGCACAGTGTTTGTCAGTGAGACAAAACTGACAAAAAACACCCCATCCACAACATGAGGAATTATTTAATAATAATATGATATATATTTGGCACGGTGTTGAATACACACAGTTTGTGACATATCACAGGATAATTGAAATAACACAGATATAAATGTTTGGCAGGAATGGAACATCTCATTTGAGATGCATGATAAAAGAGATAACATACAGTATTGTAACAACTGTGGAGAACAATGAATCAACAAACTACCTTAGTCATGTTAATACACCATTCCCCCCATTGAACATTTGTTATGTAATTGTTCCATTTGGAACTTTTATTATATAAAACTAACCCTAACCCTGATATTATATGATAAGAGTTCCTGAGATCATTTATTATAATAATGTTTGTTCCAAAAGGAATATTTATTATGTTTAACAAATATACAGTAACAAGTCCACATTGCACATATCTTGCTATTGGTATTAAGTATTTTCACAATGTTTATTTTTAAACACGAACTTACAACACAATTGATTTGCATGATTTGTATAACCTTGTCCAAGAGAGTCCAGGTAAGGGGCTTATGAACAGGCCATTGCCCAAGTGAATTTACTACAAGAGAAAAGGTTCGTTTGAATCAAGTGAATTATTCCGCGACAGTGTTCAAAGTTCTTCTGAATGACGGTGACACAAATTGTCATGAACTTTACTAAAACAGACCCTAAAGATATATTCTAGACTCCCTCGATTTGTGTGTGTATTGTTTGCCCCTGCGTGCGAACGCCCATGCTTTAAGGTTCCTTCCCGTCCTCAATTAGCCCATATAGGTGCAGAAAAGCAAGACGTAAAACTCCATTCATTTCATTTATTTTTAAGGGTCCCTGATATAAAAACTCCTTTTAAAACACCGTAAAGAAAACCTGTAACAGAAATGACTTTAACTATGTCTATACAACCACTTTGCTTGATGTACATGTATTTATATATTTTGTTGAGAATTGTTAATATTATCTCATTTTTATACCACAAACAACGACTGTGATAGTTTATAATCGTTTGAAATAAACTCAAATATCATCATTATCAGTTTTAATTTCATATGTTGAAACAAAGGAAGGGCAACCAGAGGGACTGGGGAAAAATGAGTACTTTATAAGATTTCGAAGAAGCTTTCCAAAAGAGCACGTAGTAAAGTTGGTAGATGACAAGTTAACGTTTGTTACCAGTGGATGCTGATATCACAGACTAGTTAGTTGTTGGTAGTTGACAAGTTAACGTTCACTTCCAGTGGATGCTGATATCACAGACTAGGTAGTTGTTGGTAGATGACAAGTTAACGTTCGTTACCCTTCCAGTGGATGCTGATATCACAGACTAGGTAGTTGTTGGTAGATGACAAGTTAACGTTCACTTCCAGTGGATGCTGATATCACAGACTAGGTAGTTGTTGGTAGATGACAAGTTAACGTTCACTTCCAGTGGATGCTGATATCACAGACTAGGTAGTTGTTGGTAGATGACAAGTTAACGTTCGTTACCAGTGGATGCTGATATCACAGACTAGGTAGTTGATGGTAGATGACAAGTTAAAGTCCACTTCCAGTGGATGCTGATATCACAGACTAGTTAGTTGTTGGTAGTTGACAAGTTAACGTTCACTTCCAGTGGATGCTGATATCACAGACTAGGTAGTTGTTGGTAGATGACAAGTTAACGTTCGTTACCCTTCCAGTGGATGCTGATATCACAGACTAGGTAGTTGTTGGTAGATGACAAGTTAACGTTCACTTCCAGTGGATGCTGATATCACAGACTAGGTAGTTGTTGGTAGATGACAAGTTAACGTTCGTTACCAGTGGATGCTGATATCACAGACTAGGTAGTTGTTGGTAGATGACAAGTTAACGTTCACTTCCAGTGGATGCTGATATCACAGACTAGGTAGTTGATGGTAGATGACAAGTTAAAGTTCACTTCCAGTGGATGCTGATATCACAGACTAGGTAGTTGTTGGTAGATGACAAGTTAACGTTCACTTCCAGTGGATGCTGATATCACAGACTAGGTAGTTGTTGGTAGATGACAAGTTAACGTTCGTTACCCTTCCAGTGGATGCTGATATCACAGACTAGGTAGTTGTTGGTAGATGACAAGTTAACGTTCGTTACCAGTGGATGCTGATATCACAAACTAGGTAGTTGTTGGTAGATGACAAGTTAACGTTCGTTACCCTTCCAGTGGATGCTAATATAACAAACTAGATAGTTGTTAGTAGATGACAAGTTAACGTTCACTTCCAGTGGATGCTGATATCGCAAACTAGGTAGTTGTTAGTAGATGACAAGTTAACGTTCACTTCCAGTGGATGCTGATATCACAAACTAGATAGTTGTTGGTAAATGACAAGTTAACGTTCACTTCCAGTGGATGCTGATATCACAAACTAGGTAGTTGTTGGTAGATGACAAGTTAACGTTCACTTCCAGTGGATGCTGATATCACAAACTAGGTAGGTTTAGTATTCAAGTCATCTGATTGGTTAATCACTACAATTGATTTTAAACTAAGTTATATTATCCAATCAGAGCAGCTGCCCCAGCTGCCCCCCTAAATATTACGTTTTCGGGCAAAAAATTCAAGAAATCGGGCAAAATATCATTAAGATTCGGGAAGCTAGTCAGTCAGTCTGCCCCCCTGTTGAGTCGTGGAACCCTACGGCTATGGCTGGCATTGAAAAATGGGGCATATTTGCCTCATAGTTCTTGCTTAATTTCACTATAGGAGCAGAAACTCAGAATACTGAGGAAAATTCCAAATGGTGTATTCCCTTTAATAATCACCACTATTTGTATTATATTTCTATCAATTACAGGCCTTTAATGTTATATATCTATATACCTTAGTATATACCTAATAGAGTGTCGTCAAACAAAACACCGTATTGTTCAGAAACACGACTAACTGTTGAACAAAAAACCCTTTCTCATTGAGAGAGGTGACCCCTTTCATTGTCGATTAGTAAACGTCGTTTGGTTGCTATTGAATCTATGACTAGTGAATAGTGACAATGCTTTACGAGCGGCGTTGGTTGGTTACAACTTGACAGACTGCACAACATCAAACAAAATGGACGATTTGTTAGACTTTTCGTAACATTACTTCATTAATTGTGAGATTAACAAGGATTAAATTGTTCCAGCGTCACCAGCAAAGTGTAAATTATTCCTGGAACGATTGGCAACGACATGGCAGTGAATTTGTGGTTTTTAGTTCAAGGAATTCGCCGATAACTGAAGTTTTGAATAGCAATTTGATGACTGTTTTATATGTGTGTACCTTATCAACAGCTAAAATCTTTCTGGAACCCATGAACATTCATACCATACTGTCTTGTGTTAAGGTGTGCTCTGTAACTGTTGGATTTTGATTCTGTGTTTGTCACTTGGACTAAGTTAATGATTTTGTTCTTCGTCTACGAAACTCCCAAAAGAAACAGAGTCATAATATTTGGATTGTAAAGTAACGTCGTTTGTGATTTCGTAATTTTGAACCATGGCTTTGTAATTGGAGTTATAAAAATCATCAAAAATGGCCTACAATTCTCTCCTACCACCCGAACTTCAACCTGTTTACCAGGAGCATTATGGAGAAGGAGTTGGCGGCGCTGCGTCGTACGTCACACCACTGGATCCCCTCACTGCCTCCCAGATGACCTACCATCACGAGGGTGCGTTTCCGCTTGGAGAATATTACCCAACCCCAGTAGCTGAGGCTGTAGGTTTTGACAGTCAACCTGTAATAGGACACTATAACCCACAACCGTACGCACCTCACGTTTACCACTCCATGGTTGGCAAATATCCACCACCCTATAAATCCATGCCAATCCTGCCTCCGATTGGTGCGGCCGATTCTCATTTTCCAGTACGGGTTGAAAGCTCTCCAGCTGTGCTCCAAGGTGGATCGTATACCATTGACGGAACGTTGGTGTACGGTGATTTTATTCCAACAAACGAGTACGTCGGACTGTTCGATAGACTGCCAGTTAATCTACGGTCGGAATTACGTGAAACGTACGGTGTGTATCCGAGGACGGATGTTAAAATAGTTGTCAATGATGGACGTTATCATATGTATGCAACGCCGGTACTTCGTAACGGTGTGTCCGTAGAACAGTTACCACCAGTGATCCGACCACGTTTTCATCACCTACCTATGCCAGTGCGTCGAAATGTTGGATTTCCTCGTCCTCTTACTGGACTCAGTGAAAATTTTGGATCCATCAACCTGTCTAGAGCATCCAATTATCATCGAGTGTACCGCAGTTCCTCTCCGGTGGTACGAGTTAGCGCGTCTCCACCCTTACCGCTAGCTCCGATCAGAGAACGAGTTGTGGTACGTCGGAGTCCATCGCCAGTGTTTGAAGTACCTCTAACGCCACAACCACCTCGGATGTATGCCAATTATGTCCGAACAACGCGATTATCTCCGAGTCCACGACGTGTACGTTACAGATCTCCGACTCGCTATACGGAGAGAAACCTACGACGTGGTTATATGGAACCAGATGGATATGATAGAGTTGATATGTTAAGAGATTTATTTCACCCTTGACCCCGTGTATTAGTTAGTCTATTAAAAACTATTTATAAACATCATTTATGGAACAAGTTCAATGTTATTATTTGTCGAGCCTGTAGAGACATTGCTCTATCAGTCAATACTGAAATATATTTGAATAGTACATGTATTATGTAAGGATATGAGAGTACATTGCTGATACTTGCCAAGCCTGTAGTGTTACAACATTATCTGTTAGCCTATACTGGAATATCTATAAACATCATTTATGAAACGAGTCTACTGTTGTTATTTGCCAAGCCTGTTGGTGTAATCCAATAGTGATATATCTATGAATTGTGTGGAAACTATTTCTATCAAATCCTAACTTTTGTTATATTCAAATTGGTGGTTCAGTCTTGTACTATTGTCTGACATCACCTTACTCTGGGTTATATTCTAGAGGGTGGTCCATTGTTGTACTATTGTCTGTTTATAGAAACACTAGACATCACCTAACTCTAGGTTCTATTCTAAAGTGCTCAACTGTTGTACTATTGTCTGTTTATAGAAACACCAGATATCACCTTACTCTGGGTTATATTCTAGAGAGTGGTCCACTGTTGTAATATTGTCTGTTTATAGAAACACCAGACATCACCTAACTCTAGGTTATATTCTAGAGAGTGGTCCATTGTTGTACTATTGTCTGTTTATAGAAACACCAGACATCACCTAACTCTAGGTTATATTCTAGAGAGTGGTCCATTGTTGTACTATTGTCTGTTTATAGAAACACTAGACATCACCTAACTCTAGGTTCTATTCTAAAGTGCTCAACTGTTGTACTATTGTCTGTTTATAGAAACACCAGACATCACCTAACTCTAGGTTATATTCTAGAGAGTGGTCCATTGTTGTACTATTGTCTGTTTATAGAAACACTAGACATCACCTAACTCTAGGTTCTATTCTAAAGTGCTCAACTGTTGTACTATTGTCTGTTTATAGAAACACCAGATATCACCTTACTCTGGGTTATATTCTAGAGAGTGGTCCACTGTTGTAATATTGTCTGTTTATAGAAACACCAGACATCACCTAACTCTGGGTTATATGCTAGAGAGTGGTCCACTGTTGTAATATTGTCTGTTTATAGAAACACCAGACATCACCTAACTCTGGGTTATATTCTAGAGAGTGACCCACTCACTGTTGTACTATTGTCTGTTTATGGAAACACTAGACATCACCAAACTCTAGGTTATATTCTAGAGGGTTGTCCACTGTTGTACTATTGTCTGTTTATAGAAACACCAGGTATCACCTAACTCTGGGTTATATTCTAGAGAGTGGTCCATTGTTGTACTATTGTCTCTTTATAGAAACACCAGATATCACCTAACTCTCGGATATTTTCTAGATTCTAGAGGATGGTCCGCTGATCTACTATTGTATGTTTATAGAAACACTAGACATCACCTAACTCTGGGTTATATTCTAGAGAGTGGTCCACTGTTGTACTATTGTCTGTTTATAGAAACACCAGACATCACCTAACTCTGGGTTATATTCTAGAGAGTGGTCCACTGTTGTACTATTGTCTGTTTATAGAAACACTAGACATCACCTAACTCTAGGTTATATTCTAGAGAGTGGTCCATTGTTGTACTATTGTCTGTTTATAGAAACACTAGACATCACCTAACTCTAGGTTATATTCTAGAGAGTGGGTCACTGTTGTAATATTGTCTGTTTATAGAAACACTAGACATCACCTAACTCTAGGTTATATTCTAGAGAGTGGTCCATTGTTGTACTATTGTCTGTTTATAGAAACACTAGACATCACCTAACTCTAGGTTATATTTTAGAGAGTGGGTCACTGTTGTAATATTGTCTGTTTATAGAAACACTAGACATCACCTAACTCTAGGTTCTATTCTAAAGTGCTCAACTGTTGTACTATTGTCTGTTTATAGGAACACCAGACATCACCTAACTCTGTGTTATATTCTAGAGAGTGGCCCACTGTTGTACTATTGTCTGTTTATGGAAACACTAGACATCACCAAACTCTAAGTTATATTCTAGAGGGTTGTCCACTGTTGTACTATTGTCTGTTTATAGAAACACCAGGCATCACCTAACTCTGGGTTATATTCTAGAGAGTGGTCCATTGTTGTACTATTGTCTCTTTATAGAAACACCAGATATCACCTAACTCTCGGATATTTTCTAGATTCTAGAGGATGGTCCGCTGATCTACTATTGTATGTTTATAGAAACACTAGACATCACCTAACTCTGGGTTATATTCTAGAGAGTGGTCCACTGTTGTACTATTGTCTGTTTATAGAAACACCAGACATCACCTAACTCTGGGTTATATTCTAGAGAGTGGTCCACTGTTGTACTATTGTCTGTTTATAGAAACACTAGACATCACCTAACTCTAGGTTATATTCTAGAGAGTGGTCCATTGTTGTACTATTGTCTGTTTATAGAAACACTAGACATCACCTAACTCTAGGTTATATTCTAGAGAGTGGGTCACTGTTGTAATATTGTCTATTTATAGAAACACTAGACATCACCTAACTCTAGGTTCTATTCTAAAGTGCTCAACTGTTGTACTATTGTCTGTTTATAGAAACACCAGACATCACCTAACTCTGTGTTATATTCTAGAGAGTGGCCCACTGTTGTACTATTGTCTGTTTATAGAAACACCAGACATCACCTAACTCTGTGTTATATTCTAGAGAGTGGCCCACTGTTGTACTATTGTCTGTTTATAGAAACACTAGACATCACCTAACTCTGTGTTATATTCTAGAGAGTGGCCCACTGTTGTACTATTGTCTGTTTATAGAAACACCAGACATCACTTCACTCTAGGTTATATTCTAGAGAGAGATCAATCCACTGTTGTACTATTGTCTGTTTATAGAAACACCAGATATCACCTTACTCTAGGTTATATTCTAGAGAGTGGTCCACTGTTGTACTATTGTCTGTTTATAGAAACACCAGACATCACCTAACTCTGGGTTATATTCTAGAGAGTGGGTCACTGTTGTAATATTGTCTGTTTATAGAAACACTAGACATCACCTAACTCTAGGTTATATTCTAGAGAGTGGGTTACTGTTGTACTATTGTCTGTTTATAGAAACACCAGACATCACCTAACTCTAGGTTACATTCTAGAAAATGGTTCAGTTGTTTTCTATTTGCCTTTATTTTCCTGACGTTTGCATCTGTACCCCTAAGAAACTTGTGGTATCTGTGATAGTGGTATCTGTGATATTTGTATATTTTGCCATATTGTGATATATAAAGAATACATGTATAATATAATAAAGTATATATATTTTGTTTTTAAGTCGTTGATAATGCCTTGTTTATACAGCAACATCCGTAAAAATTTAATTTTAAAAGAAAGCAAAATTCAAAGTTGAGGACGTTTTTTTTGGAACACTCGATATAGATTCATAATCGGCAGTGGACACTGTATGCATATCCACCAAGATAATTCATACGTATTACTCAGTTTTTTGTTCCCTGGAAAATATCCATATGTCCACAGTCTAGGAGATGTCCCCCAAGTTGAAAACCCAGAGGGTGAAGTGAACCACCGTCTCTTCTATTCATTAATAGAGGAGTGCAATTTAAACCATGATGATCTTGGTCGATCGTTTTGTGTGTGAAACAGTGGCGTTTCTACGGGGGGCCATGCACCCCCCCCCCCCCCCCAGAATTTAATCTGGCCCGGTCTTGCCCCCCCCCCCCTCACTTTGAAATTTCATATAATGTTACATACGGATACCTGGTGCTGGTAGCCCCCCCTGACAATTATTTGGCCTCAACTTGGCCCCTCCACCTAAAAATTCCTAGAAACGCCACTGGTGTGATACTCATTAACTGTTTATATAAGCTGTCAGAAAATATCAAATTACGGACCACAGTGACCCGGTGAAGATTTAAATTTAACATTTCGATTTCCACAGCCCTCAGTTCAATTGGGTTCACTTACAATTTATACCACGCAGTTAGACAGAGGTTAATTTTCTATTTATCTGTAAGAGATATCAGAGTGTGTCTTTACAATTATAGTATCACTATCCAAGTCGTTCAAGGGATTGTAAAGCGTAATTCTAAACTGTGTATGTATATCGGAGACACTAATAGCATCCATTTGCGCCATTCTAATTTCCATTCCGACGTCTGCTGTTCTTGCAATTCCACTAATACTAATTGTCAGTGATCTACCGGAAGCTACTATTGATATCTATGCAGATCACTGTCAGTGACGTCATAAAACGTGGAATTGCTAGAACCACAGACATCGGAATGGAAACGGGAATGGCGCAAATTGATACTATCAGTGTCCCCGATACACATACAAAGTTTAGAAATACGCTGTACAATTTCTTTAAACTTTAAACGAATCTCAATCTCAATGTTAACATATTGGCAAGCAGCTAATGATCTTTTCACATGAGGAAGTATAACATTATGAGTAAATACAGTTATTTCATAATGCAAGTGGTATCAGATGTCTAGAAGAGTAAGCACAACCTGTCTTACGCCACATCCAATCCACCACTGCTGCTCAAAGATACGCCCTTAAATCACGTCACGAAGTCAATTTGTAAAGTTTACCTTTCAAGGGAGGTTATTTTGTATTATATCATCTTCTCGCATTAAAAACAAAATCCGTACAAGCAAAACAACCCCGTTAATCAAACATCATCTCGTCCAAAATCATCGCAAAATCGAGGGAAATAGTTATATAGTAGTGAACTACTCCAAAGAGAATTACCATCAGGTGTTTTAAAATCAAGAGTAATAGTTGTATAGTAGTGAACTACTCCAAAGAGAAGTCCATCAGGTGTTTTAAAATCAAGAGTAATAGTTCTATAGTAGTGAACTACTCCAAAGAGAAGTACCATCAGGTGTTTCGAAAAGAGTAAGCATGATCTGCTTCATTGCTCTATTTCAGGTATACTTCCATCGCCCACACCAGTACATTCTAGAAACGTATTCTTAAACGGAAATAATTTGATGTGAACTTTGAATGAGAGAAAGTAATGGAGGAAGAGGCTCACTAGGACGTCGTTGATAAGTCAGCATGAAGACTCAGATAACCTTTTGTTGGTGGTTACTTAATTGGTGCACCATGTATAAAATCTACTGTCATCGGATCTCTATCACATACACTGTTCGGAAATAGTTAGCCGTATACTCCAGACAATCGGTAGAAAGACATCGTACATTATTCAATACCTGCTTATACCGTGTGCTGCACCGACGAGAAGTACATTCTGAATAACCAATAGATATTCTAACAGTATAATCAGAAGGAACATTGTACTTTATCAACATCAGCAAACCAACAACATCGTGTAAATTGAGGAATCGTAATATTACATAAGACAACAGTGAATCACCGTCATGTTCAAGATGTTTAGCTCCAGTATCTCTCAGTGTTTACTGGTTTTATGTTTGATCATGGCAACTGGTAAGTGTGGTGGTTTTAAATACATAAATTTTCTCTAGAATATAACTAATATAGATTCTAAAAATACAGGATCCACCTGCGGACTATTGGAATGATGTAAAAAGAGGCATAAATGGCGAAAAAAAAGCTAAAATATATCTTGACGATCTCTTTGACTCTATCAGGTATTACCTATATTACGGCATCACAGGTTAGGTAATGTTGCAATGTTAATAACACTCTGGAATAGACAATTACAGAATAATAATAGCAATAATACATGTAATAATAAACTCTTTATTTCACATGGGTCATAATGATAATAATAATAAACTATTTATTTTACATGGGTCAGAATTAGGCCCAATACCAAAAAGTGATACGGTCCTGTCTCGGTCCTGTCTCACATTCAGCCCATGCGTATTCTTATATCACATCCTTTGGTGATTACTAAAGAAACCGGAGGTGGGACTATATCTATGTATACCTATCTGCTAGTAGATCAATATTAACAGTATTATACCTCGTGCATTTTGTATATGTATCTATGTATATTTTACAGAAGCTATATGTATATTTAACAGAAGCTATATGTATATTTTACAGAAGCTATATGTATATTTAACAGAAGCTATATGTATATTTTACAGAAGCTATATGTATATTTTACAGACGCTATATGTATATTTTACAGACTCTATATGTATATTTTACAGAAGGTATATGTATATTTTACAGAAGCTCTATGTATATTTCACAGATGCTCTATGTATATTTTAACAGAAGCTATATGTATATTTTACAGACGCTATATGTATATTTTACAGAAGGTATATGTATATTTTACAGAAGCTATATGTATATTTTACAGAAGCTCTGTGTATATTTTACAGAAGCTATATGTAAAGCTCTATGTATATTTTACAGAAGCTCTATGTATATTTTACAGAAGCTCTGTGTATATTTTACAGAAGCTATATGTATATTTTACAGAAGCTCTCTGTATATTTTACAGAACATCTGTGTATATTTTACAGAAGCCATATGTATATTTTACAGAAGCTCTATGTATATTTTACAGAAGCTCCTTGTATATTTTACAGGAGCTCTATGTATATTTTACAGAAGCAATATGTATATTTTACAGACGCTATATGTATATTTTACAGAAGCTATATGTATATTTTACAGAAGCTCTTTGTATATTTTACAGAAACTATATGTATATTTCGCAAAAGCTATATGTATATTTTACAGAAGCTATGTGTATATTTTACAGAAGCTGTGTATATTTTACAGAACATCTGTGTATATTTTACAGAAGCTGTGTATATTTTACAGAACATCTGTGTATATTTTACAGAAGTCATATGTATATTTTACAGAAGCTCTGTGTATATTTTACAGAAGCTATATGTATATTTTACAAAAGATCTATGTATATTTTACCGAAGCTCTGTGTATATTTTACCGAAGCTCTCTGTATATTTTACAGAACATCTGTGTATATTTTACAGAAGCCATATGTATATTTTACAGAAGCTCTATGTAAATTTTACAGAAGCTATATGTATATTTTACACAAGCTCCTTGTATATTTTACAGAAGCTCCTTGTATATTTTACAGAACCTCTTTGTATATTTTACAGAAGCTCTGTGTATATTTTACAGAAGCTATATGTATATGTATATTTTACAGAAGCTCTGTGTATATTTTACAGAAGCTATATGTATATTTTACAGAAGCTCTATGTATATTTTACAGAAGCTCTATGTATATTTTACAGAAGCTCTTTGTATATTTTACAGAAGCTCTATGTATATTTTACAGAACCTCTTTGTATATTTTACAGAACCTATTTGTATATTTTACAGAAGCCATATGTACATTTTACAGAAACTCAGTGTATATTTTTTACAGAAGCTCTGTGTATATTTTACAGAAGCTCTGTGTATATTTTACAGAACCTATTTGTATATTTTACAGAAGCTCTATGTATATTTTACAGAACCTATTTGTATATTTTACAGAAACTATATGTATGTTTTATAGAAGCTCTATGTATATTTTATAGAAGCTCTATGTATATTTTACAGAAGCTCTGTGTATATTTTACAGAAGCTCTATGTATATTTTACAGAAGCTATATGTATATTTTACAGAAGCTATATGTATATTTTACAGAAGCTATATGTATATTTTACAGAACCTCTGTGTATATTTTTACAGAAGCTCTGTATTTTACTGAAGCTCTGTATTTTACAGAAGCTCTGTGTATATTTTACAGAAGCTCTTTGTATATTTTACAGAAGCTATATGTATATTTTACAGCTCTATGTATATTTTACAGAAGCTCTATGTATATTTTACAGAAGCTCTGTATTTTACTGAAGCTCTGTTTTTTACAGAAGCTATGTGTATATTTTACAGAAGCTCTGTGTATATTTTACAGAACCTCTGTGTATATTTTACCGAACCTCTGTGTATATTTTACAGAGGCCAGTGTTTTAGGAGTATTTAAAAGAGATGAGAACGAGGTGGATTGTCCAGTACGGAACTGTACAGATTATATTGAACATACTCGACCCCCATTGTTCCCACCAGCCATTGACCCGCTCCATAAAAAGTTCCAAATAATTTGTGGGTAAGAGATTTTTTAATATATAATAATCAATTGGGCATAGGATGTGGGTAGGTCTAGAAGGTGGTGATTTTGGAACTGATAGATATGAATGAGCTGGGGTCATATCGAAAAAATATCGGCAAATTTTAAAATTACCATTGGTTCTTTCCATAGTTAGTTTAGTTTGTTTTGTATGGTTTTGAGGCGTTCCCGACATATAAAGATAATCACTTTATGAAGTGTTTACATACTCTATGTCTTAATAGGTGTGGTGAGTGTGCGGATTGGTATTCGTAGGAGCGACGAATCTTTCAGAAATCATTGGTTCAAACGCTGGTATCACCCAGGATCACAGGATAATAAAATATTGATTTTTGGCAAATATCACCGACCATGTTGAGTATATCTAATTTATTTTTTTGGTTTTAGTATTTCTAACGATGCCGTTCCATGTATAAATAATCTCCGAACTCAGTGTGATGGTACCGAGGTTTATGCTTCAGCCGGAACATTCCAAGCTCTTTTACAGTACATTTGTCATGACGGTTATAAAGGTAAGGATATTAGTATTGTGGTCATTATCCAAAAAACTGGAAATTAATTATCAAAGTTTCGACAACAGTCATCTTGTCCGGTAGGCAGGCAAGAAAAGACAACTCTCGTATGAAGGTAGATTATTATTGACTGAGTGTAACGCACTTTCTGAAGAATAATTTTATTGGCCAAACTATAACTTATTCAATATGGCAATCACTGTATAGTGTACGAGGTTATCTAACACTATAGTCTAGTTCCAAAGTTGATACGAGTGGTTCTACGCAACGTTTAGACATTTTACATTGTTATTTTCAGAGTTTTTAGCTCACTATGATTGTTGGTCCAATTCGTACTGGCAGTATCGTATGGGTGTGTGTCATAATCTCTCACCTGATGCAACATGTTCGTAAGTAGGCCCTATAGTTGTCTTGTATCCTAAAATAGGTATTGGTTAACGATAATGTTCCTTCAGATATATCCAAGGGGTGTGTGTGAAACAGGAGAGTGTCAAAAATACTGATTTTACTGACTGCGAAACCGCGGCAGCAAGAGAAGGGTTTGTGAGGGTTCTCCCTCCAAGAAATTTTTGAAATGATAACGTCTTTTTCGTTTTCTCTCACATAAGCAGGGTGGGAGTGGGTATCCGACTTCATTTTTATATTTGTTTTAATTTTAAATGGAAAAGCAGGTAAAATTAAAAACATAGATGATGCCGTAAACGAAGACACGGAAGAGGGTGTGTTATGTGGGGGGATGATAACTACCAAACTAAAAAACCATAACAAGATATTAGCAATACATTGGTAACAAGAAATGAAGTATTGAAACGAGGAAGTATTATTTGAAAATTGATTATAATTGTAGAGATCTTGACGGACTAAGTGTTTGTGCTATGACAGTAACATCAGAAGAATGTGGTGCTATAACTGGTGAATACATTCAGAGAGTTCTACAACGAGGCCACGACTTTTATCACCAGTTCTTGAAATGTTGGTAAGTAGATATAGTGGCGTCCCCCCCCCCCCCCCCCCCCCCACCTTAATACATGTAATCTGTTTGAAGTAATATAATATGATTATCAAGAAGAAAACTCTCTACCAATGAAAATTATAACGACGAGAAAGGTGTCTCATGCAAGTATCGGTAGATCGTATATACCCTTGCTAAAGGAACATGGACATTGTGAAGATGCAGTTAACATGACAAACATCATATACTACTTCTCAAGTTCTGAAGTACACACCGTTTCAACAAATTAACTTTCTTTGGGAGTTATCTCCCGTAATGTTTTGACCTAATTATTACAGTAAACAAAAATAATTTTTGACAGAGTTCTCTCCCTTAATGTTAAATATTATTGAATTAATTGTCTTGAAAGTTAAACTTTAAAATTGATTATGTCCACTTCTATATAACTTGATTTTGCCATCCTCTCGCCCTCGCCGTGATGTTTAACTGTCGGAATTGTTTTGCTTGTACGGATTTGTTTGATTTTTTACATTACAGAGACACCAAATGATATGGGTTTGGAATTGGTTGTGATGATAACACAGAAACACACTTGATAGTTCTTCTACAATACTATTGTTTTAATAAACAATTTTGAATTTAATTGGTGATTTATTTTCTCAGAATAACTTCTGTGTTATGCAATTCACAATGATGGGAACTTTTGTCAAAAGCAATGCTGTAAATAAACATACACACTGTTTTTTGGGGGGGTCACATGTATAGCTGATGTTATAAAAAATTGGTTCTCAACTTTTTGTGGTTCATATACATTAAAACCTGCCGCTCCCCTCCATGAAAAATGACTCGTGAGAACTATTAATAGTGATACTCTTTTCTGAAACATTCGTTTGTGTCACATATTGAAACAACGTGTATTGTTAGATATTCGTTAGGGATATCAATTAAAACTTTTCTTAAATTAGTCGTAATTAATAGCAATTATCTAATACATCCTGTTGACGTCATCTCATTGATCCTTAATTGATTCATTAAGATATTCACCTGTTAATTAAGATAATTAAACCATCCAGCACTCCGCACTCCGCACTCAGGCATATAGTAGATAGAAACACTCATTAAAGAATAAGATTTGAACGACATACAGAAGCGATGAGCAGATATAACAAAACACAAGAAAATGTTATGGAATATAGCACACTTCTTTAATATATGTATATTGTGTTGAAACGTTATGTGCCTAAATTTATTAAAGATGTGTGTTATACTCCATAATATTATCGTGTGTTCTGTTATACTTATTAAACTACAGTTATTGTCACATAAGACACAAATCAATATTTATATTACATAGTACTTTATAGTAAATATAAAACCATCCCCTCCACCCCATAAAAAACCCAAAAACAACAACAAAGGGAGAATGATTTAAAAAATGGCCTACCCTAAAATTAAATACCGTTACTAAAAACTTATGTCACTGAACCTTATTTGGCCTCTGAAAGAAATAAATGACGGATGCTGACCTGCCACTCTGATATCTATATTCATGTAAAAAAGATCCAAGATACGGACAAATAAAAACATTCCTTTAACAAATCACACCAAAGAATTACATATGTGCCTAACTGTATTAAAGAAGTGTGTTATATTCCACAATATTGTCTTGTGTTTTGTTATATATGTGCTCCTCGCTTCTACAAGTCGTTCAAATCTTATAAGAATTACAAAATCGGAAGCAAAAAATATATGCTTCTCTTTGGGGTAGTCCACTACTAAATAACTATTACTCTCGATTTTGCCATGATTTGGATGCGATATTTACTTGTTTCGCTTGTACGGATTTTTATTAGTAAAATGATCAAAACTGGAGAATTTTTGACGTTTTTTTTAAAGAAGTTTTACGCAAATGATAATTATAGAACAACGTTTACTCACTTATGGACATAATTCAAAATTGTTATTTTGAAACTGACGCACGCTCCCCCAGTAATAAAATAAGGTGTGTTAAAGTAGAATGAAGCCCTGTGTTACCTTATCTAGTGGGCGGGTCTTCTTTTGAGTTAACATGAAAAAGTTTGGTAGCAATTTTTTTCTAATGCCCCAAAGTACATTATCCCAAGTAGAAGCAAAAATGTATTTTATCACCCCCCCCCCCCCCTTACCAGTAATAAACCAAGGTGCATTAAAGCAGGATGAAGTCCAGTGTTACCTTGTTTAGTGGGCGGGTCTTCTTTTGAAAAGTTTGGTAGCAAATTTTTTCTAATGCCCCAAAGTACATTATCCCAAGTAGAAGCAAAAATCTATTTAATCACCCCCCTACCAGTAATAAACCAAGGTGCGTTAAAGTAGGATGAAGCCCAGTGTTACCTGATATAGTCTAGCCAACCGAGTTACCCGAGGCCGTACAAGTTTTCTATTAACAGAATGAGGAAGAGGGTTAAAGGAGCGGAAGTATTTAAGAAAGTTCACGACTTAATGATCCCAGTTTTTATGACTGGCCGCAAGGTGATACAAGTTCACACTGTCAATGGTACAGTACAGGATACATAGCTTTCAACTCAGGTAAAAATTTAGAATTGGGCGTCTGAAAATTGTGCAATTTGTCTGGAATTTGTCTGTAAGTAAACTTCCTGCTTGGTCTATAGTCTTTTAATTCGATTCTGTTTTACTTTTCTTAAAGCTATGTGATAAAACATAATCCCATTCTCTCCATCATGGCTGCTAAATGGTATTTCTAGGATTATTATTTGCATGTGTTTTGTATTTTTAAAATGTATTTTTAAATTGAATTGGTTTTTTATTTATAATATTTTAATTGTCTATGAATTGTATTTATGTATCTTGTTCATTCACTTCGTTTCTCCTCACAATTTGTTGTTTTGTTTCTTGTAGATAGAAGTACAACAAGAATATGATTGTGAAGATATCTACTGTTTTATGTATCGTGTTCCTTGTCTCGTCCGTCAACTGTGGAATTTGGCACGGTGTGATACTGTCCCCTGTTTTACCCGTCACCCACGTGATCCCCGTAATACCGATGGTCAGACCGATGTATGCCCCTTACGGCTATGGATTATTTGGAATGGGATTCGGTGCTCGACCCCGAACTCCATTTGGATTCAACAGGATGAGTCAGTTTAATTCTGGGTGGTCCGACCCGTGGGATAACCGTGGGAACATTAAAGATTTGTTACCCAATACATTCGAGAACAATCAAAACGTGATGACTCCTCCTAACGGCAATCGAATTGGAATACTAAATGCACCGATGGGTCAACCCAATATTGGTCCACCAAACCCTGCACCACCGAACAATTTCCCCGATATCGTGCCCAATGCCAACGATGCATATCCCGATGTGGTGATGCCCAAACCAGGGTTTTTCGATCTGAGCGACAAGGTGTTACGAGGGGACGCTGCTGTGTTCTAGGAAGAAGATGGGTTACTTTGTGTTAGTTTGAAATAATTACTGATATAGACTGGGAAGAAGTTTCTGCCTTTAAATCACTGGTCAGATTGTGAAAATTGACATATATTTTTAAAATGTGAAATTGACATTTGTTTTTTAAAATGTGAAATTGACATTTATTTTTTTGTTAAATGTGAAAATTGACATTTGTTTTTCTGTTTAACAGTGCCCACTGATCACATGTAAAATATGTACAGTACCGTGCAATAAATATTCGTACAAAATGGCGGTGTGGTTACATTCGCTCTACAACCCTACATACTTGTACATCGCTTAGAAATTATTACAAAGGGAAAAACCATCACCTATGTATCAGAAACGTTGGACTTGTCCTGCAGTACAAGTTTTATGAAGCATGTAGAACGAAGGGTGTACATAGTATACACCCGCGAAGAGAAAGGCAACCCATTTATGTGTACGAATATATATTGCACGGTACTGTACATCTTCAACATAAAGTTCTGTTGTACAGAGAGAAATTCCAGATAGAACTGATATCGGCAGCTGAAGTCTACTTAATTCTCGCACTCAAAACGATACATCGCTAAGATGTTCATCATGTACATTGATTGTTATTTCTACAGAGGAACTTTCAAACATGAACTGACATTGGTAACAATGATGGGCAATTCATTGTTGTAGTCTAGTGTCAAATTAGTAAAGCGTCAAGATATTATTATTACTAATGTAATGGTAGAGATCACATTAAATAAAGAACACAATTTAAGGAAGTACTACTTCATGTGCAAAACATTGTTGAAGTCCACTTTCTTCTGCACACAAATCGATAAATAGACAAGTTACACTATTTTACTAATCCTCAGCGACTTGTTGGGGTAAAGATCACATTAAATAACGTAACACAATTTTAGGGTATACTTTTTCTGTGTTTTGCAGATTGTTTAAAAGTTGTGTTATATTATACCATGAAATTGTGTTCCGTTATTTAATATTTAATTCCTATTATTTTTACCGAGGAACCAAGGAAAATCGTTTTGTGAATTGGATTATATGTCTAACAAAATACTGTTAGTCTTATTGAAAAAAAAATACAAACACAAACACTTATATTCTTTGAAATTTGATTTTAAACATATCGTTTTCAGTCAAAATTGGGGAAATGTGTTATAGATATTTAGGGAAGGTCATTTGTTAACCTACGAAAATATATAATTACATCAACGGGACTAAATTCTTAAATTACCGCTATTGTTTTAGGCTGATATTCAGAATAATTGTAAACTATTTACAAATTTGCAAATTTCCGTATTGAGTTATTGTACATAGTTATTAGATTTTTGTTAAAAAAAGCTTCGTCATTTTAAAAGTCAAATCCACATTTCTGAACTTTTTTATCTTTAAATCTGGGGACAGACATTCCTATAACTGAAAGAGATTGTATAAGGATTTTATTCTATATTTTGTATGTGTATCGCGGACACTAATAGCATATATTTGCACCATCCCAAATTTGAATCAGATGTCAGTGATTCAGCAATTCTGCTGGAATTTAGGATTGGAAGATTGCAAACTCGAAAAGATACAGATATATTCCGTGGGTGTGACGTTTTTTCATGTCAGGCCCCTCGGACCTGCAGTTATGTATGATAGAAGGTCGATTTGGGTATAAAAAGAAACGAATGAACTGGTTAATCATATTCATATTGTTACTTTAACAACGGAATACAATCTTACCGATCTGACCGTTGCTTGCATGCCTCAATATTCTTATCGTTATACTTTTATTGGTCGAGAATTAACTGAAATTGGAAGTGGATAATTAGGACACATATTGGTTTGTTTCTGTCAAGTTTCGAATCGGTCACTCAACGCGAAATGTTTACTAGTCATTAATGACCAGAGTATTATGTCATGCAAGCAACGGTCAGATCATTAAGATCGCATACTGTTGCTTAAGGAACACGGGCACCCGTTCCATTGGTCACTGTAGAAAGAGCACAGGGTATTTTGGTCACAGTAATATGGGCACAGGGTATTTTGGTCACAGTAATAAGGGAATAAGGTATTTTGGTCACAATTATATGGGAATAAGGTATTTGACCAATTGTGACGACTTGGTTCTTGCAGACACTCGAAATGGATACTTATCATGGGCTTTGTTACAAAATGTTACAATTGATAGAGGGTGATCACAATTTGGGCTACGACTGAACCCGAAGGGTATATATACAGCCCGATATTAAATACTTCATATTTTTAATTGAACTTTTAATGTTATTTTCCCACTATCCCACTATTATCACGATTCGCAGCACAATCAAAAACGTTGTGATCCTGTCAGATCTTAAGGTCACGCAGCAATCGTATTATTTTTTATGTTTATCCATACGGGCCCCTCTTCCCATTTCACATGAAAAAAACCGTCTAATTGTTCGGATGGGACAATAAACCGAGGTCCTGTGTGCTATTGGCTGTGCACGTTAAAGATTTCCCTCATTGCACACTGCATTGCGTCTGCCCGTCCTCAATTAGCCCATATAGGTGCAGAAAAGCAGGACGTAAAAATCCATTCATTTCATTTCTTCCCATTTCTACATGTCTGGACGAGCTATGTTATATGTTATATGTTAAAGGAAGGCAATAGTTATGCAGTATTTAATGAATGGATCCTTAACCCTTTCACTGAGGTAAATTGAGGCCCTGTGCATAGCCCAAATTTTAAGGCAAAAACGGAATCCATAAATAAATGCGGAAAATACCCACAAATGACCCCCTGGAAATTGTGTGACAGAGTAACCCCCTTTGCGTCATTTTTTTTTATAGAACCCCGGTACTACCAGGTACACGCAATGAAAGAGTTAATGGTATTGTTCAGGAGGACCTCATTTTTCAATATACCACAATTTACAAAAAGGAAACTAATTGTTAATTGGTTTTCTGAACTTATATTTCGGAGACATTGGAAGCCTTAATTTGCACCAATTCGATTTTCAGTCAGTTACTGTGTTTCAATCCACTTAAACTGAATGTTTAAATAAGCGAAATATGCTGGTATAACACCTTTGCAGGTGTGACGTCATGAAACAGTTTAAGCTGAATTGCTCGAATCACAGTCTATGTTTGATTGAAAATTTGATTGATGCAAAAACTGCAAAGTTTCAAAGTAGAAAACCTCTTGATAAGCGGGGTCTTAAATTTAACTCTTCAACAAACATTATGTTATAGGAATATACATTTTAATTCATCTCGTTTACCATCACTACAATATTACAATAAACAAAATAAAACACAGTCAAAAGTTTCTTTACACTGCTGGAGCACTATTTCCCATTATTCCTGGCATAGCTGACATTCCTGGCATTCCTGACATTCCTGGCATAGCTGACATACCTGGCATAGATGGCATACCTTGCATAGCGGGCATTCCAAATCCAGCAGCACCCATTCCAAATCCAGGGAACATACCGCCCATTCCCATGCCTGGCATTCCCATGCCACCCATGCCTGGCATTCCCATGCCGCCCATTCCCATGCCGCCCATTCCCATGCCTGACATTCCCATGCCGCCCATACCCATGCCAGGCATTCCCATGCCACCCATACCCATGCCAGGCATTCCCATGCCTCCCATGCCCATGCCAGGCATTCCCATGCCGCCCATGCCACCCATTCCACCAAATCCGCTCATGCCACCAAATCCGGCCATTCCACCAAATCCGCCCATGCCGCCAAATGGGTTCATCATTCCAAAATCATTTCCAAAATCCATGTCCATTCCTCCCATTCCCATGCCCATTCCTGGCATTCCCATTCCGCCCATGCCTGGCATTCCCATGCCCATTCCTGGCATGCCCATGCCCATTCCGCCCATGCCCATGCCACCCATGCCACCCATGCCCATAAACTGAGCTTGGACGGTCATGGAACAGACGAGAAGGAGGCATATAGATTGAGCAACAATTGGCAACATTTTGATCTGAAATGAAGAGAAGAAAAGGTAAAAAATAAAGTTAAGAAATAAATGATTTTGATAGATTGACTAACCAAAATACAAAAAATAAAAATCAATTTTAACATGAACACTATCTGAAAGGGATGCTGTGTTGGCACTTTTTCCTCAATATAGAGACTCGTCTTGTCTGGTTCACCTGAATCTGACTATTTACTTATATTCAAGACCCAAATTGTTCTTCGAAAGTGCTGAACATTCCCCTTTAAATTTAATCATATCTGGATTATTCCAAGTTAAAGTCTGAGGTAACAAGCCTGAGCAATAATAAGCCCTCAACTGTTTAAAATATTGTTTTACGCTGTTTAACTATTGGGATGTCCACCTATATCCATACAATAGAAATCCCTGAGATACATGTATACTTTAACTAGCTGTATCAAAATCAGACTAATAGAACTGATATTGTATGAATGTTATGTAGCTCTATCAGCCGATCATAGAAATATTTAGACTAAACAGGTAGTTGAAACCATAGAAATGTAGATAGGGAATAATAACACAAGATTTATGCTTGGCACGCATGCGTAGAATTGAATATATGCCCATAACTTCCGGTTTCTGCAAGAATTTATATTAATTTTAAAGCCATGATAAACGCGATTTAATTCGATCGGAACATGCAGTCTCTCTGCCACAGTATCACTTAGAGTCAACTAGTCCTAGAGAAGAAACTAGGTCAACCATAAATTGAAACAGAAGTCCAGTAGACGATACATTTCATGGTTGAAACTGTGCTCTGTTGACACCCACTTATTCACACTATTGATCATAAAACTCTAGCACGAACGATCCCAACCGTAAAATAAATCTCGAAATCCATGAAAACACATTGGCAATACATTGATAGCAGCTAGTGAAATTTTCTTATTGATATGACTAAATCCTTTTGATTCATATTGAAGTACAATCCCCAGTCAACCTACCTGATAGTGAGATGATTATTTCTGAATGAATGATAATCTAATAAAAGTAGAATATTTATAGTGTTTCAATACATTAATTAGTTTTGACAACTGCCACATGACCTAACGAGGGTCAGGTTCTGTTAGGTCCGAAATAGTCGGAGGCAATAAATGATGGTATATGTAGTATTAGTAGTGGCGGGTGTCGCGCGCGAAGCAGACCATGCTTATTCTTTTCGAAACACCTGATGGTACTTCTAATGGGAAGTCCACTACTATATAATTATTGCACCCGATTTTGTCATGCTCTGGACGAGATTTTTGATTGACGGAATTGTTTTGCTTGTACGGATTTTTATTATTAAGCCAGGGTCCAGGGTTCGATTATGCTTGGAAACTACATTTTTTTCTTCATATACTTTATCAACTACAATAATAACTAAATATTTACTATATAAAGCACAAATCACTTCAGTACATCAACATCATAGTACCATCCGATTGAACCAATCCAACTACCAACTACTACCACTACCAACAACTACCTAGTTTGTGATATCAGCTGCTGTTGGAAGAGACTGTCATCTACCACCACCATCAGTGACGGCATCCAGTCTCCGAGAATTGCGGACAGGAGGCAGATAATGATAGGACAGCTATCGGAGTTGAGATTTCAAAGCGCAAGGGGCGTAGGATCAGATGGTATAAGGAACTGTCACCCAATAAATTCTAAACATAATACTCTGTATTCTGAAATGTATTGTGGGTGAAGCGAATAAACATCACGCTTTGTTTTTATCATGTCGATTCGAAATGTTGAATTTCTATACAAGTATGTCCATGAAAACAATTAAATAAATGACAAATTAATTGTACAAAAAAACCTCATAAAAATACGATCCAGATGCGTTTACAAATTTTTGTTTCAGATATAAGAAGTAAAAGAAGAGTATTTCGGGATATTGAGTTACCCGTGGCCTAATTGTTTTAGGTAATTATAGAAAGGGTAAAAGATTTAAATTAATTATCCTGATTAGCTAATTAATTTTATTTTAATTAATATTTATTGTTCATCATTACACAATTCATCAGGAAGTCAACTTTCTTCAGTATTTATCTCACTCTTGGTAAAACCCGTGTTAGAAACGACTGCTAAATCATCTTCTTTTCTCGACTTTCTCTCCGTTGTGAGGCACAGCGTTATCGATTTAGATCAATTCTTGGAAAGGTAAGACTCAAAAGGGATTAAAGCAAGGAAGAGTAGAATCTTATGCAACCATTTTGTTTTTTCCCATCTTGCCAATTTGAGTTTCACCCCTTTTCTTTTGAAATTAGGGAACATTAAAATCAGAGGTGCTTTTTATTGTTCGAATTCCGCCAAGATTGTACTTATTATATTTCGGGTTACTATGTGTTTAAGGTTTACGGTGCTCCGTATAAAGAGACGAAATCGTAAAGGAAAGATTTGACAAGGGCCAAAAGAGAATTTAGAACCAAACTGGGGAAGAAATGGCGTAGGTAAAAATGAAAGCGATGAAGTGGAAAAGGATAAAATAGAAATAGGACATACAGAGAAGGGACGTAATAGAATATATATGCTGTGAAATTCAATAGATGAGGGTTGAAACTTGAAAGAGATTATTCAGAGGGGTTGATATGGACATAGGCGTACGGGGCGTTAGTTGAGGGGGGGGGGGGGGGTCAAAACCAATTTGCCCGACAACTAATGCTAACTTGCCCGACAACGAAATACCCCAACCCTTAATTCCAAAAACTTCTCGCCATCTGCCTGATCACATCATTTCCGAACGATTTTATTTCTTTAAATTTACTTCATGAAAATCACTGGAGGGGCAATTGCACTCCCAGTCCGTACGCCTATGGATATGGAAATAAACTGGTTGAAATAAACAGCCCTTTCTCCACCTCATGAACTACTATGGAAACTTTGTTTGAATATTTCGGCAATTGAAAATCCTCGGCAGTTTCCGTAAATCATAATCCTTCTCGATTATGAATTTTCTAGTGGTCTTTTCGTCCTAATTGTCCCATCCGAACGCTTTTTCCATGTCAGCCACTTCGATCTGAAGGGGCAAATCCGGTTGAAAAAGGTATCATCTCAACCCATGTCGAGATTAAACCCTTGTATCGAGCAAGCGTCTTACTCACTGAGCCATCGTGACCCCTTAAAACTCAATGGGTGCAAAAATGGTTATCCCCAAGAGCTGCCCTGAATCACTTTTATTGACGGGGGCTAGGGAGGTTGGGTGTTAAAAATCAAACTCAGACATCTGCGACTAGACTTCAATGGTGAGTAATGAAACATATCGTATTTGATAATACTACCAACCCCTTTAAAATAGTAAAAACACAAATTAAACTTCTGTTTTTAATCAGAATAGTTTGGTCTACATAGCCTTACTGGCATATTCAGAATTAAAAATCATTTTTTTCTACTACGGTTCCTGTGTGCATATGACCATTTTCGAGTCTTAGATCGGGAAATTGATCACTAAATAACACGCACGTGTTTGATTGATAGTAAACTATTGTCAGGCATCTGGAGTCATCTTTACATTTCTGTATGCATTGGAATAAACTGGTAGTGGTACCAAAGTAGATAGTTGGTTTCGAATAGATTTGGCATTCGTCAGTTCCCACTGGTTTAACAAAGCCACAGCTGGTATCGTTAGCACACGCCTCGTCACAGTTGGATGAAGATAGTCTTCTAGAAGAGACTTTAATATTTGTACCGGGTATTATCACACCTGAAATACAGAAAGTAGAAAGTACTAATAAATAACGTATTGAGGAATGGTAGGAAGTTTAATCAGTCGCTTAGTCGATCTTTTGTCACCATTATTTTGACTGATTTCTAATTCTTTAATTTATTACAAGAAATCAGACTCGTGCTGTAAACGAATGTAAATCTTCAAGAAATCCCAAACTGGTTTGAAATACCAGATAAGTTGTGTAAAAAAGTGGCATTATATCTTTGGCAAAAAAACAAATTTCATCTAATTACATTCGAAATCCGGATTAGGATTCAGGGCAAACCGTTATAAACGAGTGTCATGGTTTCGGAATCCAGATTCGGATTGTGTGTGAGCAGTTTAATAAGTGACGGCTAAATATAGTTTGTCTTGTATTACTAACAAGAACAGCCTATTTTGTTTTGAGGTAGATTTAAATATTAAAGCTATCTAACCGGGTTTATATCTGTTTCATTATTACTAAAACTACCTTCACATAAAGTGGACTGCTCGATCCTACTGTAACAATATATTGATGACATACCTGGACAAGCTGCTCCGTTCTGGTATTCCCAAATCCCATTTTCCCCACAGGTCAACGTATTTGTCAATTTAGTGTCAACCGAACAGTTAAAACTAAAACCTTCACCAACTTGTCTAGATTCTGTAACATTATCAGAGTTGGTGATTTTAACACCTGGTGGACACTCAGCTGGAGCTAAAAAAGTAATATTTATTTATAATACAATGTGTTACAGTTTGGTGATATGAGTTATTTTGTGAAAAGAAATACATTTCATTTTCCTAGCCCATTTGTTTTTACTTTATTTCGAAATAACATATGGTTTCCCAATATCTTTAAATTACACGTTCTTTACACCGTCTGTGTTTTGAATCCATTCAATATTATTATAAACAAATTGTGACAAAATTAATATTAAATATATGTGTATACTATAGTTTACAGAGTCTGTATAGAAATTGATTCGTACTTTGACAAACTGGTTCCAAAAACCAGTCACCATGTTTACATGTAGTCTGTACTTGTGAAATGTAGCCAGCTTGACAAGAATATCTTTTATTGTCGCCACAGCTAGTTCTTGGTATCCACATTGCATGTATTGGTAGAATATACTTATCACAATCTACAACAAAATACATTCAATTAATTCTAATATTCATTTAAAAAAAGTCTTGTGATTTTGTAAAAACATCTTGATTCGGGCAAAAGTTGCTAATTTGAACTATGTCATAGCCAATGCAACATATTTCATCCGAGTAATCTCTACTATACTAACCTATTTTTTCCCAAAACGTTTTCGGCATGTAGGGGTGATACTGAGGACTGGCCACTGGTAATGTCCCAGCCCATAGCATGACCACCAGCAACATCAGATTAGCATTGACCATCATATTGAGTTGATTATCAAGTTGTTTGAATCATCAGTGATTGTGTGATTATTATATAGGAATTATAGAAAGCGTGGATCGATTCATTACTTTGAACGGAAACAAGAAACATGGTTTGGATATGTTTAATTGATTTTATCCTGGTTGATTTCCTGACAGCTGGTGTTTTGAAGTCTAGAACGGCAGGGGCGGATTTAGGGGGTGGCGTGGCAAATGTTTCTCGCCACACTTCGCTTGGCAAGATATATATCTACATTGCACCCACTCTAAAAGAATATTTCAATAACTTTGATTATTTTAACCTCAAATAATTTTTAAATTTTATTCTGCGCCCCCCCAACGTCAAATCCTGTATCCGCCCCTGAACGGTACAGACCTAGAGAAATTTACTTTCTGTCTATCCTCACCGGTATCTCCGTCCCTTCTTTAACAAAATACTTTGGAACCTGTGAGCATTATTTAGCATACATTCACGGAAAGATCTTCAGCTATCCCCCGAGTGTCATGCATACAGAAAAAGTGATTGGTTAATATGGTTTTTTTTTTAATTGATTTGATCTGAACTAGAATATCCCGAATCGCCTCTTACTATCTCTAGAATGACCTAAAACCGTCCTTGTTGGTCTGATGGAATCCAGATCAATGACACATGACCAGACTGATTCAAATTAGGCCACACTTTCGTTCGTTTCGTTTCATTCGTGTTTTTTTTAGCTTCTATTTATACAAGCCATTCTGAACTTTTCATTTTATTGACCTTTGTCTTAACCATTGGACCTCTATTAACAAATCAGATCATACTGACCTCAATCAAAACAGTCCACGAAAAAGTGTATTTAATATTCCGCAGTCACACATTCACGGATCACCTCGCCGGTTCCACAACGGATTAAATCTCACGGATGATCCCGGAAATGCAGTTTCCGTAGTCAGATACGGGTCCAATACGGGTGCACAACGGTGTAGCCAGTGTCCAGACAAACCAAAATGTGCTTGATGAAAGGAGTTCTAGCATTGACAAATGCTGTTTTTTTGTGACGTTGACAGTAATATTCCGTATTTTTTCTTGTTGTAACGTAGTAAACCGTAAAAAGACTTTGAGAACCCTGGCTAATCCCTAGCTATCCGTAATGCAACGTAATGAGATCATGTCGTTCCGTGACAAATTCGTAACAAACCGTACTGTTTCCTTAACAAATACGTGGTGTAACCGTAATAGTACGTAGTTTACCGGAACTAACCGTAGAAATACTTTGCGCCTACGAATTAGTACGGATTAATACGGTTTTAATAGGGACTAAAACGGATCAGTAAGTTTTAATACGGTTTAGTCAGGATATGCTACGGTTGTTTTATCCGTAGTAAAATTAAATGCCCCAATCACACATTCACGGATCACCTTGCCGGATTAGCTACGGATACAATCCGGCATCATAGGTGGTAATCTGTATTAGTCCGTACCTATACGTAAAGGAACCGTAGTAATTCGTGATCAATCGTAGCAGTACTGGTATATCCGTGACAAGTTTTTACGGATAAAACAATCGTAGCATATCCTGACTAAACCGTATTAAAACGTACTGATCCGTTTTAGTCCCTATTAAAAAAGTATTAATCCGTACTAATTCTACGGTTACTTCCGTTAAATTACGTACTATTACGGTTACACCACGTATTTGTTAAGGGGCCAATTCTATTATGAAATCCGGATCGTCCGGATTCTCCATTTCTATTCTATTATCCATCACGTGATTGTTTTAGGAGAGTTTGGAGAGTCCAGTCTCTCCATTCTGTCGCGGAGAGATGACGACATTGACGTCACAAAATGGCTGCTTTATTACCGTAGTAAGAAGTTTTATCCGCCCTTGGGAGAATGCATAATAGATTAGGTCAATGACGTAATTGGATTCGACTTGTGAAAAGCAAACCCATATCGGCCAGCTAGATTCTCCATTTGATATCTATTTACGTTTTTATCCGGATTATTGGGAGAGAAAATCCGGACGATCCGGATTTCATAATAGAATCGGCCCCAGGAAACAATACGGTTTGTTACGAATTTGTTACGTTGCATTACGGATAGCTAGGGATTAGCCAGTGTTCTCAAAGTCTTTTACGGTTTTTATTATTCATCACGTGACCCCTTTGGCATAGTCAAGGTGGTGTGATTGCGGAGAGATGACGTCACAAAATGACGGATTGTTACGATAATATAATTGTTGTATCTACTTTGCACAATGTTTCCAACTTTTACTTGTTTTTTTTTATTTTGTCTAAGAAGAACAGGGCTTATATTCTATCAATAAGGCCTATGGTTGTTTTTGAAACGTAGAAAATTAAGTTTAAGTCCATTTGTATGCACAATATGCAGTGTGAGTAACATCGATCGTCTGCTAGCCTAGGCCTAAACCTCTACACACTGTATGACTACATTGAGCTTTGAATTGAAATTTTTTATCTCATTTAGAAACAACAGAAATAATTTCGTCCTCATCCGATTGTATTGTTGCTGAAATACGGTCTTGATCGATTATTTCCAATAAATCTCCATGTCTCCTCGATTTTGCATGAGACCGGAGAAACCGGATATTCAATCCGGAGAAACCGGACTGCATAATCGAATCGACCCCGAGTGTACAAATGACGGGTTGCTATCGTGATAGTACCGTGTCGCTACGTGGCGGTTCGTACTTTTCCGTATCAGACCGTTCTCATTCGTAATAACCCTTACTTATACCGTAGCAAACCGCTGTTTATCCGCAGTACGTATACGCCCCTACACGTGTCGTTGCGTATTAAACCGTGTCATTTCCGTATTAAACCGTTAGATACGTCAAAACACGTAGACACGCCGTTGTGCATCCGTATTAGATCAGTATTGGTTCCGTATCTGACTACGGAAAGTTGAAACTGCATTTCCGGGATCATCCGTGAGATTTAATCCGTAGTGGAACCGGCGAGGTGATCTGTGAATGTGTGACTTGTGTTTTAAGCATGCATAAAACTTGTCACGGATATACCAGTACTGCTACGATTGATCACGAATTACTACGGTTCCTTTACGTATAGGTACGGACTAATACAGATTGCCACGTATGATGCCGGATTGTATCCGTAGCTAATCCGGCAAGGTGATCCGTGAACGTGTGACTGGGGTATTAAATAGTCTAGAACCTGTGGGCATTCTATGTAGAGTTTGGATCGGATTATCGTCGTGGGAACCCTTGCACGAAGCCTCCGTAATTTATGTGCCAACATAGTGATTTACGTACACGTAATTGGTCGAACATATTTTACGTACGTGGTTTGTCACAAAAGACACCGTAAGGACATACGTACGTCCGAATTGTGTACGTTAAACGAATGCGAAACTATGCAGGTTTTGTTTGATTAAGTACGTATTCAACTGACGTAGAGAAAAAAACCCCGGACATTTACGTATACTTACGTACGTATGTGTGACCACGACCTAACTTGTATGTAGTTTACGTGTGCGTATTAATATGTATGTAATAGGTCAAATCGTCCAATTCAAACTTGTCTATGATCTCATCGATCTACATGTTAAATGATCACCCTAAATTTCATTTATATCAGTCAGAAGAAATTTGCAGTTTTCATTAAAAATGTTCACAGTTATTCGGACAAACTAAACATGGGTTTGGACAATGTAGGCCTACGTTTTTTTTAAATAACTCAAAAGCAATGTACATGACATAATGTTAAATGACAGAGAGAATTTGTACAATAAAAACGGATTTCAACATTTGTCCCTGAAAGGCTTGTAGGGTATTTAGGACATACTAGTAGATAGCGTGATTTACAGGTACATATACATCTTTTACACTCTGTCCATTAAAGGATGGGATTGACCAGGCAAAGTGCCGAATATTGCTAAACTATTTCGGTGACACTAATCAAGATAAAAGTGATAACGTATTTAAGCCAGATGAAAAATCGAGAAATATGGAATACTCAGGAACAAGTAATTTGTCAAGAAACATTTGCTCCTAGTGATTATTAAATGATTAGAGAATTTAACGGGGATAGTCTACTTTGGCTTTTTAATTTAGGCTAGATGGTAAATTATGAGATTTAATGAAAACTTTAAAGTTGTTTATTTCTATATTCTTTAAATATGTGGGATTGCCCGGTATGGTTCTAAGGCCCTCAGATATAGTTTGAAGAGGTTTTGAGTCATTGCACCGAAAGAAAATTTTGAAAATTAGGTTTGATTTCCTTGCATCTGATACTTTTCCGGACAGAATACTCTTAGAGAACGGCCTCCCATTTGAAAAGGGTTTTGGAGGTATTGTACTCGCAGGAAATTTCGAAAATTAGGTCCGTGTTCCTTGCATCTGAGCCTTTCCGCACACAAATTCTCGTAGAGTCCGCACACTTCGTGAATAGGGTTTGAGGCGTTGTATCACAAGAACATTTTGAAATAAGATTTAATTTCCTTGCAATCAGATCTTTCCGAACAGCAGGTGTATTAGACGTATTGAACCCTATGAAAATTTTGAAAAATACAATTAAATTCCTTGCATTTCGGTGTTTTTTTCTGATTTCGTTGACAACGCTTTCCTCTTGAGTAGGATTTATTTGGGGATAACCTAAGACAATTTTGAAAATAAAACCTGATATCCTTTCATCTGAGGCCTTTTAAAACACTTAAGTTGATTTCCATGCATCGGATACCTTTCCTGACAGCTCTCTAATTGAATGATGACGCTCGACTGACGGTAGCATCTGTGGGCAGATTCAGGGAGACACCGACCCTAAGAAAACTTTGAAAATTAGGATTAATATCATTGACTCTGAGGCCATCCCTGACAGCATATACATCAACAAACTTGCGCTGCGCACCCCCATCGATTCTTTTCTTCTTTTGTGTAGTTGCTGGTATGGATGAAATATGAGGATCCTGAAAATTTTAAGTTCCTACGCCATTTCGTTTTCCGGATATGGTGACCTCAATTTTCACAAAAAAAAAAAATGGCACGATACGAGAGAGGCGCTAGAGAGGGGCATAATTTTCCGATGCAACCCCCTATAGGGTCCAAGACAATGTGTCTTGCATAATTGTTTGCCGCAGTATCAAAATCTGGCATCAGACAGCTTGTAAAAAATTTACTTTTTGAGATAATTGATCATTGGATCAAGATCTGGGAGAAGTTCTAATTTGTGTCTTAATTTGTTTGATGGCACAATAGAAGCTAGAAGTTTTCAACCGATTTTGATGAAACTTGGTGTGATCATTGACATTGATATCATTTCGAATAAGTTCTAACCTAACCTAGAATTTATTACCATTTTCTACCATACTACGTTTTAGAATGATCAAAAATAATCTTAAATTACAACTTGCCCATTAGTGGTAAATATGAGTCTCAAAATAACGTTTTTCAACAGGAATATTTCAATAAACGGAAAAATGGAAAAAAATGATATATATACACTGTAAAAATAGTGTTTAGGGCCTAAACACTTTCCTAAACACATTTCATGTTAACGAATTGGTTACACGTTTAGGCTCTAAACATGTTTAATCTCTAAACATGTTTAGGAAAGCGTTTAAAATCTAAACGCTTGGAAAGTGTTTAAATTCTAAACGTGTTTAGCTTTAAAATGCTTAGGTTTTAAACATGTTTAGTTTTAAAATATTTAGGATGTAAACATGTTTAGCTGCTTAGAATCTAAACACATAAAATTCTCTGTTTTACTACTTTTGTAAGGCCCCCACAAGTTAGGCCATGTGGGCATCATTATCTTGGTCATCCATAGGGAAATAAACACTGTTTTATAATTATCATTTTTTTTATTTCTAAATGGAATTCATAATTTTTTACCAGCTATATTGTTAATTTTTTTCACCAACTTTATATAGTTTGTACTCATGTGAAACTTGTTATTTCTCTCCTTTCTGAATAAGTCCTAGAAGTTGATATTGTTTAGGATATGAAAGGTCACAGACATAGTAACAATGTATATATAAGTCTCAAAATGGCTGTAACTACACTGGTGCCAACATCCACCCGAAAAGTTTTTCCTATTACAAAACAGTTGTTAATTGATTTTTCATCATTTCGAATTATCTCTATTCTTGAGGCTTCTGTTTTTTTCTAGTAAGTGAAAATCTATTCGACTGAAAAAGAAAATGTATCAAATATTAAATTGTGAATTCGAAAAAGTGCTGCTTCATCTTCTCATAGTATTGCTTATTCAAAATCGATCGTGAATAAAAAGTAATTTGTTATCCTTGAACTTACACTTAAAATAGAGAAATATCACATAGAACATAATATTACACAGAACTCATAATAGACAGTCTTCGATATAAACAATTATATTTGAAGTACTAGTACAAAGTACTATTTGAAATAAATTAAAAGTAAAATAACACACCTTGCATTTAGTTATTAACGGCTGGATTGCCTTGGCATTGAAATTAACTCCGGCATCTGTTAACTCCAAACAGGAGTTGACTTCCTCCTCTGTCATTTCTGTATCCTAAAATTATGCATTTAAAAACAAAATCAAAATCTATTTTTGGAAAAATGGAAAAGCAAAACAATATGCTCTAATGACTGTACAAATACAATCAGTTTTAAAAATTCATTTGCCAAAACATTGAGGTTGCTGACTAATCCATTTCTAACTTAATTGTTTTTTAGAATAAAAAAACACAATACCAAAATATTGAAAAATCCAGCACATATTTACCTCTCCCAAATCTTGTCTAAATATTTCATTTAATATTTTCAGGAGATCTCCCCAATTTGTCACCATCTGCTCCTTTCTAATCAATCATTGATCATGAAATACTCCTTTTCAATCTAAAATAACCAATAAAAATAAATATATTTTAATTATAATTAATTAGTGTGCATATTGTTTATAGTTATTAGTATTCTGAGGATATTGAATATAACTGTGAGTCTCACAAAGTCAATTTTGCTTCTCAATGCGAGTACGAGATGGCGGAATGAATTTAGTTAAATATGCCTTTCTTTTAATATTTCACAAATTCCCAGATATACAATGAGATAAAAATTCTATTCATGTTTACTTACAGATGTTATATTTGATACATATATCCTTTACACTTGAATCCTGACCAGCCATGTACATTATCCTTTCTTGTTGTGCAACAAACATGGCTGCTTCTTTATCCTACTTAGGCCTATTCCAATTTTCTTTGTTTGAGTTTTTATGGCGGGAAATATTTAGTCACGTGGTCTATTAATAACACATATTGGTATCTACATGTGTTTAGGCTCTAAGCACTTAGGGGATTACATGTTGTAAATCTAAACATGATTAGAATGTGGACACCATGGAGTTTTATGTGTTTAGCATTTAAACATTTTCCTAAACATGTTTAGATCTAACATGTTTAGGAAGTGTTTAGGCTCTAAGCGCAATTTTTACAGTGTACAGGCTTGATAGCCTAATTTTTGTATTTTTAGACAATTTTCGTTAATTTTATCAATAAAATGGCATTTTGAAAATTTACACAGTAAGTTACGGGCAGTCGGGACCATGTGTAAGTTACGCGGAGATTTAGTCGTAACGGGCACCCATAAATTACGTGGGTTTTGTGAAACGTTTAGAACCCGTACTTAAGGTTTATGTATGGACTTACTGTCCACAAAGGCTTCGTGTAAGGATACCTTGGTACGCCTCTTATCATATCGCAATGCTTTAAATCGTTCCAAATCCTAAATCGCACTAAGTCGGACTGGATCACGATCTTCTGGCGATTAAATTTGCCTCGACCTTGAGTCAGATCGAAACGTTTTATCTTTTTCTGACCTGTCAGTGAAGGTCATGGACAAACAAGCAGTGCTTGGTAATCGGGCATTTGTACAGCAAATGTGAGTCAGTCTTTCGGAGTTTTAGTTCCATCTACCGTGCCTTGAAAGCTCCAGAGTACAGGTAAACCAAGGTGACTACCAGAACTATCAAAACTACCAGTGACCTGACTCTCAAAAAATCTTACGATATATTTTGTCGTATGTTTAGCGTTTTACAATGAACAATTCCACAGTTATGATCATTTTTAAACGTATGAGGACCTTTTTAGACCGGAGCTTAATAATCGGTAACTTATAACGATTCTCCAAAATCGTGGCTAAAACGTATGAGGACGTGGGGCGATCAGCATAGTAGAGAAACAGTCCTGACTCATTCGTGGAGCAGTCGAATGGTCCTGGCTCAATCGTTAGATGGTCAAACTTCTCTGACTTAATTGTTGATTATTGAGGGGAGTCGTTGCCTGGGTTCTGCACGAATCAGATGTTCCTAACCTGTTCCAGATGTTCTGTTCCGAAAAAGCTTTCAAGTAATTCTGGAATTGTTCTGGACAGGAAGTGGAAATCTCTGTACAGAGCTAAAATCAGAGTAGTTCTAGACAGGTTCTGGACAGAAAGTGACTGCTATCACTGCACTAAAAAACGGTTGCGACATTTGCCGTCATTTTGATTTTGTCACTGTTCCAGCTGCACCGCCTCGCTAATTTGGACAGAAATTATTTGTCCGGAACAGTGTTCCAGTTCACTCAAATCCAGTTCCGACAGTTCTGGCTCTTCTGGACAATGATTCGTGCAGACCCCAGCAGTATGAACAAAGTCAAACTTGAAAACAAGGCATCGACTTTACAACAATCTACTAATTACAAAATAGAGATATTCATAGTTTACTTTTCAAACTTTATTTCACAACAGAAAACATTCAAACTTTATTTCACAACAGAAAACATTCAAACTTTCATCTTCGAATATGAATTCTTAACTTTGTATTATTGACATTCTCAACTATGTCTTCTTGAAACAATTCTCTTGTAGCATTTTCACATATTTTATTTGCTTTCTATAACCATTGAATTAATATACAAATCTGTGTGATTACGGGCATGTCTCTCTTTTTGACCTGACGGTCACCTTTCAGATAGTCCAGGATGAATCAGAGATTATTAAACTGTAAGAACAATGTGACCTAAAAACCAACGTCAACACCAGCTGTCAGAAAATAAACCAGTATAAAATCTATTTAACATATCCAAACCATGTTTCTTGTTTCCGTTCAATCGATCCACGAATTCTTTGAATTTGAATCTGATATTATTTTATTAATTTAACATATCCAAACCATGTTTCTTGTTTCCGTTCAATCGATCCACGAATTCTTTGAATTTGAATCTGATATTATTTTATTAATTTAACATATCCACACCATGTTTCTTGTTTCCGTTCAATCGATCCACGTATTTATTGAATTTGACGCTGTTAATTTACCGAGTGGTAGTATCATCATTTTGGCCCCAAAACTCCCGTTAACACAGGATATTATTAGTAGATATCTCCATTGGCAACAAACATTAACCTCTACTCTCTGGTTTATATTTATATACTGTACATACAAGGTAGAGGACATGCAGACCAGGGGCGCAGATCGCTTTTTTCAATGCGAGGAAGACCAGGCCCAGCCAGCAACGTACTCCCCCTATCCTTCCTATAAAACGAATTATTACGCATTACACTGGTGCCCTCGTAATAGATATAACTATTGCTGCCAAAGACATCAAATGGAAGTCTAGAAATATGGGGCATAGGGTATCATGTCCCCTCAGGATTTCTGTGCATTGTTAAGCTCTGTTACGTATTGAAAAATTTCGAGATCGCAGATTTCATGCCGCTTGGTGAAAGACAATGAAGAATGGCGTCCCTGGTTTGAATAAAGCTCTGTTAAGCTTAACTACACTTGAATTTAAGCTTTGATACGCTCTCGGCGCTTTGATGACCTGTCGTCAGTGAAGGTCATGGACAAACAAGCAGTGCTGGGTAATCGGGCACTTGTACCACAAATGTGAGTCAGTCTTTCGGAGTTTTAGTTCCATCTACCGTGCTTTGAAAGCTCCAGAGTACAGGTAAACCAAGGTGACTACCAGAACTATCAAAACTACCAGTGACCTGACTCTCAAAAAATCTTACGATAAATTTTGTCGTATGTTTAGCATTTTACAATGAACAATTCCACAGTTATGACCATTTTTAAACTGTCGGCCACAGGGACCAACTGTTTCGATCGGCTATGGTTAATGAACTTGTTTTAGAACAGAAATCGATCACTTTTGCAGTACCCGACCCTCGGAGGACTGAGGCGATCTCGCCCACTAAGGTGTTATGCAGGGTTCTCACTATCAATTTTTTTTTTTGTGATCATCAGATCCTATGATATAAACCAGTATCACACCATGCTTCCAGACCGTGCCACGACCCACCTGACTCAACAATATGAGAAAATCGGGTAAAAATTCGTGGCAAAGTTGAGAAGGTCGTGGCGTTGCCAGCAGTATGAACAAAGTCAAACTTGAAAACAAGGCCTCGAATTAACAAAGTCATATTTTGATATTACACAAAATTACAAAAAATATTCCTTTTTTTAAATTAACCATAGTTTACTTTTCAAACTTTATTTCACAACAGTCAACATTCAAACTTTCTTCTTCGAAAATGAATTCTTAATTTTGTATTATTGACATAACCCACTATGTCTTCTTGACTTTGCATTCTTGAAAAATGTTAAGTTCGACTACTATATTCTTGCTTTCTTGAATTTTTACCATATAAGGTACCTACTTAAGTGACCTACTTCATTTACATAATCCGGAAATTCATAAACTAACGAGTGGAGCGGCATAGCAACTTGTTTGTGCATTTTTTGATACAAGCACCAAATTTGGCACACATATATTTTGATATACATGTATTGTGAACATTTTTGGATATAGAGCAACTCTAAATTCACTTGTGCAAGCCGCCATTTTGAATTTTAAATGAGCCACCCTCAGTATCAGTATTTTTGAATCATTGTCAGCTATGAAAGCATTCTTGAGGGCTAATTCTGAACTGATACAGATACACGTGGTATCTGCAAATAATGCATGTCGGCAGGGGGGGGGGGGGGGGGGGGGGGGCAAGATAAAACAAGAAGTTACTGGTATGTGCTTAGGGCCAACAAATCAAAATTGCTTTATATAGGCTCCTGCAGCATTGAATTTAGCAGCACTACCCTTGATAATGAGTTTTTGCACAATTTGCCCCCCAGGTCCCAGGACTACAGGAACTTAATGTGCTGCTACCTAGCGGATTTTTTGCCTGTCATGAATGAAAGCTAAAGTTTATCTAGTTGTTGCTGTCGGCCTTAGGCTAGTGTAATGGCAAGAATGCCAGCGTCCACTGTTCGGATAAGTATCTTTTGATGACCACATCCCAAGGTATTTGCTGCAAGTACCATCATTCAGGTGTCGGCCTCTTCATGCTTACATGTGGCCAAGATGGTGGGGAAGTAAGTATCTGTTCTGTGTCAGTGGCTACTAACTCCTTGCCTTGTGTGTCGATGGATCTCATAAGCAGTCCCGACAAGAAACTGAACAACCCATCCTTATTTACACCAACTCGAAGAAAATTCTGCCAGTTTCCATGTAGCACAGCAGCGGCAGTGGCACGTCTTTTGGTTCTTTTCCCCTGATGTCGCTTTGAAGCTATCAGACTTGGTGTAATAATCCCACATAGCTCAAGGCGAGATCGATATATGAAAAAAAAAACACCCTGTTCCATGTTCAAGGAATGTTCTACTGCCAAATGGCTTCAGCATCTAGACAATTCCCAGTGAACTGATGTGGATGATTCCGGATTCGGGGGTTCTAACCTTAGTCACATGAATAAGCTTGTATTCTTTCGACATGACTGCTATGTAATATACGTTTTGGGGTGTTTTGGTTTGGTTGGAAACCTATAAAATATTAATCGATTGTTAATCGGTCAATAATCGATTTGAAACAACACTATAAATACGTTTCTGGTACATCGATTTCCTATGCGCCTTAAAATACTTGGATTCCCTGGCAAGAAAAATCTACAATTAGTACAGGTTAACAGCTATCATAGATCCAGAAATACTAATAATTTAGAGTTTTATGATTCGCCATTTTGAAATTCAATATGGTGCCAGTTGTTGCCACTTTTAACTTGAACCAGGGATCCCTGAAACCCAAACATACAATTTCCCACCAAAAACCAGTTAATTCCTGGCATATATCGAGAAATATCGCTAATTTTGGAATTAGACATGGCCGGCTTTTCAGCCACTTGCAGCTTGAATAATTGATTTCCTGGATCTTAATTCAGAAAAAAGCCATCAAGAAGGCTTTTATAGCTGACATAGATTAAAAAATACCGATACTGGTACTTAAACGTTTTTTTTTTTTTCGTTTTTCTTTTCGCCATTTTGAATTTCAATATGGCAGCAGTTGTTACCACTTGTAAATTGAACCAGTCGATCATTAATCCCCCAAAACATACAAATAGCAACCAAAACCGGGTTAAAAAAAATTTCTGACATAGCAAGATGGAGAAATATTGCAAATTATGGATTTTATAAACGGCATTTTTAAAATTAAACATGGGTAGCCACTTGTAGCTTGAATAGTTGAATTCCCGGATGCAAAAAATCTACAATTAGTCATTTTGAACAGTTTAATGGCTGACATAGTTCCGAAAATAACAATTATGTATATCTGAGGGTGGCCCATTTGAAATTCAAAATGACGACTTACGCAAGAAAATTTCGAGTGGCTCCATATCCAAAACTATTCAGAGCATTTCAAAGTATATTTGTGCCAAATTTGGTGCTTGTATCAAAAAAACGCACAATTCCATATTTGAGGGCTATGCCGCTCCTCTATGAATAGACCTTATTGACGCGTCAGCCATCTAATGGCCACCTTGATGTCTTTAAAGCCCCGTTCATTAATCCAACTAGCTTAAAACTACTCCTTTTACATCGTCCAAATCGGTATTTATTACTGCTATTTAAAAAGACTTCCAGATGAAGTGTTTCTTTACATATTTCTGAGAAAAGTGTCGACGTCATTTGCGTTATGAACCTCAGTTTCTAAGGGGTTAAAACGAGGTCTATTAAATATTCAATATCAGAAACTATTTTTTTGAGTGGTTAAATCATATTTTGCTGTGCGTTAACATTATTTAACTTTATTGGTTGACCCTACTTTTTTTCCAATTATTCAAGTGTCCATGACTGGTACATGACCGATCCGACTGCACCACAACTGACCAAAGACTATGTCCCAACTATAATGCGTCTGTGTCACGTTCTCAATGCGTTTTAGCCACGGTTTTAATAATAGTGAGGGTTTCCCGATATAATTAAAGGGATGTGTTCACTAACTGTTCGACCAGAGCCTGGAATTCTTTAGATATTCGAATTCATAATAATGTTCACAACTCTTTCACGAAATATAAGCCTTTAAATCTCTGTGTATCCATAATTATGAGCGTTTGAAAGTCAAAAATACGACTCGCCGTTTAGTAAGACTATGCCTTATATAGAAACCACAAATACAGAAAATGAAAGATATTTGTTATGGTAGGGATATAATTGGAGAGATTATGCGATATGTGTTCAGTTCTAGTACTTCTGGAGGCTATTTACATATATTCAAGGCTCAAATCAACCCTCGAAAATACTGACCCATGCCGGAATTGAATCTTGGACCTTCAGGTTAGCGAGCAAGCGTCTAACCCACTGATCCACCGCGGCTCCCCGTTGAAACGTTCAAAACGTTTCTACAATTAATACGACAGCTACGAATGACCTTAAGATCTGGTAAAATCTGACAAGATTATCACGATTCATTCTCGATTTTTACGTTTTTTAGCGCGCTGCGAATCCATATAGTAGCAACGTAAATTAAACGTTTAATTAAATATTAAGTCATTTGTAGCCAATCCTCTACCTCCTCTTAAACTGATTTTTTGTTTAGGGTCTGATGGATATTGCTTAAAATAATAGGAGAATTAGTCCTCTAGAAACGCGATTTCCTGACATTTCTCAATCAATTTAAAGTCCAAGACTATTTGTTTAAGGTCTGAAATAGCATGCCTAAACAGAATGGAGAATTGGACTCCCGGACATGATATTTTCAGACACTTTCCAGCGTATTTATAGATTATGTGTCCAATATCCAAAAACTCGGTGAAACGAAAGAATGTATTTAAAAAGAACAATTGACATTTTTAAGGGAAGGGGGGAGGGGGGATTACGGTTCTGTCTCCACTTTGAATGTATATAAAATTAAACCAGATAGTAGGGGTCAATATCTGGTGCCTATCGAGATACATACCACTGGTTGAAATAATATCAGCCTCAAATTCAAAGAAGACGTGGGTCGATTCATTACATCCTTAGTTTTCAACTGGTTTCCCTAAGTGTCCCCGAATTCGTATGAGGAAATTACCATGTCCCCTGAACAGAAATAGTCCGAATTTCTGGCACTTTGGTTGATACACACCCGCTTATTCTTCTTGAGTCCCTAGGAAAATGCCCAAATGTCCCCAGTTCGGGACATGTCCACCAAGTTGAAAACCCAGGCATTACATTGATTGAACGGAAACAAGAAACATGGTTTGCAAATGTTTGAATAGATTTTATCCTTTTTCCTGATAGCTGATGTTAATGGGAATTTGGGGGTCAAACATGTTCCTGGGGGCCTAACGAAGATACTCATTAATTAATAATTAATTGCTAAAATAATATCAGATTCAAATTCAATGAATACGTGGGTCGATTGAACGGAAATAAGAAACATGGTATGGATATGTTAAATAGATTTTATACTGGTTTATATTCTGACAGCTGGTGTTGTGTTCTGAGGTTCTATAGCACAGTGGTTAGCGCATCGTTCTTTACAAACATGACGTCATTTGCTTGGATACGAGGAAATGTTGGTCGTTCTGTTTGAGAGTTCGGTTCTCGATCAGTGTGTGAAAGTCCGATGACCTTGAATAAGTCATCTTCACTCATAATTCCAGTCCACCCAGCTGTAAATGGGTACGGATAATCCGGAACCGATCAACGCCAAGAGGTTTGGCCAAGGACCAGCTGGGAGAAAGGATCCGCATGGAATCTAAGTTGTTATCCTTGTAAAATATAGATCTTTCTTTCTCTCTTTTTTTGACGGTAGTTTTTAGGTCACATTGTTCTTACAGTTTAATAATCTCTGATTCATCCTGGACTATCTGAAAGGTGACCGTCATTGTAAAAATACTAGCTGGTCCTGGGATTAACTTGTTGATTCCTCTAAATGGATGCTGAGTCCACAAATCAAGTTACATCTTCCTCCGACAAACAAATCCTACCTTTAAATTAACAGGGAAATTGAGGTACAGGTCAATTATGAAAACTTTAGACCAAAATCAAAAGAAATGGGTCATTTACCAAAGGAAAATATGTCTCCTATATATTCTGAGTGTTTCAGCTGTAGTTTACAGTCAAAACAAAAAACAACAAAAACTGTATTACAATGCCAATTTTCCCATATCATGACGGAACACGGAATGGTTTTTTTTTGCGTTGATAGCCAGATTTTTTTGCAAAATTAGAGCATTATTGGATCAGTGTTGCTCCAAGTCTCGAGTACAGCAAAAAGTGATTCACTAAATGTTTTTCCCAATTGGTCCGATCTAAACTAAACGCTAAAATACCCCAAGGTACAATGACAATATCTCTTCATTTCAGTTGTATGTTACAGTTACAAGGAAAGTATGACTCCCACTTATTTCAGCTAAAATTCACAGTAACAAGTCAAAACAAAAATGTCGTATTAAAATTCTGATTTTCCCATTCATTTATCGACAGAATTTTCGTCAAAAGATAGTGTTGAACCCTCGAGCATTATTACATACATTAAGGAAAAAAACTGCTGCAATTTTCCGATGTCAGAGGTCATTAAGGGTAGGTCAAAGTTAACTTAGACGCTTCTTTTAGCGCCTGGTTCTCAGATCATAATGCAGTGTTTAAAAAATCGGATTTAAATAAAAAACGAACGAACGAAATTAGAGTCTGATTTTAATTAGACTGCGTGTTTTTTTTTAATCGTTTCGACCTAAACCTGCTATGCAAAGTAACGCCAAGTACCCGAAGATGCGAGGAAAATGTCCCTTCCTGTGAGCAAGTGATCAATGTCTTCACTGTTCAACCTAGAAAAGATGGATATTGGCCATTACAGTTCGATAGAGGTGTTTCAGTTCTTTGAGAGTAGCGGAAAGTAAGCGTATTTGGAAATATGTAGTGAGCAGCAGAAAGCCGAAAAGAAGTAGTTTTCAGAAATGTTTCAGCCGATTGTAAAGTGGAAAGAGAGCAAAATGTTTGGACCAAGGGAGGTGCCTCTGACCCATCTTCACCACTTTCATTCTTTGAAAGGTAAGACTCAAAAGGGATTAAAGCAAGGAAGAGTAGAATCTTATGCAACCATTTTGTCTTTTCCCATCTTGCCAATTTTAGTTTCACCCCTTTTCTTTTGAAATTAGGGAACATTAAAATCAGAGGTGCTTTTTATTGTTCGAATTCCGCCAAGATTGTACTTATTATATTTCGGGTTACTATGTGTTTAAGGTTTACGGTGCTTCTTATAAAGCGACGAAATCGGAAAGGAAAGATTTGAAGATTAGAACTAAAATGGGAAGGCGTAGAAAGAAATGGCGTAGGTAAACCAATTTGCCCGACAACTAATGCTAACTTGCCCGACAACGAAATACCCCAACCCTTAATTCCAAAAACTTCTCGCCATCTGCCTGATCACATCATTTCCGAACGATTTTATTTCTTTAAATTTACTTCATGAAAATCACTGGAGGGGGGGGGGGGGGGCAATTGCACTCCCAGTCCGTACGCCTATGGATATGGAAATAAACTGGTTGAAATAAACAGCCCTTTCTCCACCTCATGAACTACTATGGAAACTTTGTTTGAATATTTCGGCAATTGAAAATCCTCGGCAGTTTCCGTAAATCATAATCCTTCTCGATTATACATTTTCCAGTGGTCTTTTCGTCCTAATTGTCCCATCCGAACGCTTTTTCCATGTCAGCCACTTCGATCTGAAGGGGAAAATCCGGTTGAAAAAGGTATCATCTCAACCCATGGCGAGATTAAACCCTTGTATCGAGCAAGCGTCTTACTCACTGAGCAATCGTGACCCCTTAAAACTCAATGGGTGCAAAAATGGTTATCCCCAAGAGCTGCCCTGAATCACTTTTATTGACGGGGGCTAGGGAGGTTGGGTGTTAAAAATCAAACTCAGACATCTGCGACTAGACTTCAATGGTGAGTAATGAAACATATCGTATTTGATAATACTACCAACCCCTTTAAAATAGTAAAAACACAAATTAAACTTCTGTTTTTAATCAGAATAGTTTGGTCTACATAGCCTTACTGGGATATTCAGAATTAAAAACCAGATTTTTCTACTACGGTTCCATTAATATCGTTAAAATCTAAAGTTGCACCCTTTACATCGAGGAATGTCTTACTGAACAACTGGCATACCAATTGATAAAGGAACGATACTGTCAGGCATCTGGGCTCATCTTTACACAGCTGTATGCATTCGAATAAACTGGTGGTAAAATAACCGTTGACGAATGGTTTGTAAAATAGCCTGCATATAGTAGGTGTTTTTGGTTCATAAGCGCCACATCTGTTATCTTCTGCACACGCGTTTGAACAGTTTGATGACGATACTTTTACTATTGTAGCGACAATGACTTTGGCCGGGATTATTACACCTGAAACATAGAACGTACTAATAAATAATGTATTGAAACAAGTTAATCATTGGTACCATTATTTCGACTGATTCAAAGTGACAAGTTCTAGACATGCATTTGTGTCAGGGTGAAACACATTGATCTGATATTACCTGGTATAGGATCAGAAAAATTACCCTGTGGTTACAGCTGGTTCTCAATCGCAACTTTTTATTTTGAAAACTGTCTGAAAATATAGTGGACTGCTCGATCAACTGTAATAATAAAATATTGATGACATACGAGGACACGGTGCTCTGACTTGGTATGTCCAAATCCCATTTTCACTTCCATTTTCACCACAAGTCAATGTATTCATCGAATGATAGTCAACCAAACAGGGAAAATTAAAATCTTCACCAAATGTTCTAAATTCAGTTACATTATCAGAGTTGGTGATATTAACCCCTGCTGGACATTCTACAGCTGAAATAGTAACATAAATTTATTAGACAATGTTCTGAAGGATGATGCCAGGGTTAGAATTTGGTGTAATCCTTCTACAGTATATTAGAAAACATTGCTTTCAAAGCCAGATACTTATACACCCACTGATACTAGCTAAATTACCAGACCAGATTATATACGACTAATTTGTCTAGTCCGAAACTTGCTGACTCTATTCCCAGCCTTCGATAGCTATTCGGACGGATATGGCTGGGAGAGAGTCCTTAAAACAGATCTTGGATTTTTCGCAACTTCGCGGATGTGGTTTTTATTTTAAACGTATTTATATACCTCGAATCCACCAAATTTATTTGGCAAGATATTTTTGTGTAGATCATATACCATCATTATCCCCCTACACCTTAATACCATGTCTGATGCTCCATCAAAGTTTTTTTTTTTCCAAAAATTTATCGGTCGCCATTGAAGGCTGCATGTGCAAGGCGTAGAAAATCCCCAATTTTTGTGGCCTAGTTTTTCTGACTCCCCCCCCAGTCATGTATGTACAAAGGTAATCAGGATTTTGCGACTCCTAAATGAGGGACATTTTCAGTTTGGGAAGTAACTGGCGATTAGCGTTTTGTTACTAAATACTTAATACTTTTACATTAATATCATAAAATCAGTTACCTTGACAAGTTTTCTGCTCTACCCACGTACCATTTTCATCACACTTCAGAGTACCCGTCACACCATTCTCAGTGTAGCCAGCTGTGCAGGTAAAATTAAATTCTGTATCAAATATTCTAGATTCTGTTACATCATCAGAGTTGGTGATATTAACACCTGGTGGACACTCTACAACTGAAATGGTAGTAATAGATTCATTAGACGAATTGGAATGTACAATCATATCATATAAATATAGTTTTCAATTTTCAACACGGCCGTTTAATGGACATAAACGGAAAATATATTCCGAAAAATCTGATTTTAAACTTTTTCGTCAGTTTTTGGTAAATTCAGACTGTATCTGGCAAATACCGAAAAGGTTTGGATTAAATCTTAATAAATAACTGGACCTCTCCAATCTTTAAGCTTTGTAGAATCAATTATAAAAAGGACTCAAAAGCTGTACAAAGATCGACAGGATCATTTTGTGACTCCTTTGAAGGAAAATTCCAGTTCAAGGGAAGTAACTGTTTATTAGCGTTTTGTGATTAAATACAAATGAATACTGTAGGAATCATGGAGGCAATACACAACATTGTAAAAAAATCTCTAAATAGTGCTTATATACATTTACAGCTACTACAGACAATCTGCTTTACAAAAGTTGAAATTTCTGTGCACTTACATGGCACAAGCATGAGCCTGCTATGCCAATAAATTAAATAATGTGTACTCTGGAATGTTCAGACACATATATTTGATTAAAATATTTATTATTTTCATCAATATTTTGAATATAACTTAAACATTTTCCTATTGTAAATTTTACATTCATGTGCAGTAACATACCTCAATCACTAGCTTATGGCGTGTATGTTTCAGAACTTATCCGTTATGCCAGGGCTTGTTCAAATTATGAAGACTTTCTGACTAGAGGTAAAGTTTCTCACTTTGAAATTAGGTTACTTAACACATAGACTTCAAACTTCATTTAGGAAATTTTATGGCCGTTATAACGAACTTGTAGACAAATGTAACAAATCTGTCTCTTGCATCTTGACTGATTTATTTAGTCAGGCCTAAATTGATCTGAGTGTATCCCATAATGTTGACCAATATAGTAGTGGCGGGTGTCGCGCGCGAAGTAGACCATGCTTACCCTTTTCGAAACACCTGATGGTACTTCTCTTTGGAGTAGTCCACCAGAAACAAGTTTCTTTGAATAGCTACAAATTTTACTCTTTCCTGACAAATCGATCAGTTCACAAGTGTTCTCTACCTTGAATGTCCTTTTTAATGTATAAAGATATATGCTCCTCTAAGATCAATGGCTTTCAACCTGTTTCAATACTCCCATTTAAAACCTCAAGCACACCCTCTTAGGAATCACAATGCCTAGAATTTTCCTCCAAATGACAAACATAAATGCCTTAACCTATCTTTCTTTATTTTAGTACACTTTTATTCAAGAGAAAATCCCTCAGATAAAAGTTCAGTCATCATCAAAGCAGTATTAAATTAAAATGTTAATAGAACTTGGAATGATATGTGCACAAACTTTTCAATCCAACCAAGATGTCATGTCGTGACACTGTTAAAAAGCTAATTTCAAGGATACGATTCTCCGATGTTGTGGACACAGAGTAATGCTTAAAATCTCATGGGCAGAAAGTGGTGAAGGATAATTTATCAAGTATAGATTCTGTAGCAGGAATATGGTGAAAATCCTCGGCAGTTTCCGTAAATCATAATCCTTCTCGATTATGAATTTTCTAGTGGTCTTTTCGTCCTAATTGTCCCATCCGAACGCTTCGATCTGAAGGGGCAAATCCGGTTGAAAAAGGTATCATCTCAACCCATGTCGAGATTAAACCCTTGTATCGAGCAAGCGTCTTACTCACTGAGCCATCGTGACCCCTTAAAACTCAATGGGTGCAAAAATGGTTATCCCCAAGAGCTGCCCTGAATCACTTTTATTGACGGGGGCTAGGGAGGTTGGGTGTTAAAAATCAAACTCAGACATCTGCGACTAGACTTCAATGGTGAGTAATGAAACATATCGTATTTGATAATACTACCAACCCCTTTAAAATAGTAAAAACACAAATTAAACTTCTGTTTTTAATCAGAATAGTTTGGTCTACATAGCCTTACTGGGATATTCAGAATTAAAAACCAGATTTTTCTACTACGGTTCCATTAATATCGTTAAAATCTAAAGTTGCACCCTTTACATCGAGGAATGTCTTACTGAACAACTGGCATACCAATTGATAAAGGAACGATACTGTCAGGCATCTGGGCTCATCTTTACACAGCTGTATGCATTCGAATAAACTGGTGGTAAAATAACCGTTGACGAATGGTGTGTAAAATAGCCTGCATATAGTAGGTGTTTTTGGTTCATAAGCGCCACATCTGTTATCTTCTGCACACGCGTTTGAACAGTTTGATGACGATACTTTTACTATTGTAGCGGCAATGACTTTGGCCGGGATTATTACACCTGAAACATAGAACGTACTAATAAATAATGTATTGAAACAAGTTAATCATTGGTACCATTATTTCGACTGATTCAAAGTGACAAGTTCTAGACATGCATTTGTGTCAGGGTGAAACATACTGATCTGATATTACCTGGTATAGGATCAGAAAAATTACCCTGTGGTTACAGCTGGTTCTCAATCGCAACTTTTTATTTTGAAAACTGTCTGAAAATATAGTGGACTGCTCGATCAACTGTAATAATAAAATATTGATGACATACGAGGACACGGTGCTCTGACTTGGTATGTCCAAATCCCATTTTCACTTCCATTTTCACCACAAGTCAATGTATTCATCGAATGATAGTCAACCAAACAGGGAAAATTAAAATCTTCACCAAATGTTCTAAATTCAGTTACATTATCAGAGTTGGTGATATTAACGCCTGCTGGACACTCTACAGCTGAAATAGTAACATAAATTTATTAGACAATGTTCTGAAGGATGATGCCAGGGTTAGAATTTGGTGTAATCCTTCTACAGTATATTAGAAAACATTGCTTTCAAAGCCAGATACTTATACACCCACTGATACTAGCTAAATTACCAGACTAGATTATATACGTCTAATTTGTCTAGTCCGAAACTTGCTGACTCTAATCCCAGCCTTCGATAGCTATTCGGACGGATATGGCTGGGAGAGAGTCCTTAAAACAGATCTTGGATTTTTCGCAACTTCGCGGATGTGGTTTTTATTTTAAACGTATTTATATACCTCGAATCCACCAAATTTATTTGGCAAGATATTTTTGTGTAGATCATATACCATCATTATCCCCCTACACCTTAATATCATGTCTGATGCTCCATCAAAGTTTTTTTTTTCCAAAAATTTATCGGTCGCCATTGAAGGCTGCATGTGCAAGGCGTAGAAAATCCCCAATTTTTGTGGCCTAGTTTTTCTGACTCCCCCCCAGTCATGTATGTACAAAGGTAATCAGGACTCCTAAATGAGGGACATTTTCAGTTTGGGAAGTAACTGGCGATTAGCGTTATGTTACTAAATACTTAATACTTTTACATTAATATCTTAAAATCAGTTACCTTGACAAGTTTTCTGCTCTACCCACGAACCATTTTCATCACACGTCAGGATACCCGTCATACCATCCTTAGTGTAGCCAGCTGTGCAGGTAAAATTAAATTCTGTATCAAATATTCTAGATTCTGTTACATCATCAGAGTTGGTGATATTAACACCTGGTGGACACTCTACAACTGAAATGGTAGTAATAGATTCATTAGACGAATTGGAATGTACAATCATATCATATAAATATAGTTTTCAATTTTCAACACGGCCGTTTAATGGACATAAACGGAAAATATATTCCGAAAAATCTGATTTTAAACTTTTTCGTCAGTTTTTGGTAAACTCAGACTGTATCTGGCAAATACCGAAAAGGTTTGGATTAAATCTTAATAAATAACTGGACCTCTCTTCAATTTGTAAGCTTTGTAGAATCAATTATAAAAAGGACTCAAAAGCTGTACAAAGATCGACAGGATCATTTTGTGACTCCTTTGAAGGAAAATTCCAGTTCAAGGGAAGTAACTGTTTATTAGCTTTTTGTGATTAAATACAAATGAATACTGTAGGAATCATGGAGGCAATACACAACATTGTAAAAAAATCTTTAAATAGTGCTTATATACATTTACAGCTACTACAGACAATCTGCTTTACAAAAGTTGAAATTTCTGTGCACTTACATGGCACAAGCAAGAGTCTGTTATGCCAATAAATTAAATAATGTGTACTCTGGAATGTTCTGACACATATTTGATTAAAATATTTATTATTTTCATCAATATTTTGAATATAACTTAAACATTTTCCTATTGTAAATTTTACTTTCATGTGCAGTAACATACCTCAATCACCAGCTTATGGCGTGTATGTTTCAGAACTTATCCGCTATGCCAGGGCTTGTTCAAATTATGAAGACTTTCTGACTAGAGGTAAAGTTTCTCACTTTGAAATTAGGTTACTTAACACATAGACTTCAAACTTCATTTAGGAAATTTTATGGCCGTTATAACGAACTTGTAGACAAATAAAACAAATCTGTCTCTTGCATCTTGATTGATTTGTTTAGTCAGGCATGAATTGATCTGAGTGTATCCCATAATGTTGACCAATATAGTAGTGGCGGGTGTCGCGCGCGAAGTAGATCATGCTTACCCTTTTCGAAACACCTGATGGTACTTCTCTTCGGAGTAGTCCACCAGAAACAAGTTTCTTTGAATAGCTACAAATTTTACTCTTTCCTGACAAATCGATCAGTTCACAAGTGTTCTCTACCTTGAATGTCCTTTTTAATGTATAAAGATATATGCTCCTCTAAGATCAATGGCTTTCAACTTGTTTCAATGCTCCCATTTAAAACCTCAAGCACACCCTCTTAGGAATCACAATGCCTAGAATTTTCCTCGAAATGACAAACATAAATGCCTTAACCTATCTTTCTTTATTTTAGTACACTTTTATTCAAGAGAAAATCCCTCAGATAAAAGTTCAGTCATCATCAAAGCAGTATTAAATTAAAATGTTAATAGAACTTGGAATGATATGTTCACAAACTTTTCAATCCAACCAAGATGTCATGTCGTGACACTGTTAAAGAGCTAATATCAAATTCTCCGATGTTGTGGACACAAACAGAGTAATGCTTAAAATCTCATGGGCAGAAAGTGGTGAAGGATAATTTATCAAGTATAGATTCTGTAGCAGGAATATGGTATTGTAAATGTAAAGATAGGTTGAGAACACACAGATGCTTGTATAAATATGTAAATAGAAATATTAAAAATATTAAAATAGAACCTGAAACATGTTGTTACTCAGAGTTTATCTTCAGACAACTGATCTATTTCAGCCTGCGTCCCTAGTCTATCTAGTCTATCAGTTGATATATCGCTCTACATTTGATGTATTGAGCACTATTTTAACAGTAAAAATATTGTATTTTTATTTAATATGTAAATATGCAGTTTCATGTACTGATTTAAGGGAACTACTCAAACTACAAACTAACTGATACTGGAGAAACATTTCCTCAGATGAATTGTATTGTGTATTTTAGCTTTTTGCAACCTGGTGCTGAATGTAGGTAATGAATTATGATTATCTCGAATATAAAAGTAGATGGGTTGGGTAATGATGTGGAAGTTTAACTAATTCTAATATATCGAATAGACTACACCTGGTAATGCAAGCAGATATTTTGATTCTCCAGAGCAATGCATTTTATTGTATTTAAGTCGTTATTCAAAAACTATTTAAACAGAAGAATTTTGCCACTCTTGTCTGCCAATTTGGTGTATTTTTGTTATATTGAATCCTTTATTTATTTTTCTATAACAGCACAAGAAAGTACACCATGTAACTAACCAATCCCGAAAATTTCAGGCTTCCCTGATTCGTAGATTGTTTTTGACAGCTTATTTAAAACACACGAGATGTACAGAACATAATCCAATACGCGCGACTTTTAAAGCTTAAATATTGAGTTGCGACACTTTCTAAAAGTGGGAACATTGATTTTTAGTTAGCTATATTATATATTAGTCGATTACAGGTCAAGAAATTTAGTCTCCAAGATGTGCTACAAAAAAGCATGTTTAGGATTCACAGTCTACGGCCTATTGGGCCTTTTACATTTATTTTAATATCTTACTGTTACCTTGACAAGGTTTCTGCTCTATCCATGAACCATTTTCATCACACGCCAGAGTACCCGTCATACCATTCTTAGTGTAGCCAGCTGTACAGTTAAAATTAAATTCTGTATCAAATATTCCAAATTCTGTTACATCATCAGAGTTTGTGATATTAACACCTGGTGGACATTCTACAACTGGAATAGTAACATAAATTTATTAGACAATGTTCTGAAGTGGCAGGGGTAGAGTTAGGTGCAATCCTCCTCAGTGGCGTAGCTAAAGGGGGGCCGGGCAAGGCCAGTGCCCCCTTCCACCCCGCCCCGCCCCCCCCCCCCCCCCATTAATGATATCCGTCGGTTGAAAAAGTTCCGTCGGTAAAGTTGAGCCGACCAGCTGCGGGCATAAACATAGAAAAAATCCAAAAATATAGCCTTCCTGCAGGATCATTTTGTGACTCCTTAGAGAATAATGCTGCATCGATACCTATCGTGAAAATGATGGTTACGACTTTCTCGGAAATCTGAAATTCGTCTGCTAAAGTGGAGACCGTTTGGACAATAATCCTGACTTCATGTTAAAGGGAACCATTCTTCATTTTTATTGGTTGATTTGGGTCTTGAATATATTTAAGTATCCTTCAGAAGCACTAGAAATGCACTAAAATTGAGTATTTCTTTCAAATATACCTTAAATTAGACATTTCTCCTTCTATTTCTATAGATGACTTTTCTATATATTGCATAGTATCGCTTATGTGTAGTAGGGCATTATAACTTTCAAATGCTAATAATTATGGATGCACATGGATTTGAAGGCTCAAATTTCAATGGTGAGTTGTGATAACCAGTACTAAATTGCTGAGCTAAAAAATCCCCGTTTCTGAGACTTGGAAAAATCGACCCACGAAAATGAAGCCTGTGCCACTTTAACAGCTTTGAAGTTTTGGCTATTTTTACACGGGGTCAAGGTGAAGGTCAGAGAAGTTGTGAAAATGGTAATTATGATAGGTATCAAACAAGGCATATTGTTCGGTTCAAGGGAACTGATGATTACGTTTATGTAATTGAATGCAATGGAATACTGGGCCTTCTACATTTATATTGAAACCTTAAAATCTTATACCTTGACAAGGTTTCTGCTCTACCCACGAACCATTTTCATCACATGTCAGAGTACCCGTCATACCATTCTTAGTGTAGCCAGCTGTACAGTCAAAATCAAATTCTGTATCAAATATTCCAAATTCTGTTACATCATCAGAGTTGGTGATATTAACACCTGGTGGACACTCTACAACTAAATCTAAAATAGAACAATAGATTAATTCAAGTTTGAATATACATGTAGTAATATAAATATAAACTAGAGCCACGTGTCACACAGAGTGGGACTTTGCAAATGTGAAAATGTGCTGAAAGAATCTGAAAAGAACGTCGATCTTAACTTAAAGAGGAATGTTCAGCATTTTCGAAGAAAGATTTGGGCCTTGAATTTATGTAAATAGCCTTCAGATTTACTGGAACAGACCTAATATCGCCAAAAAGGCATAGTATTACTAAAAGGCGAGTCGTATTTTTGACTTTCAAACGCTTATAATTATGGATACATTGTGATTTGAAAGCTTAAAGTTCAAGGGAGAGTTTAGGGCATTATTACAGATTAGATTTGCTAAAACAATCCAGGTTCTGAGACTAAAGGTTTATTGGTCCAACAATTAGTAAACATATCCCTTTAAATAAGAAGTGCCAAAAAAGTCGACAACTTTTGGAAAAGATTTTTTTTCGGAAGGTTGTGAAACCGGCAGTAGTCACCAGACCGGAATATTTAAGATACCAGCTGATACCCTATGTCAATGACCTTCAACCTACTCAAGGTCAAGGTCGCTTAACGTCAAAGTCACGAGATATAAGTCTTTTAAACTTATAAACTTTTAAAATGCATACAGTAATAACACTGGAAGTTGACGCTAGACATCAAATATGAAAGTATATGTGAATAGACAAAGTCAATGACCTTTGATCCAAGAAAAGGTCAAGGTCAACAACTGTCAAGGTCAAAAACGGAAAAAAGGAATTTCTTAAACCCTGTTCTCTTTTTTGAACTACTTAACTTTTAACATAAGCTGTCTAAAGAAATAAGTAACTGTACGCAAGGTCATTTTTTGAAAAAATTGTATAGTATAATTTTGGTTTTGATAAACCAAATTTCAACAAAAACATTATTTTACGCCCACGCCCACGTCAGATTGTTTGTGGTGACTTTATCAATATTAACATTACTATTAATGCCTAAATTTCCAAGCCTTTACATCTATTGGTTACGAGATATACAATTATAAATGTCAACAAAGGTCAAAGTCTAAAATAGAAAATTTTGAAAATTCTAAATCCCGTTCTTTTTTTTTAAACTAAAAAGCTGAAACATCGTAAATTTTGATATAATTGAGCTAAAGTTATGAGGTAAGTGTGTGCAAAAGCATTTTCCAAAAAATTGTATTCTTTATATATTTTTGCCAGACGTCAAAATGTAATCAAAATTAAAATTTACCCCGGATTTGCCACGCCCACCTCAATTTATTTTTTATGGATACATTTATATGGGGTATGTTTATTTATGTTTAAATTTTGAAGCTCCTACATCTTATAGATCACGAGATATACATACATCAATGTCAAAAAGGAGAAAAACCGGTAGAGAACACTCAAATTGCAAAATATAAAAAAAAATATGATTTCGCGTTACAATCAATTGTGATATGTCGTTTGAAAGAGCTCGTAAAGCACATTCAGAACCTGAAAAAAAGTGAATTAGGTCACGTGCAGTCCAAAATTGTAAATGTTGCTGTTTTCGAAAAGCTATATAATATATAACCGGAAGTTGATATCTTTATGTCAAATATTAAAGTATCATCTGGTTACCAAGGTCATGAGATACAAGCATTTAAAAATTGAAAAAATTCAACCGGAAATTGCAAAAAAGCAAAAAAACAAAATCAAAATTCAAAAATCCACTTCCATTGTTTTTGTCCATTTTTTTTGTTCTTTCATTTGATAACAAAATTTTGAAATTCGGTTTAGCCAAATTGGCTGAATAAAAATCGAAGTATTTCAGGAAAATCAAAATGGCGGCCAAAGTTCCACTTCCGGGTCAAATTTTATTTTATATTTGTAGAATTACGATGGCTTCTCATCAGCATAATTTCGTTGAAATTCATAAATATCACCGGAAGTAATTCAACCGGAAGTTAAAATCGATTTTCCATATAAACCGGAAGTGAAGTTAACATTTTGACTATGTCACTTGGTTAACATTTATAGTCATTTTTTTTTATTAAAATAGCAAATCAGTCTAACAAAGACTCAAATGATTAAAAAAAAAATCGATATTCTCTGAACTTTTTGAATTTTTTTAACTCACATGACATCGGAATTTAGTCACAGATTCCAAAAATGAAAACTCGAGCAAAATCGGCTTAAAAATGTAGCTTTCAGAGTCAAAAAACCTGTTTTTGCTCAGGTTGCATTGTGCAACTTGCACTTTTGCAAAAATGTTCCAATTTATATTTATGCAATACCAAAGAGTTTGGTGAAATCTTTCTACAGTTTATTAGAAAACATTGCCTTCAAAGCAAAGTAATATACTGATTGACTGTTGATCCAAATGCGATTCATGTGTCATCTTCTACTAGTTGGCAGACTGAAGAAATAGTTGTCTCAGCAATTGATTAGGGACAAACAAGTGACTACCATATTACTGATATTACAGATTTTAAGAAATTGATCCTTCTAATTCTCCAGAAAAGAAAACCGAATAGATGGAAGAGGTACATGATCAGGCGCAGACGATTTGCACAATTTCTCTAGAGACAGAAGACAAACCAAAAGGAGTGTAAAAATATTACAGAGAGGGATACAAAGAAAAAAGATAATTTAGCAGTTTCCTTTTCCCTTGACGAAGAAGGTGAGAAAAATAAAAGATCTCTTCCGCTTGCTTGCGTAATTTTTCTCGCTCAAATTCTGCGCGAGACGAATCATATGTAGTCACTTTCAATCACCCATGGACATGGTAATTACATTTAGTGACAAGTGCACTTTGGAGACCTCTATTGTGGTGTCTGTCTTGTGTTTTATATATATCTTATTAAATGTTTTATAGACATGACCAATCGGCAATCCTCGGCAGTTTCCGTAAACCATAATCTGTCTCGGTAATGAATGGTGTTTTTCGTTGTGTTTTCATGCGCGAGACTCTTTACTTTGACGCTTTACCACTTGCTTGTAACGTCGCGACATAGATATAGTCCATAGCACTGTAATCTGTGGAGGAATTTTCTGACACCTGCTCGTGCATTTAATGCTACGTAGTGACTATCTGTTCACCATTTACGCATTTTATCATCATTTTAAATACATATCTGTTTGTTTTCGTGTTATTTGTTTACAAATATTTGTAGCCTCGAATGACCCGTCTCTGATGTTTGAACTACCAGAATCACGAGATTACGTGATAACATTGATGTAGTCCGGTCAAATGGCCGCCGTTCATTACCGTGATATGTTGCAGAGCGCCAGCGTAACTTTCACGGAGACCGTTTGAGACATGACCTGATACAAATTACAAGTCCAGAAACAGTGGACACTTGGCCATTTTTCATAAAAATAAACCCAAGTTACCGTCTTCGGTATTCGGGCCGGTGCTTTTGAAGCAACTTCCACAATATTCCGCCATTAGTGCGGGTCTGAGATGCTGAAAGCTTTATTTATCAGTACGTGTTGTGTAATTTTGAAGATGAAGACCGGGAGAAGTTGACAACAGAAAATTGGGTGCACAAAGGATTTAATGACGTTTAACGACAAGATAAACATCAAAGTAATCGTGGAAACGTCGGACAAGTGCTGTGTACATTTCACTTGACTGACAGTGACTTTATTTGCAATTACCAGTCCGGCACACGTTAGTGTTGAGCCCTGATTGCCAATTATTTTTTTTGCCGTCAAAAACGGTTATTACGGTAATCTGTTTGGTTTTTATACACCATTTGTGTTCGGACACATTTTTTAATATGGTTTAATGGTAATTTATTATCATTTTCATTATTTGAAACTTTGGACTGCAACTTGAATACTCGAAGCGGCGAGATTGAAACTAAGATGGCGTCATCCGAGAACCAATAGAGAAAAATAGTTCAGACCGTATTCAATATACATGTAATATATTTGATATGAAAACAATTATTACATGGCTCGTATCCCATGATTTGCTGTCATGGTATTACACGTGTATGTAATAAAAAAAATTCTACGGGTATACGAAGAGTTTTAAGATATACAAGCAACCATATAATGATATCTGTAATCCATAGAAGATGTTTTCTTAGGTAGAGTAGAAAACTGGTTAATACAAGAAGAATTTGACAGCATTTCAAAGGCAGATGCCAAGAGAGTATGCCATGACAAGACACCATCTGAAGGAAGATGGAAGAAGCCATTCAAGTGCATCACATAGATCACACATAAGTCTAGTTCCATTTTATCTTCATCGTAAGTCAAATCTCAAGTAAAACGTGCTGAATTAAGGGCAAAATATGCAAAAAGTTTTAAACAAGAAAGAATGGAGCAGAAAATAAGAGAAGATAAAGCGAGGCTTAAGCTTAAATTGCAAGCGGAACAATTAAAAATTGAAGAAGACCTAGCTGTAGCTGAAACAGCACAAAATGGATATAAGGGATGCTGTGTCTCGACGTTAAAGAAGAAGAGAGTTTCCTAGATGCAATAGGTTTTATGAACCCAAGACACGGGATAGAATTGTAGAAATATAAGAAACTATGAAATCTTCTGCAGAAGAAGTTATGGTATCAATGGAAAAGGAAATAAAGGCGAACAAAGACGGAAATTAAAAAGTTTGATGGTAATATGATAGCTTACAAGAAGTTTATGAGACAGTTCCAGTCCATTGTTACCACCTTAAAAACACTCCTTAAAAAGTAATCATGAAGAGGAATCATTTTGGAAAGAAAATTAACATTCTATTAATGTAAATGGATACATTATCATTATACATGTATAACAATTTTTTGTTTTATGTACAATAACTTCTTATGTATTGATATAGCATTGTTTTATTATTTTAACTATGATGTCATATTCTATTAATGTAAATAGCTCCAGCATTACCCAATTGTGTTTAAAGTACATATATATATATTCTATAAATAGAAATGAATCATACATTACGCGTTTGAGTTTGATGTACAATATTTTTTCATTTGTGATATAGAACATAGTATTATTTAAAAAACTTCATTAAAAATGTCAAATAAGAAAAATTATTCGTTATAACCTAAAATAATCAGACATTTAATCATCTCTGGAGTATGAACTTTTTAGAATATGCATTGGGATTAAAGTATTTTTCAGTTTACAATTCCATTAGAATTATAAACGAAAAACCCCAACCAAATGATGATATAAACAGATAACGGAGTAACATCAAAAACCATAAGTTTACTACCAGGAAGCTATGAATACGTAACCATAATAGAATACCTATCTGAATATGGAGGAAGTGCAAATGGTAAAAACAATATTGAATTCGAAGGTAATTTGAATCTGAACAAAATAAAATTGATATTAAGATATCAAGTTGATTTCAACGTAGAAAAAATAATCGCTAATTTTTTAAGCCAAAGGTCAGTGCAAGTGCTGCGAGCGGGCTACCCAACCCTACTCCATTTATGTTCATATTCTAAATTGGAGGGGGGGGGTAGGATTTATCCATGCTCTAGACCAACTTGAAGGAAGTTTACTCATCCCCTGACAATGTGATTACAGTTTTCCAACGTTCACTGTTCCTTTTTGTTATATAAAATTATAGAAAAAACATTTCAAACAACATATTTACCACTTAATTCGTTTATGATCAAAGATAAAAATCTGGAAATCAAAGATGATAAAAATAGGTTTATTGATTTTGGAAACGACAAAATTATTATTCAACTTCATTTAAAACAAAAATAGCTCTTCATTCTCTTCTTGAAGAGTTAGATAATCGAAATCGTCAAATTCGTAGTTTTCATCCAAACTCATTTCATCTTTATTACCATAAAGATACATGATTCCTTCACTATTTGGTGGCATTCTCTTTACAAGGTTCAAAGAACTTCTTTTTGTTTATGCTTTGGAATAACTACTCCATTTGTGAAAGTTTTTTTCCCATGTTTTCTTAAATTTATTTGATATATCATGTTCACTAGTCAACCGAATGTAATCATCTACAGTTATTTTATCATTAGAATGACCTTTAAATGGCTTCTTTTCTTTAGAATACCATCAGAAGTTAGTATGATATTATATTTGACTATAAATCATATATAATACCACCATCGCTGTCACCATCATTCTTTACTTAACAACATTTATTTTATACTAATCCAACTTTATTTAATTTTTAATAAGGAATTGCTTTACGTGTTTCACTTTCTGAATATGTTTCACAATCCCAAGCGAATATAGTATCATCAATCATATTTGAAATTACGTTTACTTTCAAAGGTGTTACAAGTGTTACAGCATTATCATCTCTACATGTTTTCCATATCTGTTCATAATTATTTTCTATTTCTTTAATACCTAAACTTTTTTATTTCTTCTTTTAAGACAGAAATGTGATTTATTTGATTATAAAACCAAATTTAGTTCATTTCCGTTGTAATTTATCTGGATTGGATATTAGTTGTTTAAGATCTATTTTTTGTTTTACAATCTTGTCATCTAATTTAGATATTAATGAACTTAAACTTTGTAACCGAGTTTTATCCACTACATCGACAAGTTAAATAAAACTTTTAAAACTTATTACTTCTTGTTTCAATTTAGTATCACCAATATAATCTAATTCTTTCAATTTGGCTTTATCAATAAAATTTAGTTCATTTCCGTTGTAATATATCTTCATTTATACCTGGTTGAATAGAAGCTATTAGTTGTTTCAGATCTATTTTTTGCTTTGCAATCTTGTCATCTAATTTAGATATTAATGAACTTAAACTTTGTAACCGAGTTTTATCCACTACATCGACAAGTTAAATAAAACTTTTTAAACTTATTACTTCTTGTTTCAATTTAGTATCACCAATATAATCTAATTCTTTCAATTTGGCTTTATCAATAAAATCTTTATTACTTATTTGACGTCTAATCTTTTTCACATCATTTATTGCGTTGCAAATAGAATTTGTCACGCTTTGTTTTCGTTATGATTATTCATTTTTTTTCCTAATTCTGGTTTAACGCGAGGGACATTTTACAAAAAAAGCTCAAAATTTCCAACTCGACCGCTTATTATCCGATTGATTTGAAATTGACAGGACTTAAAGAGAATGTTGATACAAATAAATCTACTTAATCATATTTTTTCTATCATGAAAAGTTCATGAGCTGCTACCAATGTATTGCCAATTTGTTCGCCTGGATTTCGAGATTTGTTTTGCGGTTGGGATCGTTCGTGCTTGGCTTTATTATTCCAGTTTTTGCGTGGAGACTTCCGGTTTTTCAAAATCACGCCTGGCGACCCCACTTTCGGTGTGAATTTCAGATGTTGGCACAAAAACAGGCAGGCAGAATTAGAACGCACTTTGCAGCAAAAATTTAAACTGGAAGTGATGCATAAGCCGTCGTCTCAGAGTGACAAATTTTAGCAAAAAAAACCTCCATTGTTTATCCGATTTTTATGATTTTGCTGTCTATCAAAACATTGTACCCTTATCTAAAACTTGTAGGCAAGGGATTTTGCACCAGTTTTTGGACCAGTATAATTATGATCTGGAAGATGTTTTTTCTCCAGGATATTGTGCCAATGGAAAGCCAGGAAGAGATTTTTTTTGTATGTCAGAACCAAAACTGAAGCATACACTCCTTTAGAAAATATCACTGGACCACCAAACGCTATTTGCTCCTCTAACAAGAATAGGTTGGATGATTTGGTGAAAATGGAGAGGAAAATATGATTTCAAGTCACTTTGTCACAGAGAGAAGTATGGAAGTTAAAGCTGTAGAAAAATTCCCAAAATATGTCAACTTTGACTACAGAAATGAATGAATCTATAACTACACAGGATGGACAATTGCCATTTAAAAAACCCAGATGTTCACCTACCTAGCAACAGAGAGCAAGTGAGAAATCGTTTGGAAGGAATTAAGAAGAAATTAAGGGATACATGTAATCCTGATTTTCACAGAGATTACTGTACTTTTATGAAAGATGTCATAGATTTTGGATTTTCAGAACTTGTTCCAATAGAGGCATTGAATTAGGAATGACAGAAAAGTATTGTACGTTCCCCAACACGGAATTTATCATCCAAGAAAACCTCAAGCTATTTTTGATTGTTCAGCCAAGTACAGAGGATTCTGTTAAATAATTTACTTTTAGTTGGACCAACATATAATCTCACCAGCAGTCTAGTATCAGTATTACTGAGTTCCAATGGAAGAACAGGCAATGGAAATCAATAATTTAGATTAAGGTTATGATACTTTACCAGTTAACATGCTCTTGGTGTCAGTTGATCAGTAGAAGATGATTGATTTGGATTCAAGATGAACTTACCAAAAATTCTAGATTCTTCTGTCTTTGACCCTCTAGGATTGGCAACACCCTTTTGCGAGCCAAAATAATTCTGACAGAAGTTTGTCATCAGAAATTATCATGAGACGATGAAATTGGACCAGACTGATTGAAAGGATGGAATCAATGGTTAGCGACATTATCTGGTCAAGAGTCACTCACTGTTCCTAGATGTTTTAAACCTCCACAATTTGGTGATATATCAGAATTAGACATACATCACTCCCGTGATGCCAGTGACGAAGAATATGATGTGGTGTCATATATAGGATTAGACCGAAACATCTATCTCTAATCCAGCCTCTGATTGCTATTTGAACAGAGTTCGGATGGTGTACGGATAGAAAAAATTAGCGCTCTTTATTGGAAACTTTCCAAACTTCTGCAGGTTATCTAAACCTTTTTTTTTTAGTCAATCTAACACACATGCCCTGTTGACCTTTGGTTGTGCACGATTCTTTAATGACAGACAAAATACCAGTCTCGTATAAAAAAATATTATGATGGATCCGCAGATGTTACATGAAAGATGTAAGGGGATAATGATGGTATAGATGAACTACACATTCATCCATCTTTCTAAATATATCAATGTTTTGTGGATTCGTGGTATATCATTTCATAGATGAGTTTCAGGATCAGAGTTTCTATGGAAACCTAAATCAGAATTTAGCAATTATCAAGACAGAGTCATCAATTCAAGCACTGATTCCCAAAATATCAAATTGGAAGAAACTACGAATAATTGGGTGGATTTGTACAACCTAGCAACTTTGAAGAAGAAGAGTACAATGAGAAAAAATGATGAAAACCTGAAACCAATAAAATTGAAGAAGAAATCTGAAGTAGCAACAATGATGTTGGATAACTAGTACTATCTTGAGGCTGAACGATGTATTCTGGTATCCTGCATGCAGTCCAGAAGGAATATTTCAGTGCAGAGATCGAGGTTTTTCAGAAAATGAAAACCGAAGAAAATAAGCTGAAGAAGAGTAATCGGATCATCAAATTGGATCCGCTATTGACACATGGGCTGATTAGATTAGGCAGTCTACTTAATCGATCTAATTTATCTGAAGATGCAAAACATCCAGTTATTTTGCCCAAGAAATCATCTGTTTCAAAACTTATTATAGTATATACATATAGAAAGATTGATCCTTGGTGGGAATTCTATTGTAGCAGAATTGAGAAAGAAGTACTGGAATTTGCAAGTGAACGCTGCAGCGAAGAGTATTATTTCAAAGTGTGTTGGACAACCAGAGATGGCAGATTTGCCAGCTGAACGATTTTCAGTGGACAAACGACCATTCTCAAACACTGGTATTGAGTATAAATAAAAAGATATATAAATAAAAAGAAGTAAAATGCTATGGTATATTGTTCACATGTCTAACCATTCGTGCAATACATTTAGAAGTTGCATATTCAATAAAGGGGAATGTTCAGCATTTTAGAGGGTCGATTTTAATCTTTAATATATGTAAATAGCCGCCAGAAGTACTCGAACTGCACAAAAATCGCATAATCCTTCAATTATATCCCTACTTAAACATTTATCTTTCATTTTCTGTATATAAGGAATAGTCTTACTAAATTACGAGTCGTATTTTTGACTTTCAAACGCTCATAATTATAGCTACACAGGGATTTAAAGGCTTATATTTCGTTGTGAACATTATTATGGATTAGAATAGCTAAACAATTCCGGGTTTTGAGACAAACAAATTATTGGTCGGACAGTTAGTGAACATATCCCTTGAAGTACAGACTCTTGAAGGGGTGGTGATGCAAACCAGCTTCAAATGGGAAAGGGGCGAAATTGGAATACGAGGCGAATTCATGACTGATGATTAGCTTTGTGTGATAAGATACAATTGAATACTTGGCCTTCTACATTCAAATTAATATCTTAAAAACATTTACCTTGACAAGCTTTCTTTGCAATCCACAGGCCATTCGCACCACACGTCAGGGTACCCGTCAAACCATTCTCAGTGTAGCCAGCTGTGCAGGTAAAATTAAATTCTGTATCAAATATTCCAAATTCTGTTACATCATCAGAGTTGGTGATATTAACACCTGGTGGACACTCTACAGCTGAAATATTACAAAAGGTTCATTAGACAATGTGTTCAAGTTGGGTCAAATTAATTATTTAAAAAAAAGTTTAACATACAGGCAATACAGGCCCGTAGGAAACAATTTCATATTGGGTGGGCAAATTTGGCAAAAACTCATTCTGAAGGGTGGTGGTACTGAATTCAATGTTGCTCCAGCATATATAAAGCAATTTTTATTTTACTGGCCCTAACAACATACCAGTAACTTTTTGTTTTATCTTGAATTTGTTTTTATTGCTTCAGCCATTTATGTCAAAATTATTGCCCCCCCCCCCCCTCTCCTACGGGCCTGCAATACTGAGATAAGCAAATGTTGACAAATACAAGTTTTTAATCTTGTGTACTTCTAAAATCTAAACTACAGTTTACAGATTCTGTATAGAAACTAATTCTTACCTTGACAAACTGCTTCCAAAAACCAGTTACCGTTTTTACATGTAGCATTTACTTGTGAAATGTGGCCGACTTCACAAGAATGTCTTCTATAATCCCCACAACTGGATTTCGGTAGAAAAAACTCACCAAACAATAATCCTACAACAAAATAGAAGATACTAGTATCAAATTAACTTTAATATATATCAAGTTGATAATTTAAATCTATTATCGATTTCTCATTTAAAAAGTGTGAGTCAGTAAGATAAAAATTCTCGATTCGGTCGATAGTGGCTAATTTGAACGATGTCATAGCCAATGCAACATATTTCATCCGAGTAATCTCTACTATACTAACCTATTTTTTCCCAAAACGTTTTCGGCATGTAGGGGTGATACTGAGGACTGGCCACTGGTAATGTCCCAGCCCATAGCATGACCACCAGCAACATCAGATTAGCATTGACCATCATATTGAGTTGATTATCAAGTTGTTTGAATCATCAGTGAATGTGTGATTATTATATAGGAATTATAGAAAGCGTGGGTCGATTCATTACTTCGAACGGAAACAAGAAACATGGATTGGATATGTTTAATTGATTTTATCCTGGTTGATTTTCTGTCAGCTGGTGTTTTGAGGCATAGCACTGCACGAAACAGCAGAAATTTACTTTCTATCTATATTCGACGGTATCTTCGCCCCCCTCCCCCTTTTAATAAAAGAGATATATCAACTATGTTTATATATTCAACTTGCAATAGAAAGGCAGCATGTTTTATTTATTCTAACGATGACACTGTTTTGGTGAAAGGGGGTTGATTTAGAGATAGGCCGCAGTTATTTTGGGGTAGAGTTTAATAAGATTGTCCCGGTGATCAATTTTTTGAATCGATTGTCTTCCTGAAACGCCATATATCGTCCCGCATCGCTTAAAATCGTTCCAAATCCTAAATCGGACTGAAGCACGATATTTGGGTGATTGAATTTACCTAGATCCAACCAAACAATTGAGGACCGTTATCTCCTTCTGACATAAAAAGTAAAGATCAAGGACAAACAAACGAGTTGGGTTATCGGGCACTTGCGCAGCAAATGTGAGTCGGTCTTCCAAGGATCTAGCGAGGGTCGGGTGTATTAATTCTACGATCTGAAAAGAACGACCGTGCCTCGAAAGCTCCAGAATACTGGTGAGAAAAGGTGGCCCTCAGACGACCAAGACTACCAAAACAATCAGGAGCCGACTCTTTCTATCGGCTATAGTTTTTGAACATGTTTTAATACAGAATCCAATCATATTTGAAGTACCCGAACATGGGAGGACTGGAGCAATCACACCAGACCTTCCCTCGAATGTAGTATGCGGGGTTCCAACCATCACGATTCGCAACACGATTCACAACACGATTCCAATCGATAAACAGGCCCGTAGCCTCTTAATTTCAATCTCGCCCCCCCCCCCCCATAAAAAATCTCAAATGTTAATTTCAAATGAATACATTAATTCATTTTATTGAGTCAGGGGTTGTCTTTAGAGGATGGAATGTTGAGAATTTGCATTTTGAGTGTTCTTCCCGCAGTCTCATAAACCTTGAATTCTTCAGGAAATCGCATTTCCGGGAGTCAAATTCCCTCTATTTTCTAGAAGAGAAATCGTGTTTCCAGGCTTCCCAATTCGCGACAGCAAAACGGGTGTGTAAATCTCTAAATTTTCTTAGTGACTTACTTCAGACCCTATTCAAATAACCTTAAACCCTAAATTCATTTGGAAATGTCTGGAATTCGAGTCTTAATCTCATTTTTTAGATCCCTTTGGCCCTATAGAAATAATCTTGAACCTTAAATTCGCTGGAAAATATCACGAATTTGGACATCTTTTTCTCGATTTTGCTTTGTGTTAGTCACACAGTTCCTGTACAAGTAAACCTTAAATTCATCAGGAAATGTCAAGAACTCGTGTTTCATAGAGTCAAATTCTCAAAATTATTTACAAGATATCCATAGACTTCAGGAAATCGTGTTTCCAGGCGTCCAATTGGCGTTCTCGGCAGCAAAAGAGGTGTATAAGTCTAAAAAATTCTAAATGACATACCTCAGACCCTATTCAAATAACCGTAAACACTAAATTCCCCTGGAATTGGCGTCTAAATCTCGACCTTTTTTCATACAAGAACCATTTGACTCTAAATAAATAATCTTGAACCTTAAATTCGCTTGTAAATATCAGGAATTTTCAGGAAATGTCAGGAAATCGCGTTTCAAGGAGTCACATTCTCTAAATTTAAAGGATATTTGTATAGGGACTATGCGATAACTAGAAGAAAATTTTGAGAATTAAACGTCTAAAAACGCAATTTCCTTACACTGCCCAACGAATTTAAGGTTCAAACCAAGACAAGAAAATTTTGAGAATTATAGGTTCAAAATTCTTTGTATAGCGTCGGGTCTGAGGTATGTCGCTCAGAAAATGCAGAGAATTAGACGCCCAGAAACACGGCATCCTGACATTTCCCAGACAATTTAAGGTTATTTGATTAGAGACTCGGGGATCTCGATTAGAAAATTAAGAGAATTAGACGCCCAGAAACGCGATTTTCTGACATTTCCCAGACAATTTAAGGTTCAAGACTATTTGTTTAGTACCTCAGGGATCTCGCTTAGAAAACTAAGAGAATTAGACGCCCAGAAACGCGATTTTCTGACATTTCTCAGCCAATTTAAGGTTCAAGACTATTTGTGGATATGTCTAATAGATTTTATCCTGGTTTATGTTCTGAAAGCTGGTGTAAATGGTAGTTTTGGGGCCAACATGGGGACACCCACCACTAGCTTAAATACTATCATCGTCAAATTCAATGAATACGTGGATCGATTGAACGGAAACAAGAAACATGGTTTGGATATGTTAAAAATATTTTATACTGGTTTATTTTCTGACAGCTGGTGTTGACGTTGGTTTTTAGGTCACATTGTTTTTACAGTTTAATAATTTCTGATTCATCCTCGACTATCTGATAGGTGACCTTCATTGTAAAAATACTAGCTGGTCCTGGGATAAACATGTTGATTCCTCTAAATGGATGCTGAGTCCACAAATCAAGTTACATCTTCCCCCGACAAACAAATCCTACCATATTTTGTGACCTTGATCTTTCCTAACTTAGTGACCTGTACAAAAATTACTGCACTTGATGAGATGTATCTAATAGACCCTTGCGTCGCCGCCATTAGCCGCCGACGATTTCTTTACAGTCACAATCTGCCAGTTGTGAAAAGAAAGCGTCGCCGATTTAACTCAGTCGATTTCTGCCACTTTGTAAATGTAATCATCACATAACCCCAGTTAAGTTAATTCAGTTATTCTGTAGTCGGTAAAAACATAAGGCGTTTTTGTGGGACGATTTGATTTGGTCGATTAGCTATTTTGCGCATTTGTGAGCCAGTTCGATTAGGCCATTTGTGAGAGCGTTTACCGTCCCAAGAGGTGGTAAGCGATTCGATTAGGTATTATAAGATGTCGGAATGTGCCAGTTCGTAATACTATTGGCTGATATATCAATGACGTCATATATAACATACACGTGACCATCTTTTGTTGACAGTCAGGCTGCCTAATCGCCGGTACATTTTGTGGTGTAATTGCTGTGATCCACAAATGTACCGGCGATTAGGCAGCCTTGACTGTCAACAAAAGAAGGTCACATGTATGTTATATATGACGTAATTGATATATCAGCCAATAGTATTACGAACTGGCACATTCCGCCATCTTATAACACCTAATCGAATCGCCTAACCACCTCTTGGGACGGTTAGGTCGATTAGCCTAATCAGTTTAGGTAAACGGTCCCACAAATGCTCCGATTAGCCTAATCGAACTGGATCACAAATGCGCAAAATAGCTAATCGACCAAATCGAATCGTCCCACAAAAACACCTTGTATATGTATCACATGATTGATTTCCATTGAAACTGTGTGTGTTTTTTTTTCAAATTTTATTTCGATCGTTCTGACAACTTACAGTTGGATAGACATTTTGAAGGCGAACAAAAATATGTTTTCAAAATCTCGATATCACTTTCGGTTTTGAAGTCATTTTCTCTCAAAGTTGAAATTTCACCTTCTGGATTTTGAAGATATTTACTTCCGGTTTTATAGCCGTTTAAAAATTGCAATTGTTAACTTTAAACAGCCCTACCACGTGACTTATTGTGCATATGTCTTATATTTTTTAACTGTCTTATTATGCTCTGTCTTCTCTTTCCAATGATATACAACACAATACATTTGAATAAAAATTGAGACATATACAATTTGAAAATATTATACCTTCTTCTTTTTACTTATGAATGTAAAATGAGATTTCTTCTGTAAACCAACACAACGTGGAATGAAATATGATACTTTTGGAATAAATCTGATGCGCACTGCCTCAGTACCATTCATGGTTCTAGTTATTTTTATTATTATTATTATAATAGAAAGGGAAAATCAAATTCTTATGTGTATATATTGCATGATTTGTGATGGCAAAAAATTGGCCTTTATTCGAATGTTATATAAAAGTGAAAAAAAGAGCATCAGGTCCCAGATACACTGAAAGATAAAAAATAAATTATCACCTCATTATTAGTTTATTTGTATAAAGTGCTCGGGTTTAGAAAGTGCACCACTAGTTATATGCAACATTAAATTTTCCGCTTGGAGCAATACGTAAACTGTATTAATTTTTAAAAAGTTAATGGTTGAAATATTTTAAGAAACCTTTCAAAACTAATAGTTTTTGCATGAGATGTGAAAGACAAACAACGCCCAGTTGACGGGAAAAGGAATATAATGGTCCGTGGTTCAATTTATCTATATAGCTCCGTATGAGACAAGAGTTGGTAAAAATGCATTAGGCTGGGATAGTGACGTGCCTGAATTGATGAAAACTATACACCTAATCTAACGAACCATTCATTGCCTTATATATGAGGGAGTGTAATAATAAAATTCCATACAAGCAAAACAATTCCGTTAACCAAAAATCTCGTCCAGAGCATGACAAAATCGGGTGCAATAATTATATAGTAGTGGAATTCCCATACGAAAACTGGTACCATTTTCAATAGTGGTCCAGTACTAAAGTATCTGATGACGTCATACCCACGAAGGTCTTCTATAATACAAGCATTTTTCACGAGTGTCACTTCATTGGACATTTGCAGTGGATTTACTGATTTACAGTTGTTATAGTACGAGAGGGTTGTGGGTAGCCATTATATCATATCAATACATTCAAATGTGTGTTCAAATTAACAAAACAAAACGGAAAAAAGCATATCCGTAGGAGACAGTGCCCCCCCCCCCCCCCAAAATATTAAGTTTTCGTGCAAAAAAAAAAAAAAAAAAAAAAAAAAAAAAAAAAAAAAAAAATCGGGCAAAATCAATCATTAAAATGCGGGCAATAAGTCGGTCCTTCCTCCATGGCTATGAAAAAAAGGTTGGTCACTTTAAATCATTAATACATATTTCTCCTACATAAAGGGTCTCATGGCATACCATCATCAAGAAAAAAAAACATGATCACAACGAGTTTTGAAGAATGAAGAAAACCTAGTAAGTCATGCCACACTACTAAGGTTCGAGTTTCACTGCCATGTCATTCGACCCGACCAGATCTTACGAATTCCCAAATTACCAAACCAACATCAAAATACCATCCGATTGAACCAATCCAACTACCAACTACTACCACTACCAAGAACTACCTAGTTTGCGATATCAGCTGCTGCTGGAAGCGAACGTTAACTTGTCATCTACCAACAACTACCTAGTTTGCGATATCAGCTGCTGCTGGAAGAGAACGTTAACTTGTCATCTACCAACCATCCAACCACGGGAAACTCGGTAAGAAAGAAAGAGAGAAACATCTATATTTTACAAGGATAACAACTTCGGTTCCGTGAGGATCCTTTCTCCCGGCCAAACCTCTTTGCATTGATCTTTCCCGGATTATCCGTACCCATTTACAGCTGGGTGGACTGGAATTATGAGTGAAGATGACTTATTCAAGGTCATTGGACTTTCACACCCATATCGAGAACCGAACCCTCAAACATAACCACCACAATTTCCTCGTATCCACGTAAATGACGTTATGTTTGTAAAGAACGGTGTGCTAACCACTGTGCTATAGAACCTCAGACTGGTTAGGAAGGAACCAGCATGTCGATTGTGTTTGTTGTAACTATATTGATAACAAGGATTACATAGCGACATCGCAGTTGCCTTTAACGGATCGAAGAGGCGATAGTTAGTTCTTTGTTTATTTCAAATTACATAAACGCTACGCTACATTGATTCCTAACAACTGAGATTAAAATCCTCCAAATGTTAAATTATGCTTGACGGTATAAATATATGATATGATAACATTAAAGGGATATTCCGCTTTTTTTTCTAGGTCCAATTATTTTTTTAACACATAGATATAATTAGTATACATTAGAAATATTTTCAGGTTACATTTATCACCTTTTTGATAATAAAAACTTTGTCAAAAAAGCTGAAAGGCCCTTTAATTTACATAATTCATAGCTATATCTTTAAAGATATTGGAGAAATACGGATTAATATTTTATTCTGTGTCGAGGTCTGATTAATTTTTAATTTGTGACCAGATACATTTTAGCTATGAGGATTCAAGTGATAGTTATTTTGTTATTGGGTGTTATTACAGCCTCACGGACAGAACCAAATGAGCTGGTTGCCTATGCATGTCGTGCGTTCAAAGACATGTTTGAAGACTGTACTGAAGGTAAGTTTTTAATGTTAATTCTAGATGGGTAGTAATGATTAAAATGATAGAGTGAAAAATGGTCATTAAGAATGGGTTTTATTTTTATTAATGTATATAATATCAATTAACTACGGGGCCCCTTAGGCGCAATTTCCAACACTTTTATTATCATTTCGTTATAACGAAATAATATTTCGTTTAAAGGAAACAACTATTTCGTTTTATTTCGTTTAAACGCAATAACATAGTGTATTTCGTTTAAACGAAATAGCTATTTAGTTTTAGCGAAATAACTAATATAAAATAGTATATTTCGTTATTTCGGTTAATTCGTTAATTATTTCGTTTAAAAGAAATAATTATAACTAATTCGTTCAACGAAATAACATAGTATATTTCGTCGAATCGAAATAATTATTTCGTTTAAACCAAATAATTATTTCGTTTAAACTAATTATTTTTTCGTTTAAACGAAATAATAATTTATTTCGTTTTAACGAAATAATTAATTCGTTTAAACGAAATATTATTTCCTTTAAATGATATAGTATTTTGTCAAAACGAAATATATAATATTACATATGTATTTGGTTTAAACGGTTTAATTATTTCGTTAAAACGAAATATTATAAAATAATAAAATTAGTAAAAATTAATAAATGTTAGTGAACATTCAGACCATGTTAACCGGAAAACGAAATTCCGTAGAAAGTTAAAATTTCAAGAATCCTCATATTTTACCCATACTAGCAACTACTCAAAAGAAGAAAGAAATATAAGGGGGTGCTCGACGCAAGTTTGTTGAGTTGAGCTGGAATGCCCCTAGTCTTTTTTCTGGTTTCTTAATTATATACGATAAGAATATCAAATTGATATATGGATAATTCATTAGAAACATCAATTAATTAAATAATTTAATCAATTTGACAATAAAAAAAACAAAGCCCATTCTAATGTCCATTTTTCAGTTCATAATTATCACCATTATCTTCATCACACTCATGAAGGACATGAAATGGATAAGTTATATGGAGGTATAAACGTTGCCAAAATTGTCCCCTTTGTTGCAGCTTGTCCATCGTGTTGCAGCTTGTCCACTGTTTTGCAGCTTGTCCACAAGCTTGTCCACTGTTTTGCAGCTTGTCTACTGTGTTGCAGCTTGTCCATCGTGTTGCAGCTTGTCCACTGTGTTGCAGCTTGTCCATCGTGTTGCAGCTTGTCCATCGTGTTGCCGCTTGTCCACTGTTTTGCAGCTTGTCCACTGTTTTGCACCTTGTCCATTGTGTTGCAGCTTGTCCACTATGTTGCAGCTTGTCCATTGTGTTGCAGCTTGTCCACTGTGTTGCAGCTTGTCCATCGTGTTGCAGCTTGTCCATCGTGTTGCCGCTTGTCCACAATTGATTCGGTAAATGTAAATGAAATACTGTAGAGGACAGAGGATGAATTTTTGCAAGGATTACGGTATCCGTCGTCTTGTTGGATTTATTCCTCATGTCTTTATTTTATCATTTCTATAGGTGTAGAATGTCCAACTGATCAAGTGATATCCAATTCAGATGATAAAACAATAAAAGGCTCAGTTGGTGATATTTTAAATTTTACCTGTAAAACTGGTTTCACTAAAATAGACTCCAAGGGGAATATGACTTGTGGGACAAATGGACAATGGCAAATAGACACGGCTTGTGAAGGTAACACAGTTCTTCAATTTTGGTAGTAAATGTAATTTCAAAAACCTTAGAATAGATGGACTATGGAAGTCGACTGCGAACATTTCATCTAAAGATAAAACTAGGGAAAAGGCGAAAGAGCGAGGGTAAAACAATGGGAGGAAAAGAGCGAAGAAAAGGGCGACAAAGCAAGGAAAAGAAAATATTTTCTCGACTTTTCGTCGCCCCTGACAAAGCGAGGACAAAAACCTCTCCCACAAGGAATCTCGATTCCGACAAGGCGAGGAAAATGTTTTCTTACCCACGTGAAAGCAAGAAAACAATGCCTATGGAAAAAAAGGCGAGGAAAAGGGAGAGAAAGCGAAGAAAAGGGGCGAGGAGGCAGGGGTTAATATGTCGGCAGTCGGCTTCTTGCTACATTCTCATAAGTAAACAAGGTATACAAAAGTATCCAAAATATTTATATATATATTCTTTACGTAAACTTAATTTTGCTAGCCCTGGAATGTGATGGTGATCCTATATCCAACTCTAATGATACAACAAGAGAAGGAACATTTGGTCAAGTTGTCACTTTTAACTGTGACGCTGGTTACACTGCTAATGGTCCAACACATACTAAGAATTGTTTCATTGAGGATGGGGTACAGGGAGTATGGTTTTCAAGATTAAATCCTTGTAAAGGTAACTTGTTTTTTCTTAAACTTACCGATTGATAAATACCGTCAATGCTTCGAATGTAACGTAGTTTTGTGGTCGTCATCAGTGTTACATATTTGAATGACACGTGAATAATTTTCAATTATAAAAGTTAATTTCTAATATAAAAAAAAACTTGAATTGCCACCGGTTGAAAAGGAAATCCATTTTCAACCAGGACATAATTCTATGATTTTTAATTAAAAAAAACTTGTATTTTCACCAGGGTGGAAAGTAACTTTTTTAATTCAAAATTAATTTTGATAATTATATTCCACTTTTATAATTTAGAATTTTAAATAAAAGATATCGTATTCGGGACAACCTTACATATATTTTATGTATTCTAAATTGTTGTAGTACCACTACATTTACTACTGTATATAGCTGAAGAATATTTCTAATGTGAACGTTTTCTTGAATTCTAGTGCCATATATGTTTTAACAAAATTTCAGGATGAAAAATTGCTCAGTGCCGTTTTGGTATGGCTCTGGTTATCATTAATTTTTTCAAATTTATCCTCATTTTGTTTAATTAATCAATTTTCCTAGCTGTGGAATGTATTGGTGGCCCTGTGAACAACTCTGATGATACAACAAGAAATGGAACATTTGGTCAAGTTGTCACATTTAACTGTGAGGCTGGTTACACAGCTAATGGTCCAACTGGTAATAAGACTTGTGTAACAGATGAATTAACTGGAAAATGGAAAATAGACTCATCTTGTAAAGGTAACATATTCTCAAATATATATAAAATGATGTTTAACTTCATTCTGAATGCAAAAGATATAGTCAAGGAAGATTTGCAACGCCAGGCAGTGTGCAATGATGGTATACTTCCAGGAATTTGGCATAGTCTACTCTTGTTCGATTTCCACCATTCGATGTGTCCTTATTGTTGCAATTTTAAATATACTTTTTTACATTATTTCCTTATGTTTATATTAAATCAATTTTCATAGCTGTAGAATGTTCTGGTAATCCTGCAATTTATTCTGATGATACAACAAGAGAAGGTACATTTGGTCAAGTTGTCACATTTAACTGTGATCCTGGTTACACCGCTAATGGTACGATTGGTAATAAGACTTGTGTAACAGATGAGTCAGGGGGGCTAGATGGAAAATGGCAAATAGACGCTCCTTGTGAAGGTAGTGTATTCTATATTTACTATTGTCTACAGTTACTATTGTCTATAGTTACTATTGTCTACTCTTATTATTGTCTACAATTACTATTGTCTACAGTTACTATTGTCTACAGTTACTATTGTCTACAGTTACTATTGTATACAGTTACTATTGTCTATAGTTACTATTGTCTACAGTTACTATTGTCTACAGTTACTATTGTTTACAGTCACTATTGTCTACAGTACTATTGTATACAGTTACTATTGTCTACAGTTACTATTGTCTACAGTTACTATTGTCTACAGTACTATTGTATACAGTTATTATTGCCTACGGTTACTATTGTCTACAGTTACTATTGTCTACAGTTACTATTGTCTACAGTTACTATTGTCTACAGTTACTATTGTCTACAGTTACTATTGTCTACAGTTACTATTGTCTACAGTTACTATTGTATACAGTTACTATTGTCTATAGTTACTATTGTCTACAGTTACTATTGTCTACAGTTACTATTGTTTACAGTCACTATTGTCTACAGTACTATTGTATACAGTTACTATTGTCTATAGTTATTATTGTCTACAGTTACTATTGTCTATAGTTACTATTGTCTACAGTTACTATTGTCTATAGTTACTATTGTCTACAGTTACTATTGTCTACAGTTACTATTGTCTACAGTACTATTGTATACAGTTATTATTGCCTACGGTTACTATTGTCTACAGTTACTATTGTCTACAGTTACTATTGTCTACAGTTACTATTGTCTACAGTTATTATTGTCTACAGTTACTATTGTCTACAGTTACTATTGTCTACGGTTACTATTGTCTACAGTTACTATTGTCTATAGTTACTATTGTCTACATTTACTATTGTCTATAGTTACTAGTGTCCACAGTTACTATTGTCTACAGTTACTATTGCCTACAGTTACTATTGTCTACAGTTACTATTGCCTACAGTTACTATTGTCTACAGTTACTATTGCCTACAGTTACTATTGTCTACAGTTACTATTGCCTACAGTTACCATTGTCTACAGTTACCATTATCTACAGTTACTATTGTCTACAGTTACCATTATCTACAGTTACTATTATCTACAGTTGCTATTGTCTACAGTTACTATTGTATACAGTTACTAATGTCTACAGTTACTAGTATCTACAGTTACCATTGCCTACAGTTACTATTGTCTACAGTTACTATTGTCTACAGTTACCATTATCTACAGTTACTATTATCTACAGTTGCTATTGTCTACAGTTACTAATGTCTACAGTTACTAGTATCTACAGTTACCATTGCCTACTGTTACTATTATCTACAGTTACTATTGTCTACAGTTACTATTGCCTATAGTTACTATTGTCTACAGTTACTATAGTCTACATTTACTATTGTCTATAGTTACTATTGTCTACAGTTACTATTGTATACAGTTACTATTGTATACAGTTATTATTGTCTACAGTTACTATTGTCTACAGTTACTATTGCCTACAGTTACTATTGTCTACAGTTACTATTGTCTACAGTTACTATTGTCTACAATTATTATTGTCTACAGTTCCTGTTGTCTACAGTTACTATTGTCTACAGTTCCTATTGATTACAGTTACTATTGTCTACAGTTACTATTGTCTACAGTTATTATTGCATACAGTTACTATTGTCTACAGTTACTATTGTCTACAGTTACTATTGTCTACAGTTATTATTGCATACAGTTACTATTGTCTACAGTTACTATTGTCTACAGTTACTATTGTCTACAGATACTATTGTCTACAGTTACTATTGTCTACAGTTACTATTGTCTACAGTTACTATTGTCTACATTATTATTGCATACAGTTACTATTGTCTACAGTTACTATTGCCTACAGTTACTTTTGTCTACAGTTACTATTGTCTACAGTTACTATTGCCTACAGTTACTTTTGTCTACAGTTACTATTGTCTACAGTTACTATTGCCTACAGTTACTATTGTCTACAGTTATTATTGTCTACAGTTACTATTGTCTACAGTTACTTTTGTTTACAGTTACTATTGTCTACAGTTACTAATGTCTACAGTTACTATTGTCTACAGTTACTCTTGTCTACAGTTACTATTACCTACAGTTACTATTGTCTACGGTTACTAATGTCTACAGTTACTATTGTCAACAGTTACTATTGTCTACAGTTACTATTGCCTACAGTTACTATTGTATACAGTTACTATTGTTTACAGTTACTATTGTCTATAGTTACTATTGCCTACAGTTACTATTGTCTACAGTTACCATTACCTACAGTTACTATTGTCTACAGTTACTATTGTATACAGTTACTATTGTCTACAGTTACTAATGTCTACAGTTACTATTACCTACAGTTACTATTGCCTACAGTTACTATTGTCTACAGTTACTATTGTCTACAGTTACTATTGTCAACAGTTACTAATGTCTACAGTTACTATTACCTACAGTTACTATTGCCTACAGTTACTATTGCCTACAGTTACTATTGTATACAGTTACTATTGTTTACAGATACTATTGTCTATAGTTACTATTGCCTACAGTTACTATTGTCTACAGTTACCATTACCTACAGTTACTATTGTCAACAATTACTATTGTCTTCAGTTACTATTGTCTACGGTTACTATTGTCTACAGTTACTATTGTCTACAGTTACTATTGTCTACAGTTACTAATGTCTACAGTTACTATTACCTACAGTTACTATTGCCTACAGTTACTATTGTCTACAGTTACTATTGTCTACAGTTACTATTGTCAACAGTTACTAATGTCTACAGTTACTATTGTCTACAGTTACTATTGTCGTCAGTTACTATTGTCTACAGTTACTATTGTCTACTGTTATTATTGTCTACAGTTACTATTGTCTACAGTTATTATTGTCTACAGTTACTATTGTCTACAGTTACTATTGTCTATAGTTACTATTGTCTACAGTTACTATTGTCTACAGTTACTATTGTCTACAGTTACTATTACCTACAGTTATTATTGTCTACAGTTACTATTGTCTACAGTTACTATTGTCTACAGTTACTATTGTCAACAGTTACTATTGTATACGGTTACTATTGTCTACAGTTACTATTGACTACAATTACTATTATCCACAGTTATTATTGCCTACGTCCTTAAGTAAGAGTGACCCCTCCGCTTAAACGCACTGCTCGCTATGCTAGCTAAGCTCTATTTGGCCCTTATTTCATTTATAAAATGCACACAGCCCTTTACAAAAATTAATTGAGAAGGCATGCTATACAATATAAAAACAATATAACCCTGCGAGGACTTAAGTTTTTATATTACTATTTCAGTTGTAGAGTGTCCGGCAGGGGTTAATATCACCAACTCTGATAATGTAACAGAATCCAGAGAATTTGGTGAAGATTTTAGTTTTAGCTGCTCGGCAAACAATACATTGACAAATACATTGATCTGTGGTGAAAATGGGATTTGGGAATATCAGAACGGATCAGCTTGCCCAGGTACGTCATCAATATTTAATTGTGAGATCGAGCAGTCCACTTTATGTGAAGGTAGTTTTAGTAATAATGAAACAGATATAAACCCGGTTAGATAGCTTTAATATTTAAATCTACCTCAAAACAAAAAAGACATACTACATTTAACCGTCTCTAATTAAACTTTTCACACGCAATCACTCGTTTAATACGGTTTGCCCTGAATCCTCATCCGGATTTCGAATGCGTGAAACTCTCTCTGGGTGGATTCTTTGAATTCAATATGGCTTCATACAGCGGAAACTTGTAATAAGATGAAATTTGATTTTTGCCAAAGATATAATGCCACTTGTTTACAAAACTTATCTGGTATTTCAAACCAGTTTGGGATTTCTTGAAGATTTACACTCGTAAACAGCACGAGTATAAAATAAAGAATTAGAAATCAGTCAAAATAATGGTGACAAGACATCGACTAAGCGACTGATTAAACTTCCTACCATTCCTCAATACGTTATTTATTAGTACTTTCTACTTTCTGTATTTCAGGTGTGATAATACCCAGTACAAATATTCGAGTCTTTTTAGGAACCGAATCTTCATCCAACTGTGACGAGACGTGTGCTAACGATACCAGCTGTGGCTTTGTTGAACCATTGGGAACTGACGAATGCCAAATCTATTCGAAACCAACTATCTACTTTGGTACCACTACCAGTATATTCCAATGCATACAGAAATGTAAAGATGACTCCAGATGCCTGACAATAGTTTACTATCAATCAAACACGTGCGTGTTATTTAGTGATCAATTTTCCGATCTAAACAGCGAAGATGGCCCTAGGAGCTCAGGAACCGTAGTAGAAAAATCTGGTTTTTAATTCTGAATATCCCAGTAAGGCTATGTAGACCAGACTATTCTGATTAAAAACAGAAGTTTAAATTTGTGTTTTTATACGGCCTCATCTTTCTATGAGGACGTATATTGTCGGCACCCCTGTCCGTCCGTCCGTCGGAATCAAACGAAATTTGGTATGTGTATAACATATTCCTAAAACGAAGATCAAGTTTGAATTTGAGCTCTTTTCGACCGTTAGAAGCAGAGTTTTTGCCCTTGCCTGAAAGTCTTGAATATGCTATTACTATCTTAGTTTTCAACCAATTTTGATGAAACTTAAAATGGATGTTATTGGACCTAATTCTAAAGGTTTGAGAAAGTTTAGTTTACTCCTGATTAAATTTAAGCCTTTTTCGTTGGGCGTATATGGCTGTGGTCCACTATCTTTGAAGGGGTTGGTAGGTAGCATTATTAAATAAGATATGTTTCATTACTCATCATTGAAGTCTAGTCGTAGAAGTCTGGAGTTTGATTCTCAAGTGTAGCACACAGACTTAACACCCAAGCTATTCCCTAGCTTCGTCAATGAAGTATAGCATTTTATGAACCCATTGAGTTTTCAATATTCAAGATGGTTCAGTAAGTTAGACGCTTGCGCGACACAGTGGTCCAATACAGACATGGTTCGAGATGATACTTTAGGTTTTTTCAACCGGGTTTTCCTGTCAATGATGCATTTCGGGAAGGGGTAGGCGCTGACATGTGAAAATCGTATAATCGTTCAAAGGGGAAATACACCGAGACCCCGTGTGAAATATAGATTGCTCGTTAATATATCCCTGAAAGGTCGGAAATAAAAAAAATAGTTTAATACTGCTGTCCTGGCAAAATTTCCTGGTTGCACGTTTGAATTTGCCCGTCTTCATCAGGGTAAAAGGTACAGGAAAGGGGGAAACAAGAATAATTCAAAAGTTCAAGATAGTGTAACCATTCTTTGGTAAGTTGAAAGTAAACGTTTTCAAGTAATCTTACCACTCTGTAGATTAACACCAGTAAAAGTCGAGTTAATACAGTAACAGCTACCTTTTTTATCGTAAAGGAATAAATCAATCTCCATATCAGGGAACTGTTCTACAATACCTTCAAATCCAGAACTGAAAAGGAATTTGTGACTACTGAAGAAGGTTGCATCTCAGACAGTGTCACGTCCAATACGAGTGTTTACTACTACATTTAATCTTCTGGCAGCCTTAATGGACAAGGAAAGCAAATTCACTTAGAAAATAAATTTGAATGTTTCGGCAACGAAGAAAATTTTCGATGTTGTTGTTTTTTTTTTACCAATAAATTGCTCAATCCTACGCCTGTGGCTTGAATAAACTGTGAATTACCGAAAGAGTTATCTCCCTTTGAACCGTACTTAAATTCTATATTAGAATTAGAGGGTGTACGCCCCCCCCCCCCCCCCCTTTACTATGTCTTTTTTTTTTAAGAATGGGGAGAATACGACATCAAAAATGTCTAACCCATTAACGTTTACTATAAAACATACTTGGTCCACGTCAGAAACCGTTAAATTAGTACAATTTATACTTATTCTATGTTTTTAAGCAAAAAAAAAGGTCAAAAAAAAATTTCATCTCGCTGCGCTCGGCTAAAGCTACCATCTACGCCCTCCCTTTCCAAAAACCTGGATCAGCCCCTGTATTTTGGGAGGAATCCACTACTATACAATATATTATATTAATATCGTTCCACATGATAGTATCTATTTTGGGAGGAATCCACTACTATACAATATATTATATTGATATCGTTACACATGATAGTACCTATTTTGGGAGGAATCCACTACTATACAATATATTATATTGATATCGTTACACATGATGGTGCCTATTTTGGGAGGAATCCACTACTATACAATATATTATATTGATATCGTTACACATGATGGTACCTATTTTGGGAGGAATCCACTACTATACAATATATTATATTGATATCGTTCCACATGATGGTACCTATTTTGGGAGGAATCCACTACTATACAATATATTATATTAATATCGTTACACATGATGGTACCTATTTTGGGAGGAATCCACTACTATACAATATATTATATTGATATCGTTACACATGATGGTACCTATTTTGGGAGGAATCCACTACTATACAATATATTATATTGATATCGTTCTACATGATGGTACCTATTTTGAGAGGAATCCACTACTATACAATATATTATATTGATATCGTTCCACATGATGGTACCTATTTTGGGAGGAATCCACTACTATACAATATATTATATTAATATCGTTCCACATGATGGTGCCTATTTTGGGAGGAATCCACTACTATACAATATATTATATTGATATCGTTACACATGATGGTACCTATTTTGGGAGGAATCCACTACTATACAATATATTATATTAATATCGTTCCACATGATGATACCTATTGGGGGAGGAATCCACTACTATACAATATATTATATTGATATCGTTCCACATGATGGTACCTATTTTGGGAGGAATCCACTACTATACAATATATTATATTGATATCGTTCCACATGATGGTACCTATTTTGGGAGGAATCCACTACTATACAATATATTATATTGATATCGTTCCACATGATGGTACCTATTTTGGGAGGAATCCACTACTTTACAATATATTATATTAATATCGTTCCACATGATGGTACCTATTTTGGGAGGAATCCACTACTATACAATATATTATATTGATATCGTTCCACATGATGGTACCTATTTTGGGAGGAATCCACTACTATACAATATATTATATTGATATCGTTCCACATGATGGTATCTATTTTGGGAGGAATCCACTACTATACAATATATTATATTGATATCGTTCCACATGATAGTACCTATTTTGAGAGGAATCCACTACTATACAATATATTATATTGATATCGTTCAACATGATGGTACCTATTTTGAGAGGAATCCACTACTATACAATATATTATATTGATATCGTTCCACATGATGGTACCTATTTTGAGAGGAATCCACTACTATACAATATATTATATTGATATCGTTCCACATGATAGTACCTATTTTGGGAGGAATCCACTACTATACAATATATTATATTGATATCGTTACACATGATGGTACCTATTTTGAGAGGAATCCACTACTATACAATATATTATATTGATATCGTTCCACATGATAGTACCTATTTTGGGAGGAATCCACTACTATACAATATATTATATTAATATCGTTCCACATGATAGTACCTATTTTGGGAGGAATCCACTACTATACAATATATTATATTGATATCGTTCCACATGATGGTACCTATTTTGTGGAGGAATCCACTACTATACAATATATTATATTAATATCGTTCCACATGATGGTACCTATTTTGGTAGGAATCCACTACTATACAATATATTATATTGATATCGTTACACATGATGGTACCTATTTTGGGAGGAATCCACTACTATACAATATATTATATTGATATCGTTACACATGATAGTACCTATTTTGGGAGGAATCCACTACTATACAATATATTATATTGATATCGTTCCACATGATGGTACCTATTTTGGGAGGAATCCACTACTATACAATATATTATATTGATATCGTTACACATGATGGTATCTATTTTGGGAGGAATCCACTACTATATAATATATTATATTGATATCGTTACACATGATGGTACCTATTTTGGGAGGAATCCACTACTATACAATATATTATATTGATATCGTTACACATGATAGTACCTATTTTGGGAGGAATCCACTACTATACAATATATTATATTGATATCGTTCCACATGATGGTACCTATTTTGGGAGGAATCCACTACTATACAATATATTATATTGATATCGTTACACATGATGGTATCTATTTTGGGAGGAATCCACTACTATATAATATATTATATTGATATCGTTCCACATGATGGTACCTATTTTGGGAGGAATCCACTACTATACAATATATTATATTGATATCGTTCCACATGATGGTACCTATTTTGGGAGGAATCCACTACTATACAATATATTATATTGATATCGTTCCACATGATGGTACCTATTTTGGGAGGAATCCACTACTATACAATATATTATATTGATATCGTTCCACATGATGGTACCTATTTTGTGGAGGAATCCACTACTATATAATATATTATATTGATATCGTTACACATGATGGTGCCTATTGTGGGAGGAATCCACTACTATACAATATATTATATTGATATCGTTACACATGATAGTACCTATTTTGGTAGGAATCCACTACTATACAATATATTATATTGATATCGTTACACATGATGGTACCTATTTTGGGAGGAATCCACTACTATACAATATATTATATTGATATCGTTACACATGATGGTACCTATTTTGGGAGGAATCCACTACTATACAATATATTATATTGATATCGTTCCACATGATGGTGCCTATTTTGGGAGGAATCCACTACTATACAATGTATTATATTGATATCGTTCCACATGATGGTATCTATTTTGGGAGGAATCCACTACTATACAATATATTATATTAATATCGTTACACATCATGGTACCTATTTTGGGAGGAATCCACTACTATACAATGTATTATATTGATATCGTTCAACATGATGGTACCTATTTTGAGAGGAATCCACTACTATACAATATATTATATTGATATCGTTCCACATGATAGTAGCTATTTTTGGAGGAATCCACTACTATACAATGTATTATATTGATATCGTTCCACATGATGGTACCTATTTTGGGAGGAATCCACTACTATACAATATATTATATTGATATCGTTCCACATGATGGTACCTATTTTGGGAGGAATCCACTACTATACAATATATTATATTGATATCGTTACACATGATGGTACCTATTTTGAGAGGAATCCACTACTAAACAATATATTATATTGATATCGTTACACATGATGATACCTATTTTGGGAGGAATCCACTACTATACAATATATTATATTGATATCGTTACACATGATAGTACCTATTTTGGGAGGAATCCACTACTATACAATATATTATATTGATATCGTTCCACATGATGGTACCTATTTTGAGAGGAATCCACTACTAAACAATATATTATATTGATATCGTTACACATGATGATACCTATTTTGGGAGGAATCCACTACTATACAATATATTATATTGATATCGTTACACATGATGGTACCTATTTTGAGAGGAATCCACTACTAAACAATATATTATATTGATATCGTTACACATGATGATACCTATTTTGGGAGGAATCCACTACTATACAATATATTATATTGATATCGTTCCACATGATGGTACCTATTTTGGGAGGAATCCACTACTATACAATATATTATATTAATATCGTTACACATGATAGTACCTATTTTGGGAGGAATCCATTACTATACAATATATTATATTGATATCGTTACACATGATAGTACCTATTTTGGGAGGAATCCACTACTATACAATATATTATATTGATATCGTTCCACATGATGGTACCTATTTTGGGAGGAATCCACTACTATACAATATATTATATTGATATCGTTCCACATGATGGTACCTATTTTGAGAGGAATCCACTACTATACAATATATTATATTGATATCGTTCCACATGATGGTACCTATTTTGGGAGGAATCCACTACTATACAATATATTATATTGATATCGTTACACATGATGGTACCTATTTTGGGAGGAATCCACTACTATACAATATATTATATTGATATCGTTCCACATGATGGTACCTATTTTGAGAGGAATCCACTACTATACAATATATTATATTGATATCGTTCCACATGATGGTGCCTATTTTGGGAGGAATCCACTACTATACAATATATTATATTGATATCGTTACACATGATGGTACCTATTTTGGGAGGAATCCACTACTATACAATATATTATATTGATATCGTTACACATGATGGTACCTATTTTGGGAGGAATCCACTACTATACAATATATTATATTAATATCGTTCCACATGATGGTACCTATTTTGGGAGGAATCCACTACTATACAATATATTATATTAATATCGTTACACATGATGGTACCTATTTTGGGAGGAATCCACTACTATACAATATATTATATTGATATCGTTACACATGATGGTACCTATTTTGGGAGGAATCCATTACTATACAATATATTATATTGATATCGTTACACATGATAGTACCTATTTTGGGAGGAATCCACTACTATACAATATATTATATTGATATCGTTCCACATGATGGTACCTATTTTGGGAGGAATCCACTACTATACAATATATTATATTGATATCGTTACACATGATGGTACCTATTTTAGGAGGAATCCACTACTATACGATATATTATATTGATATCGTTCCACATGATGGTACCTATTTTGGGAGGAATCCACTACTATACAATATATTATATTGATATCGTTACACATGATGGTATCTATTTTGGGAGGAATCCACTACTATACAATATATTATATTGATATCGTTCCACATGATGGTACCTATTTTGGGAGGAATCCACTACTATATAATATATTATATTGATATCGTTCAACATGATGGTGCCTATTTTGAGAGGAATCCACTACTATACAATATATTATATTGATATTGTTACACATGATGGTACCTATTTTGAGAGGAATCCACTACTAAACAATATATTATATTGATATCGTTACACATGATGATACCTATTTTGGGAGGAATCCACTACTATACAATATATTATATTGATATCGTTACACATGATAGTACCTATTTTGGGAGGAATCCACTACTATACAATATATTATATTGATATCGTTCCACATGATGGTACCTATTTTGAGAGGAATCCACTACTAAACAATATATTATATTGATATCGTTACACATGATGATACCTATTTTGGGAGGAATCCACTACTATACAATATATTATATTGATATCGTTACACATGATAGTACTTATTTTGGGAGGAATCCACTACTATACAATATATTATATTGATATCGTTCCACATGATGGTACCTATTTTGGGAGGAATCCACTACTATACAATATATTATATTGATATCGTTCCACATGATGGTACCTATTTTGGGAGGAATCCACTACTATACAATATATTATATTGATATCGTTCCACATGATGGTATCTATTTTGGGAGGAATCCACTACTATACAATATATTATATTGATATCGTTCCACATGATGGTATCTATTTTGGGAGGAATCCACTACTATACAATATATTATATTGATATCGTTACACATGATGGTACCTATTTTGGGAGGAATCCACTACTATACAATATATTATATTGATATCGTTCCACATGATGGTACCTATTTTGGGAGGAATCCACTACTATACAATATATTATATTGATATCGTTACACATGATGGTACCTATTTTGAGAGGAATCCACTACTAAACAATATATTATATTGATATCGTTACACATGATGATACCTATTTTGGGAGGAATCCACTACTATACAATATATTATATTGATATCGTTACACATGATAGTACCTATTTTGGGAGGAATCCACTACTATACAATATATTATATTGATATCGTTCCACATGATGGTACCTATTTTGAGAGGAATCCACTACTAAACAATATATTATATTGATATCGTTACACATGATGATACCTATTTTGGGAGGAATCCACTACTATACAATATATTATATTGATATCGTTACACATGATGGTACCTATTTTGAGAGGAATCCACTACTAAACAATATATTATATTGATATCGTTACACATGATGATACCTATTTTGGGAGGAATCCACTACTATACAATATATTATATTGATATCGTTCCACATGATGGTACCTATTTTGGGAGGAATCCACTACTATACAATATATTATATTAATATCGTTACACATGATAGTACCTATTTTGGGAGGAATCCATTACTATACAATATATTATATTGATATCGTTACACATGATAGTACCTATTTTGGGAGGAATCCACTACTATACAATATATTATATTGATATCGTTCCACATGATGGTACCTATTTTGGGAGGAATCCACTACTATACAATATATTATATTGATATCGTTCCACATGATGGTACCTATTTTGAGAGGAATCCACTACTATACAATATATTATATTGATATCGTTACACATGATGGTACCTATTTTGGGAGGAATCCACTACTATACAATATATTATATTGATATCGTTTTACATGATGGTACCTATTTTGGGAGGAATCCATTACTATACAATATATTATATTGATATCGTTACACATGATGGTACCTATTTTGGGAGGAATCCACTACTATACAATATATTATATTGATATCGTTCCACATGATGGTATCTATTTTGTGGAGGAATCCACTACTATACAATATATTATATTGATATCGTTCCACATGATGGTACCTATTTTGGGAGGAATCTACTACTATACAATATATTATATTGATATCGTTCCACATGATGGTACCTATTTTGGGAGGAATCCACTACTATACAATATATTATATTGATATCGTTACACATGATGGTACCTATTTTGGGAGGAATCCACTACTATACAATATATTATATTGATATCGTTCCACATGATGGTACCTATTTTGGGAGGAATCCACTACTATACAATATATTATTATATTGATATCGTTCCACATGATAGTACCTATTTTAGGAGGAATCTACTACTATACAATATATTATATTGATATCGTTACACATGATGGTACCTATTTTGGGAGGAATCCACTACTATACAATATATTATATTGATATCGTTACACATGATGGTATCTATTTTGGGAGGAATCCACTACTATACAATATATTATATTGATATCGTTCCACATGATGGTATCTATTTTGGGAGGAATCCACTACTATACAATATATTATATTGATATCGTTACACATGATGATACCTATTTTGAGAGGAATCCACTACTATACAATATATTATATTGATATCGTTCAACATGATGGTACCTATTTTGGGAGGAATCCACTACTATACAATATATTATATTAATATCGTTACACATGATAGTACCTATTTTGGGAGGAATCCACTACTATACAATATATTATATTGATATCATTCCACATGATGGTACCTATTTTGGGAGGAATCCACTACTATACAATATATTATATTGATATCGTTACACATGATGGTACCTATTTTGGGAGGAATCCACTACTATACAATATATTATATTGATATCGTTCCACATGATGGTACCTATTTTGGGAGGAATCCACTACTATACAATATATTATATTGATATCGTTCCACATGATGGTACCTTTTTTGAGAGGAATCCACTACTATACAATATATTATATTGATATCGTTACACATGATGGTACCTATTTTGGGAGGAATCCACTACTATACAATATATTATATTGATATCGTTCCACATGATGGTACCTATTTTGGGAGGAATCCACTACTATACAATATATTATATTGATATCGTTCCACATGATGATACCTATTTTGTGGAGGAATCCACTACTATACAATATATTATATTGATATCGTTCCACATGATGGTACCTATTTTGTGGAGGAATCCACTACTATACAATATATTATATTGATATCGTTACACATGATGGTACCTATTTTGGGAGGAATCCACTACTATACAATATATTATATTGATATCGTTCCACATGATGGTACCTATTTTGGAAGGAATCCACTACTATACAATATATTATATTGATATCGTTACACATGATGGTACTTATTTTGTGGAGGAATCCACTACTATACAATATATTATATTAATATCGTTCCACATGATGGTACCTATTTTGGGAGGAATCCACTACTATATAATATATTATATTGATATCGTTCCACATGATGGTATCTATTTTGGGAGGAATCCACTACTATACAATATATTATATTGATATCGTTACACATGATGGTACCTATTTTGGGAGGAATCCACTACTATACAATATATTATATTAATATCGTTACACATGATGGTACCTATTTTGGGAGGAATCCACTACTATACAATATATTATATTGATATCGTTACACATGATGGTACCTATTTTGGGAGGAATCCACTACTATACAATATATTATATTGATATCGTTCCACATGATGGTACCTATTGTGAGAGGAATCCACTACTATACAATATATTATATTGATATCGTTCCACATGATGGTACCTATTGTGGAGGAATCCACTACTATACAATATATTATATTGATATCGTTACACATGATGGTATCTATTTTGGGAGGAATCCACTACTATACAATATATTATATTGATATCGTTACACATGATGGTATCTATTTTGGGAGGAATCCACTACTATACAATATATTATATTGATATCGTTACACATGATGGTATCTATTTTGAGAGGAATCCACTACTATACAATATATTATATTGATATCGTTACACATGATGGTGCCTATTTTGTGGAGGAATCCACTACTATACAATATATTATATTAATATCGTTACACATGATGGTACCTATTTTGGGAGGAATCCACTACTATACAATATATTATATTGATATCGTTACACATGATGGTGCCTATTTTGTGGAGGAATCCACTACTATACAATATATTATATTGATATCGTTACACATGATAGTACCTATTTTGGGAGGAATCCACTACTATATAATATATTATATTGATATCGTTACACATGATGGTACCTATTTTGGGAGGAATCCACTACTATACAATATATTATATTGATATCGTTACACATGATGGTACCTATTTTGAGAGGAATCCACTACTATACAATATATTATATTGATATCGTTCCACATGATGGTACCTATTGTGAGAGGAATCCACTACTATACAATATATTATATTGATATCGTTCCACATGATGGTACCTATTTTGTGGAGGAATCCACTACTATACAATATATTATATTGATATCGTTCCACATGATGATACCTATTTTGGGAGGAATCCACTACTATATAATATATTATATTGATATCGTTCCACATGATGGTATCTATTTTGGGAGGAATCCACTACTATACAATATATTATATTGATATCGTTACACATGATGGTACCTATTTTGGGAGGAATCCACTACTATACAATATATTATATTAATATCGTTACACATGATGGTACCTATTTTGGGAGGAATCCACTACTATACAATATATTATATTGATATCGTTACACATGATGGTACCTATTTTGGGAGGAATCCACTACTATACAATATATTATATTGATATCGTTCCACATGATGGTACCTATTGTGAGAGGAATCCACTACTATACAATATATTATATTGATATCGTTCCACATGATGGTACCTATTGTGGAGGAATCCACTACTATACAATATATTATATTGATATCGTTACACATGATGGTATCTATTTTGAGAGGAATCCACTACTATACAATATATTATATTGATATCGTTACACATGATGGTGCCTATTTTGTGGAGGAATCCACTACTATACAATATATTATATTAATATCGTTACACATGATGGTACCTATTTTGGGAGGAATCCACTACTATACAATATATTATATTGATATCGTTACACATGATGGTGCCTATTTTGTGGAGGAATCCACTACTATACAATATATTATATTGATATCGTTACACATGATAGTACCTATTTTGGGAGGAATCCACTACTATATAATATATTATATTGATATCGTTCCACATGATGGTGCCTATTTTGGGAGGAATCCACTACTATACAATATATTATATTGATATCGTTCAACATGATGGTACCTATTTTGGGAGGAATCCACTACTATACAATATATTATATTGATATCGTTACACATGGTGGTACCTATTTTGGGAGGAATCCACTACTATACAATATATTATATTGATATCGTTCCACATGATGATACCTATTTTGTGGAGGAATCCACTACTATACAATATATTATATTGATATCGTTCAACATGATGGTGCCTATTTTGGGAGGAATCCACTACTATACAATATATTATATTGATATCGTTACACATGATGGTACCTATTTTGGGAGGAATCCACTACTATACAATATATTATATTGATATCGTTACACATGATGGTACCTATTTTGGGAGGAATCCACTACTATACAATATATTATATTGATATCGTTCTACATGATGGTACCTATTTTGGGAGGAATCCACTACTATACAATATATTATATTGATATCGTTCTACATGATGGTACCTATTTTGGGAGGAATCCACTACTATACAATATATTATATTGATATCGTTCTACATGATGGTACCTATTTTGAGAGGAATCCACTACTATACAATATATTATATTGATATCGTTCTACATGATGGTACCTATTTTGAGAGGAATCCACTACTATACAATATATTATATTGATATCGTTACACATGATGGTATCTATTGTGGGAGGAATCCACTACTATACAATATATTATATTGATATCGTTCCACATGATGGTATCTATTTTGGGAGGAATCCACTACTATACAATATATTATATTGATATCGTTACACATGATGGTATCTATTGTGGGAGGAATCCACTACTATACAATATATTATATTGATATCGTTCCACATGATGGTATCTATTTTGGGAGGAATCCACTACTATACAATATATTATATTGATATCGTTACACATGATGGTACCTATTTTGGGAGGAATCCACTACTATACAATATATTATATTGATATCGTTCCACATGATGGTATCTATTTTGTGGAGGAATCCACTACTATACAATATATTATATTGATATCGTTCCACATGATGGTACCTATTTTGGGAGGAATCTACTACTATACAATATATTATATTGATATCGTTCCACATGATGGTACCTATTTTGTGGAGGAATCCACTACTATACAATATATTATATTGATATCGTTACACATGATGGTGCCTATTTTGGGAGGAATCCATTACTATACAATATATTATATTGATATCGTTACACATGATGGTACCTATTTTGGGAGGAATCCACTACTATACAATATATTATATTGATATCGTTCCACATGATGGTACCTATTTTGGGAGGAATCCACTACTATACAATATATTATATTAATATCGTTCCACATGATGGTACCTATTTTGGGAGGAATCCACTACTATACAATATATTATATTGATATCGTTCCACATGATGGTACCTATTTTGGGAGGAATCCACTACTATACAATATATTATATTGATATCGTTTTACATGATGGTACCTATTTTGGGAGGAATCCATTACTATACAATATATTATATTGATATCGTTACACATGATGGTACCTATTTTGGGAGGAATCCACTACTATACAATATATTATATTGATATCGTTCCACATGATGGTATCTATTTTGTGGAGGAATCCACTACTATACAATATATTATATTGATATCGTTCCACATGATGGTACCTATTTTGGGAGGAATCTACTACTATACAATATATTATATTGATATCGTTCCACATGATGGTACCTATTTTGGGAGGAATCCACTACTATACAATATATTATATTGATATCGTTACACATGATGGTACCTATTTTGGGAGGAATCCACTACTATACAATATATTATATTGATATCGTTCCACATGATGGTACCTATTTTGGGAGGAATCCACTACTATACAATATATTATTATATTGATATCGTTCCACATGATAGTACCTATTTTAGGAGGAATCTACTACTATACAATATATTATATTGATATCGTTACACATGATGGTACCTATTTTGGGAGGAATCCACTACTATACAATATATTATATTGATATCGTTACACATGATGGTATCTATTTTGGGAGGAATCCACTACTATACAATATATTATATTGATATCGTTCCACATGATGGTATCTATTTTGGGAGGAATCCACTACTATACAATATATTATATTGATATCGTTACACATGATGATACCTATTTTGAGAGGAATCCACTACTATACAATATATTATATTGATATCGTTCAACATGATGGTACCTATTTTGGGAGGAATCCACTACTATACAATATATTATATTAATATCGTTACACATGATAGTACCTATTTTGGGAGGAATCCACTACTATACAATATATTATATTGATATCATTCCACATGATGGTACCTATTTTGGGAGGAATCCACTACTATACAATATATTATATTGATATCGTTACACATGATGGTACCTATTTTGGGAGGAATCCACTACTATACAATATATTATATTGATATCGTTCCACATGATGGTACCTATTTTGGGAGGAATCCACTACTATACAATATATTATATTGATATCGTTCCACATGATGGTACCTTTTTTGAGAGGAATCCACTACTATACAATATATTATATTGATATCGTTACACATGATGGTACCTATTTTGGGAGGAATCCACTACTATACAATATATTATATTGATATCGTTCCACATGATGGTACCTATTTTGGGAGGAATCCACTACTATACAATATATTATATTGATATCGTTCCACATGATGATACCTATTTTGTGGAGGAATCCACTACTATACAATATATTATATTGATATCGTTCCACATGATGGTACCTATTTTGTGGAGGAATCCACTACTATACAATATATTATATTGATATCGTTACACATGATGGTACCTATTTTGGGAGGAATCCACTACTATACAATATATTATATTGATATCGTTCCACATGATGGTACCTATTTTGGAAGGAATCCACTACTATACAATATATTATATTGATATCGTTACACATGATGGTACTTATTTTGTGGAGGAATCCACTACTATACAATATATTATATTAATATCGTTCCACATGATGGTACCTATTTTGGGAGGAATCCACTACTATATAATATATTATATTGATATCGTTCCACATGATGGTATCTATTTTGGGAGGAATCCACTACTATACAATATATTATATTGATATCGTTACACATGATGGTACCTATTTTGGGAGGAATCCACTACTATACAATATATTATATTAATATCGTTACACATGATGGTACCTATTTTGGGAGGAATCCACTACTATACAATATATTATATTGATATCGTTACACATGATGGTACCTATTTTGGGAGGAATCCACTACTATACAATATATTATATTGATATCGTTCCACATGATGGTACCTATTGTGAGAGGAATCCACTACTATACAATATATTATATTGATATCGTTCCACATGATGGTACCTATTGTGGAGGAATCCACTACTATACAATATATTATATTGATATCGTTACACATGATGGTATCTATTTTGGGAGGAATCCACTACTATACAATATATTATATTGATATCGTTACACATGATGGTATCTATTTTGGGAGGAATCCACTACTATACAATATATTATATTGATATCGTTACACATGATGGTATCTATTTTGAGAGGAATCCACTACTATACAATATATTATATTGATATCGTTACACATGATGGTGCCTATTTTGTGGAGGAATCCACTACTATACAATATATTATATTAATATCGTTACACATGATGGTACCTATTTTGGGAGGAATCCACTACTATACAATATATTATATTGATATCGTTACACATGATGGTGCCTATTTTGTGGAGGAATCCACTACTATACAATATATTATATTGATATCGTTACACATGATAGTACCTATTTTGGGAGGAATCCACTACTATATAATATATTATATTGATATCGTTCCACATGATGGTGCCTATTTTGGGAGGAATCCACTACTATACAATATATTATATTGATATCGTTCAACATGATGGTACCTATTTTGGGAGGAATCCACTACTATACAATATATTATATTGATATCGTTACACATGGTGGTACCTATTTTGGGAGGAATCCACTACTATACAATATATTATATTGATATCGTTCCACATGATGATACCTATTTTGTGGAGGAATCCACTACTATACAATATATTATATTGATATCGTTCCACATGATGATACCTATTTTGGGAGGAATCCACTACTATATAATATATTATATTGATATCGTTCCACATGATGGTATCTATTTTGGGAGGAATCCACTACTATACAATATATTATATTGATATCGTTACACATGATGGTACCTATTTTGGGAGGAATCCACTACTATACAATATATTATATTAATATCGTTACACATGATGGTACCTATTTTGGGAGGAATCCACTACTATACAATATATTATATTGATATCGTTACACATGATGGTACCTATTTTGGGAGGAATCCACTACTATACAATATATTATATTGATATCGTTCCACATGATGGTACCTATTGTGAGAGGAATCCACTACTATACAATATATTATATTGATATCGTTCCACATGATGGTACCTATTGTGGAGGAATCCACTACTATACAATATATTATATTGATATCGTTACACATGATGGTATCTATTTTGAGAGGAATCCACTACTATACAATATATTATATTGATATCGTTACACATGATGGTGCCTATTTTGTGGAGGAATCCACTACTATACAATATATTATATTAATATCGTTACACATGATGGTACCTATTTTGGGAGGAATCCACTACTATACAATATATTATATTGATATCGTTACACATGATGGTGCCTATTTTGTGGAGGAATCCACTACTATACAATATATTATATTGATATCGTTACACATGATAGTACCTATTTTGGGAGGAATCCACTACTATATAATATATTATATTGATATCGTTCCACATGATGGTGCCTATTTTGGGAGGAATCCACTACTATACAATATATTATATTGATATCGTTCAACATGATGGTACCTATTTTGGGAGGAATCCACTACTATACAATATATTATATTGATATCGTTACACATGGTGGTACCTATTTTGGGAGGAATCCACTACTATACAATATATTATATTGATATCGTTCCACATGATGATACCTATTTTGTGGAGGAATCCACTACTATACAATATATTATATTGATATCGTTCAACATGATGGTGCCTATTTTGGGAGGAATCCACTACTATACAATATATTATATTGATATCGTTACACATGATGGTACCTATTTTGGGAGGAATCCACTACTATACAATATATTATATTGATATCGTTCCACATGATGGTACCTATTTTGGGAGGAATCCACTACTATACAATATATTATATTGATATCGTTACACATGATGGTACCTATTTTGGGAGGAATCCACTACTATACAATATATTATATTGATATCGTTACACATGATGGTACCTATTTTGGGAGGAATCCACTACTATACAATATATTATATTGATATCGTTCCACATGATGGTACCTATTTTGGGAGGAATCCACTACTATACAATATATTATATTGATATCGTTCCACATGATGATACCTATTTTGTGGAGGAATCCACTACTATACAATATATTATATTGATATCGTTCCACATGATGGTACCTATTTTGTGGAGGAATCCACTACTATACAATATATTATATTGATATCGTTACACATGATGGTACCTATTTTGGGAGGAATCCACTACTATACAATATATTATATTGATATCGTTCCACATGATGGTACCTATTTTGGGAGGAATCCACTACTATACAATATATTATATTGATATCGTTCCACATGATGATACCTATTTTGTGGAGGAATCCACTACTATACAATATATTATATTGATATCGTTCCACATGATGGTACCTATTTTGTGGAGGAATCCACTACTATACAATATATTATATTGATATCGTTCCACATGATGGTACCTATTTTGGGAGGAATCCACTACTATACAATATATTATATTGATATCGTTACACATGATGGTACCTATTTTGGGAGGAATCCACTACTATACAATATATTATATTGATATCGTTACACATGATGGTACCTATTTTGGGAGGAATCCACTACTATACAATATATTATATTAATATCGTTACACATGATGGTACCTATTTTGGGAGGAATCCACTACTATACAATATATTATATTGATATCGTTACACATGATGGTACCTATTTTGGGAGGAATCCACTACTATACAATACATTATATTGATATCGTTACACATGATGGTGCCTATTTTGGGAGGAATCCACTACTATACAATATATTATATTGATATCGTTACACATGATGGTATCTATTTTGGGAGGAATCCACTACTATACAATACATTATATTGATATCGTTACACATGATGGTACCTATTTTGGGAGGAATCCACTACTATACAATATATTATATTGATATCGTTACACATGATAGTACCTATTTTGGGAGGAATCCACTACTATATAATATATTATATTGATATCGTTCCACATGATGGTGCCTATTTTGGGAGGAATCCACTACTATACAATATATTATATTGATATCGTTCAACATGATGGTACCTATTTTGGGAGGAATCCACTACTATACAATATATTATATTGATATCGTTACACATGGTGGTACCTATTTTGGGAGGAATCCACTACTATACAATATATTATATTGATATCGTTCCACATGATGATACCTATTTTGTGGAGGAATCCACTACTATACAATATATTATATTGATATCGTTCCACATGATGGTACCTATTTTGGGAGGAATCCATTACTATACAATATATTATATTGATATCGTTACACATGATGGTGCCCATTTTGGGAGGAATCCACTACTATACAATATATTATATTGATATCGTTACACATGATGGTACCTATTGTGGGAGGAATCCACTACTATACAATATATTATATTGATATCGTTCCACATGATGGTACCTATTTTGGGAGGAATCCACTACTATACAATGTATTATATTGATATCGTTCCACATGATGGTACCTATTTTGGGAGGAATCCACTACTATACAATATATTATATTGATATCGTTCCACATGATGGTACCTATTTTGGGAGGAATCCACTACTATACAATATATTATATTGATATCGTTACACATGATGGTACCTATTTTGAGAGGAATCCACTACTATACAATATATTATATTGATATCGTTACACATGATAGTACCTATTTTGGGAGGAATCCACTACTATACAATATATTATATTGATATCGTTCCACATGATAGTACCTATTTTGGGAGGAATCCACTACTATACAATATATTATATTGATATCGTTACACATGATGGTACCTATTTTGGGAGGAATCCACTACTATACAATGTATTATATTGATATCGTTCCACATGATGGTGCCTATTTTGGGAGGAATCCACTACTATACAATATATTATATTGATATCGTTACACATGATAGTACCTATTTTGAGAGGAATCCACTACTATACAATATATTATATTGATATCGTTTCACATGATGGTGCCTATTTTGGGAGGAATCCACTACTATACAATATATTATATTAATATCGTTACACATGATGGTACCTATTTTGAGAGGAATCCACTACTATACAATATATTATATTGATATCGTTTCACATGATGGTGCCTATTTTGGGAGGAATCCACTACTATACAATGTATTATATTGATATCGTTCCACATGATGGTACCTATTTTGAGAGGAATCCACTACTATACAATATATTATATTGATATCGTTCCACATGATGGTACCTATTTTGGGAGGAATCCACTACTATACAATATATTATATTGATATCGTTCCACATGATGGTACCTATTTTGGGAGGAATCTACTACTATACAATATATTATATTGATATCGTTACACATGATGGTGCCTATTTTGGGAGGAATCCACTACTATACAATATATTATATTGATATCGTTCCACGTGATGGTACCTATTTTGGGAGGAATCCGCTACTATACAATATATTATATTGATATCGTTCCACATGATGGTACCTATTGGGGGAGGAATCCACTACTATACAATATATTATATTGATATCGTTACACATGATGGTACCTATTTTGGGAGGAATCCACTACTATACAATATATTATATTGATATCGTTCCACATGATGGTGCCTATTTTGGGAGGAATCCACTACTATACAATATATTCTATTGATATCGTTCCACATGATGGTACCTATTTTGGGAGGAATCCACTACTATACAATATATTATATTGATATCGTTCCACATGATGGTACCTATTTTGGGAGGAATCCACTACTATACAATATATTATATTGATATCGTTCCACATGATGGTGCCTATTTTGGGAGGAATCCACTACTATACAATGTATTATATTGATATCGTTCCACATGATGGTACCTATTTTGGGAGGAATCCACTACTATACAATATATTATATTGATATCGTTACACATGATAGTACCTATTTTGGGAGGAATCCACTACTATACAATATATTATATTGATATCGTTCCACATGATGGTACCTATTTTGGGAGGAATCCACTACTATACAATGTATTATATTGATATCGTTCCACATGATGGTACCTATTTTGAGAGGAATCCATTACTATACAATATATTATATTGATATCGTTACACATGATAGTACCTATTTTGGGAGGAATCCACTACTATACAATATATTATATTGATATCGTTACACATGATAGTACCTATTTTGGTAGGAATCCACTACTATATAATATATTATATTGATATCGTTACACATGATGGTACCTATTTTGGAAGGAATCCACTACTATACAATATATTATATTGATATCGTTACACATGATGGTGCCTATTTTGGGAGGAATCCACTACTATACAATATATTATATTGATATCGTTCCACATGATGGTACCTATTTTGGGAGGAATCCACTACTATACAATGTATTATATTGATATCGTTCCACATGATGGTACCTATTTTGGGAGGAATCCACTACTATACAATATATTATATTAATATCGTTACACATGATGGTACCTATTTTGGGAGGAATCCACTACTATACAATATATTATATTAATATCGTTACACATGATGGTATCTATTTTGGGAGGAATCCACTACTATACAATATATTATATTGATATCGTTCCACATGATGGTACCTATTTTGGGAGGAATCCACTACTATACAATATATTATATTGATATCGTTCCACATGATGGTACCTATTTTGGGAGGAATCCACTACTATACAATGTATTATATTGATATCGTTCCACATGATGGTACCTATTTTGGGAGGAATCCACTACTATACAATATATTATATTAATATCGTTACACATGATAGTGACTATTTTGGGAGGAATCCACTACTATACAATATATTATTATATTGATATCGTTCCACATGATGGTACCTATTTTGGGAGGAATCCACTACTATACAATATATTATATTGATATCGTTACACATGATAGTACCTATTTTGTGGAGGAATCCACTACTATACAATATATTATATTGATATCGTTACACATGATGGTACCTATTTTGGGAGGAATCCACTACTATACAATATATTATATTGATATCGTTACACATGATGGTACCTATTTTGAGATGAATCCACTACTATACAATATATTATATTGATATCGTTCTACATGATGGTACCTATTTTGTGGAGGAATCCACTACTATACAATATATTATATTGATATCGTTACACATGATGGTACCTATTTTGGGAGGAATCCACTACTATACAATATATTATATTGATATCGTTCCACATGATGGTACCTATTGTGGGAGGAATCCACTACTATACAATGTATCATATTGATATCGTTACACATGATAGTACCTATTTTGGGAGGACTCCACTACTATACAATATATTATATTGATATCGTTCCACATGATGGTATCTATTTTGGGAGGAATCCACTACTATACAATATATTATATTGATATCGTTACACATGATGGTACCTATTTTGGGAGGAATCCACTACTATACAATATATTATATTGATATCGTTACACATGATGGTACCTATTTTGGGAGGAATCCACTACTATATAATATATTATATTAATATCGTTACACATGATGGTACCTATTTTGAGAGGAATCCACTACTATATAATATATTATATTGATATCGTTACACATGATAGTACCTATTTTGGGAGGAATCCACTACTATATAATATATTATATTGATATCGTTACACATGATGGTATCTATTTTGGGAGGAATCCACTACTATATAATATATTATATTGATATTGTTCCACATGATGGTACCTATTGTGGGAGGAATCCACTACTATACAATATATTATATTGATATTGTTCCACATGATGGTACCTATTTTGGAAGGAATCCACTACTATACAATATATTATATTGATATCGTTACACATGATGGTACCTATTTTGAGAGGAATCCACTACTATACAATATATTATTATATTGATATCGTTCCACATGATGGTACCTATTTTGGGATGAATCCACTACTATACAATATATTATATTGATATCGTTCCACATGATGGTGCCTATTTTGGAAGGAATCCACTACTATACAATATATTATATTGATATCGTTCTACATGATGGTGCCTATTTTGGGAGGAATCCACTACTATACAATATATTATATTGATATCGTTACACATGATGATACCTATTTTGGAAGGAATCCACTACTATACAATATATTATATTGATATCGTTCTACATGATGGTGCCTATTTTGGGAGGAATCCACTACTATACAATATATTATATTGATATCGTTACACATGATGATACCTATTTTGGAAGGAATCCACTACTATACAATATATTATATTGATATCGTTACACATGATGGTACCTATTTTGGGAGGAATCCACTACTATACAATATATTATATTGATATCGTTCCACATGATGGTATCTATTTTGGGAGGAATCTACTACTATACAATATATTATATTGATATCGTTCCACATGATAGTACCTATTTTGAGAGGAATCCACTACTATATAATATATTATATTGATATCGTTACACATGATGGTGCCTATTTTGGGAGGAATCCACTACTATACAATATATTATATTGATATCGTTACACATGATGGTACCTATTTTGGGAGGAATCCACTACTATACAATATATTATATTGATATCGTTCCACATGATGGTACCTATTTTGGGAGGAATCCACTACTATACAATATATTATATTGATATCGTTCCACATGATGGTACCTATTTTGGGAGGAATCCACTACTATATAATATATTATATTGATATCGTTCCACATGATGGTACCTATTTTGGGAGGAATCCACTACTATACAATATATTATATTGATATCGTTCCACATGATGGTACCTATTTTGGGAGGAATCCACTACTATACAATATATTATATTGATATCGTTCCACATGATGGTACCTATTTTGGGAGGAATCCACTACTATATAATATATTATATTGATATCGTTCCACATGATGGTGCCTATTGTGGGAGGAATCCACTACTATACAATATATTATATTGATATCGTTACACATGATGGTACCTATTTTGGGAGGAATCCACTACTATACAATATATTATATTGATATCGTTACACATGATGGTACCTATTTTGGGAGGAATCCACTACTATACAATATATTATATTGATATCGTTCGTAATATCTCTTCATTAACGAACTGTAAATATCGTCAAATATGAAAAACTCCGAGTTTCATTGATAAAATAAAATAAACATAATTATTTAATATTAACCATAAATTAAAATCAACATTACATTTAAGAATATCTAAATGTATTAGTTATTAAAGATATTATATATATTATACCAAGTTAACAGAATTAACATAAAAACAAAAATATCTACTACAAATTAAAATTAACATTACAATTACAAATATCTAAATATGTTTGTTATTAAAGAGATTATATATATTACACCAAGTTAACAGAATTAACATAAAAACAAAAATATCTACCACAAATTAAAATCAACATTACAAATATCTAAATGTGTTTGGTATTAAAGAGATTATATATATTACACCAAGTTAACAGAATTAACACAATCACAAAAATATCTACCACAAATTAACATTACAATTACAAATACCTAAATGTGTTTGTTATTAAAGAGATTATATATATATTACACCAAATTAACAGAATTAACATAATAACAAAAATATCTACCACAAATTAAAATTAACATTACAATTACAAATATCTAAATATGTTTGTTATTAAAGAGATTATATATATTACACCAAGTTAACAGAATTAACATAATAACAAAAATATCTACCACAAATTAAAATCAACATTACAATTATGAATATCAAAATGTGTTTGTTATTAAAGAGATTATATATATTACACCAAGTTAACAGAATTAACACAATCACAAAAATATCTACCACAAATTAAAATCAAAATTACAATTACAAATATCTAAATATGTTTGTTATTATATATATTACACCAAGTTAACAGAATTAACATAATAACAAAAATATCTAAAAAAAATATCAAATTAAAATTAACATTACAATTATGAATATCTAAATATGTTAGTTATGAAAGGGATTATATTATACAGTACACCAAGTTAACAGAATTAACATAATAACAAAAATATCCACCACAAATTAAAATTAACATTACAATTACAAATATCTAAATATGTTTGTTATTAAGGGTGTTAATTGGGCTATTTCACGTTATGAAAAAATGGAATAAGTATATGAAATAATGATTTCTTGAGACTTTTTGTGCATTTGTTGATGATTTGGGGTCCTTCTCGATAGTTTAAGGTTGATTTCATGTCAATCAGATTTTTTTTAATGAGTTGACAGCCCTTTCAAACATGTCATAAAAATTGGACATTTCTAACCTTTGATACAAGTTTATAAAAATGTGAATGGATCAATCTACATCAAACTTGGCATAAATGTAGACAATTACATTGCCGAGAAACGTACAGAGCGATTTTCCAAAACAAAATATTATTTTGGTGGTTACCATGGAAATACGAAAATTTACGAAAATTTATTTGTAGGTACGGCAAACATTTTCCAGGGGCCAAACTAATTGGAATTTTCGAAAAAACTCTCTGTACGTTTCTTCCTTATTGAATAAGCTTTCAATCAAGACCAAGATCATAATTTTCCAATAAAAAATGGCTGAGAAATCTTGTATCAACCGGGACACATTTTGCTACTTTTTCCTATTTTTTTAGCAAAAACTAACGAAATACCTAATTTCTTGTCGGTTTTTTTCATTTTATATAGTTTACAAATAAAGTAATAATAATTATCTACAATCTGAGCCCAAAAATAATAAGTAATTCGCAAAACTTCCATCTCGTGTTTTTTTTCTCGAACGCTAGCCCAATCAATACCCTTAAAGAGATTATATATATTACACCAAGTTAACAGAATTAACATAGATACATACTATATATAACATCAATATTATATTTCCTTGACTCTAAGAATATTCAGACAGGAGGTAGCGCCGATCTATGTCTCGACTGAGTTCATGCATTGACCATTGTTTATTGGTTCCTGTATTGAAATTCTGATAGAAAAAATACCAGAATTGTCCACAAAACCATTTTCAGGATTTTTTAATTCCTCGAGACCAATTAAACTAGGATTGCCATATCCATCACCACCTGCTTCAAACTCATAAGTGATGTGAGGTCGGGATCGAGATTGACTGGCGACTTTATTAAGAATAGTAAACCTGTATACGACCATTACCTTTTTCTTCTCGCTTTTATTTTGGTACCTTTCATTGTCACTTGTTCCAATTAAATTGAGATAGACACCTAAAGATTCATTATTACGTCTAGAGTATACAACTACAGACCAATCATAATCAATAAATTTAAAATATTTCTGATTCAAAAACAAAGATAAGTCATTTATGTTAAATTCTAGATTAAAATTTTGTAGTTTTAAATTTTTACATCCGCCAACCAATTTCTCGACCTCATCTCTGACATCATTTCCGGCGAGAAAACCCGGGAATTGTAAATCAAGTACGACCAAATCTTTCTGTTTAACTTTCATTTCATTATTTCTATTTCTCTCATTTCTTTCTACAATTTTAACAACCGACTCTCCTTCTAGGGTCATCAGAGATTCTTTAATGTCTGATTTTAGCTCAGTGATGGAATTTCCATTTCTTTCATCAACATTTCCAACTTTTGTCTTTCTTCATGTCGAGTTTTGTTAATTTGGTTTTTAATTTGTTCAGCTCGAGATTGGACCAAGTTAGAAATGAGCTGGACTTGTTGATCCACCTTGTTACACGCCTCCTCACTACAAATATCAATCTCACTCAGTTTAGATGTCAGGTCATCTGAAAATTTCTGTAAACGGTCGATCTGAGCCTGTAAATTAATATTTAAACATTTTAAATCATCTTGAAACTTGGTTTGGGTATCTTTATTGTCTAAATTCAACATCCGGTGTCCATTGTGCACACCTCTATTACTCTCATCAACATAACAGTGTACACAAACACAGGTTTTACATTCTACACAATATATTTCAATCGGTTTAGATGTATGTACAGGACACAGGTCTACTGGGGCATCATTTGTCTGTGGATTCTGGTTACCATGGTTACTGTTCTCTGATATTTCTTCTTCTGCTTCAATTCGATCATCAATTTCAACGATCACGTGATTTCTAGTGACAGGAATTTTGCTGTGACCTCTCTTGCAAACATCACAAATATTATGTTTACAATCTTTACATCGATATTTTACAATAGTTTGACTTTCACATACGTCACAAAAACGTACGTCTGTTGGTAGGGCTGTTACGTCACTCATATTAGATACGTCATCAGTTTCGGTATTAGTGTCCACTGCGTCATTAACCCCACTGACGTCATCACCTTCGGAAACATCCTGAAATTCCTCGACTCCGCCAGAAGGAAGTTGAATTTGTACACGACAGAGAGGACACGGAAATTGACCGTCTTGGAGAGATTTGTTGACGTAATCAGATAAACATTGACAACAATAAACATGTAAACAAGTCAATAATTTAGGTTGTTTACGATCATGTAAACAAATACTACAAGTTTTATCTGGTGTTTCCATGGCACTATTACACGTAGTTACAAATCAGTATTAATCACACCTTACAGTATCCAGGGGCCCGTTGCTAGAACAGCTCAGTTACTTTTCTACAATCCTAATTCTACTTTCAGTTTCGCTTTTAGTGGTAGAAAGTGGTAATGTATAGATATGCTGTAATTAGCGTTGAAATATCCCTCTGTTAAATCGTGGTACTGGTACAATAAATAAAGACTATTATAGTTTCGATGTGTTATTGATGCAGAATACCACAATCCATCACTTATATACAAACAACGAACACTAAAATTATTATTAGTTATTATACCAAATATGTCCATGTACGTATAAAGGGAAATAACACTAGATATCAACCTGGTAGGTAAGAACTCTTGTGTCAATCTAGTAGCCTACAGACAACAAAGTTATTCACTACACCAGCACACTATACACTGTATATTATCATCTAATTCCATTGGTTAACATTAAAATAATTCTTTTCCTTATAGATTTTAGATTAGATGAAGAATAAATAGTTTTTATCACACCTAGTAGCTAGTAAAATTCAGTTGTATAAGTTCACAATATTGTTTTTTTCTCTCAAACTACACAAATCCTACATGCCTCTCTACTTTCAGTTTCGTAGAAGCAATATAAAGTTTCACTGACTTACGGCAACACGTTAATGTTACGGTTGATTGTCGTGGTAAACTCACAAATTGAACACATTAAGTTTAAGAAATATATTCTAGTTTCATTTTCACTAGGTTGAGTTGACCTAATTATCAAGTATCGAGTCCTAACTTCTTATAATTCTACTTTTACTTTCTGTTTCTATTAATAAACTGAAAACACAGACTGAATGTTTGTTGTATGTATTTCAACTATATCAGAATGTCACCATAGTTAGTTTAACTCACTAATAATAAATTGATCACTATAATAATACTGATAATAACAGAACAACAGACACCGTGTAGCAACCACTTTTGTAATAACGACCGCTTTTGTAATAGCTGACTACTTTTGTAATAAAAGTCCACCGCTTTTCTAATACTTACCAGTTTTGTAATAACATGCGCCCATTTTTGTAATAAAATGAGGTCACCACTTTTGTAATAAGCTCGCCAGTTTTGTAATACTATCAAGGGTCACCACTTTTGTAGTAAAGCTGATCCACTTTTGTAACAACTAAGTTTATTACAATATAGCTTGGCAGGAAAAGTTATATACGCCAACTGGCGGCTTTGATATTAAACAAAATCAGTAACAAAAAAAAGAATAAAACCTTCAGTTATAAGTTTACACCGCTAATTAACACAAAGTTAAAATATATCAAGAATTGGCAGCTAAAACTTTAACACGCTTTCATGAACAAGGGCAATAATTCAAACATAATATTTTACGATTTCGCTTATTTTCAATAGGGTTCATCTTTCAGTGATACTGAACACTTACACCAAGTGCCCTCTAGAATGTTAACGAGCAATTTACAAGAAGGGCGGACCGACGGACATTTCATGTGGGTAACCGATATTAGTTTATTACTTTTTTTGGAACACATTCAATTAGGCACAATTTCATTTAGGCACACCTATAGTCGGCACAATGTGATTTAGCCACACCTCTAAAACGTGAAACGATCTGGAACTGAGAAGGATAACTACCTGGAAACAACCTCCAACTATTTTGAAATTCCGAATGAGTTCGAAATGGCGTAATTCCAGTTGTTGTTTTTTTATTTATTTCCCATGACTAATAGGAGTCGCACACGTATCCGTTTATTAGCAACGTCTCTGGCCCGGTGTGTCGTGGACGCTTATGTTTGTAGAAAACATATGTATAGTTCTCCCGTAGGTTGCCCGCCTTTGGCCAGGAAGTCACCCGGAATAGAAATGACTCGCCGCGCCAAAACCGGCCTTTTATATGCCCGGAGCTAGTTGGACGCTCTCCCGCTGAGCTGTTACCGTGACACATCCGGATGACTTCATGGCCACGTCAGGGCGAGGTTCGCGCGAGATCGCACGGTTTCTTATAAACGGGCGAGATCCGAGCAAAGACCGGAAGACATCCGGAGCGGACGTCAGGACCGGATTTGAAGCGGACTTGGCGCCATGCTCATGGGGACCTCTCGCGTACCCAGGCCCGTAACTAGGGGGGGGGGGGGCAGTACCTATACAAATTACCCTTAAATTTGTCGGGAAATGTCAGGGGGGTGGGTGTACGAGGGGAGGCTGAAAAGTTCATAGCCTGACTCAGACGGAGTTATGCCACAGTGATGAAACTTGGCATGCATTAAATTCAACATTTTCTGATACTAACGACATGGTTTATTTTTCAATATTGTCCACACACAGTCCTCGGACTTTTTTGGTGATCAGGATGAGAGCTTCTATACCACCGGGATCCGAGGACCCCAACACCGCTGGAAGAAGTGTGTGGACGTTAGTATCAGAAAATGTTGAATATAATGCATGCCAAGTTTCATCACTGTGGCATAACTCCTTCCTAGTCAGGCTATGAACTTTTCAGCCCACCCTCGTACCTAAGGTACCAATCGATTTGTGGCGCTTCTTGCTCACTATTTGGACCAAAGTGACGCTTTAGGAAATTTTCTTGAGAAGGCCTGATCCAGACTGTACATACATGGCCATTTTTGATTGGTTAATTATATACGATAAGAATATAATGATATGATTAAGAATACATGGATAATTCATTAGTTTCAAATAATTTGCTTAATTTGACACTAAAAAATAAGGAAACTCATCTTTAATAATTGAATAAATTCGTTATTTTATATTGTCAATGTTTTTGATGTGACACGGTGTCCTTGGAACGACATTGTGCTACTTTTCTCCCTATTATATTTTCCCCGATGGAGTCATCGTTTTTTTGTCTCACTGTACTGTAGTGTTAATTAGTCTTCATATATTGCATGATATAACTAGATTCGTACCAATGAGTCATAATCTCTTGAAAATATGATCCTTTACTTTTCTTGACAAGTATGACAGTTCAACATAGAGCCCCCTGAGAATTCTGTGCGCCCCCCTTGACTACATAGGCTGGTTACGGGCCTGCGCGTAGCTTCGACCGCCCCAGTTTTTTGAACATGTTCAAAACTCGCGCGGAAATGAAAATTAGGCTAATGACCGCTTGTGGACCTCTTGAGGATCTCCAGCGGACCCCTCACGGACCCCCAAAAAGTGACCGGGCGAGCTTTTTTGGGCAGAAACGGATACGTGTGCGACTCCTATTAAGGAGTCGCACACGTATCCGTTTATTAGCAACGCCTCTGGCCCGGTCATCTGTTGGCCCGGAGTGTCGCTGACGCTTCCGTTTGTTGAAAACATATGTATAGTTCTCCCGTAGGTTGCCTGTCTTTCGCCAGGAAGTCGCCCGGAATAGAAATGACTCGCCGCGCCAAAACCGGCCTTTTAAATGCCCGGAGCTCGTTGGACGCTCTCCCGCTCAGCTGTTTCCGTGACACATCCGGGTGACTTCATGGCCACGTCAGGGCGAGGTTCGCGCGAGATCGCCCGTTTTTTTTTTTTATAAACGGGCGAGATCCGAGCGAGATCCGAGCAAAGACCGGATGACATCCGGAGCGGTCCAAGGTCCGCGTGACGTCAGGACCGGATTTGAAGCGGACTTGGCGCCACGCTCATGGGGACCTCTCTCGGAGCCTTCGACCGCCCCAGTTTTTTTAAATTGTTCAAAACTGACGCTGAAATGAAAATTAGGCTCATGACCGCTTGTGGACCTCTTGAGGATCTCCAGCGGACCCCTCACGGACCCCCCAAAAATGACCGGGCGAGCTTTTTTGGGCAGAAACGGATACGTGTGCGACTCCTATTAGTGAAAAAACGTTAAAATTGACTTGTGTACGTGATAGAGACCAGAGTTTTTATCGAATTTGAATGAAACTTGGTACATGTATTCATCTTGATAATATCTTGGATGAGTTTGAAAATCATGCGTTTCTAGCCGTAGGTTTATGAGATATTGACCTTGATTTTGTGAGACAAACGTTAAAATTAACCTGTGTACATGATAGAGTTTTCATTTGAATTGATTCATCTAAATATCAGCTCAAATAAGTGTGATGGTTCAAACAACTTGTTCAAATATTCAAATTTGCTGAAGTGGGCGTATGTTACCTTGCCTGGCAAGCTATCTTTATTGTTTAAAACAATTTCAAGTTCAAGGTCACCTGGACATTTTCTATTGCATACGGTTGTTTGGTTTCTGCTATAGTGCTTACGTACAAAGCTAATCGGTAATTAAACATTCGAAACGAAACTAATAAAATACGAACGAAAGTTGGATCTAATTATGACTATTTCTACTTTTGTTTTCTAGTTATAGAATTTGTGTGTCCTAAATTTTAGATCCCCAAATCTTATCTAATTTAGATGCTGGCATCTGACCACTTTTGTAATAAACTACTATCAGTTACCCGCTTTTGTAATAAACTTGGCAGTTACAAAAGCGGGGAAGCATTACTACAAAAGTGGTGACCCTTGATAGTATTACAAAAGGTGTCGAGCTTATTACAAAAGTGGTGCCCTACTTTTATTACAAAAATGGGCGCATGTTATTACAAAACTGGTAAGTATTAGAAAAGTGGTTGATTTTTATTACAAAAGTAGTGAGTTATTACAAAAGCGGTCGTTATTACAAAAGTGGTTGCTACACACCGTCCTAGTTGTTGACTAGAAACAGAGAGCGTCTATTTGCCACGCGTGGTAAAAATTAAAATATCACAAAATGAAAATAATTGATTTTCAGAAATGTATTTTGATAATTTTTTTGTTAAAACTAATCATTATATTCATTTTTTATATTTGATTTAATTTTTACCATGCGTAGCCGTTTGAATAGCTTTTTGCTATTCGCCACGCGTGGTAAATAACTCCTGCCCTTGGAATATCGTTTTACTTCCTCTTTCATTGTTTATTCTCGCTATAAAATATGTCTACACTTTCAGTCTATTCATTTTACACCTAGATTAAAGATTTGTACAAACTGACAGTATTTTCGGTTACAACTCGACAACCATTATTTGTTTCAGTATACACAAGCTATATTAGGATGTTATGGTTGGCCTATTTGATATAGCCGACAGAAGACGATAGTCTCTGACACCCAGACTAACTGTATGTAAACAATAGACAAAACGGACTGGACGATATGGGCTAATATCGAAAAAGAAAGTAACGTTTTCTCAGAATTTGGCTTTTCCACGAATATTGATGCAGTCTATTATATAAATCTTTTATCGATTAAAGGTAGGTAAAGTTATTTTCTGATTGTTCACATTTCGTTATAACATCGACATTAATGATTATATACTCAAATACAAAGACATGTCTTATGTATAGGATAAAACACGGCCGAGGGTTTTTATGATATTTAAAACCCGCATCCCGAGGGACATAATCACGAGGGGCTTGCCCCGAGGGAAAGGGTTTTAAATATCATAAGTGTTTTATCTGACTTATAAACCGATTTTGAACCTTAATTTCATTTTTATCCAAAAAATAATTTTCAATCCACAATGTAAATAAGCCATGTCGTAAAACGAGTATAGCGCGAACACAACTCACACGTGCATGTGAGTGTAGTTAATCACGTGGTCTGTCAGTGAGTTGAACTCAGAAAGGACGCCATGGGTGGCGAAGACGAAATTTTCCAATACAGGGTTGAAGAGACTTTATGTGGTGAAAACACTGAGAAGAGATTATTGTTTGAGATAAGTAAAATGTTTTATGAATGTTTTGATTATATTATAAAGTAAACAGTTGGAATAGCCGTCTCAAAATATCACTGTATGTCACGAGGCCTTGTGTGCTACAGGCTGTGCACGCACGTTAAAGAGACATATTTACTAGCTATACCAATAAAATTTTAGTCTCAGAATCCGGAATTATTTAGCTATTTTAATCCATAATTATGTTCACAACTTTCCCTCGCAATATAAGCCCCGTGTATCAATAAATATCAGCGTTTGAATGTCAAAAATACGACTCGCCGTTTAGTAATACTATGCATTATATAGAAAACACATATACAGAAAATCTGAAGGCTATTTACATAAATTCAAGGTCCAAATCGATCCTCGAAAATGGTGAACATTCACCTTTGAAGAGCGCTCGACACTTGGAAATCGAAAGAAATAGGCTATACCACTGTCCTGACAAATGTCTCTCATTGCACACTGCATGACTTTGCCAGGACTCGTTTGCCCAAACAGAAGCGAACAAGTAGGACGACAATTCATTTGCAAAAAGAAAACAGTGCGTTTGAAAAAAGCACTTCAATAATTAGACTAAATTTAAAAATCCAGTTAAACATTGTTTGATTTAAATATCCAGTTTTTATAATTATCACGATATTTGTTTTACAGGACATCACCAGCGGTCAAAAGGAGAGGGCTTCTCAGAACAAAAGTTGCTCGAACATCCATCAACACGGTAACCACCGAAGAAGATAACATGTAGTTCCTGTGCAAACTGCAATAACTTCTGCACCGCTTGGTGTCTGTTTTGTGTCAAAAGTCTGTCATATATAATTTTTGTTTTTGATTAAATACACTTAATATGTTTTTGTTGTAATTTCGGAGCGATTTAACCAGCCAGCTCCATAAGGGTATCTTTTGGTAAAATATCAAGATTTTATACAGAATATCCCCGGGATTTTATATAAAATCCCGGGGATATTATATAAAATCCCGGGGAAATTCTGTATAAAGTCTACCCAGGGATTTTATGAGATTTAAAATCCCGCTAGAACAATGGGATGACGTCACTAGAGGTTTATAATGGATGTAAAAGTAGGTTAGGGTCTTAACTTCAACAGATCTTTATAAAGTAAAATTGAAACTTTGACAAGTAGCTAGGTTAGGTTCTAAATTTCAACACATCTTCAGATCGTGTCTTAATATTGTTCATGTATCTTTGATTGTCCCCTGGAGCTGAATGTGAGACAGGAACACGATACTTTGGGCTTACAGTAGTTTGCGAAATTTGCACTTTGCGAAACGAAACGAAATAATCTGCACTTTGCGAAACGAAACGAAATATCAGCACTTTGCGAAATAAATATTTCGCAAATCAGTACTTTGCGAAATATATTTTTCGCAAAGTGCAGTGATTAGCACTTTGCGAAATCAGCACTTTGCGAAATATTTGAATTGAATGGTCACACAGGGAACCCAAACGACTCAGAGCCTGCTTTTGGTCCGCAGGGGCATCAAATTTGCGGGGAAATATGGGGAATTTGGGTTTACAGACGTCTAATTTTCCAAAAAAATTTATTGTGGCATTACAGTTTCTATTCAAATAAACCATGAAAAGAGGATTTCACAGACTTTTTCTGACTTCAAATTGGTATCCTTGAAGCAATAAACTTAACATACGACAATAGAGGGAACCACTGCAAAGCGTATCAATTCTTAAAGATTTACGAAGACGAAGGGGGGATACCTAAACTGCCACCATCCCTTCATTAAAACTTCGCCTTTAAAAATATTTAGCAAGCTACGGGCATGGCTTGGATGAGTAGTTTCTTTAATGGACGAAACATCAGAGAACAGTTACATTCTAATGCCTGACAAATTGTGCCTCAACCAAGCTCAGGCCCGTAGCCAAGGCGGGGGGGGGGGGGGGGAGGGTGGTGTGATTGGGGGCGGTCTTGGGAGGGCTTTTGGACGTGTTGAATTCTCAAAATTTTCTCAATATCAGGCTTTGATCAAATAACCTTAAAACCTAAATTTACAGGGAAAGTCCTGAAAAATGGGAAAAGTTTGTTTTAGTAAATCGGGTGCCCATTTGAATAAAGTCCCATTTCCAGGCTACCTATTACACCAATAAAGATAGAAATAACTCTAATCTAATGGCGCAGCATTGCATTGCAGAAGCCTTCCTTACAAAGGGGTGGATACCTTGCCCCCCTTGAATGGCCGTTTGCCTCCCCAAAAGTACTTGGCTTGCTACGAGCCTGACCAAGCTTAGCTATTAACGGAAAGGAGAGCATATAATATCATTTCCCCTGTTTTTTTTTTTATGGGGGTGGGGCTGCGTTCATGAAAGAAATAAAAATACAAGTTTAAAATTTATAATGAAACTTAAGTGCTACGGTATTTACAAGCCTGGTTTAAAGGTAAACAGTCGGTATTTCTGTGTAATGATCATAAGAAATGTGAAGGGTTTAGCAACGCTATTCAGTAATGGCATTTACAGCTCAGTATTGACATGAGCCATCAAATCCAATTGTAAACATAATTGTATGCATTTGAAAATTGAAATATAGACTGATATGAGTTATTACATTATATAACGTAACATACGCCCACTTCAGCAATTTGAATATTCCATGTTGAATTTCATGTGGGCATATGAAAACTTTAGCATTTATCACATACACAAGTCAAGTTAATTTTCAAGCTTTTTCACTAAGTCAATGGCAATAACTCATAAACCGACAACTGAGATTTTACAATTTTCTATCTCATCCCAGTTATTAGCCTACATGATGAATATACATTCCAAGTTGCATTCAAATCGGGCAATTTTCAAACTGATCCGAGATATTATCAAGATGAATGCACATACAAATTTTATTTAAATCGAATGAAAACTCTAGCTTCTATTGCGCACACAAGTGAATTTTAACGTTTTTTCACTAAATCAAGGGCAATAATTCATAAACCGATGACTAGATCGCGCCATTTACAAACTCATCCGAGATATTATCAAAATGAATGCACATACCAAATTTCATTCCAATCGGATGAAAACTCTAGCTTCTATCGCGTAGCCTACACAAGTTGATTTTAACCTTTTTCAATAAGTCAAGGGCAATAATTCATAAACCGATTATTGGAATCCCGCCATTTTCGAACTCATTCGAGATATTAAAAATATAAATGCACATACCAAATTTCATCAAAATCGGATAAACACAACGATTTTTCACCAAGTTAGGGGCAATAATTCATAAACCGATTATTGGAATCGCGCCATTTTCGAACTCATCCGAGATATCATTAAGATAAATACGCATACCAAGTTTCATCCAAATCGGATAAAAACTCTGGTCTCTATCGCGTACACAAGAAATTGTTGACGGACGGACCGACGGACGGCAATATATACGTCCACATTTCTATGTGGGCGTATAAACCTAAAACATGAAATGGAGAATTAAGATAGCTTGCCAGGCAAGGTAATATACGCCCACTGGCAGCTTTGTTTGAAAAAGTAAATTTGACAGAAAACAGCAACCATCACAAGCATGAAATATTCAACCTGTAGTCATAAACATACATTTCATTCAGAACTCATTCATCAAGTTTAGCCTTGTATGAACGTATTTGGAAGAAGAACGATAATAATTCATATCAAATATTATTCGATTCTTTTGATTTTATATAGGGTTCATCCTAGGGTGCAAATAAACAATTTCAGCAAGTTTTGTCATAATCTGTAAAGAATTGTGACGTGTAGAGTGTTAACAAGCTAAAAATCGAACGCGTTTTAAAGAACAAGGGCAATAATTCAGATCAAATATTTTTCGATTCTTTGGATTTTATATAGGGTTGATCCTTGGGTGATAAACAATTTCAGCAAGTTTCGTCAAAATCCGTAAAGAATTGTTACTTGTAGAGTGCTAACAAGCAATTGTGGACGGACGGACGGACGGCATGACGGACCGACGGACATGGGTGACGGCAATATACGCTCCACATTTCATGTGGGCGTATAAAAATCACTGCCCGGATGTCATTTTTTAGAATTATATTTTACATCCCTGTATGACCATTCATTTCAAATATTTCGCAAAGTGCTGATTTCGCAAAGTGCTGATTACTGCACTTTGCGAAATATATATTTCGCAAAGTGCTAATCACTGCACTTTGCGAAAAATATATTTCGCAAAGTACTGATTTGCGAAATATTTATTTCGCAAAGTGCTGATATTTCGTTTCGTTTCGCAAAGTGCAGATTATTTCGTTTCGTTTCGCAAAGTGCAAATTTCGCAAACTACTGTAAGCCGATACTTTGTAGTATTGGGCCTTATTCTGACCCATGTAAAAAAACTATGTGTTCTGATTTCTATTAAATACAACAACCAACTTTCTTTCTTATTTCAGAGGAACTCAACAACACAAACCCAGAATGGCATCAGGTGGCTGTAATCAGTGTTCTATTTGTTTAGAAGATTTTATGAAACCGAAATTCCTCGACTGTTTTCACACATTTTGTATGGAATGTATCCGAGATCTGGAGAAAAAATCACCTGGAACCGTTTCCTGTCCATTATGTCAGAGAAAAGTTCAAATTCCAGCTGGAGGCGTGGAGCAACTCACTTCTAATTTCTACATCCTGAACCTAAACACCAATAAACCTGAGGATGGTTTACAGACTGTGAGATCAGATGATTTACAGAAATCAAAACAAGATCTCAGTAAGAAAACAGTTTATGTTCAGTTAAATAGTTATGATAATATTGCGGAGTTTGATGGGATAACATTTAAAATAGTTCTTGGAGTATATAATAACCAAAAATGGGGGAATACCTTGGGTGTTAACATGTATATTGTAAAACCAAATAACCCATTTCTGGAATCAATCGTCATTGATTACGACATTTCAATGGTTAATCAGATAGACAGAGATTATTCTGTGAGACAAACTGGAGATTGTACAGTAATATATGGTTCATTGTCCAATGAGATATATTTGATAAAATCGTCTGATGCTTTAAATATTGAGCATGGTTTTATTGTAAAAGAGACGAGAGGTATCGGGGGCAATAAGACTCAAACATTCCAACTTGATGTAGAAATTAAAGTTAAAAGTAAAAAAATGAAGAATTTTAACTTGAACTAAAAGTAATAAAAGATACAAAATCAAATTTGTGAAACTCTAAAATGTACATAAAGAAACAATTGTCAGTTTAAATCGTTTTATGATTCAGATGTTGATCATTGTTAAAATGTAAAAGAGGGGATTGAAGGAACATTTCAACTAGATGTAGACGTTAAAGTAAAAAACTTTAACTTGAATTTCAACTTGAAATTGAAAACCATAGAATAAATTATGAAATTTAAAACGTGAAAATAAAACAAATTTGTTTAGCTATATTGTAAAATAATGTTTATATGACGGACGAAATTATTATTCTTCATTTAATATCTTATCTATATGTATATTTTAAAGGAATACAACCTCTTAGAATAAACAATAAATCTACATTTTCAAACTAGGTCAATAGGAGTTTATATTCATCAGGAGATAAACCTAGTGGCATAACTATAAAAGAGATTACCTAAATAATTTTATAAATCCAGAAAACTATGTTTAAATATAATAATTGAAAAACCCTTACTCAAATTTTAAGCGTTTTTCAATTAAAACCTGTAATTGTATGAACAATTACATAGTTTAATTTGTTTATTTGATTCTGTTTGTATACTTTGGACACTGTTGATGAATATATACTCTAATTGACCAATTTTTTTTTTGTTCATTGCAAGAGGTATCACTTTAAGTTAATGTATATCATATTGTCCACAATCGTAATTCAATTCTAATAATTATTTCTTGTAAATATCGTTATTTCTCTCAGTATTCTGTGAGAATTTAGTTAATTTAGAAGAGAATGCTTTCCACATCAGAAAGAGTCCAGTACTTGAACCTAGAGGTCGGAACTCTTCTCGGTGAGCTCTGCCCGGGGGTCCTCTGTGACTAGTGTTACCGGTGGTATCTCATCTGGTAACATGATTTCTATACAAAGTTAGTGTGCTTTTTAGCAGGTGTGAAATCTTTCTAAATGAGTTCTAGCCCATGTGACTAGTGTGATCGGTGGTACGTCATTACCAAGTTGTATTTGGACGAGATTTAAAATATATATATATTTGGTGATTTGTGATTTGTAGTTGTTCCAGTATTTTAAGTGCTTGTGTGATATTTTCCATTTGTGCTACCCCAAAATATTTTGGACTCTTGTACGTGAAGTTAATATCATTTTGTGCTGTTAGTTTATAAAACTGTATCCAGTTTTGTGTTGCCCAAATTTGGATTCCATTTGTGACTGTTATTTGTATTGTTTTGCTCATTTATTATGCGGCCGTCAGAATCTTCCTATTTTATGTACATAATCATAATAAAAATGTGTATTTTGTTTTTTGAATGCTAATCTTTCTATATAAAGTTTTTAGAATACTTGTGTATTTGATTGAGCATATTATTTGGTTCCAGTGTGTTCTCATTACCTAGTTGTATTTGGTCGAGATTTAAACAAATATATTTGGTGTGTCCTTTGTGACGTATATTATTATGTTTTTCCTGATTTTTGTTGTTTCAGTATTTTTAAGTGCAGTGCAATTTTTAAAAATTGTGTTCATTTTGGGATTCCATTTGTGAACATTATTTGGTTCGAATGCAATTACTCTAAAATCTCAATTCGAATTCGACAGTGATCGAATTCATATATATCGAAACTACAAGAAATTGGACAACAGCGGTGAAATAATCAGATCTGGAAAAATTGTAACGGGCTAATTTTTCTTCCAGAAACTTGGGAAATAGTCAGTCACGAATTTTGCATGACCAAATTCCAATGGTTTATGCTTTAAACGTAATACTTTTCATTGGATATCAGGCATCTGGTACGTCTGTACTGTTATCAAAAGAATATATACACGATCACTTGTAGTTTACATGTTTTTTTTTCAATTATCACGGAAAAGAAGGCATTCATAGACAACATATTGCAACTGACATTCATATTCAGAATATTCGTGACATGAGAACAAATCATTACAGAACTCTATATGGTCAGGAGTAGTATGATATAGCTACAGTTATGATCCATTGAATGATTGTGCTTGGGTGATAATAAACAAAAATCGAGAATTATGCCCTAAAGAGTGTTAACGAACGCGTTTTGAAGAACAAGCACAATCATTCATATTAAATACTTGTGGGACTTTTTTTAAATAGGGTTCATTCTTGGGTTCTTTAAAATTTCAGCATGTTTCGTCAGAGTGTTGCCCTGTAGAGTGTTTACGAGCAAGTTTGGACGAACGGACCGACGGACCGAAAGATAGGTGACGACAATATACGCATATAATTAACATTACAATTACAAATATCTAAATATGTTTGTTATTAACGAGATTATATATATTACACCAAGTTAACAGAATTAACATAATAATAAAAATATCAACCACAAATTAAAATTAACATTACAATTACAAATATCTAAATATGTTTGTTTTTAAAGAGATTATATATTTTACACCAAGTCAACAGAATTAACATAATAACAAAAATATCTACCACAAATTAAAATTAACATTATAATTACAAATATCTTAATGTGTTTGTTATTAACGAGATTATATATATTACACCAAGTTAACAGAATTAACATAATAACAAAAATATCTACCACAAATTTAAATTAACATTACAATTACAAATATCTAAATATATTTGTTATTAAAGAGATTATATATATTACACCAAGTTAACAGAATTAACATAATAATAAAAATATCAACCACAAATTAAAATTAACATTACAATTACAAATATCTAAATATGTTTGTTTTTAAAGAGATTATATATTTTACACCAAGTCAACAGAATTAACATAATAACAAAAATATCTACCACAAATTAAAATTAACATTACAATTACAAATATCTAAATATGTTTGTTATTAAAGAGATTATATATATTACACCAAGTTAACAGAATTAACATAATAACAAAAATATCTACCACAAATTAAAATTAACATTACAATTACAAATATCTAAATATGTTTGTTATTAAAGAGATTATATATATTACACCAAGTTAACACAATTAACATAATAACAAAAATATCTACCACAAATTAAAATTAACATTACAATTACAAATATCTAAATGTGTTTGTTATTAAAGAGATTATATATATTACACCAAGTTACCAGAATTAACATAATAACAAAAATATCTACCACAAATTAAAATTAACATTACAATTACAAATATCTTAATATGTTTGTTATTAAAGAGATTATATATATTACACCAAGTTAACAGAATTAACATAATAACAAAAATATCTAAAAAATATCAAATTAAAATTAACATTACAATTACAAATATCTAAATGTGTTTGTTATTAAAGGGATTATATATATGACACCACGTTAACAGAATTAACATAATAACAAAAATATCTACCACAAATTAAAATTAACATTACAATTACAAATATCTAAATATGTTTGTTATTAAAGAGATTATATATATTACACCAAGTTAACACAATTAACATAATAACAAAAATATCTACCACAAATTAAAATTAACATTACAATTACAAATATCTAAATGTGTTTGTTATTAAAGAGATTATATATATTACACCAAGTTACCAGAATTAACATAATAACAAAAATATCTACCACAAATTAAAATTAACATTACAATTACAAATATCTTAATATGTTTGTTATTAAAGAGATTATATATATTACACCAAGTTAACAGAATTAACATAATAACACAAATATCTAAAAAATATCAAATTAAAATTAACATTACAATTACAAATATCTAAATGTGTTTGTTATTAAAGGGATTATATATATGACACCACGTTAACAGAATTAACATAATAACAAAAATATCTACCACAAATTAAAATTAAGATTATATTTATAAATTACTAAATATGTTTGTTATTAAAGATATTATATATATATTACACCAAGTTAACAGAATTAACATAATTACAAAAATATCTACCACAAATTGAAATTAACATTACAATTACAAATATCTAAATATGTTTGTTATTAAAGAGATTATATATATTACACCAAGTTAACAGAATTAACATAATCACAAAAATATCTACCACAAATTAAAATCAACATTATATTTATAAATTACTAAATATGTTTGTTATTAAAGATATTATATATATATTACACCAAGTTAACAGAATTAACATAATTACAAAAATATCTACCACAAATTGAAATTAACATTACAATTACAAATATCTAAATATGTTTGTTATTAAAGAGATTATATATATTACACCAAGTTAACAGAATTAACATAATTACAAAAATATCTACCACAAATTAAAATTAACATTATATTTATAAATATCTAAATGTGTTTGTTATTAAAGAGATTATATATATTACACCAAGTTAACAGAATAAGCATAATAACAAAAATATCAACCACAAATTAAAATTAACATTTCAATTACAAATATCTAAATATGTTTGTTATTAAAGAGATTATATATATTACACCAAGTTAACAGAATAAACATAGATTACATATTATATTACATCAAGATTATATTTTCTTGTCTCTATGAATATTCATAATAGACAGGAGGTAGCGGCTATGCATATATCCATTGTTTATCGGTTCCTGTATTAAAATTCTGATAGAAAAAATACCAGATTTATCCACAAAACCATTTTCAGGATTTTTTAATTCCTCAAGAACAATTAAGTTGCGATTACCATATCCCCTATCACCAGCTTCAAACTCATGAGTGATGTTGTGTAGCGATCGAGATTCTCCGGCGACTTTATTAAGAATAGTAAACCTGTATACGACCTTTACCCTTTTCTTCTCGCTTTTATTTTGGTACCTTTCATTGTCACTTGTTCCAGTTAAATTGAGATAGACACCCAAAGATTCACGATCATTATCATTATCAGACTGTACACCTACAGACCATTCATTATCAATAAATTTAAAATATTCCTGATTCATAAACAAAGATAAGTCATTTATGTTAAATTGCAGTGTAAAATTTTGTAGTTTTAAATTTTTGAATTCGCCAATCAATTTCTTAATCCCAAATCTGACGTCATTTCCGGCAAGAAAACCCGGGAATTGTAAATCAGGAACGACCAAATCTTTCTGTTTAACTTTCATTTCATTATTTCTATTTCTCTCATTTCTTTCTACAATTTTAACAACCGACTCTCCTTCTAGGGTCATCAGAGATTCTTTAATGTCTGATTTTAGCTCAGTGATGGAAATTTCCATTTCTTTCATCAACATTTCCAACTTTTGTCTTTCTTCATGTCGAGTTTTGTTAATTTGGTTTTTAATTTGTTCAGCTCGAGATTGGACCAAGTTAGAAATGAGCTGGACTTGTTGATCCACCTTGTTACACGCCTCCTCACTACAAATATCAATCTCACTCAATTTAGATGTCAGGTCATCTGAAAACTTCTGTAACCGGTCTATCTGAGTCTGTAAATTAATATTTAAACTTTTCAAATCATCTCGAAACTTGGTTTGGGTATCTTTATTGTCTAAATTCAACATCCGGTGTCCATTGTGCACACCTCTATTACTCTCATCAACATAACATTGTAAACAAACACAAGTTTTACATTCTTCACAATGTATTTCAATCGATTTAGATGTATGTACAGGACACAGGTCTACTGGGGCATCATTTGTCTGTGGATTCTGGTTACCATGGTTACTGTCCTCCGATATTTCTTCTTCTTCTGCTTCAATTCGATCATCAATTTCCACGATCACGTGATTTCTAGTGACAGGAATTTTGCTGTGACCTCTCTTACAAACATCACAAATATTCTGTTTACAATCTTTACATCGATATTTTACAATAGTTTGACTTTCACATACGTCACAGAGACGTACGTCTGTTGGTAGGGCGTCACTCATATTAGACATGTCATCAGGTTCTGTGTTAGTGTCTACAGCGTCATTAACCCCACTGACGTCATCACTTTCGAAAAAATCCTGAAATTCCTCGACTCCACCAGAAGGAAGTTTAATTTGTACACGACAAAGAGGACACGGAAATTGTCCGTCTTGGAGAGATTTGTTGACGTAATCAGATAAACATTGACAACAATAAACATGTAAACAAGTCAATAATTTAGGTTGTTTACGATCATGTAAACAAATACTACAAGTTCTATCTGGTGTTTCCATGACAATATTACATGTAGTTACAAATCAGTATTAATCACACCTTACAGTATCTAGGGGCCCGTTGCCAGAACAGCTCAGTTACTTTTCTATAATCCTAAATCTACTTTCAGTTTCGCTTTTAGTGGTAGAAAGTGGTAATATATGCTGTAATTAGCGTTGAAATATCCCTCTGTTAAATCGTGGTACTGGTACGATAGATAAAGACTATTATAGTTTCGATGTGTTATTGATGCAGGATACCACAATCCATCACTTATATACAGGCAACAAACACTAAAATTATTATAAGTTATTATACCAAATATGTCCATGTATATATAAAGGGAAATAACACTAGATATCAACCTAGTAGGCAAGAACTCTTGTGTTAATCTAGTAGCCTACAGACAACAAAGTTATTCACTACATCAGCACACTATACACTGTATATTGCCATCTAATTCCATTGGTTAACATTAAAACAATTCTTTCCCTTATAAATTTAGGATTAGATGAAGAATAAATAGCTTTTATCACACCTAGTAGCTAGTAAAATCCCAGTTGTATAATTTCACAGTATTGTTGTTTTTTTCTCTCAAACTACTCAAGTTCTACATGCCTCTCTACTTTCAGTTTCGTAGAACCAATATAAAGTTTCACTGACTTACAGTATTACGCTTGATGTATAATGTTACGATCGTTTTATACAATGTTACGGTTGATTATCGTGGTAAACTCACAAATTGAACACATTAAGTTTAAGAAATATATTCTAGTTTCATTTTCACTAGGTTGAGTTGACATTATTATCAAGTATCGAGTCCCAACTTCTTAGAATTCTACTTTTACTTTCTGTTTCTATTAATAAACTGAAAACACAGACTGAATGTTTGTTGTATGTATTTCAACTATATCAGAATGTCACCATAGTTAGTTTAACTCACTAATAATAAATTGATCACTATAATAATACTGATAATAACAGAATAACAGACACAATCCTAGTTGTTGACTAGAAACAGAGAGTGTCTATTTGCCACGCGTGGTAAAAAGTAAAATATCACAAAATGAAATTAATTGATTTTCAGGAATGTATTTTGATAATTTTCTTGTTAAAACTAATCATATAAATTCATTTTGTATATTTGATGATGTTTTAATTTTTACCATGCGTGGCATATATAGCCGTTTGAATAGCTTTTTTCCTATTTGCCACGCGTGGTAAATATCTCCTGCCCTAGGAATATCGTTTTACTTCCTCTTTCATTGTTTATTCTCGCTAGAAACTATCTCTACACTTTCAGTTTATTCATTTTACACCTAGCTTTGTACAAACTGACAGTATTTTCGGTTACATGTGGGTCAACAACTCGGTAACCATTATTTGTTTCAGTATACACAAGCTATATTAGGATGTTATGGTTGGCCTATTTGATATAGCCGACAGAAGACGATAGTCTCTGACACCCAGACTAACTGTATGTAAATAATAGACAAAGAGGAACTGGACGATGGAGGCTAACATTAAATCAATATATCGAAAATGAAAGTAGGACGTTTTCTCAGAATTTGCTTTTTCTATGAAAATCGATGCACTCTGGGATAACAATAGCATTCTTTTATCAATTTAAGGTAGGTAAAGTTTCTTGTGTAGATCAAATATCGTTATAATTAGTCAAATACAGGTTAGTAGGACTGTTACACAATATATATTACTAGTATAGTTAACTGACCTATATTCGAGTACATCATTTAACATATTTTAATACAGATTATATAACATATACCCTGAGTTTTCAACTTGGGGGACGTGTCCCAGACTGGGGACATTTGGACATTTTCCCGGGGACACAAACTGAGCTATAAGTATAAAAAAAAACATTGTAATATTGTGTATTATCCGGGTGGATATGCATTCTATGTCTACTGCCAGCAACATATTAAAAAGCAAAATGATGTGACTTTGTCATTCTTCTGCTGACAATGCAGGGGACATAGTCATTTCAAAGTGAATAATCGGGGACTATTGAGAAAACCTGTTGAAAACCAAGGTCATAGACAAATACGTGGTTCTATTTTCATTACATTCTATCTTGAATCCGTCCAACATTTTCTTCAAACATAAAACATAATTCGATCTGATTATGAAAATATATTGAAACATATATAATTTTTACATAGCTAATATATTTTGCTTTGGTGCATTATGGATATTAACTCGGCATACTATTCTTATTTCGGAGGTAATTAAGTTTGATTTGCCAATTAAGGAATCCCATGTACCTTTTGAGCCTAATTGAGCTTAATTCTGATCTATAGAGTCTGTGTTTGTACTCATGGGCTGAATGTGAGACAGGAAAATGTCATTTTGAACTATTAGGCCCAATTCTGACCCAAAATAAACAGTTTAGTATTATTTAATAAATCCACAAATAGCTTTCTTTTTTTATTTCAGAGGAACTCCTTGTAGATTAAACAACATAAAACCAGAATGGCATCAGATAATAGGGTAGTTCTAAATCCAAATTTTAGTCAGTGTTCTGTTTGTCTAGAAGATTTTAAACAACCGAAATTCCTCGACTGTTTTCATACATTTTGTATGGAATGTATCCGAGATCTGGAGAAAAAATCACCTGGAACCGTTTCCTGTCCATTATGTCAGAGAAAGAATCCAATTCCAGCTGGAGGCGTGGAGCAACTCACTTCTAATTTCTACATCCTGAACTTAAACACCAATAAACCTGAGGATGGTTTACAGACTGTGGTATTAGATGATTTACAGAAATCAAAGGAAGTTTTCAACAGGAAAACTATTTATGTGCAAGACTGTGGCACTGTTGATGGTGAGTTTGATGGGATAACATTTATGATAGTTCTTAGAGAAATTAATGTCCAAAAATGGGGGAATGCCCTGAGTGTAAGCATCAATATTGCAAAACCAGGTAGCCCATTGATGGAATCATGTGACATTAATTACGACATTTCATTGGTTAATCAGATAGACGGTGATTATTCGGTGAGTGTAACTGGAGACTGTACAGTAATACATGGTTCATGGTCCAATTGGATATATTTGATAAAATCGTCTGATGCTTCAAAAACTGAGCATGGTTTTATCTTAAAAGAGACGACAGACGTCACTGGCAAAAAGATTAAAACATTCCAACTTGATGTAGAAATTAAAGTTAAAAGTAAAAAGATGAAGAATTTTAACCTGATCTAAAAATGATAAAGTATACAAGATCAAATTTGTAAAACTGTAAAATGTACATAAAGAAACAATTGTGAGTTTAAATCGTTTAATGATTCAGATGTTGATCATTGTTAAAATGTAAAAGAGGGGATTGAAGGAACATTTCAACTAGATGTAGAATTAAAGTAAAAAAATAGATTACAAAATTTGAACTTGGAATTAAAAACCATAAAATGACTTATGAAATTTAAAAACAAATATGTCGAAAAATAATGTTTGTATGACGGACGAAATTAATATTATATAATATATATACTATCTAGATGTTTATATATTTTAAGTTTATATATTTCATATTGTGAATAATCATAATTCAATTCTAATAATAAATATTTGTTATTATCCTTATTACTCTCGGTTAATTTAGACGCACATGCTGTCCACATCAGTCCAGTACTTGAACCTAGAGGTCGGAACTCTTCTCGGTGAGCTCTGCCCGGGGGTCCTCTGTGACTAGTGTTACCGGTGGTATCTCATCTAGTGTCATGATTTCTTTAGAAAGTTAGTGTGCATTTTAGCAGGTATGAAATCTTTCTAAATGAGCTCTAGCCCATGCGACTAGTGTTATCGGTGGTACGTTATTACCAAGTTGTATTTGGTCGAGATTTAAAAAAATATATATTTGGTAGGTCCTTTGTGTCTTATAGTGTTGTTCCAGTATTTTAAGTGCTTGTGTGATATTTTCCACTTGTGTACCACCCCAAAATACTTTGGACTCTTGTACGTGAAGTTAATATCATTTTGTGCTCTTAGTTTACAAAACTGTATCCAGTTTTGTGTTGCCCAAATTTGGATTCCAACAGCTTCCTATTTTATGTACATAATTATAATTATAAATGTGTATATTGTTTTTGTTTTGAATGCTTATCTTTCTATATAAAGTTTTTAAAATAAGTGTGTATTTGATTGAGCATATTATTTGGTTCCAGTGTGTTCTTTGTATTTGAACGTAACACCTCATTACATTCTAGAAGAAATGGAAATGACAGACGCTACCGATTCCAAGACTAAATTGTCCTACTTGAAATTGAAACAATCACGATATTTATTTATTTATATTAAGACTTTGTATGACAAACGTGATGACTTTGATTTTCCTATTGAAAATTTTCCATTCGTGTGCAGTAACATACCTCAATCACCAGCAGCTTATGGCGAGTACTTTTACAATTCCTCCACTATGCAAGGGCCTGTTTTTTATGAAGACCTTTTGACAAGGGTTCAAATCCTGACACTAAAATCAAAATCAACTCAATGATGTCAGAGATTAATGCAATGATAACAGTAACACTTCAGTTACCATTTATATTTGTAATACCTGTGTTTGACTATAGTTGGCGGTGACAAAATCATTCTGATTGAGATAGCTTTCCTAAGCTCTGTCTTGTTCAGCCAACCATCTTAAAGCGATACTACGTCTTAGAATGAACAACAAAATTAAATTTTCAAGCTTGGGCAATAGGAGTATATATTCATCAGGGGACTAACCTAGTGGCAAAACTATAAAACAGATTACCTAAATAATCTGATGAATCCAGAAAACTATGTTTAAATACAATAATTGATAAATGCCTTAATCCAAATTAAGACATTTATCAATAATAATCTGTAATTGTATGGAAAATTACATAGTTTTATGGGTTTATTTGATTCTGTTTGTATACTTTGGACACTGTTGATGAATATATACTCTTATTGACAAAGTTTGATAACTTAATTTTTTTGTTCATTTTAAGAGGTTGTATCACTTTAAGTATATAAAACTCACATAACGCCAGCACATGTTTTAAGTTTTATTTCCTTTAAATTTAAACAAGATTTGTTTTTCATACAAGAGTATAATAATGAATTAGTTTACAACAAGAGTCCAAAGTTTGCATGACATATGTTCGATATAATTCTCAACAAATTTCCATTTTTTTTAAATCTTTATATGTTTTGCCTGCATTTTGGGTCAGATGTAACAAAAGATAACTTTAAATTCTATCCAGATTTTTAAGAAATACTACAATCAGATTGATATAGAGAATTTAATCAAAACAATAGAATCAGTTACATTATTTTAACTGAAGTTGCTTGAAATTTGACCCAGGTCTTCAGTGTGGTCGTGGATGTGATTTAACCAAACATAAATGGACTACCCCCAAATTGTAATCTCTGCGAAGCAAAAGGTGATTGCCGGGAGAACATATTCATTCTAAGCATTGCGAAGGGATTAATGAAGTTTTGCATATTAGAATCACTGTTTGAAGATCCTCCACTGTTTCCATTGTCAGAAGACGATTGCTGATTGGATTGCTCATTGTTACCGGTATTACCCATACCATTCATTCGTAATCTGGCTTGCAAAGCCATTAAAGGATTAGAAAACATTGGCATTCCTGGGAAACCACCAGGCATCCCACCGGGCATTCCACCGGGCATCCCATTGCCCATTCCTGGAAATCCAAAAGGCATTCCATTTGACATTCCGGGAAATCCTCCTGAAAATCTAGTCATTCCATTTTGCATTCCATTGGGCATTCCATTTTGCATTCCATTGGGCATACCAGTTGGCATTCCATTAAGCATTCCATTGGGCATACCATTTGGCATAGCATTGGGCATTCCTAGCATTCTATTCTGCATAGTATTGGGCATAGCATTGGGCATTCCTAACATTCTATTCTGCATTCCATTTGGCATTCCATTAATCATTTGGTTTGGCATTCCATTTGGCATCCCGGGAATTCCATTTGTTATCCTGGGCATACTGTTTGGCATTCCATTTGGCATGCCGTTTGGCATTCCATTTGGCATACCGTTTGGCATTCCATTTGGCATTCCATTTGGCATTCCATTTGGCATACCGTTTGGCATTCCATTTGGCATTCCGTTTGGCATTCCGTTTGGCATTCCATTTGGCATACCATTTGGCATTCCATTTGGCAATCTGGGCATCATGTTCATTACATTTTGCCCAAATATTTGCGCACTCGTGCTAGCAATGAGACAGAATATGGTTATAGTTATGAGCGCCATCATGCTTATCAGGTGTCGCTCTGTAAAAAAACAACAAAAGAAAAGGAGATTAATAAATCGCAGAAGATTATTTTAAAAACTACATGTAACTAATTGGTGTCTAATGAAATTTCCGACCAAGTTTAAGAATATTTTATTACGCGAGTCCTTAATAAAACAGTCGAAACTTGTAAATTAGATAAAAAATCAACACCTATCAAGGTATTTGGTTAGTCAATTTAAAAGACGCATTGTCTTTCAAAATTTCCCTTGCAAGTGGAATTGCAAGAACAATTGACGTCGGAATAGAAATTGGAATGGCGCAAATTGATGCTATCAGTGTCCCCGATACACATACAAAGTTTATAAAAACGCTTTAAAATCCCTTTCAGGCTGTTTTTTGCTTCTCGGTTCCTGGTCGTTTCGCATTTTCTTCGGTCGCTACGAAAGTATCATTATTAATATAAGGAGAAAATAAATACATTTGCAGGCAAGGTAACATAGACCCTCCGACAGCTTTGTTTAAGGAGAGCCTTTGACAATTATTACCATTATGAAATATTTATTATCTAGTATGACACTTCGTTCAGAATTTGTTTGGTTGAAAAAATAATAATATTTGCCATATCAGTGATGCAAACCGTAAGAAACTGTACCATGTAGAGTGTTTACGTGTAAAAAATAGAACGCGTCTTAAAGTAAAAAGGGATTAACTCATTTTACATATTTTTCGATTTTTCTGATTTTCCAAAAGGTTCATCCAAGGGTGATAAAAAACATTATTAGTGCTTGTTATCAAGATTTTTCAAGAATTGTGACCTGTAAAGTGTTTACCAGCAAATGTGAACGGACGAACCCGTCTGGGTTACGCCAAGATACGCTCCACATTGCATGTAAGCGTATAGCATTGCATCAACATATTATTTGACATTTTATGGCTAGTATAGTAACCTGCAGATTTTATCCAATGCCACCCACTCCTACATAAATTTTGCATGCCATTAGCTAGAAATTTGTCTATGTCAAATACTGTCCCTTCAAATCTGAATTTGTCAAATCGGTATTTTTTTTAGGAGCACGTGAACGTAGATGCCATGATGCCTTATGAAATAACAAAAACGGAAATCATTGTTTTCCTAATCTTATTTTGTATTTCAAAAATGTGTAGTTAAATTAGTCCGATTGAAATATACTCCAAAAAAAGCACAAATAGCAACGATCCTACTTCAAAATGCCAGCATTGAGCTTTTATTATTATTATCAGAATTACATGCAAAATCATTAGTACTAGCATTATCATAATTACATGCAATATCATTCTATTTCAAAATGCCAGCATTGAGCTTTTATTATTATTATCATAATAACATGCAATATCATTAGTACTAGCATTATCATAATTACATGCAATATCATTAGTACTAGCATTATCATAATTACATGCAATATCATTAGTACTAGCATTATCATAATTACATGCAATATCATTAGTACTAGCATTATCATAATGACATGCAATATCATTAGTACTAGCATTATCATAATTACATGCAATATCATTAGTACTAGCATTTTCATAATTACATGCAATATCATTAGTACTAGCATTATCATAATTACATGCAATATCATTAGTACTAGCATTATCATAATTACATGCAATATCATTCTTTCAAAATGCCAGCATTAAGCGTTTATTATTATTGTTATAATTCTTATCATTATTGCCATTATTATCATTCTAACCATTATTATAATACAACAACAAAATATACGAACCTTTAATCACGCTATTGGTACACCTTGTGAACACGATTCAATTTTGATTTTTTATCCTCAAAACATTTGAATGAAGCTAAAATGATGGATGGGTTGAGAAAATCATTAAATCGTGAGTAGAAATAGATTAAATTAAAGTTCAACTTGGCCTAAAGATATTTCAATGTTGCAAAATTTTATTGCGATGCCTTTTTGAATTTTTGACCTTTGAATATTCAGCTCACCCTATTCATGGTCAAAGTTAAAGGTGCACGTTCACTATTCATTCGACCAATCCTGGGTTTTATTGCATACAACTTTTCTACAATTTACAATATCATTTTATATGGTATACTACTGGTTCTATTATACACAACGTTTCGACAATTTACATTGTTATCATCAGTTTATATGGTATACCACAACTAGGTTTTATTGTATACAATGTTTCTACAATTTACATTATCATCAGTTTATATCGTATACTACTCCTGAGTTTTATTGTATACAACGTTTCTACAATTTACATTATCATCAGTATATATAGTATACTACTACTGGGTTTTATTGCATACAGTGTTTCAACAATTTACATTATCATCAGATTAAATAGTATAATACTCTTGAGTTTTTACTGTACACAACGTTTCTACAATTTACATTATCATCAGTTTATATCGTATACTACTCCTGAGTTTTTATTGTACACAACGTTTCAACAATTTACATTGTCATTATCAGTTCATATGGTATACTACTCCTGGATTTTATTGTATACAATTTTTCAACAATTTACATTGTCATTATCAGTTTATATGGTATACTACTCCTGGGTTTTATTGTATACAGTGTTTCAACAATTAACATTATCATCATAACAACGTTTGTACAATTTACACGATCATCATCAGTTTATATGGTATACTACTCCTGAGTTTTATTGTACACAACGTTTTTACAATTTACACTGTCATCATCAGTTTGTATAGTACATGTAAACTACTCCTGGGTTTTATTGTATACAACGTTCAATAATTTACATGTTATCATCAGTTTATATAGTATACTACTCCTGAGTTTTGTTGTATATAACGTTTTAACAATTTATATTGTCATCATCAGTTTATATAGTATACTACCCTTGAGTTTTTATTGTAATCATCAGTTTATATGGTATACTACTCCTGAGTTTTTATTGTATACAATGTTTCAATAATTTACATTATCATCATCAGTTTATATGGTATACTACTCCTGGGTTTTATTGTATACAGTGTTTCAACAATTTACATTATCATCAGTTTATATCGTATACTACTCCTGAGTTTTATTGTATACAACGTTTCTACAATTTACATTATCATCAGTTTATATCGTATACTACTCCTGAGTTTTAATGTATACAACGTTTCTACAATTTACATTATCATCAGTATATATAGTATACTACTACTGGGTTTTATTGCATACAGTGTTTCAACAATTTACATTATCATCAGTTTAAATAGTATACTACTCCTGGGTTTTATTGTATACAATGTTTCAACAATTTACATTGTCATCATCAGTTTATATGGTATACTACTCTTGAGTTTTTACTGTACACAACGTTTCTACAATTTACATTGTAATCATCAGTTTATATGGTATACTACTCCGTAACTCCTGAGTTTTTATTGTATACAATGTTTCAACAATTTACATTGTCATTATCAGTTTATATGGTATACTACTCCTGGGTTTTATTGTACACAACGTTTTTACAATTTACATTGTCATCATCAGTTTATATGGTATACTACTCCTGGACTTTATTGTACACAACGTTTCAACAATTTACATTATCATCAGTTTATATCGTATACTACTCCTGAGTTTTGTAGTATATAACGTTTCTACAATTTACATTGTCATTATCAGTTTATATGGTATACTACTCCTGAGTTTTTATTGTATACAATGTTTCAACAATTTACATTGTCATTATCAGTTTATATGGTATACTACTCCTGGGTTTTATTGTATACAATGTTTCAACAATTTACATTGTCATTATCAGTTTATATGGTATACTACTCCTGGGTTTTATTGTATACAATGTTTCAACAATTTACATTGTCATTATCAGTTTATATAGTATACTACTCCTGAGTTTTATTGTATACAGTGTTTCAACAATTTACATTATCATCAGTATATATCGTATACTACTCCTGAGTTTTGTAGTATATAACGTTTCTACAATTTACATTGTCATTATCAGTTTATATGGTATACTACTCCTGAGTTTTTATTGTATACAATGTTTCAACAATTTACATTGTCATTATCAGTTTATATGGTATACTACTCCTGGGTTTTATTGTATACAATGTTTCAACAATTTACATTGTCATTATCAGTTTATATGGTATACTACTCCTGGGTTTTATTGTATACAATGTTTCAACAATTTACATTGTCATTATCAGTTTATATAGTATACTACTCCTGAGTTTTATTGTATACAGTGTTTCAACAATTAACATTATCATCAGTTTATATCGTATACTACTCCTGAGTTTTATTGTATATAACGTTTTAACAATTTACATTGTCATCATCAGTTTATATAGTATACTACCCTTGAGTTTTTATTGTACACAACGTTTCAAAAATTTACATTGTAATCATCAGTTTATATGGTATACTACTCCTGAGTTTTTATTGTATACAATGTTTCAATAATTTATATTATCATCATCAGTTTATATGGTATACTACTCCTGGGTTTTATTGTATACAGTGTTTCAACAATTTACATTATCATCATAACAACGTTTTTACAATTTACATTGTTATCATAACAACGTTTTTACAATTTACATTGTTATCATTAGTTTATATAGTATACTACTCCTAAGTTTTATTGTACACAACGTTTCTACAATTTACATTATCATCATAACAACGTTTTTACAATTTACATTGTTATCATAACAACGTTTCTACAATTTACATTGTCATCATCAGTTTGTATAGTACATGTAAACTACTCCTAAGTTTATTGTATACAATGTTTCAACAATTTACACTACATCTGTTTATATAGTTTCTATAGAACTATGTCAGCAAGCAAAGGATACCTTAACAATATGTTACTTTCGACTTTCGTTTCCCGATTAAGATTATTTACTTTTTTTAATTTTTCTTTATATTTCAAAACTAATTCTGAATTACTTTAGGACGTTCCGGTGTGGTTATATCTTCCCCAATTTTGACGCAAAGTATCTTAGCTGCTGATGAACCGATCTCTTTCAAAATTCTCATAGATTTGCTTCAACATGTCCTTGTTAGACCCTGAAAATATCAAAGTCATCGAACAAAAATTGTACAAGTATTGCCTCGAACAAAATAGCATGTCCAAAAATTCAATATCAGAGCAATTTACATATTTGAATTTGTGTTAATTGTGCCTTCACCACATCAACCACCAATATCAAGCATTTTCTATCCTGATAAACTCTCAAGGATCTCATCTAAAGGTACCACTCGAGAAGCGAGCATCCTGCATTTCAGTTGCAGTTTAATCAGTGTGCCCCTCTAACCCAAGTGCAGTACATTTTCTTAAGAGAATCCCAAATCATTACCATTAACAGTGGAACAAACTGACTAAACAGGAACTGAAAGGCAGGAAGATTGCTTTTTGAGAGAAAATATCTTAAGATGAGATCGGTGAGAGCATTTCGGGATGGAAAATGAAAGATATTGATGGTCAATGTAGTGAAAGCAGAATGGACACAGGTTGAAATGTGTAGTTAGCTCTGATATTGAACATGCTATTTTGTTCGAGGCAGTACTTGTACAATTTTTGTTTGATGACTTTCATATTTTCAGGGTCTGACGAGTAAATCTGTGAGAATTTCGAAAGAGATCGGCTCAGCAGCAGCTGAGATACTTTGCGTCCAAGTTGGGGACGTTTTTATTGGGACACCCGATATATATAAAGGAGTATACAATAATAACAAAATATTTTTACTGTTAAAATAGTGCTCAATACATTAAATGTAGAGCGATATAGAAATATATTGAAACTCTGAGTAACAACATGTTTCAGGTTCTATTTTAATATTTTTAATATTTCTTTAAAGGAGTATAAGTATATGAGTACATGTATATCTATCTGTATACGTCGTGGGTTGAAAATGAAACTGTTATCACCCAGGGCCTAATTAATTTACACCTACTAATTAATCAAACAAGTTATTAGGTTAAACAAAATGACAACTTCCTAAAGTGACATTTAATAATTGAGGAATGGATAACTGGGCACATTGTGGATAATAATTCCTTTGCTATCATTGGTTGATAGCGATGAGAGTATCATCGTCGAAACGCCGAAGGTTATCCATGAAATTGTGTCTATTTATATAATGTAAAATGATAGACATGTTTTGACGAAACATAGGTAACAGTTTATAAACTTTTCACATAAGGAATTATATCAATCATACATGAGTAAGTATTTCACAATGAAAAGTGGTATCAGGTGTCCAGAAAAGTAAGCATACCCTGCCTGGCGCCACACCCGTCCTAGCTGTAAAACATACACAAAACCAAAGCGCCAACTGAAACAAATAGTGAAAAATTGTTTAATTCAAGGGACATAACTGATAAAAATACATTAATGTCCATTTTCCATAATTAAAGGGACGTAACTAATCATAATTGTTATATTATGATAATAAAAGAAGGTCGAGTACACCCGAATCAATGAGGGAGCATTTAATGATGAAAATTGAAATAAAGTGATAAGAAGAGTAAGCAAACACTGCATATAACAACACCGGTAATAGCTGCTTAATACTAAAGATGGAGGGAGGCAAAACAAAAGTAGTGTTTTGTAAAGTTATAAAACAATAAGGTGACAATTCGACATAATTTCGTTCAAGTTTAATATGGATCGTAAAGCAAAAACATCTGTAATGATAGCATAGCAATATTTTATATTGATCAATTAGTTCATGATGGCGACCGTGGTTTTGTCTTTTGTTTTTATAAACAGACAAAAGTACAACAGTGGACCACCCTCTAGTCTAGAATATAACTCAGAGTTAGGTGATGTCTGGTGTTTCTATATACATACAAGTAGTACAACAGTGGACCACTCTCTAGAATATAACCCAGAGTTAGTTGATGTCTGCAGTTTCTATAAACAGACAATAGTACAACAGTGGACCACCCTCTAGTCTAAAATATAACCCTGAGTTAGGTGATGTCTGGTGTTTCTATAAACAGACAATAGTACAACAGTGGACCACCCTCTAGAATATAACCCAGAGTTAGTTGATGTCTGCAGTTTCTATAAACAGACAATAGTATAACAGTGGACAACTCTCATGAATATAACCCAGAGTTAGGTGATGTCTGGTGTTTCTATATACATACAATAGTACAACAGTGGACCACTCTCTAGAACATAATCCAGAGTAAAGTAATGTCTGGTGTTTCTATAAACAGACAATAGTACAACAGTGGACCACTCTCTAGAACTTTTAGAGTTTTTTAAACGGACGTAAGAAGGAATTCAATCGAGACCGGTTCCTAGTCTTTAAGTAAGTCCAAGTCCGATATTCAACAAGATATTTTCCTACTAATTCTTGCTTAAACTCAAGTCGAATTAGGGTTTTAAGCACGAAATTGATCTTAAACACAAGGCTAGGAACTGGGCCCAGACATAGATGTTGGATTAAGCAGAATGCCGTATTACTTGAAACTAACTAAAATGACAGAGTACACTGAATTGCTATAATGCAATTAACCAGTACAGTCAAATTAATAACGAACAAACATTCACTAAGGGACATAACATGTTACATCTGTGGAAAAAACAAACTTCCTTAATTTGGTCAGGTAGATTATGCAATAAATGAACTTGGGAAGATTATGAAATTTGACACGAAAGGTCTTACGATCTTTACATTTTTTTACATGGTGTCTAATTAAAAATTATCTGATTCATTTATTTATTGGGGTATATATAGCCATGTTTTCATCTTAACTTTATCACTTCTCTTCTACACTTTATATCTAACAGTTCTACAGCGTTCACAATCCTACAGGTTGGTAGAGAGTTTTGGTTGGTTAAAACCTGTCTTATATTTGCTTTGAAATATCCACGATCTTAATAACCAATGCATAGTTTTACAGTACGACTAAATGTCTAAATATTGTAAGAAACAAGAGGCTAGTCTCTCAGATATAAGATTTTAGTTTTACTTTTAAAATTCATAGATTCACAATCACAAAATTCTATGATAAATCAGTCTACTCTGCGATCAAATCTGAGAACATTGTAAGAGATAGAAGCTGGTGGTTCAGACTTTTTTGTCAAATTTCGTTCACGGAATCACAAAATTGCCAAGACAACGTGGTCATCGATGTCTTCAGGGAAATATTAAATAGACAGTACCAGCAGATATTTTTTTTATATCTGTAACAGAACGAATCTACTTTTTAATTTTTTGAACAATAGTAAAATACTGAATAATTCACTTCTTTTTTCAGGTCATCATGAACAGTTTTGTACTTGCTGTCGCCATCTTGGTTCTTGCCGTATCAGTCAATGGAATTGCCTACAGCCCATTGATGGGTGGAATGATGGGCGGGTTCTACCCATACATGGGGATGAATACCATGGGCTTGATGGGCGGGCTTGGAATGATGGGAGGCATGGGAATGATGGGAGGCTACCCCATGATGGGCGGCATGGGTATGATGGGCGGATACCCCATGATGGGTGGTATGGGTGGTATGGGCATGATGGGCGGCATGGGTATGATGGGCGGCATGGGTATGATGGGAGGCATGGGCATGATGAACCCCTACATGATGAACCCTTACATGAACCCAATGATGAGCCGATGGAACGACAACTTCGACATGAACAATAACTTCAATGATATGAACAATGGATTTTAAATCTGAAAATATCGATGGATGGTTTTTGAAAATGGATTAGAATGAAAACGCTTATGCAATTATTTCTTTTTAAGTCTCATAAAGAAAACAAAAAACAATATTTTTCAAGAAATTAATTTTATTATGTTATTTATGTTCTGTATTCCAAATAATTTATAAATCTCAATATTTCTTTGAATTATACTATAACTATTATATGTATGTCTATTTGTATATTGTCTGAATTTTAAACTTTATTATTATTATATCAAGCTGTAATTGTTATGTATATAACTTATGTTATGTTTTATATTTTCTAAGATTGTAAGATTATCTTAAGATTGTAAAATTATCTTAAGATTATCATTATGTTAAAGTTTGCAAATTTTAAATGTTTTTATTTTCAAAATGGAAGAAAAAGATTTTACAATATTGTATAATGTGTTGTAAATAAAAAATTGTTTGAACTTTAATCTACTTTGTGATAAAAGTGTATGGTTCCAGGGCAGCGAAGTGTTAAGGAATCCGGAAGTGCACTGCCAGTACAATCAAGACTTCAGGCCCATTCGAAAAAGTTGGCACTCATCTTGCAAGTTCCACCAACTTAAAACGTTAAAAATGAGGGAAATCGGATGAAAAAAAGGAGAATACTATTTTGATTTTTGCAGTTGATTTTTAAAAAAATAATCTGTAATATTTTGTCTAGGCAGAGAAGTAGCTTTAAAACTATACTACCTGGATTTGTCATGTAATCTGTTGTATGTTTATGACACCAGATAAGTTGCTTAATAAATATATACTATTACTCTAGATTTTGACAGGATTTTGGTCAAAATGTTGATTTTGTGTCAATTCTAAAAGGTATTATTCCTTTAAATGCGATTTCAAAAGCAGTTTAGTAGAAATAGTAAAGACAAAAACAATTTATTGAGTGATAAAGAGGTTGTGAAGAGGTTTTCTAAACTTTATATGTGTATAGGGGATACTGATAGCATCAATTTGTGCCATTCTAATTTCCATTCCGATGTCTGTGGTTACAGTGAACTACCGAAAGCTACTATTGATACCTATGCAGATCACTGTCAGTGACGTCATCAAACGAGTTAGTTTTAGTGAAATTTGCAAGAACCACATCCGGCAGAATGGAAATTGGAATGGCACATACAAAGTTTAGAAATACTCTTTACAATCCCTTTAATATTATCCAAATTGGATGTTCACCAAGTTCGTGTATTTCCATGTAAGAACCATACATAGTTTCGTTTGTTAACCACCCTCTAAAACTCCAGTCTTCAAATCATGAGTCGCGACCCAAACATTGGAGCGCCAGCACAAACTCAAAGGGTCGCGATGGTGGCACACATCGGTCGGGTCGTTTAGACTCTTAAAAAAAAAAAATTTCAGACAATAATCTAAATCAAAAAACGAAAATTTATGCCTATCAAAATTAATTCAAAATCATCAAAACCAATTTGTCAACGTTGACTTGTTAACCCAATTTACTTTAAACTATTTTATTACTAGTTACTTCCCTTGAACTAGTAACTTTACTTTTTACTGATTTCATAATGACCTACATTTAGTTAAACTATTTTATTACCAGTTACTTCCAGGGATTGTAAAGAGGTTTTCTGAACTTTGTATGTGTATCGGGGACACTGACATCATCAATTTGTGCCATTCCGACGTTTTATCACGTCACTACAAGCAGGGGCGGACTGGGGCCGTGACGCGGCCATGGCTTTTTTCCGGTGAGCGGCCCAGTTAGGTGGGTGTGTTGGGCAAAGCGTCGGGGTCTTAAGAAAATTCACCCATAAAATTATGAAAAGTGACTGCCATAAACGTGATTTCCGAGCGGAGCCAGGATTTTGGAAAGGGGGGTTGTACATGCCGAGCGAAGCGAGGTGAAAATTTTTTGGACCTTTTTTTTGGCTTAAAAATATAGAATAAGTATAAATTGTACTAATTTAACGGTTTCCATGAAATGTGGAGCGTATATTGCCGTCACCCATGTCCGGCGGTCCGGCGGTCCGTCGGTCCGTCAGTCGATCCGTCCACAATTGCTTGTTAACACTCTACAAGTCACAATACTTTACGGATTTTGACGAAACTTGCTGAGATTGTTTATTATCACCCATGGATGAACCCTATTGAAAATCAAAAGAATCGAAAAATATTTAATATGAATTATTGCCCTTGTTCTTGAAAACGCTTTCGATTGTTAGCTTGTTAACACTCTACATGTCACAATTCTTTACGGATGTTGACGAAACTTACTGAAATTGTTTATTACCACCCAAGGATGAACCCTATTGAAAATCAAAAGAATCAAAAAATATTTGATATGAATTATTGCCCTTGTTCTGTAAAACGCGTTCGATTTTTAACTTGTTAACACTCTACAAGTCACAATTCTTTACGGATTTTGATGAAACTTACTGAAATTGCTTATCATCACCCAAGGATGAACCCTATTGAAAATCAAAAGAATCGAAAAATACTTAATATGAATTATTGCCCTTGTTCTTTAAAACGCATTCGATTTTTAGCTTGTTAACACTCCGCAAGTCACGATTCTATACGGATTTTGACGAAACTTACTGAAATTGTTTATTATCACCCAGTGATGAATCCTATTGAAAATCAAAAGAATCGAAAAATATTTGATATGAATTATTGCCCATGTTCTTTAAAACGTGTTCGATTTTTAGCTTGTTAACACTCTACAAGTCACAATTCTTTACGGATTTTGACGAAACTTACTGAAATTGTTTATTATCACCCAGTGATGAACCCTATTGAAAATCAAAAGAATCGAAAAATATTTAATATGAATTATTGCCCTTGTTCTTTAAAACGCGTTTGATTTTTAGCTTAACACTCTACAAGTCACAATTCTTTACGGATTTTGACGAAACTTACTGAAATGGTTTATTATCACCCGATAATGAACCCTATTGAAAATCAATAGAATCGAAAAATGTTTAATATGAATTATTGCCCTTGTTCTTTAAAACACGTTGATTTTTAGGTTGTAAATACTCTAGAAGGCACAATTCTTTTTTGATTAGATTTTAATGAAACCTTTTGAAATAGTTTATTATCACACGATAAACCCTATCGAAAATCAAGAAATATTTGATAGGACTTATTGCCCTTCTTGTTCAAAATAGGTTTTAGTTTTTAGCTCATAAACAGTGACGGATTTTGACTTAACTTGATGAGTGCTTAACCCTTGATGAAATCTTAGACGACACTTAATTTAAGTTCTGAACGTAATGTAGGCCTATGACTACAGGTTGAATATTTGATGGTTGCTGTTTTCTGCCAAATGTTCTTTTTCAAAAAAAGCTGCCAGTGGGCGTATATTACCTTCCCTGGTAAGCTATCTTTACTGATAGTAACGTCATAAAACGCATTAGTTTTAGTGTAATTGCAAGAACCACAGACGTCGGAATGAAAATTGGAATGGCACAAATCGATGCTATCAGTGTCCTGATACACATACAAAACCTCTTTACAACCCCTTTAATTTGTTGTTACCAATACATTGCCATTTTTTTTTTTGGTTCAATAATTCAAAACAAACATACGACCAACTTGATTCCACAAGAAAATTCTAGCATTTCCTAGTGATGTCGAGATACATTTGAATTTTATCTATCTGGTTTCTCCCTGTCAGTGATGGAGGTCATTGAAGATGAAGTTGACAAGGAGAAAGTATTTCGTTTGGACAATAAACTGATACCCTGTGTGCTTATGCTACATGCTGTGCACATTAAAGATCTCTCGACATATGATTATCAGAAAAAAGAGTAGGCTTATTTCTATGTCGTGTTCAAACCACTCTCATTGAACACTGCATGGCGTTTGCCCGTCCTCAATAGTTTTATCAGGTACAGAAAAGTAGGACGAAAAAATCCGTTTGATATTTTTGCTAAGTAATGGTACAACGTAATGTTGAAAAGCTTAAAAGTCTAAGTGAGGGACTCTTTCTGTTAATTAATGGAATCGGCAATATTACCATCTACATCTCTATACTTCTGTATGAAAAATTGCAGAACAATTTATAGCAACCTTTACTCTTGAAACAAAACAACTTATGTTTCTCTCATTAATTTATTAAAATTCCAAGGTTGATTGAGGCAATCCTCTGTTTCATCAGGTTACCAATATAACCATCTACATCTACATACAGAGGAATTTTGAGCAACCTTCACTCTGTAAACAAAACAACTTATGTTTCTCCCATTAATTTATTAGAATGGACTTATAAAACATAAAAATAACATTAATATAAATTACACTTAAATATTTACATATCAAAGCATACAGTGTCCAGAAAATGTCAATGTAGAGTTTGGAAAGAATTGGTAACAGGTTAAAAAAAATACAATTTTTCGAGATGCAAATTGATTTGCCAAGTTCAATCCAATAAGATATGGTTATAAATCACACGATGTATCTGATGTGATAAAATGTAACAAAATCACCATTCATTGCTGTTGGTACTGTTAAATATATGCTACCCAGGATTGTTACTGGGGATGTTGTTCAACAATGTTTTCAGTGTGTTTAGTGCAATTTCGTACCAGCTTTACAATACCGTTACCAAAAATCTCGTCAACGGCAATGTGTACAACGAAACCTTAGTTTGGACGTAATATAACTTTCCACCGATTACCAGACCAAACCGTCATCATTGCCGATAACATCATCATCAATACGAGGTTGGAAGAAGTTCCAGTTCATCCAGGGGTTGAAAGAGTTGAAGTTGTTGAATGGGGTCCTGGGAGTAAACATATTGTTGGATCTCATCATCCATGGATTCATCCAGGAGTTACCCCACATGTTGTTCCAGAACTGAGCTGATGTTCCAACAACCAAAATAACAGCAACCAAAACAATCTGTACAACTGCAACTTTCATTTTGATATCTAAAAAATAAAATCGAATGTGACGTTATATGGAGAGCGAATAAGCTGTTGAATTTTAATAAATAGCTCAAAATCACGTAATTGGTTGCATGAAATGAAATGTAGTCTAACATCCTAAACTAAATGCATTATTTAAATTAAATGTCTTACTTTTCAGTACTATATTTTGCGTCTCGAGAAGAATGTAATCGCACATCTTATTCGAATTATGGAAATTAAATATAATATAGGAAAGTAAAAAGTGAAGACTGTCTAGTAGTTACAGATACAGATTATTTAGAGCTTATGCACCTTTCGGATTTCCTTACAAACGAGAAAATAGAAATGTAAACTATCAAATTAAAACCAATTATTGGCAACAAAACAACCTCCTTAAAAAATACAAACTTATTTATTTTTTTACCTTATTAGTTTTCTAATTAGCTGGTGATAGAATGCAAATAAAATCAGTGATGATAAAATGTGTGATTTTTTTCGGGTTTATATCATTCGCACTGACCACTCTTATGTCATATCTAATAACAAGTAATTTAAACTGAATTATTATTAAAGTAATAGTTAGGTTTTCAGATTTCTTGGTCAATACACCGAGAGAACGTGTGCTACAGTCTGTGCATGTTAAATATCCCTCGACATTTAGAAATAGAAAATAAGAGTAGGCTAATGCATATGTCCCGTCAAAATTTCCTTCATTGCACACTGTATGGCGTTTTCCTTTCTTGGCTATCCCATAAGTGCAGAGGAAGGACGCACGTCTATTTCATTGCATTTTATGTCATCAATTCATAATGTCGGTTTAAAACACGATTTCGACTTGTAAGTCGTACATACATTCCCACATTAGATTGAGTGAGAAGGTGGTACCACAAAGTGCTGTATTTTTTCACATGAACATCTAATGTCAAACTATTTGAGAAATTTTCAAATGAACATATCTTAGGTATAATTAAGTATTGTCTATTTCCTTACCCAAGATATGCATAAATCTTTCCAGTGAAAAATAAAATAAATTGCCACGACAGATCCATCAGTCTGCGTTTTTGAATTCCAACAAAGGGATATTTAACGTGTACAGAAATAAACACAAAGGACGTGTAGCCATTGCCCAATCTGAAGGCTGAAGATGAAATTTCACTTCATTGGATTCTGGTCAATCGAACTACACCTTTAAACTTGTCTGAATAACTTGTGATTTTAATCTAATTAATTAATTAGTGAAAGCCTAATCAATCTATGATTATTAGAGGATGTAGTGTATGTCACTAGTGTAATGTGGTCAAGCGTGTTATTATACAATAAAACATATATTAATATTAACTATGTACACACTGTCTGGGAATTTGTTAAAAGGGGAATGTTCAGCATTTCTGATGTTCGATATTAGGTCTTGAACGTATCTAAATTCCTTCAATTATATCCCTTCCTAAACATTTATCTTTCATTTTCTGTATAAGTGTTTTTTCTACATAAAGCATAGTCTTACTAAACGGCGATATTAGCTGCTGCTAGAAGCGAACGTTAACTTGTGATCTACCAACCAACCTAAACGACCAGTCGTATTTATGACATTCAAACACTGATATTATTGGTACACATGTGTTTGAAGGTTTAAATTTCGTAGGAGAATTGTGAACAATATTCCGGATTAGATAAGCTAAAAACTTCTGATTCTGAGACCAAATGTTTTATAATAATCGAATAGTTATAGTGAACACATTCCTTTTAACCAAAAGGGGTAATCTGATTTTCTTCAGAGCGCCCGCTACCGATCCGTTCAGGTATAGGTGATCCGGTATTACCACTGGACTCCGGTCCACAATTTGAGATTATGATTACAAAATGTTCGTCGTTCGAACTTCTTTACCCCGATAATAATATTCTGATGATAATCGAATTAGGTCATGGTGGATTCTTCAAAACAGGTGCGTTCTTAATCCTATAGGTGACAATATTTGCCTTGGCAAGCTTAGTCATATCTGGTGCACAAAATCAGAAAACATAATGAAAGAAGTAAACGCTTATATATTTCGTCGAAGTTGTACGGAGACAAAGAGAGGCTAGCTAGATGATTGAGGCAAGTACCGATTTGATCATTAATTCCTCCATTCTAACTTATAATAAGTAGTACCAGGGATCGAAGTTTTACGACTTAAGTAGTCTCCCTTGATTTTAAATATCTTTATATTATTATGACATTTACCACCCTTGTCAGGATATCTAATATATTATGAGAGAAGAGTTCAGTTAAAAAAAATGGCCAGTACATCATGATTTATAGATAAAACAACTACAACTTTCAAGATTCAATAAGAGTTCTAGACACCCATAACACGTTTCATTATGAAATACTGACTCATGTATGATTGATGTAATTTTTCATGTGAAAAGTTCATAAGCTGTTAGCTATATTTCGTCAAAATGTATTTTTGGATTTCTACAACTACAACTTTCGAGATTTAATTAGAGTTTATTTATAATATAAAAAACAATCGTAGAAAAAACTCGAGTACAATAAGAGTTATCATATCAATGGTTCAATGTCTTTTGCATCTGGCTAAGTTGTTGACGCAATCTAAAACAAAGAAGATACATAATGATAAAAACAATTCTTGGACAAGGGCGTGGATTTGTTCAAAACTTTGGGGGGAGCGGCGAAACAGAATGGTTTGTAGAGTATAAGTAAGTCGCGTAGCGCCGCAATCGCAAGCCCAAACATAAGGTTTTAGCCCTAGACCAAAAATTGGAAAATGGCATCAATTTTGGTGCATTCTGAAAGATATTTCTGGATTTGAGTTGGCAATATGGATTTCCTACTCTGATTTTCATCTAATTGATTTTGATTCTTCAAAACAATCTTTCTTTCTAATCATAATTACTTTTTTCGAAACAACTGACGGAACTTATCAATGGCACTCATATCAACTTTGGAACTAGACTAGATGCTAGATAACCCTGTATACTATACGGTGATCGCCATATCGAAAAAATTATAGTTTGGCCAATAAAATTATTCTTCGCATGCGTTAATATCAGCTAACCAAACATGATCTCTCTAAACAAGAGGGTTTTTTTCATGCCCATTTATCGGTCTCATTGGATTTACCGGTCTCATTGGATTTACTGGTCTCATTGGATGAGTCTATGCAAATAGTTTTATGAAAAATAAACATTACAATGTTTCTGAAAAGAGACGTTCCAAAAAGGACTCTTGTATATCTACCTTTCTTTACCACGTATCTTCATCGTCATCATCATCATCTTGTCCAATACGACCTGGTTGATTGAATGATACAGGATTGAATGCTCCAGTCCACATTAACCAGGGGTTATAGGGCTGGACGTTCGAGAACTGGTTATAACGAGGATTATATATCATACCAGCATACCAGGGGTTAGTCCAGTACTGTCCAGTCGTACCTATTACCATTAACATCAATACAACTATCAGTGGAACTTGAAATTTTACACACGCCATTCTGAAATAGAATAGAAATGACTTCAAATAAAAACACAATAAAACTATAGACTACTCCCTGATCGGTAAATTATGGACGTCCTGGGTTCATGAAATCAACACCAGAAGAATGTATTACGGAAGAGAACTCTGTCAAAATGTGTTGTCATAGTCAGTTAAACTCGGCAGTTCATAAATATAAGTACATGTAATGATATTTTGAGAATATATTTGTTTTACCTGAGAAATTCTGTTCTTGTTCTTTCTTCTCTAGTTTAGTTTTAAATGATAAAAATCAGTTCTCCTGAAGTTATATAGTCATTAGGAGACATTTTTTTCTAAGATTATTAAACAGAAACATGTGTCCGGCGGGAACTTGACCCAATGATTTGTTAAATAGTATATATTGAAAATTATAATGAATAAAAAAATCAAATGGTCGACAGGAGTTGACCTTGATTTATTTAGTATGAAATGCACATTCCTATTTTATGTGTTGACCCAATGTGTTGTGTAATAGAACATGTTGAATATATAAATATAGAAGAATAAAAACGACTGTTCATGTGGTGGTTTGGTCCAAAATAATTCTCATAGTAATGCATATTCACGATTTATTTCTGTCGAAATGAAAAAAGTTGTGTCCGAGATGGATTTGGACCAGTCAAGTGACACCTTGTACAGATTGTTATAAATTGACTGACTGAAATTACTTCCGATTCTTCAGGCTAGAAACGGTGACAGTTTTAACCTCGGATGAGTTTAATGTAATAGTTTTAAAGTTCAAGAAATACGGTCATGAGCGCCACCAACGTCCTGTTGTTGATGTTCTAATTCGGATTTTATTTAGCTTTTTGTATTTCTCCACAAACATTTAACATACAACGTGTCTCCCATCACCACCAGGGGACCTAGAAACCGGTACTAGCAGCAATGCAAGACAAGAGGAGTAGGGAAACGTGAGGTGAAACATTCAGATCTGTTTTTAATAAGATTTTATTTTCAGACCATTATGACTCTTAAATTGTATTAGCACGAACAAAACAACCGTTAGTCATGAATAGTGGGTTTCATATCGTAAAATTAAATGGAATTGGAGATGAAGGGCATGAAAACTTCATTGTAGCACCGGGCACTACTGTACTGCGTCTATTCTCAGCTTCAAACAAATATTTAACAACGACACAAACGCTACCTCTGTTCTAAATTGATTGAAAACTAACAATTTTTATGACTAATCACAATTTTATTTAGCTCTAAAATAACTACAATAAAAAGATGTTTTTGTTTAAATTATATATATGGACGTAAAGGTATGTTAAATCTCGTCTTAAAGCATTGTCTACTCTATAAGACACTCAGTTTATCAAACATCAAACTTTTAAGCTGCATGCTGAAATATCGGCAGACAAAGTTTGACCATATCTGACGATGTCTGTTCGCAGTCCATACTGTCAGACGTTTCCAAACAGATAAAATCTGCTGATGTCAGGACAGACAAACATCTCGTAATGTAGACAGGGCTTAATGTTTGTGTCGATACTCGCGCTTGATCGGCTAGTCGGTCGCGGCCGAGGTAGAGGCTAAAAAATGTGGGTATATCACCACCTCGCTTTACACACTAGATTGTGCTCCACCGAGTACGGCGATTTCGACAAGCCGACGATAGCCGGGCGCCACTTCCTCGGTTCTATCGCCGCTAAGACTCTCCCTGGTCTGAAGGATTTTTTTTTTCATTTTCTTGCAACAGGGACAGTACACCACGTTATCGGCTCGCTCACCTCTCTTACCGTACACGCGCTTGGTCGGCCAGTCGGTCGCACTCGAGGTAGAGTCTAAAACAATGTGGGTATGTCATCACCTCGCTTTACACACTCGATTGGATTGGGTTCCACCGAGTACGGCGATTTCGAGGTGCTGACGATAGCCAGGCGCCACTTCCTCGAATCTGTCGCCGCTAAGACTACCGGTGGGTGGACTGGAGAAATTTTTATTTTTTTTTGTCTCGCAAACGTATACGCCTACCAGCAGCTTGATAAAAAAAGTAAATGTGAACACCAAAACAAACGCGATATCAGAGTTTTATGCGATAAAAATCATCGCATCATCACTAAATTCAATAGTGCACATCTTCATAAAGATATTGACACACATACAAAAGATTAAATGAATCCATGGAGACTAAGGGTTAGGTAATATGTATAGTGTAAGTGTTATTTTCAAGACAAATTCCAGCTTCAAAACTTTATGTAATGTTCTATACATGTATGTGGAAGAAAAACTTTTTACAAATAAGGGACAGAATGGGTTAAAATATTCTGGAAAATATAAAGACCAGAATCTAGTGTTGCACCTGTACATATCAACAAACCAACTGCATATTCAAGGTGCTGCATGTATGAGCTGGTTAAAAGAACAATTTTCAGTAATATCTAGTGATCTGCATGATATTATTCATACAGAAACCATAGGGAATTCTTTTATAACAACACCCAAAAAGCCATCATCTACTTTTGAGTTTAATGACTACCATATGTCGCCACCCATATATTCATCAACACCAACCAGAAACCCTGATAATGTACTTCTGACCAGGATCAATGACCTGGAACAGCAAATTGTAAAACTGTTAGAGCTGTACAGTAGGAAGGAAATGGTTTCAACTGCTGTGCAAACAGAAGTAAATGGCATTTGTCAGTCAATTCAGTCATCTCTAACACAATCAACACCAAGGTCAGAAATGTCTAATACTGATCAGTCAACTGAAACCAAATCAAAAGTACCAAAACAGACACATACACATGTCACAGAAAAGAAAAAACGTACTTTAATTATTGGCTCATCAATCTTACAAAGAATTGCAACACGAGGGTTAGAGTATGGTGTCGATGTAAGAACCAACAGAGGGGCTAAATTGCCAACCATACTCAATAAATTAGAAGACATGGTGGACCTGAAAAACTACACCGATATAATAATTCAAGCTGGAGGAAATGATGTTGCTGAAAGGATCGATTTGTTTTTAATACAACAGAACTTTAGAAAAATTATACACTTCATAAACACTGTGTGTCCAAGGGCAACAATATATATATCTGAGGTGACCTCCCGTAGGGATACAGATGTTAAACCCCTTAACAAACTGATCAAGGATCTATGTAATGAATGTGATGTGCAATTTATAAGGCATTCCTCTGATCTGTTGCTCAACTCAAACAATTATTGGAGGGATGGAATCCATCTGTCTGACTCAGGTACTGCTAAACTGTTACAGTCATATAACAGGCATGTTAGAGTGACTAAACAAAAATCTAACATTTCTAAAGCTTATTGTTTTTACTGCCAACAGAATGGCCATAACACAAAAACATGTCGTTTTGGTGGTTATGCAAGATGCCATATCTGCGGATTAACTGGACATAAAGCTAAGTTTTGTCAAAATAAAAACTACCTGTATGACTACTAGAATGATGGCCAAGTCGCGCAGGCCGAAAATTCCGTCCAACCTGACCTCGCATGTAGCTCTGCCTCTAGCCTAAAATTTATAGATACTACTGAAATTGTAAATTCCTCGAATTCAACTTCATTTTCTGATCCATCATTATCATCAAGCCCTACTTCTGATGATTTTCCTGAAACGTTTACTGACAGCACAACTCTGTCAAACTCGGTTCTCGAACCATTTAAATTTAATGACGAAGACAAAAATGCCTTTAAAATTTCTCATTTGAACATAAATAGATTATTATCTAATTCAAACAGTAGTCCTTTTGATGAAATTAAAGAAGAAATCTTAATTGAGAATAATAACATAAGCATAATGGGTTTTACAGAAACATTTTTAGATTCCAGAACTCCTGATAGTTATATTGATATTTCTGACTACAATATTGAAAGAAGAGATCGTTTTGAAAGAGAGGGGGGTGGTGTTATTATGTATCTAAAAAATTCTATCAAATATAATAGACTTTTTAATCTTGAATTTAATGATGTCGAATGTATTTTCGTTGAAATTTTCTCCAAATTTTTAGGCAAATCAATTATTCTTGGTCTAGTCTATCGACCACCTAAATCAACAATCAACTGGTATGATATGTTTGATAATATTCTCCATAATTTAATTTCATCTAGAGGCTTTAAACCTCTGTATTTGATTGGAGATTTTAATATTGATTATAATGTTTCAATCCCTCCAAGATGGGAAATTGTTTTATCTTCTTATAATTTAATTCAGTTAATAGACAAACCAACCCGATGTACTGATACCACAGCGACTATTTTAGATCATATTTATACAAATTCACCCGATACCATTTCTGATATCAAAGTTCCCTCATACAGTCTAAGTGATCATTTTCCATTTGTATTTATAATAAAAAATTTAACTTTTGAAAAATCAAAGAAAACTAACCACCATCATATTGAATATAGAAATTTTAAGAACTTCGATAATGATTTATTTTTAAATGACCTAAGTAAGCTCCCGTTTTCTACAATTGAATCAACAAATGACCCTGATAGTGCTTTGGAAATTTTTAATACAATGTTAAAAGATCTGTTAAATAACCATGCTCCAATAAAACGCCGCAGTGTAAAATATATATCTCAACCTAAATGGTTTAATAATGATGTAAAGTTAGCTAGGAGAAAGAGAGATAAATATAAAAAAAATGGAGATACATTAAACTACAATATATATAAAAAAGAAGTAAAAAGATTAATAAATAAATCTAAATCTGAATATATAAAATCATCTATTGAAAGTGACGTGAATGCTAAAAATGTCTGGAAATATTTTAAAGTCATTCAAGGTAAATCATTGCAATCGCCATACCCACAGTCCATTGATAATAATGGGAGACCAGTATCTGACCTGTCAGAAATGGCTGATGCCTTCAATGATTACTTTACCAGTGTAACTGATGACATAAAACCTCCTTATATCCCTCTCAGTAGACCAAATGTTATTGATGATTTTGTTAACAGTAAATTACCCCCTAATAACAATGTTTTTCTTTCATTACCTTTTACTTCAACAACATTTGTTTTTAATTATCTCACCAATTTAAATATTACTAAAGCTACTGGACTTGATGGCTTTGGCCCGAGAATTTTAAAACTGTCAGCACCCTATATTACTGCACCATTAACTTATATTATAAATTTAAGTATCTCACAAAATATTTTTTCCATTTAACCTTAAATTAGCACGTATAATACCTGTGCATAAAAAAGAGGCAAAAGATAAATTAAAAAATTACAGACCAATTTCCATACTTCCTACTATTTCAAAGATATATGAGTCCCATATGGCTGTTAATATTAAGGTTTTCTTTGATAAATATAATTTACTTTATAAATTTCAATCTGGATTCAGGGAAAACCACTCATGCTGTACTGCCCTTATTAGAATAACTGATACATGGCTATCAAATCTAGATAAGGGCAATATGACAGGAGTGGTTTACCTTGATTTCAGTAAAGCTTTTGACATGATCGATCATCAATTATTGATAGATAAATTAGCATTATATAAGTTTCATCCAAATTTCATTTTATTAATTCAAAATTATTTGTCAAACAGAAAACAAAAAGTGTACTTTGGTAATTTTCTATCGGACGAAAAAATTGTTAAATGTGGTGTACCACAGGGTTCTATCCTGGGTCCTCTTCTCTTTCTTATATTTATTAATGACCTGCCACTCCAAGTTCAAAATTCAATTACTGAAATTTTTGCCGATGATACAACTATTCATGTTTCTGGTAATGATATAAATCAAATAAATATTGCTCTACAAGAAGACCTAGAAAACATAAATATGTGGTGTAATGAAAATGGAATGGTTTTAAATGCTTCGAAAACTAAATGCATGCTTATAAGAAATAATTGTAAACGAGATCTTTCTCTTTCTCTTAGACTAAAAAATGACCTTATTGAAAATGTTCATGACACAGTTCTTCTCGGAGTAACGGTTGATGAACACTTAGACTGGGGAAAACACATTTCAAAAATATGCTCGAATTTAACTTCAAAAATATATTTGCTTAACCGTATTAAATCACACCTACCATATGAAACCCGTATTTTATTTTATAATAGCTATATCTTGTCTATCATGGATTATTGTAGTATTGTTTGGAGTAATGCGACTCATGGTAGACTGGAAGTCTTGTACAAAATTCAAAAACGAGCAGCGCGAAGTATCCTAGACGCGAACTATGATGCAAGATCGGCAGACTTGTTTAAAACTCTTAATTGGCTTACTATTTATCAACGTTTCAAACTGAACACTGGGATACTTACTTACAAAATCATAAATAATAAATGCCCTAACTATTTTGATAACTATTTTCCCCAAAAATCATCAATTTCTTCAACAAATCTCTGCCTTCGCTCGCAAACTAATCAAGATCTTTATTTACCTAAATGTAAACTTGAAGCAATGAAACGAACCTTCCAATACTCAGCAAGTCTACTATGGAATTCACTACCTCAAACAACTAAAGCGTCTCCTTCGCTTTCTATTTTTAAGGTGAGGCTAAGGGCAGAGCTACTACAATCGTCATAAACAACACTACTTTGATTTTTTCTCATTATTACCTTGAATGTAAATATCTTGTATATAATTGTGTGTGTAGTTACTTTGTATGTATATTTTATTTTTCTATGTTTAAATTAGAATTTTGTATGTGTAGTTTAGGAGGATACCAGGGAAGATTTGCTTCTGGCAAACTGGTTTTCCTGTCAAATAAAGTATTATTATTATTATTATTATTATTAAATAGAAAACGAACGCAATTACAGAGTTTTATACGATAAGCACTGTACTGCGTCTATTTTTATCTTCAAACAATTATTTACCAACGACACAAACGCTAGTCCTGTTCTAAATTGATTGAAAACTAACAATTTTTATGACTAATCACAATTTTATTTAGCTCTAAAATAACTACAATAAAAAGACGTTTTTGTTTAAATTATATATATGGAACGTAAAGGTATAATAAATGTCGTCTTAAAACACTGTCTACTCTATAAAACACTCAGTTTATCAGACATCAGACTTTAAAGCTGCATGCTCAAATATTGGCAGACAAAGTTTGGTCATATCTGACGATGTCTGTTCGCAGTCCAGACTGTCAGACGTTTCCAAACAGATAAAATCTGCTGATATCAGGACAGACAAACATCGTAATGTAGACAGGGCTTAATGTTTGTGTCGATACGCGCGCTTGATCGGCTAGTTGGTGGGTATATCACCACCTCGCTTTACACACTAGATTGGGCTCCACCGAGTACGGCGATTTCGAGAAGCTGACGATAACCGGGCGCCACTTCCTCGGTTCTATCGCCGCTAAGACTCCCCCTGGACTGAAGGATTTTTTTTTTCATTTTCTTACAACAGGGACAGTACACCACGTTATCGGCTCGCTCTCCTCTCTTCCCGTGCACGCGCTGGGTCGGACAGTCGGTCGCACTCGAGGTAGAGTCTAAAACAATGTGGGTATGTCATCCCCTCGCTTTACACACTAGATTGGATTGGGCTCCACCGAGTACGGCGATTGCGAGAAGCTGACGATAGCCAGGCGCCACTTCCTCGAATCTGTCGCCGCTAAGACTATCGGTGGGTGGACTGAAGAATTTGTTTTGTTTTTTTTTGTCTCGCAAACGTATACGCTTACCAGCAGCTTGTAAGTAAATGTGAACACCAAAACATCCGTTATATCCAGTATTAATAAAACACACCACAACGCACAATATATTTCACCGGAAAGAAGGAACATTTAAAAAAATATCAGAAAAAAAGAAAATCACACGACAAATTACAAGCAGTAGGTAAACAATCGATATAATTAGAGAAATGTAGCTAGGTTTCGATACAAAAAAATAGCGAAAAAACAACAACTAAGGGTATTTCTTCACAAGAGACAAGTAATCGGACAAAAAATTGTATTAAATTGGTTTTGGGTTAAGCTCTAACAAATACGTCGTAAAATATTTATCTGTCAAGATCGTTATCAATCTGGAATGCATAATTCTTTTTAGACCGATTCTGACGACGTTTGCTGTAAAATTAACTTAAAAATAAAAAAATCAGAATTGTTTGCCTAATATATAACTAGACGTATGCATCTATGTACTAGGTATCTTTATCAGAATCCAAACCGTTTGTTTTGAAAATATATTCTGTAAATTACAATTGGGTGAGATGAAACAGTGGTTGTTGTTTTGTTATGCTGTTATATAAGAGTCAAAGTTGTATGTGTGGACAATTTGTCATCCCTTCAATTCGACAGAGCCAGAAATTTATAGATTTAACATAGCATAAATGAAATACTACATGTTGCCACCAATTGACAAAAACAATATTCTACAATAAGACTAAGAGTATGAAAAATATATAAAGACAATAAAAAGATATGCAATAGACTAATACACATTTAGAAAATTATGATGGAAAATATCATGCTTCAAAAATCTAATTATACACTAAAATACAGATAATCTAATCTACAATAAAAAGTGTAGTAATCTGTCAGTGACAAATTCGAGACAAATGACCTGATTGTCCAGATTATAGCAGAACCCTATCACACAATAAATAAATAATGTTACAAGACTTAACACAGAAAATGATTTAAAAATATAGTTTAGTAATTTAAGAAGCGTATCAATGTAGCAATAAACTTGATCTGCAAGACATACTAATAATATATATATAAATAAAAATAAAATACTAGCTACAGCCTATAAATATTTCTCTACAAAAGCAAGGGCAATATCCCATCAAATATTTCTCGACATTTATAGCCATCTATCAATCTGAAATAAAATAAAAAATGTTGTAAATAATTTTACTTTCTAAACGTTAATTAACTTATTCTCTGCCTTCCTCCAAACTTGGTTTTCAACTCACATGGACAATGAAACATTCATCTGTAATGCCTTCTTTAAAATAGTTACCTTCATTGTACAGTCATGTTCTTCACCCCATGTTTTAAAGATATCTTGAGCTTGTTTTATTTCTTCAGATGACATATCTTTATCTTTATAATACAAAGATATCATATGTTCTTCAAATATTGTTGGTAATAGTAGAGATACCTAAAAAACAAAACAAAAATACGGTGGTTCGTATACGACTTCATTATTTTGATTTTAATTATAAAATGGAATATAATTATTAAATTTAATTTTTATTTAAAACATCCGGGTGTTAATTCAATAATATTTTATGAAAGATTGAATATAATCATAAAGCATAATTTTGATACAAAACTTGTATTTTCATCTGGGTGAAAAAAATAGTCACCCGGGGAAAATTAATATTCACCCAGGTGAAAAATTACAAGTTTTTAATTAATTCAATTTTTTTTTTCAAAAGACATACATACCTCATTTTTTTCCATTTGCTTTGTTTCATTTGGTTTTGCTTTGGAGAATAATCTCATGTTTTTCACCGGGTCCTTGTCTTTCATGCTGTAATCAAAGTTTACAAACTGAAAAGAAATTCGAAAATGATATTTGTTGTTGCGCCATTTTATATATTTATATAATAAGTAGATGATTTGAGCTAATGGTGAAATAATTTTGTTTTGGGAATATTTAAAACCAAATGAAGTCCGTAAAGCCAGTATTACTATTTATCACACAACAGTACTGTTATCGGGTTCATAACGCGAGTTAATATTAGAGATATTACACAGTAGCCAGGTTAATAACTATGCAAATTAGGTAGAATTTAGGTCATGTATTCATGCGCCAGTTACACAGAACCTTTGACGTTAGCGACTCCGTTAAAATTAACAATGCGGGGCATGTAATTTTCATTAAAATTGTTCCGAAAAACATTACTTTGATTAAAAAAATTAATTTACTTAGCACATGAAAGTATTTGATGTTATTTGTTAGCGCAAGGACATTTAAGCATACGTGAACGCGCTTAACCTAGTCACTAGCTCTATGACGTCTATGACGTTAGTTTGCAAAAAGATTAAACTGAAAATTGGCGAAAAATGCATTGAATTTTAGGAAAACATGCATGTATCGATCGTTGTGTGATAAATAGAATCTTAAACTCGTGCTTATGTCATATACAATTTATGAAATTCGTTGCCGAATTAAATATTTCCCTCGCCAAGGCTCGGGGAATATTAAAACCGGCAACTCATTTCATAAATTTGATATGACATAAGCACTCGTTTAAGATCCTCTATATCTGGTTCTTGACTCTGTATGCGTCCAGAGCTGTTGTTACTATATTTAGTGGTATTTGTTTACGATCTTAATTCTTACCTTTATTGTTATCTTATCAGCAGACAGAGAATCATCTTTTTCCTTTAATTTTTCAAATATTTCTTTCTCTAACTCCTGAAGGTAAGAAAGAAACATGTTTTGAAGGAATCGGGGTTTGGATATCTACTTTTTATTCAAACCAGTTTTAATCCAATATATTCACCAGGCGGACAACTAATAAACTAAATTTTGATATTCTACGATTTATTTAAAAATAAAACCAGATCGGTTCGAAAAGCAAAAACTTGAACCTTCCAGTCCAGACATACTGAACTCGTAATTATGAATCTTGCGTCAACTAACGTAACCTCTCCCTCATATTACTTTAACAACGGTATACGATCAACTAACCGATCTCAACGCAAAGGGTTTACTAGTCATCGATAACATCGTGTCATGAGATTAACGGTTAGATCGGTAAGATCGTTTACCGTTGTTGAAGGAACGCGCCTCTCTCTGGGTATACATATATACATTATATGTGAGATAGCAGCTTGTTTTTTATTCTATATATATATACATATATATCGTTGATAATAGACAGCATTGTGGAAGACGCCAACGTCCAAGGAATTATCGGTTTCTTGTCTTACTTTTTTGTCGCCATTTTTTTTTTTTTTTTGTGCGATTCTGATTATTTTTTAAAAAGTGACAACCGACAAAATGAAGTAATACTAAAAATAATAAATGAAGTAAAATGATTACAGTTTTCACAAAAACTTTAGGAAGAACAGCTTGTCCAATACATTTATATAATTGTCGTTTTTCAACTCTCTCCAACAATTCTCTAGCTTTCTTTAACTCTTCATTTTCATCGGTTGAAAATAATATTTGGTTAAATATATCATCAGTGAGCTTGGTGTATGCTTTCATGTCTTCTTTACATTCCGATATGTTATACTGGTGTCTGAAAATAATAGTTCTGTAAATGTGTTGCTGCAATTCAGAAATGAAGTTTACAAGACAGTGGAGTATTGTACAATCATCACGATTATAGACCACGATGACAAAGTAAAAATATCAAAAGTGACAATTTGGCCTGTTATAACTTACCCTTCTTTACCGGGTATTTTAATAACTTTAGATTTCTCGGCTAAAACCAAAGCGTCCACATACCTGGAATGAAAGTTTTACTTCACAGTTCATTTGCTTATTAACACTGGTCAATCCTTAAGCGACATTTAGGGGTAGAGATCACATTAAATAACGGAACACAATGTTCTGGTATACTACTCCTTAGTTTTATTACACACAACGTTTCAACAATCTACACATACGAAACTTCGCATCTATCCTAGCTCCGTATGTGTCGCAGATAAAGACACGAACCTAATCACCAGCCATGACACCAACGATATTCGCTGAACGATAAAGTATGCATCAAATTTAATATTAAAACGTTTATAGGATATCAATAAGTTCTTAAATGCTAAAAATATTCCCAAATTTAACAGTGTGTATTTACTGAAGAAGTTGCAATACAAAACTCTTTTTAATAGCAGGGGCGTTTTTGAGTTACGAGACTAAAAACCGGAAAGACGATTAAAGGGACCAGTTTTCACTTTTTATTGGTTGATTTGGGTCTTGAATATACGTAAGTATCCTTCAGAAGCACTAGAAATGTACGAAAATTGCATATTTCCTTCAAATATATCTTAAATTAGATATTTCTCCTTCTATTTCTATAGATGACTTTTCTATACATTGCATAGTATCGCTAATGTGTAGTAGGGCATTATAACTTTCAAATGCTAATAATTATGGATGCACATGGATTTGAAGACTCAAATTTAAATGGTTAGTTGTGATAACCAGTACTAAATTGCTGAGCTAAAAAGGTCCCCGTTTCTGAGACTTGGAAAAATCGACCCACGAAAATGAAGCCTGTGCCGCTTTAAAGACATTTCGCACCATTATGAGTTGTTTCAACCTTATTAACATTAGTCTGCTTAAACTTTTATTCTTATTCACTTAGTATGGATCAAAAAAATACATTCTCCTCATATGTGTTTGTATAAATTGGTTGGAGTGGTGTGGAATCCATATTGGGACATTTGGTTTGTTTACATGAAGTCGTTTTGTCCCATTTCTGGTCTCCGAGAGAAAAATATTTAAAACATGGTTGGTCAATAGGTCAGAGTAATATCTCCGATAGGTAGAATTTCTCTGTTGATCAGAATGCAATCTACATTGTCATCTTCAAGTGAACCATAAAATTGTGTTCCGTTATTTATAACGTTTTCATATACCTTTAACACTAACCCCTAGGGGTTTACAGGAAACAGAGGTCAGAGCTCAAGATTAGATTAGTGTAGTGTTAGTGTTTTCTAATATGTTTTTCTTGCCTTTTTACCAGGTAGTGGCTGCTAGACAGGATAATTTTTTTAAGACAGGCTGCTTCAAATGAAAAACCAAGAAAGAATTTTTGTATTTGAAAGATACACTTAGCAGATAACACAGTCACGTGGGTTCAGATCTAACACTAGTGTTACACTAGAGTAACACAAGCGACTTGAGTCACACTAGTGTATATCACAAGAGTAATTCAAGTGTTATTCTGGTGTTACACTGATGTCAGTGTTATGGTGACTGGATTAGCCCTAACTCTAACACTAACTCTAATACTAACCCCGAGTTCTGACCTCACTCAATATCTTACTCAGCATTTCATCCATATATTACATAGGTTCATTAATACTTCATAGTATTGAAAGCTGGTACATGGAAGGTTGTAACCCTAGTGGCGCCCCTACTGTTGATTTGTTAATTAGCCAGTTTGCTAATTACGTGACTCTTAAATATGTTACACCTCGGTCCTAAGCGATGTTAATTTGAAGATATAAAGGTACACTTACATCATATCTACAGCTAGAGTGACAGCATGTTTATATACCCGACGGTGCATATTGTTTCTGATATGAAACATTTCGTATATATTATCAAGCTCCTAAAACGACAATAATTTGAAATATTAAATTTTAGTTTACCTCCTAAATAACCACTTTAGTTTAGGTACAGTATCGATATTGAATATGAGCCAGATTATAATAAGTAGGGTAAGAATATTTAGTTGGTACGAAGACCTACGTCAATACAACATTTACCTTATCTCGTAAACAAAGCAGCATTTTTCCGAAATATTTATCGTCAACTTTATCTTCTTTAATAACTCTACTAAATTTCATACATCTCATGTGGTCGAAGTTACTCTTCATTCCTACCATCAGACAATCTCGGGCAAAATAATCCCACTTATCTACATCTACAGATGTACGTTTATTTGAAATAATCTGCAAATAGAAACAGGTATAATTTTCATTCATTAAATTGATTTGAGTTCATATGTGGCAAATCCTTTCAGGCTTTGTTTTCATTCTGTTATTCTTTTTTTATTTACTTAAAGGATTTGTATCTCGTTTTCTCGTGATGTCTAAAAACAAGTTTCTTTAAAAAGATATCACATTTGTTACTTAAAGGGGAATGTTCAGCATTTTTGAGGGTCAATTTGGGCCTTGAATATATGTAAATAGCCTCCAGAAGTATTAGAACTGCACAAAAATCGTAATATCCATTCAATTATATCCATATCTAATCATTTATCTTTCATTTTCTGTATTTGTGTTTTCTATATAAGGCATAGTCTTACTAAACGACGAGTCGTATTTTTGATTTTCAAACGCTCATAATTATGGCTACACGGGAATTTCAATTCACCACTGAAAGCTACATCATTTTCCATTGTCGCAAAAATGTGGAATTGGTTTGCCTTCCCCGGGCACAAATACATCAAACTTGATTTATATGCGGTGCAAAAATATAAAGTTTTATGTCTATCCCACCAAAAAATTAATAATCTAGCCTAAAATGTATTAGTGTATTTAAAACGTGGCACAAATACATTACTTAGGCTATAAAAATCTTAAAGTGGCATAGTATTTATTTATGAATAGATTAATTTCAGATTTCTTTAATATGTTTATTGTAAGAAGATGGAGCTGAACAAATTAATTTTTGAAATTTTCTTGTCATCTGTTTGATCTTAATGTTACAGAATATAGACATGTTTTTGTCAACTTTCGCTTTTTACGTCACTCTCGACTATTGACTTAACTTCCGGTTTAAATCAGAGATCTTATTAAAGCCATATAGATTTTAAACTAGAACTGATGCCATGAGTCGTACGAGTGATGAATTTAAGAAAAATTTAATTAATTTTGAAAATTAGAAAGTCTTTATCATATGACCTTGACATTCAATGACCTGTAATAAACATTAGTATTTCCCACAGTTGAAGGCTGTATCGCATTCTCTAATAAACACAGATTGATGATATTTTCAAATTACTAATACGCTCGTTTGTCCTTTCGATTATCTTTGTTTTAATTAATAGTTTTGCTTGTACGGATGTTTTATTTCATAAACATATTTTCAAAATATTGATTTATACTCGACTCTAATTTCTAAGCTTCATATAATCATCCAGCACGAATGTCGATGTTATAAACAGAATGTACTCTTTTTCCTCTTTTAAACTATATGTGATATGAATGGTTACATAGACAAATTATAAGTTAAAACTTTTTCTGAAACATTGTAGCGTTAATAGTAAAATAATTGAATTTTATGTTTATATAACTGACTCCTATAAGTAGGTAACTAAACTATGAACTTTTTAACCAGTAAAACCGTGATTAATATGATTAAGTTTATATTAAAAAACGGTATGAGAAAAAATATATAGCTCGTTTGTTCACTTACTTCATATAAGTATTGTTTGTTTGGTCTGCCTTCTAAGGCATCTTTCTTCTGAAATAAATTACCAGAAATTAGAAGTTCGCCTTTAAAAATACATATATTATTATATCTTCTTAAAAATCAAAAATATATTGCATTCAACTTTAATTTCGAAATGAATGCATCCAGCATCCCCAATGATGATATGCAATGTTTGTGGTGAAAAAATGGAAACAGTTGTTGCGTTTTCGGTTTAGGATCTCAACGCCACGCACATACAAAGCTTTGTGCTAAAAGGGAAAGTTAGTTTATTAAAAAATATGAAAAAAGATTAAGTTCATATTTTTCATTAATTAGGGAAATCAATTTTCTAACTTAATAGAAAGGCAGACCTCCCCTTTAAGAGACAAAGAATAACAAACCGGTAACTTTCCATATATCAATTCTTTTATAAATATTAAATCTCTGTCTAATGTCTCCTCCTCGAAACCATGCTCTATAAATTTAGGTCTCAAATTATTAACTGCAATAAGGTGATCAAACATTTTAATGGAGGCTTTCTCGTGCTGAAAATGTAATAATATTAGTTTCATTAATGTTTATGACAACCCCATCACTTGAAAACACTCAATTTCTCACGAACTATTAACACTTGTAGGTGTAGGTGTATTTTAACCAGGTTCTGAGCAGTGACTGTAAAGCTTAATCTTCCCCAGATTCTTGCAAAAAATATTTACGGTTTAAACAGATACATGCGCATACAACTGTAGAACTACATATATGTGGCTATAAGGTTTTAATATTGCATGAGGAGCTTTGCGTAGGGATATCTCGATTGTGCGTAGCACACGAGTGATATCCTGCCGCCAAGCTCTGAGTACAATATTGAAAATCATATGGACACAATATTTTCGTTTTTACTTTTAAATATTGTTGATTGTTCTAATTCGAGTGTATACACTAAAATATACAAAACACATTGTACAATGATTTTTTTGAGAAATGACCAAACACCTTGGTGATATCCCTCACGCCTATTTAAGGGGATTTCCAATTCTATTAATAGACGTCTCCGACTATAAATAGATTAACTAAATAACAAGTGCTATTTGTGCTGTCAAAAACGGCAACAACGGGATTCTTTGTTGATTTTTATAGATTATTTTTTATTTGGACACATTAATGCTAATTCGTTATCATTTACGTCATTTGAAACTTGCAATGTAACAAAGATGGCGTCATGGATTCAATACTTACAGTCCAAGTGGTCTCTGATTCAATTTCGGATATAAACTTTTCAAACATGTGTGAGGATGGTCCATGACCTTAAATATATAAATTAGCAAAATACTTTCATACGGACAGAAATAAGTGTGAAAGGTTTTTCTGAACTCTTTATGTGTGTAACGTCAACTTGCACCATTCCAGTTTTGAATCAGATGTCTTTGACTTCAACTAAGATCAACAACTGAACGTCCACACAGCAGATGTATTTAAATAACACAATAGATATGAATTATGGCGTTTAATAAGTTGATTGCAAAAATATTAACTCAAGAATAATAATAATAATAATAATAATAGTTTATTCAGTAAAGAGGCCAACAGGCCCAAAGATACAGAAATTCATAATTTACAATAATAAATAATAATAAAAATATAATAATTGAATTGAATCTGGATTATGATGTGGTAAATAATATTAAATTAATAATGAAATAACCAAAATGTGCTAAAGCATCTTAACTTATCAATCAGTCTTCACTTTGATCTAAATGCCATTGCCTTATCTATATACAAGGAAATATATCTCAATTGAGTTTCATCATTTATTGAACATAAAATAAAATTAGTTAACTCAAGAATGTGGTGTTTGGAGGTTTAGGTTGAATTTTTGACTTATGTCTTTGACTGTATCCCATGATGTTGATCTATACAGGGTATCGTTAAAGAAGCTTACTCATTTCGAAACACCTGATGGTACTACTCCACCACTATACAACCATTGTATTTGATTTTTCCATGTTGGATTGGATTTTTTTGTTAATGGAATTGTTTTGCTTGTATGGATTTTTATTCCCAGTTTTTAAGCAAATTTGTATCAAAACAATTTGTATTCTAAAGCTTTTACTGTGTTCAAAAATATATTTTAACAAAGACAAGGGCTATAACTTCGAAAATCCACCAAACGAGATTTTAACGCCATGTCTCATTAAAATCGATTGCGAAATAGAATTGTGATCACAAACAAAAATTATTGCATGGCAAATCTATTTGTCATGCTGTACTTTCGTTATGATGAATCAAAAAGGGTGTAGCATAATTGTATTTATCAAAAATTATTAAATGACCTGGAATCAAAAATGAATATCTAAAACTCAATTTTTGCTAAACCGGAAGTGGGCTATTGCATTAAGCCTGTAGGTTTTTTTTTTTATGAACAGATTTACCTGAAATTCACAGGACATAAACAGAATGTCAATACAAATAAAACTACACAATCAAAATTTTTCTAAAAATTCCGGTTTGGGTGTGAATAATAATAATCATGCTTGGCGACCCAATTTCAGATGTTGGCAAAAACATATATATTGTCTGTCAGACATAATAAGAATGCACTTAGAAAAACCAATCCAAACAAGAAGTTATTCATAGGCCGTCGTCTCAGAGTGACACATACTGTATTAGCAAACAAATAATTAGTCCTTCATTTTTTATCTGATTTTTATGATTTTGGTTTCTATCATAACTTTGTAACTTTATCTACAGTTTGTTGGAACCAAATTCTAAATTTCGAATTTGAATTTTTTTATTCCCAAAGTCAAAAAGCCATACCGAGTGACCTTGACCTTCGATAACCTTCAACGGTCCATAGATGTTCTCATATCGGTTGACAAATATTAACTTCCGGTTTTATAGACATTCGAAAATTGACATTTTTGACAACTTTGGACGTCTGTATCACATTCTCTAATTCTCAGATTTGATTATCTTTTCAACAAATAACATTTATCCATTAAAATATATTGATGGTTCTAACTTACATTGTAATTATCTCATATCAATATGGTTTGTATATTCAAAATGTACTAAACTTTTGGATTTCAACGATATGTGACAAGATAGGTTTAAAACAAAAAATCAATTTGTGACAATAGGCAAAAAAATAATCGATTTTTTTCAGAGAAAACAAAGGAAATTGTAGGGGGGGGGGGATTAAATGATTGACAGGTGTTAAAACGGGTTATATAATATAATATAATAATAAAACTATCGACATAATTTTTTGACATGCAGGTGTGAAGTATTTTAGGTAATAAACAAATTAATCTGGGGTCGTCCGTGCTTGGGTTGTATTATCAACTAATAATATTTTACCTAAATCATGACAGATGCCGGCAATTGTAACACATAACTTCTCAATTAGTGAAATTTCTAATTCTGGTTGTCTCAGCTCTAATTGGTTCACCATAGTCCACGCCAGATAGCCGACACTACGAAATACATTTAAAGGGACAGTCTAAATTTTGTTTAGGTCAAAAAAATTTTTTGCTCAAATTTGTGAAAACTTTACACCAAAATCTGTAACTATGTGCCCTTTAATGTATCTGAAAGTTTTAACTAAATAAATCCAGCCGTTAATTTTTGAACGCTAAAAACATGCTCAAATTTTTAACAAAACAAGGTTTTTAAGTGTGTTATGTTTTTTGGACGCTGATAGGAAACTACTGAACGGATTTGAGTAAAATATATGCCTAATTGTAGCCAGTCTAATTAAAATCAGACCCTAATTTCGTTTCGTTCGTTTTTTTTTTAAATCCGGTTTTTTAACCACTACATTAGGGTCTGAGAACGAGACGCTGTAACAGCCGTTCACGTTAACTTTGACCTAACCTTGATAAAAATGACCTAATAAACTAGTCTACAGCACTTAGGAATCCTAGAATGCACCTATTGTTCGAGAACAAAATCCCAGCGCAGGAGAGGGCAAAGATCTGATTGGTTAAAACAAAGGTCATTAAGGTTAGGTCAAAGTTAACGTGAACGACTGTTACAGCGTCTCGTTCTCAGACCCTAATGTAGTGGTTAAAAAACCGGATTTAAAAAAAACCGAACGAAACGAAATTAGGGTCTGATTTTAATTAGACTGAATTGTAGAGAAATGTCCCTCTTGTGTATTTAAAAGGTTTCAGCTAGAAATATTGAGCAATTTAAAGGGGAAACACCAAAACTAGGTCAAATTTCTTAATTAAGAATAATTACTCCCTGTTTGTAATTAACCCTTTAAAACCAAATTCAGTTTGATCAAGAAGATATAGAGATACAATAAGCATACTTTAAAAATACTCTCAGCTAGCATTTGCGATTTTTTGGATAATGGAAACTTTTTTCAAAAATGCAGAATGGTCCTTTAAGAGAACATTATATCAATTTAAATGGATACAACCTCTAAAATTGAACAATAAACAATTTTAAATCAGGAAGGAAAGTAACTATCCTTGGTCTTGTTTGTAAACATTTTCCTTCTTCCCATTTTAGTGCTGATTATCAAGACGCTTTTTTGACTTTTTTCAAAATTGAAATATAGTTTTATTGCTGCATTGGCGCTTTATGTTTACTATTTGGACCAAAGTGACGCTTTAAGAAATCAACTTGAGATGGCCTGCTGTAGATATTCCAATTGAAAGTTCCACAAAAAAAGTTGCCTGTGGTGTCGCCGACGACAAGTAGAAAAGTCATTAAATAATAAACAAATCAATGTTTCGCTGTAATTCAATCTTATATAATAGAATGGAAATTAATTCTTGATCGGTATCATAATGAGCAATATTACGACTGTACAATCGATACATTGAATAATATTTTAACAATATTCAAAGAGTTAAATAGAGCATTGTTATATGTCTTACCCAATAGAATGTTCAAATCTGTTGTGTGTTGCCCCAGGATACACATGATAAACAGAATTAAGTTGTTTTATACGGCGCAGTCTTTGAAACTGTGGTGTATCTATTATAAGCATACAAAGCGGGTGCATTTCAATAGTTCCATGAACAGGATCGTTAAATATCTGTAATAATTAAAAAATCACAATAAAGCACAAATATTAGGTAAAAAGTCGATATGATTAGAGTCAACGTAACAACGTTATTAAAACCAGATAAATGATATGAAATGAAATGAGTTTTACATCCTCCTTTCCTGCACCTGTACGGGCTAATGAAGACGGGTAAATGCAATGAAATGTGAGAGAAATTTTTAAGCATTAACCTACTCTCTTTTAGATTTCCAATTGTCGAGCGGAGGTTAACATGCACAGTTTGTAGCAAACATTTTAATGAGATTCTAAATATATTATCAGTCGATTTTATCAGTTCAACACACAGGAGAGGGCCTCGTGTACAAGGATGTAAAGATTTGATAATAAATGTTTTACCGTTTCATTTGTTTTCCTTTTCTGTCTTGGGTTTGCATCAGTTGCCATTTTCAAATTTCCTCTGAAAAGCAATATTTAATTAGAGATAGATTTTCTTTTGATATGAGCCATATAAAGTGCTAAATGTAAAAAAATATAAATTGATAAAAGAATGCTATTGTTAATTTTCCTGGAAAAGGCAAATTCGGAGAAAACGTCCCGCTTTCATTTTCGATATATTGTTTCAATATTAGCCCCTATCGTCCAGTCCCTCTTTGCCTAGTGTTTACATACAGCCAAAGAGGGACTGGGCGGGTAGTAGGGCGTTTCACACCCAGATAATTCCCGTCCGGACAATTCCCTCCCGACCAATTCATATCGGGACATTTCGCACCAGGATGATTTGCATCAGGACAACTTCCACCCGAGACATTTCACACCCGGGTACTTTGCACCCAGGACAATTCACATCCAGGAAAACTGCCACCCGGAAATTTCACACCCGGGCAATTCGCACCCATGACAATTTCTATCCATAAGAAGCGCGTTACACAATCAACAATCTACAGGGGTCCATTCCAATAAAATTCGTAAGTACAAAATCATGCGCAGTTGCCATTTACTAAGTTTTTGTATTTTTTGACAATTTTCATTAATTTTTTTCAATAAAATAGCGATGGCCATCGTAATACGCCCACTTTTATAATGGCAGCCAATTCTTCCGGGGGGTTGACAAGAGTGGAGAGTAAATGAAAGATTCTGAGAATGACATTTTCTCTTTTTACAAGAGTAAAACCATGGGTTAAAGTTTCCTGGAAAAAACAAATATGTCACTGAAATATGCATAAAACAAGGGCAACCAACGTTTAGGTTCCATCTTAAAATGATTAAGAGCAGTCACACAGTTGATGATGTTTCTGATTTTCAATAAGGTGTATCCAAAGGTCAATACAAACACCAAAAATCATAAAAATCCACCAAGAAACCAGCTCTCTATCGTGTCCAGAACTTTGAGAGTGTAACGGCTGAAAAATTAACGAGTTTTAAAGAACAAGGAGCAATAACCCATAAAATATTTTTTCGATGTTTCTGATATTCAATAGGGTTTATCCTAATGTCAATACAAACACTCATACCAAGTTTCATCAAAATCCACCAAGAAACCAGCTCTCTATGGTGTCCACAACATATTTTCAAAAGCAAGGGCAATAACGCAGATAATATTTTTCGATACGTCTGATTTTCAATAGGGTTCATCCTTAAGTGATAACAAACACTCACAGCAAGTTTCATAAAAATTCACCAAGAAACCAGCTCTCTATCGTGTCCACAACTTTGAGAGTGTAACGGCTGAAAAATTAACGTGTTTTAAAGAACAAGGGCAATAACTCATAAAATATTTTTTCGATGTTTCTAATATTCAATAGGGTTTATCCTAATGTCAATACAAACACTCATACCTAGTTTCATCAAAATCCACCAAGAAACCAGCTCTCTATGGTGTCCACAACATATTTTCAAAAGCAAGGGCAATAACCCAGGAAATATATTTCGAATCGTCTGATTTTCTATAGGGTTCATCCTTGGGTGATTACAAACACTCACAGCAAGTTTCATAAAAATCCACCAAGAAACCAGCTCTCTATAGTGTCCACAACTTTGAGAGTGTAACAGCTGAAAAATTAACGCGTTTTAAAGAACAAGGTCAATAACTCATAAAATATTTTTTCGATGTTTCTGATATTCAATAGGGTTTATCCCAATGTCAATACAAACACTCATACCAAGTTTCATCAAAATCCATCAAGAAACCAGCTCTCTATGGTGTCCACCACATATTTTCAAAAGCAAGGGCAATTACCCATGAAATACTTTTCAATTCGTCTGATTTTCAATAGGGTTTATCCTTTGGTGATAACAAACACTCACAGCAAGTTTCATCAAAATCCACCAAGAAACCAGCTCTCTATAGTGTCCACAAGAATTGTGGACAGACAGACAGACAGACAGAGAGACAGGGACGACTACAATATACGCCCACATTAATGTGTGGGCGTGGGCTTATAAAAAGGGCTTTTTAAAATTTACGTAGTAAGTTACGGACAGTCGGGACCATGTGTAAGTTACGGGGAGATTTAGTCGTAACTTACGGATACTTATAACTTACGTGGGTTTAGTGAAACACTTAAAGCGAAGGCTTCGTGCAAGGATACCCTATTATTTAATAGAACAAATTCTGATATGAGCCATATAAAGTGCTAAAAGTAAAAAAACATACTTTAAAACATGTCGGTACTCAGTTTTTCACACTGAGCTCAATTCAAAGGATTGTAAAGAGGTTTTTTAAACTGTGTATGTCTTTCGGGTCACTGATAGCATCAATTTGCGCAATTCCGATTTCCATTCCGAAGTTTGTGGTTCTTACAATTCCACTAAAACTAACATGTTTTATGATGTCTGATCTACCGGAAGCTACTATTTAGTAGGAGATCAACCTATAGGTCCCGTGACCAAAGTCTGGGAACAAAGGTTTGAAAGTGTTTTTGTGTTCCCTGGTGAATACCGAACAATTTTGACTTGGGCTGCCCCCTTGAAAATGTCAGGCATTTCCGATAGGGGTCAACAAAGGTCAAATAGGGATCAAAATTCAAATATAGTCTTAGGGTGTTGATATGCATATCAAATTACTCGTATAGTCATGAGGATTCAGAAAATATATAGTTTGTTATACCTCCGACCTTAAATAAGGGTGCTACGGTCAAAAACGTCCCAAGGTCAACGAACTTTTGACAGAGGTCAAATTTTAACATTGTCCGATTTGAATGATTTTAGTGTCTAATTATATGTTTTCTGACATGACAAATTCAACTATCTCACTCTTGGATGGTTCTGGGTAAACTGTACATTTATACAGACCCGTTCTCGGATGGTTATTGGTAAACTGTAGCCTACACTAATATAAACTGTACACCAATACAACCAACTCTCTTTGATTATTTTTCTTTTACAGACCCCCAATCCTATAAAGGATATGGCATCGAACATCAAATGCTTACCACTGAAGGAAGATATCAGGGATTCTCCCACTAAGAAATTTTTTAAAATCAAGGTTGATTCCTTGCATCTGATGCTTTTCCGAACAAAATTCTCGTTTAAAACACCAACTGCTTGAAGAGTGTTTGGAGGCACTGTATACCCAAAGACAATTTTGAAAATTTAGGCTTGTTTTCTTACATCTCAGGCTTTTCAGAATATTTTTTTCTTTGAAAACGACAAATCCTTGAAGAGTGTTTGGAATCACTGTACCCCAAGAAAATTTTGAAAATGTATGCTCGTTTCCTTGCTACTAATGCCTTTCCGATAGAATTGGTTTAAAAACCACCACCCCCCTTCTTTCTTGTTGAGAACGACCACCCGTGAAGAAAGACATTGCATACCAAGAAGATTTCCTAGTATATGATGCCTTTTCGAACGAACAGAATTTAATTGAGAACATCCACCTCTTAAATAGGGTTTGGGGAATTATACAGCAAAAAGATAAAATTTAATTTCTTTGAATATCAGTCCTTTTTCAACAGCAAGTGATTTTGACGAGTTGCACCCTAAGGAAATTTTAAGATAACCCCCCTTGCAATCACCCCCAACCCAATCAGTGAAGTTTGTAAGTTCGTCCAGAACTGTCCAAAAGTGTGTTTTGATTCATCAATACACAATTTACTGAGAACCATCCAAGAATGGGTTTGTAGAAATACATAGTTGACTTCAAACTATCCAAGTGGGTTTTTTTTTTTTAAATTAATAAACAAAATACCATTTAATAATACACAGTTAACTGAGAACTATCCGAGAGTGGATTTTTATTAATAAACATTTTAACAAAAACCAGCTGAGAGCGGGTTCGTTCATTAAGGGGTTTTTATTGTACGCAATTTACCATGCAAGAACCATCCGAGAACGGGTTTGTATTAGTATACAGTTTACCAGGAACCATCCAAGAACGGGTTTGTGTACAGTTTACCAAGAATCGTCCGAGAACGGGTTTGTATTAGTGTACAGTTTACCCAGGATCATCCGGGCCGGTTTGTATTAGTGTAGGCTACTGTTTACCAATAACCATCCAAGAAGGGTCTGTATAAGTGTAAAATTTACCCAGAACCATCCAAGAGTGAGATAGTTGAATTTGCCATGTCAGAAAACATATAATTAGACACTAAAATTATTCAAATCGAACAATGTTAAAATTTGACCTCTGTCAAAAGTTCGTTGACCTTGAGACGTTTTTGACCGTAGCGCCCTTATTTAAGGTCGGAGGTATAACAAACTATATATTTTCTGAATCCTCATGACTTTACGAGTAAATTGATAAGCATATCGACACCCTAAGACTATATTTAAATTTTGATCCCTATTTGACCTTTGTTGACCCCTACCGGAAATGCCTGACATTTTCAAGGGGGCAGCCCAAGTCAAAATTGTTCGGTATTCATCAGGGAACACAAAAACACTTTCAAACCTTTGTTCCCAGACTTTGGTCACGGGACCTATAGGTTGATCTCCTACTACATGTAATTGATTTCACTTACAAAGTTTAGAAAATCTCTTTAAAATCACTTTAAGGATTTATCTTTACTTCTACCTGGATTATCTATTAGTTGTTTAAGATCTTTTTTTGCTTTGTAATCTTAACGATATTTGATCGACACAAGAATCTTTACCTACCTTAAGTTGATCAAAGAATGCTAATGTTATCCCAGAGTGAGTCACTTTCTATGGAAAAGGCAAATTCTGAGAAAACATTCCACTTTCATTGTCGATATATATTGATTCAATATTAGCTTCCATCGTGCAGTCCCTACCCTATTTTAAGTTTTACCACGTATGGCATATATCCGTTTGAATGGCTTTTTACAATTCTCAGTATTATTATAGTGATCGATTTATAATTAGTGAGTTAATATGTGAATATGGTGACATACATACAACAAACATTCGGTAGGTGTTTTGTGAGTTTACCAAGACAATCAACCGTAACATTATTAATCAACGGCCGAGGTGAATATTACATCCCTGAGGTTGATAAATCCTATGTCAACTGAAACCAAAAGTCATGAATTGTTTTATTAAATGGCAATTGGTGTATTCGCTTTATCGTCAAATTTATTTCATTTGTGCATTTTTTTGTTTACTGTTGTCCTCTGACGTATCTCAAGTATGACTTTACATATCTTACGTTTGCAAAACCAGCTTTTATTGGTGGAAGGTTAAATCTTTATCCAATCAAAATCGCAGATCTAATTTTCGCCAAAAAAATAAATAAGGAGGTGAATATAAAATGTATTCACCTCTCGTGCATAATTTCGCGGTGAATATGATGTTCTATCGAAGGAAGCGATGCACTCTCTCGATCAATGAAAAGAGAGGGATTTTCTAGCCATTTAATAAATTGAGTTATTCCCCATATAGAAATGGACATTATTTAATAGAATAACGGAACACAATTTTATGGTATACTACTCCTTAGTTTTATTACCCCACAAGCTCACCAGAGAAATAAGGGAAGCTATTGAAATTTTTAAAGTAAACCCAGAATTGAACCGAGGCCAAGGAATCTACCTCCCTGCTATTTGGAAAGATCGATGCGTGTATTGACTAAATTAAATCTTGGCAGAGAAATTAAAAGCTGTTCAAATCGTAAGCTTTCAACAGGTTTCACCCTTTATCTTTCGTTGTTCTCTCTTTATATCTCATATTTTTGTTTTGTACTAATCATATCTTCCTTTTTAGATACCATGGCTGCTACAACCATTACTACTTACGCCGACATGGCAAGTCGACCTGCCGCTACGAACTATAATACCGTAGCGCGGAGAGACTACACCAACGTCGTGATAGTAAAACCTAGCTGGGGCAAGAATTTTGGCAACACAAAGTCAAAGGTTATAGGGGATTTCATCCGGAAAGAATGGAAGTATTCTTCTCTTCCTGAGGTGAAGGTCCTGGCCAATGGCAATGTGCGCCTTAAATTCGAGCACCTCGCTGACGCTGTCTATCTGCAAATCAGACAGTGGTATGTGGGACGAAGGTGGACTCTGCATTGTCCACCTTCAACAAGACGGAACGGGTCGTCATTTATGGCGTCCCTACCGAATACTCGAAGGGTGAATTGCTGGAGGACCTTAAACTCCACAATCACAATCACGCTGTAGAGGGTTTATATGTCTACAACCCCCGGGAGGGCAAGACCGTTAGGACTGTCCAACTTACTTTTGCCAGCGGTAAAGTCCCTAGCAGTCCTCTTCTCATTTTATATTCCAGGTACCAGCTCCATCCATACATTCCTAAAGTTCGAAGATGCCAGAAATGTCAAAAGCTGAGTCATTCGGAAAAGTTCTGCCGAAGTAAAGTCTGTTGTGAAAAATGTGGGGAAGGTCACAGCACGAAGCTGTGTAAGTCTGAGAAGATGCGCTGTGTCAATTGCCGGAGTGATAACCACTCTAGTAATTCGGCGCAGTGTCCTTCTTTCATACCTCGAAACTGTCTCGATTACGGAGATGGGTATCGAGGTATTTATAGAAAACCAAACTCCGTGTTAAAATAATACTTCCTACAAGTCATTACTTATTTTACATTCAAGTTCAGGTTTATGCAGCTGAATTTAAATGGTTTGAAGCCACGCAAGCAGCAACTAGTAAAGTTATTACATGAACAGCAGTACGATGCCGTCTTCCTTCAAGAATCCAAGCTCGGTTTGAAGAATAAAGTCCCTATCATCGAATGTTATACCCTCATCAGACAGGACAGACTTAATACTCTCACTGACCACGGTGGATGTCTTGTTATTTACGTCAGAAATGGTATAAGCTCCTCTAGAAGCACAGGCGGTATCTTTACCAACAAGTCAATAGGCAAAAAATATAATATTGAAGCTGAAAACTAAACTTATGCACATTTTCTCCTTTTCATGAAATTCACCCCTTTATTTGTATTTCACCCCCTAACATTTCAATTTCAAATGTGCATATGGACCCCGGCTGAGAAGCACTGATGTAGACAATTTATACTCATATCAATGTTTTAAAATAAAATATCTCCGAATACCGTTATATATACATGTATATAAATATTCACCAACGAAGATAAGAAAAGAAATAATATTACCTGTATGTAAGTTGTCTGTTGTCGGTCTGTGCGATAATTTACTTGTGGGTTGATTTTATATGAAATGTGAGTAGTGAGGAAGTTTTAAGTGCTGATTACACATAGGCTTGTTTCGACTATTTTCCAAACTTGATATACAGTTTTATTGCTGCATTGGCGCTTTATGTTAACTATTTGGACCTTGAACAATAACAGTTGCTTGTCAATTTACATATCACTGTACAACTGACACAATGGAAACTATTTCAACAATAAAAGTATTTTTATATTGTATATTGTGGTATATATTGCATGGAAATTCATTGTCGTAATCATTGTTATAATATCTGGCGACGAGAACAAGTAATTACCTAACGTGATTTAGACTACAAAGAAGCAAAGAATTTCCCACACATTAAATGCTTCCTCATTGATTTGGGCGTACTCAACATTTTTATTATTATCATAATATATAATATATAAAGATATAATTAAATATGAAAGGCTTGTTGAATTCGAAACAAATGAAGTCGAATGTATATGGCTTATAGTCTCGCCCGAATTTTCTAAATCTTTTATTTTATCCTTAATATATCGACCACCTAGTTCTACTGTTGAGTGGTATGCAAAGTTTGAACAAATTTTGTATGACATTTCATCGAAATATGCAACAGCTCAATTTTATCTAATGGGTGATTTTAATATTGATTTTAACTCTTCTGTGCCTAAACATTGGCAGACCATTATATCATCATTTTCTTTATCACAAATGATTACCGAACCTACAAGGACAACTGACTCTTCTGCTACCATACTAGATCATCTATATACTAATGTACCACATAATATAAAAAAAAATTAAAATACCGCCATACAGTCTAAGTGATCATTTTCCTGTTATCTTCTCAGTAAAGAATGTTCAAAATTGTAAAAATTCTAAAAAACAGACACACGCTGATTCAATATCGGCAATACAAACATTTTAAGGATTCTGACTTCATTCATGACTTGAGAAATTCGCCATTCTATGAAATAGAACAAGTAAATGACATTGAATCTGTTTTACCAGCTTTTTACGATATCATTCTTAAAGTATTGAATAAACACGCCCCTACCAAACCAGACGAGTCAATATACCTTACTCGACCCCTGTGGTTTAATGATGAAATTAAAGCTGCTAGAAAGAAGCGTGATTATTACAAAATGATTGGAAATGAAACTCAATAAAAACAATGGCGTAATAAAACTAAGAAATTAATAGATCAAGCTAAAACTGACCATGTTAAAGATATCATCGCTAATAAAAAAGACAATAAAACCATCTGGCAATATCTAAATTCTTTACAAGGAACATCTTCCCACAAACTATCGAACATCTTGACTTTAAAACTTCTGACCCTACTCAAATAACTGAACTTATGAATGAATATTTCACTAACATTACTGACTCTATAAAGCCTCCTTATAAATCACTCCAAAAACCGAATATAATTAAAAACTAGAGCTGTGAACAGCACTGAGCGTGGCCCGTGATATTTTGCCTGATAGCTGTAAGACTTTTTGAACTTCAAACCCCTAAAGTCTGGTATCCAAAATGGTCCCTGATAAATGGTGAAAATGGTCCTCAAAAAAGGTCAAAATGGTCCTTCCAAAAAGTCAAAATGGTCTCAAAATAATATTTTTATTTATGATGTTACAAATAAACAAAACATAAAGCGCTACATAATATATTTTTTGTATAATCTTTTAGAGAACTGGAACTTCAAATTATATTGTAAGTCTTAGAATGTCTTTGACTTTTATTTTTTGGCCATTTTAACCAAAGAATTGGTTGAAATCAAAGAGGAAATTCAGAGGCCATTTTGACCAAAATAGGGTCCATGGTGACTGGCCATTTTGACCAAATTTAACTTTTATGGCCATTTTGACTTTGGCAAGATTAAACATTTACTTTTTATTGCAACGGATTAGCGCCCCTCGTTTGGTCAAAATGGTCCCTGATAATGGTCAAAATGGTCATCAAAAAAGGTTAAAATGGTCTCAAAATAATATTTATATTACATAATACACAATAAATTTTTTGTATAATCTTTTTGAGAACTGGAACCGGAACTTCAAATTAATATTGTAAGTCTTAGAATGTCTTTGCTTTGATGAAAATATGAATAAGAACACAATTTATGTCTTCAAAATTTGTTGTTACTGTTGTTAGAGTGCAAGTGACCTTTTTTAGGGTTAAAATAGCTTCCAATTATTCCTTTGATTATCATCATAAAATATAAGCTACAATATATCAAAAAATCAGGGACCATTTTGACTTTTATTTTTTTGGCCATTTTGTCCTTAAAAAAGGTCATTTTAACCAAAGAATTGGTTGAAATCAAAGCATAAATACAGAGTCCATTTTGACCAAAATAGGGGCCATGGTGACCGGTCAATTTTGACCAAAATAGGGGCCATGGTGAATGGCCATTTTGACCAAATCTAACTGTTATGGTCATTTTGACTAGGGGCCATTTTGTATAGGGGATATACCCCCTTCCCCAACATTCGAACTGTGTAAACGTCAATATTTCCCTTTAAGGCTGAGTTGAAATACTGTCTTTTGTTTCAATGGATTGGAGCAGTCAGTAGCCAGTTGAATTGATGTACATGTTAATCAATTAAGTGCCGTGGGTAAGAATCACCCTCAAAATAAGAAAAAATCTGATATTATATCAAATATAGCAAACACTCGAAAAAACATGTTAATTTTTATAAAGTTAAAACAATGTGTAATGAGATTAATTTATTTTTGACCTATAATAATCTTAGCAGACGATAAAAAACAATTTGAACACTTACTTATTGCAACGGATTAGCGCAGACCCGTAAACAGTTTTAATTGCTGTCTGCTAGAGTCCAGCCCTAGAGTTAAAAGATAATGTAGTCTGACTAATTTGTTTATGACCTTTAATAACCTTAGCAGACGACAAAAAGAAAATTGGTGTGTATCTTGTAGAAAGAGTTCTGTCAATGGTAGAGAAAAAATTCGAACATGTTAATGTATCAAAAATTCACTGCTCTAAATGATTGTATGTAAAATTAATATAAGTGAAAATTTTGCAAAAAAAAAATGAGTAAATTTTTTTATACTTTTTAGAGTGTTAAAAGATTACATAATCAGATTAATCTGTTTATGACCTAAAATACTTCACACCTCCATGTGAAAAGTTCATGCCGATAGTTTTATTACTATATTATATAACCTGCTATAACCCTGTCAATCATTTTAATCCTCTCTACCCCTTTTTTTCTCAGAAAAGGGGTATTCTATGCCTATTTTCACTTTAATGGATTTTGTATTAAACTGGTCATGTCATATGTCGTTGAAAAGAGAAAATTTAGTACATACTGACTATACACACCATATTGCTATTAGATAATTGCATTGTAAGTTAGAACCCTCAGTAAAAAATATTTTGAAAACATATTTTAATGGGTTATTGTCATATATCGTTTAAAAGATAATCAAATCGGCATTACAAAATTGAAAAATTTAATTCTCTGTGTTGATTAGAGAATGCGATATAGATGTCCAAAGTTGACAAAAATGTCAATTTTCAAATGTTCATAAAACCAGAAGTTAATATTTTTCAATTAATATCAGCATACCTATGGGTAGCTGAGGTCAAGGACATCCTTCATTGGAATTTTCAAGGTCATCAAAGGTCAAGGTCACATAATATGGCCTTTTGCATTTTCAAAAAATTCAAACAAACATAACAAAATTTCAAATTCGAAATTCAAAATTCTGTTCCAACAAACTGTAGACAAGATTACAAGGTTTTGATAGACACCAAAATCATAAAAATCGGATAACAAATAGAGGACTTATTGATTTTTGGCTGAAATGTGTCGGTCTGTGACGGCAGCTTATGCATCACTTCCGGTTTGGATTTTTTATGCTAAGTGCATTCTAATTATGACTGACAGACAATATATATAGTTTTTGTCAATATCTGAAATTTATACCGGAAGTGAGGCTGCTAGGCGTGATTTTGAAAAACCGGAAGTGATAGAAAAATTTTGATTGATTAATTTTATTTCTATGGACATTCTGTACATGTCCTATACATTTCAGATCAATCGGATAATTAGCGGCTGAGTTAGAAATTTTTAGCTTTTTTGAAAATTTTGGTTTCAAATTTTTTGGACAAAAATATTTAAAAATTTAAATTTGTGTAGTCCCACCTGATACTTCTTTTTACAATGAAGATATTAAAGAAAATTTCAGCCAAATCGGTCCATAAATAAACCCTACAGACTAAGTGCAAAATAATTGCATATTATGCAATAGCCCACTCCTGATTCAGCAAAAATTGAGTTTCAGATATTCATTTTTGATTCCAGGTCATTTAATAATGTTTGGTGAATACAATTATGCTACACAATTTTCGATTTTCTCTAAAAAGTTTCCCAAAAAAAAAAAAAACTAGAATCGTGAGACGATACTGGGCAGTGCGCATCCGGTTTCGTCTATGGGTGAAAAGTGTCATTTTCAATCCATACATATAAATTGTTTCTATTCGGGACTCGGGAGTGAAAAGTAGAATAACCAATTCACGTTAGGTGAAAAATGGAATAACTAGCGTATGATCGGTAGTGAAAAGTCATCTGATTAAAAAGTAGTTGAATGGAGTTTACGTCCTATTTTTTCTGCTCCTATATGGGCTAACTGAGGACGGGCAAACGCCATACAGTGTGCAATGAGGGAAATTTTGCCAGGACGGCGGCATTAGCCTGCTCTTTTTTTCGATTTCCAACTGTCGAGGGGTCTTTAACGTGCACAGCCAATAGCACACGGGACCATGGTTTATTGTCCCATCCGAACGACTAGGCGCTTTTTCCATGTCAGCCCCTTCGACGTTCGACACTGACGGAAATCAATCCTGGACGTTCAGGTTGGCGAGCAAGCGTCTTACTCACTGAGCTACCGCGGCCCCCTTCATATCATAACATCATTACTTGATATGATATTTAAATAACATCAGAATTCTGAGTGCTAACTTTCATAAAAATTCGCAGTTCAGCTCGTAATTTATCATTTTAATACATTTAGCAAAAAATTTATATTATTATTTTTTTTAAAAACATTTTAATGGTCAACGTTTTTAGACATGCAGTTTTAAAACTTTTTTTTTAATAAATGACAGAACCAGATTTTTAGAACGAATTTTCTTCTTTTGGCATCGGATCGTTATCTTAGAAGATTTTATTTTTTCATTTTTACTAATTAATTTAAAACGTTAAAAGCGCAATTGACAATGTAAGAAAGTAAGCACTTGCAATTGTCAGTTGAGGGATAGAACTGCATTTGAACATATAGACAACAAACATTTGTCAGTTGAAGGGAGAGAACTGCATTTAAACTTACAGACAACAAACATGTAAGTTTTAATCTTATATTTTGCAAGCTAGTGGTTTTTCAGATCATTTTATATAGTTTAGTAGGATACAATTCTCCCCAAAAAATTTCATTGTTGTATTTTAGTTTTATGATATTATAAAAAAAACATTTGTTGTACATTATATCAAAACATTGACCAGTGAGAAGCGTTAAATGAAACAATACACTGTAAACAGGAGGATGATACACTGTAACAAAACAACGACAACTCTCACATGCCATCAGGTATGGGAGGATTTAATGACACTTCCTATGCGATTTTAAAAGATAATGAATGTCCATTACTAATACGCCCTGTCAGTGATGCAGGGTTAATGATATGAAGGGGGCCCCAGTGGCTTAGTGAGTCAGACGCTTGCTCGCCAACCTGAACGTCCAGGGATGAATCCCGTCAGTGATACAGGTCGGAGGGGCTGACATGGTAAGGGTGTTCAATCGTGGGTGTAAATAAACCGATGTGCTAATTGGCTGTGCACGTTAAAGATCCCTCGACAAATGGAAATTGATAATAATATCAGTCCTCAATATAGGTGCAGAAAAGCAGGACGTAAAACTCTATTCATTTCATTTCATTTTTCAAAAATTGGTCGCATTACATTATTTATTTTTTTTATGATGACCATTTTTAACATAATGCAAACAAATATTTTAAAATATATCCAAAACTAAGGAAGTTAAAATTTCAAGATTACAAGCAAATGACGTCAGAACCGGAAGTGATATAAAGATTCTAGAAATATTTTTTTGTTCAGAATCAAATTGTCTATCTACCTGTAAGTTTTTAGATCGATCGAAAACAATTCAAAAAAACACGCACAGTTTCAATGGAATATGACACAAAATTTGCAAGTTTTAAAAAGCGCAATTTTGATTCAAATATATTGTGTTATATATCATTTGAAAGAGCAGATTTAGCATAGTAAAAATGAAATAGAATTAGTGACGTATGTAAATTAGGTCACGTGACAGAGCTCTTTAAAGTTAAAAATTGAAATTTTCAAATGGCGATAAAACCGGAAGTAAACATCAGAAATCGGAAATGAATATATCATCTGATAGATCTCGTAAAGGGCAATAATTTTTGTACAGGTCAAGAGGTCATCAAAGGTTAAGGTCACTAGATATGAGCCTTGAAAGTTTCGGTCATTACTGAAATTCTTGTTCCGGAAATGTAAAGAAATTGAAATCGAAATTCAAAAATCGACAACCTACATTTTTTTTGCAATCGATTGCAGAAGTCGTAGATTTCAAAATTAAAAAAATCCGATTAACCCTCGGTTCTGAATTAAAATTTTAAGAAACATAGGTCAGTTCAAGATGGCGGCTGATCCCTTACAGCTGGAAAAAATTTCATCATTTTATTTTTTATGTTTGACCAAATCTATGATAACACAAAACATTTTTTTCAAATATCTTCAATATTCCGGAAGTTGAAATTGAAAGTTTAGAAGCAAATGACGTCAAAACCGGAAGTGATATCGAAACTTTGAAAATTGATTTTCTTTGGAAATTCATATGTCTAAGTTATTGAAAGGTTTCAGATCGATCGAAATAAAATTGCAAAAGTTAAAAAAAATCCTTTAAAAAGTGCTCCAAAAGTCAGCTAAAAAAGTCAAAATATGAATTTGTCAAAATTGCAATTTGTAGCTATTAGGTTAAACAAATGAACCAAAAAAGACCGATCACAATCTGTTGGAAATATGAGTTGAAACTGGAAAAACCCTGAAATACGACTTTTTATTATACGTCATTTCCGGTTAGGCAAAAATGCGCCATTTTACATTTAAGCAACACCGAGCAGTTAATCATCGCAGGAAATGATGTCAAGTTATGTGTGGTATGTGCAGTTTTGGCTGGGGAGCGTGACCAGAAATAGACAAAAAAAAAAAAAATAGTCAATTGCAAACCAAAGCAGTGCGTTCGACAAATCGAACGCACTGCAATAAACATAACGAAAACAAAGCGTGACAAATCGAAAGATTTGCCACGCAAAAAAATAAACATAACGGAAACAAAGCGTGACAACTCTATAAAGCCCCCTTATAAACCACTCCAAAAACCGAATATAATTAAAAACTAGAACCGTGATAACGGTACTGAGCAGTGCGCAATTTAAACATCCTTGAACGGTTGCATTTTAGTCCTGCATATAAATTAGGTCATGTGACAGAGCTGTTTATAGTTAAAAATCTCAATTTTCAATCGGCTATTAAACCGAAGTAAACATCGGAAAACACAAAGTAAAACATCATTTGATAGATTTTATCGAGGGCAATAGCTTTGGTTCAGATCAAACGCTCATCAAACGTCAAGGTCACGAGTTTTGAGCTTTGAAAGTGTTTGCTATTGCTGAATTTCTTTAACCGGAAATAGACAAAACTTTTAATCGAAATTAGGAAATCGGCTGTCACCATTTTGTTAGTAATATATTGAAGATGCCATAGACATCAACATTATGTAAATATGATGATATCCTGATCACTTATATCGATTTAAAGAAAAGTTGGTCATTTCAAGATGGTCTACTAGTTACTTCCGGGTAAAAATTTTTCTATGAATGTTATGTCATTTTATATCTTCAAAAGAATGTGTCGACTCTCTTTAAAAATCCACAATTTAGGAATCAGGTGTTTTTTCGCGCCGAAAAAGCCAAGCAGTTACTTTAGAACAATGAACAAAATTTCCAAATTAAAAAAAAAGCAAAATGATTAAAATATTTACTATTATATATCAAGAGGAGATAAAGCATAATAAGAAAATACGATTTTTTGTGACGTACGTGAATTAGGTTCAAACTGACAATTTTCATTTGGCTATAAAACAAGAAGTAAATATTGGACAACAAAAATGAATTCACCATTGGATAGATCTCATTTCGGGCAATAACTTTTGTTCGGATCATAAGGTCAACAAATGGCAAGGTCACAAGTTATGACCTTTAAAAGTGTTACAATAATTACAACTAGAATCGTGAGACGATACTGGGCAGTGCGCATCCGGTTTCGTCTATGGGTGAAAAGTGTCATTTTCAATCCATACATATAAATTGTTTGTATTTGGGAGTGAAAAGTAGAATAACCAGTTCACGTTCGGTGAAAAATGGAATAACTAGCGTATGATCGGTAGTGAAAAGTCATCTGATTAAAAAGTCGTTGTTTATATTTATGTACATTTTTATACCTGCATCACTGACGGGATTCAATCCTGGACGTTCAGGTTGGCGAGCAAGCGTCTTACTCACTGAGCTGTCACGGCCCCCTTCATATCATAACACCATTACTTGATATGATATATTAATAACATCAGATTTCTGAGTGCTAACTTACATAAAAATTCGCCGTTCAGCTCGTAATTTATCATTTTAATAAACTTAGCAAAAAATTTATATTATTGCAGTGCGTTCGATTCTTCGAACGCACTGCATTGTTTTGCAAATGACTTTTTTTTTTTTTTTTGTCTACTTCTGGTCACGCTAATTCGGTATGAAGGGAACATATCACACAATATCTCAAATTATCACCTACTAAATCTAACTGCACGGTGTTACGCGAATGTAAAATGGAGTTTTTTTGTTTAACCGGAAATGACGTATGACAGAAAAACCCATTTTAAGTTTTTTACCATTTTCACCATTGTTTTTCAACCGATTTTGATCGGAGTTTCTTTGTTACATTCGCTAATCGATTGTCCACAAGATAGGTGTTTAAAATCATCCACTTTGAAAACTTTGTCGCTGACTTTTGGAGCACCTTTTTTGACCATTTTTTCAACTTTTTCAATTTTATTTTCATCGACCTAAAAACTCGCATATGCATAGACCTTTTGATTGCAAACAATTAGCAATTTTCAAAATTTCCATATCACTTCCGGTTTTGACGTCATTCGCCCTCAAAGTTGAAATTTCAACTTCCGGAATTTTGAAGATATTCGAAAAATTCTTTTTGCAGTATGTTTGTTATGTAGACACAAAAGTATACAAATCATAAAATTTGACCCGGATGTAACAGATCAGTCGCCATCTTGAAATGGTATATTTTCATAAAACGCAAAATGGGGCCTCAGGGTGTTATGGAATTTGCATGATTGTTATGTCTATACAATCTACAGTCGACTGCGACCAAAACATGGGAAGCCGATTTTTGATTTTCAATTCTGAACTTTTCTTATTTCCGGTTAAAAATAAATCAATAATTGTCAAAACTTTCAAGGCCCATATTTTGTGACCTTGACCTTTTGTGACTTAGTGACCTGTACAAAGGTTATTGCCGTTGATTAGATGTATCCAATGACACATTGTTTTCAGATGCCCACTGGTTACTTCCGGTTTAATAGCCGTTTGAAAATTGTAATTTTAAACTTTAAACAGCCCTACCACGTGACCTAATTTACATGTGTCTTATTTTCTTTCACCGTCTTACTATGCTCTGTCTGCTCTTTCCAGTGATATACAACACAATACATATGAATAAAAATTCCGCCTTTTAAAGTTTGAAAAATTTGTGCCTATTTCCATTGAAACTGTGCGTGTTTTTTTCAAATTTTATTTCGATCGTTCTGAAAACTTACAGATAGATAGACATCCTGATATCGAACAAAAATATGTTTTCAAAATTTTTGTATCACTTCCGATTGTGACGTCATTTGCTCTTAAAGTTAAAATTTCAACTTCCGGAATTTTGAAGATATTCGAAAAATTCTTTTTGCAGTATGTTTGTTATATAGACACAGAAGTATACAAATAATAAAATTTGACCCGGATGTAACAGATCAGTCGCCATCTTGAAATGGTATATTTTCATAAAACGCAAAATGGGGCCTCATGGTGTAATGAAATGTGCATAATTAAGATGTCTATGGAATCTACAGTCAATTGCTACCAAAACATGAGATGCCGAATTTTGAATTTCAATTCTGATTCATTTTAATTTCCGGTTAAAATAAATCAGTGATTGTCAAAATTTTAAAGGCTTATATCTCGTGACCTTGACCTTCGGTGACCATGTGACCTGAAAAAATTCATTGGCATTAATGTTACCTATGCACGGATACTTTCATTTAGGTTTTCCGAAGTTTACTTCGGGTTTTATATCCATTTGAATATTGCAGTTTTTAGCTTTAAAGAGCTCTGACACGTGACCTAATTCATGTACGTCCCAAATTATTTCACAATCTAATTATGCTAAATCTACTTTTTCAATTATATACAACACAATATTTTTAAATGAAAATAGCGCCTTTTGAATTTTGAAAATTAGTTATTCCATCTGCTTGTAAAATATTAAATTCAAATTTCAGTTGAAGGGAGAGTACTACATTTTGACATAAAGCTGCGTTTGGGCGATCGTCCTCTCCCATTAACTTGCGTTTGGGCGATACGTTATCATTAATGTACTTTTTTTTACATTGTAACTGTTTAAAAGAAACATTAAGATATATTTTCTTTGAATGAATTATGTATTGATAAAATTCGATCTGTATTTCAAACTAAGAAGTATGAATACTGTGAAGTCCGTTTCTAAATTGAGATTTGGCTCTTTCATGTGTCCTTTCTTGCACTTTAGAACTTATTTACAAATCTTAGAAATTTTGTGATATGCGTTTTCCACTGATGTATATCAAACTGTGATTACGCCTTTTTTTTTAATCAGATGACTTTTCACTACCGAACATGAAATGTTTATTTCACTTTTTCACTACCGAATTCAAAATTGTGCGTTTTAAAATTTTGTACCTTCTGCATTTTAATGTAAAACAAGCTTTCTTCTGTAAACCTGACATCATGGATTGAAAGATGTCACTTTTCACCAATGGACGAAACCGGATGCGCACTGCATGGTACCATTCATGGTTCTAGTATTTTTTTTAAAAACATTTTAATGGTCAACGTTTTTAGTCATGCAGTTTTAAAACTTTTTTTTAATAAATGACAGAACCAGATTTTTAGAACGAATTTTCTTCTTTTGGCATCGGATCGTTATCTTCTATATTTAGATTTAATTTTTTCATTTTTACTACATAATTTAAAACGTGAAAAGCGCAATTGACAATATAAGAAAGTAAGCACTTGCAATTGTCAGTTGAGGGGATAGAACTGCATTTGAACAAATAGACAACAAACATTTGTCAGTTGAAGGGAGATAACTGCATTTAAACATACAGACAACAAACTGTAAGTTTTAATCTTATACTTTGCAAGTAAGTGGTTTTTTCAGATCATTTGAAAAATTCTTAATATAGTTTAGTAGGATACAATTTTCCCCCCAAAAAATCATTGTTGTATTTTAGTTTTATGATATCATAAAAAAAACATTTGTTGTACATTATATCAAAACATTGACCAGTGAGAAGCGTTAAATGAAACAATACACTGTACACAGTACACTATTAAATTGGTGATGTGCTAAGGGGATGATACATTGTAACACAACAACGTAGACTCTCACATGCCATCAGGTATAGGAGGATTTTATGACCCTTCCTATGCGATTTTAAAAGATAATGAATGTCCATTACTAATACGCCCTGTCAGTGATGCAGGGTTAATGATATGAAGGGGGCCCCGGTGACTTAGTGAGTCAGACGCTTGCTCGCCAACCTGAACGTTTAGGGATGAATCCCGTCAGTGATACAGGTCGGAGGGGCTGACATGGTAAGGGGCGTTCAATCGTGGGTGTAAATAAACCGATGTGCTTATTGGCCGTGCTTGTTAAAGATCCCTCGACAAATGGAAATTGATACTAATATCAGGCTAATGCAAATTTTTCCTCATTGCTCACTGCATGGCGTTTGCCCGTCCTTAATATAGGTGCAGAACAGCAGGACGTAAAACTCTATTCATTTCATTTCATTTTTCAAAAATTGGAAATTTTTATAATACTTCCACTGTAATATATTTTTTCCGGGTCGCATTACATGATGACCATGATGATTACATGATTACATGATGACCATTTTTAACATAATGCAAACAAATATTTTAAAATATCTCCAAAACTAAGGAAGTTAAAATTTCAAGATTACAAGCAAACGACGTCAAAACCGGAAGTGATATAAATATTCTAGAAAAATTTTTTTGTTCAGAATCAAATTGTCTATCTACCTGTAAGTTTTTAGATCGATCGAAAAAATTTCAAAGAAACACGCACAGTTTCAATGGAATTTGACACAAAATTTACTATTTTTAAAAAGCGCAATTTTGATTCAAATATATTGTGTTATATATCATTTGAAAGAGCAGATTTAGCATAGTAAAAATGAAATAGAATTAGTGACGTATGTAAATTAGGTCACGTGACAGAGCTCTTTAAAGTTAAAAATTGCAATTTTCAAATGGCGATAAATCCGGAAGTAAACACCAGAAATCGGAAATGAATATATCATCTGATAGATCTCGTCAAGGGCAATAATTTTTGTACAGGTCAAGAGGTCATCAAAGGTCAAGGTCACTAGATATGAGCCTTGAAAGTTTCGGTCATTACTGAAATTCTTGTTCCGGAAATGTAAAGAAATTGAAATCGAAATTCAAAAATCGACAACCTACATTTTTTTTGCAATCGACTGCAGAAGTCGTAGATTTCAAAATTAAAAAAATCCGATTAACCCTCGGTTCTGAATTAAAATTTTAAGAAACATAGGTCAGTTCAAGATGGCGGCTGATCCCTTACACCTGGAAACAATTTCATCATTTTATTTTTTATGTTTGACCAAATCTATGATAACACAAAACATTTTTTTCAAATATCTTCAATATTCCGGAAGTTGAAATTGAAAGTTTAGAAGCAAATGACGTCAAAACCGGAAGTGATATCGAAACTTTAAAAATTGATTTTCTTTGGAAATTCATATGTCTATGTTATTGAAAGGTTTCAGATCGATCGAAATAAAATTGCAAAAGTTAAAAAAAATCCTTTAAAAAGTGCTCCAAAAGTCAGCTACAAAAGTCAAAATATGAATTTTTCAAAATTGCAATTTGTAGCTATTGGGTTAAACAAATGAACTGAAAGAGACCGATCACAATCTGTTGGAAAAAGGAGTTGAAAATGGAAAAACCCTGAAATACGACTTTTTAATATACGTCATTTCCGGTTAGGCAAAAATGCGCCATTTTACATTTAAGCAACACCGAGCAGTTAATCATCGCAGGAAATGATGTCAAGTTATGTGTGGTATGTGCAGTTTTGGCTGGGGAGCGTGACCAGAAATAGACAAAAAAAAAATAGTCAATTGCAAACCAAAGCGTTCGACAAATCGAACGCACTGCAATAAATAGACAAACACCATAATCGAAATTAGCAATTCAGTTGCCCTCATTTTGTTGGCAATAGATTGAAAATGCCATAAACATCAAAATTATATAAATCGGATGTTGATTTAAAGAAAACATGTTCATTTCAAGATGGTGGCCAACGTGTTACTTCCGGTTACGATTTTGTCATATTTTTTTTCTTTGTTAGTCATGTTCTTTCATATCTTAAGAAGAAATTGTTACCTATCTTATGAAATCCGTAATTCAGATAACACGTGTTTTTTTTTCAGCCAAAAAAACACGCAGAGTTACTATAGAACAAAGAACAAAATTCCAAATAGCAATTTTGATCAAAATATCAAGTTTTATATATCAATGGAAATAGGAGATAAAGCGTAATAAGAAAAGAAGATATTTTGTGACGTGACGTCACGTGACAGAGCTGTTCAAACTAACAATTTTTAAATGGCTTTAAAACCGGAAGTAAATATTAGACAACAAAAATGAATACACCGTTGGGTAGATCTCATCATGGGCAATAACTTTTGTTCAGGTCATAAGGTCACCCAAATCCAAGGTAACGTGTAATGAGTTTTGAAAATTTTGGCCATTTCTGAATATCTTTTACCGGAAATAGGCAAACATCATAATCGAAATTAGCAAATTGGCTGTCATCATTTTATTGGCCATAGATTGAAAATGCCCTAGACATCAATACTATACAAATCGGATGATACCCTGTTCACTTCTCTCGATTTAAAGAAAACATGTTCATTTCAAGATGGTGGCCAGCGTGTTACTTCCGGTTACGATTTTATCATATTTTTTTCTTTGTTAGTCATGTTCTTCCATATCTTAAGAAGAAATTGTTACCTATCTTATGAAATACGTAATTCAGATAACACGTGTTTTTTCCCGCCAGAAAAACATGCATAGTTACTATAGAACAAAAAACAAAATTCGAAAAGCAATTTTGATCGAAATATCTAGTGTTATACATTTTTGGAAACAGGAGATAAAGCGTGATAATAATAAAAGATAATTTGTGACGTACATGAATTAGGTCACGTGACAGAGCTGTTTAAAGTCAAAACTCGACATTTTCAAATGGCTATAAAACCGAAAGTAGACATCGGACAGAAAAAATGAATACATCAGTTGATAGATCTCATCATGGGCAATGACTTTTGTTCAGGTCACAAGGTCACTCAATGTCAAGGTCACAAGATATGAGCCTTAAAAGTTTTGACTATTTCTGAAAATTTTAAACCGGAAATAAAAATAAATTCTGAATCGAAATTCAAAAATCGGCTTCCCATGTTTTGTTAGCAATCGACTGTAGATTCCATAGACATCATTTTTATTCAAATCGAATGATTCCCTGATTCTGAATTTCGATTTAAAGAAAAATCGGTCATTTCAAGATGGCGACTGATATGAAATATCTGGGTCAGATTTTTTCATTCCATATTTAGTCAATGGTTATTTCTAGCACATCGCATAAAGATTTTTTTGAATATCTTAATTATTCCGGAAGTTGAAATTTCAACTTTACAAGCGAATGACGTCAAAACCGGAAGCGATATAAAAATTTTGAAAATACCATTTAGTTAGAAATTAAAATGTTTATGCACCTGTAAGTTTTCAAATTGATCGAAATAAAATTGCAAAAGTTAAAAAAAACGGTTAAAAAAGTGCCCCAAAAAGTCAGCAACGAATGTCTAAAAGTGCATTTTTGTTGAAAGCTATTATGTAGACATTAGAATAATGAAATAAACAAAAAAAATTCTATCAAAATCGGTTGAAAAACAGAGGTAAAAATTGTAAAAAACATTAAATGGGTTTTTCTCTCATATGTCATTTCCAGTTGGACAAAAAACCGCCATTTTACATTCACCCAACACCGAGCAGTTAGTGATTGTAGGAAAACATGTGAGATAATGTGTGGCATGCTCCCTTCATACCGAATTAGCGTGACCAGAAGTAGACAAAAAAAAAACTAGAACCATGAATGGTACCATGCAGTGCGCATCCGGTTTCGTCCATTGGTGAAAAGTGACATCTTTCAATCCATGTTGTCAGGTTTACAGAAGAAAGCAAGTTTTAAAACGCACAATTGTGAATTCGGTAGTGAAAAGTTGAATAACCAGTTCACACACGGTAGTCAAAGGTGAAATAAACATTTCATGCTCGGTAGTGAAAAGTAATCTGATTAAAAAAAGGCGTAATCAAAGTTTGATATACATCAGTGGAAAACGCATATCACAAAATTTCTAAGATTTGTAAAAAAGTTCTAAAGTGCAAAAAGGACACAATATGGAAGAGCCAAATCTCAATTTAGAAACGGACTGCAAAGCATTCAGACTTCGTAGTTTGAAATACAGATCGAAATTTATCAATCCATAATTCGTTCAAAGAAAATATATATTAATGTTTCTTTTAAAACTGTTACAATGTAAAAAAGTACATTTATGATATACGTATCGCCCAAACGCAAGTTAATGGCAGAGGGTGATCGCCCAAACGCAGCTTTATGTCAAAATGTAGTACCCTCCCTTCAACTGAAATTTGAATTTAATATTTTACAAGCAGATGGAATAACTAATTTTCAAAATTCAAAAGGCACTATTTTCATTTAAAAATATTGTGTTGTATATAATTGAAAAAGTAGATTTAGCATAATTAGATTGTGAAAGAATTTGTGACGTACTTGAATTAGGTCACGTGTCAGAGCTCTTTAAAGTTAAAAACTGCAATTTTCAAATGGATATAAAACCGGAAGTAAACATCGGAAAACCTAAATGAAAGTATCCGTTCATAGGTATCGTCAATGGCAATGAATTTGTTTCAGGTCACTTGGTCACCAGAGGTCAAGGTCACGAGATATGAGCCTTTAAAATTTTGACAATTACTGATTTATCTTAACCGGAAATTAACATAAATCAAAATTGAAATTCAAAAATCGGCTTCTCATGTTTTGGTAGCAATCGACTGTAGATTCCAAAGACATCAGAATTATGCAAATTCCATTATACCCTGAGGCCCCATTTTGCGTTTTATGAAAATATACTATTTCAAGATGGCGACTGATCTGTTACATCCGGGTCAAATTGTATTATTTGTATACTTTTGTGTCTGTATTACAAACATACTGCAAAAAGAATTTTTCGAATATCTTTAAAATTCCGGAAGTTGAAATTTTAACTTTAAGAGCAAATGACGTCAGAACCGGAAGTGATACTAAATTTTTGAAAACATATTTTTGTTCGCCATCAAAATGTCTATCTATCCGTAAGTTTTCAGAACGATCGAAATAAAATTTGAAAAAAATACGCATAGTTTCAATGGAAATTGGCACAAATTTTTCAAACTTTAAAAGGCGGAATTTTTATTCAAATATATTGTGTTGTATATCATTGGAAAGAGCAGACAGAGCATAGTAAGATGGTGAAAGAAAATAAGACATATGTAAATTAGGTCACGTGGTAGAGCTGTTTAAAGTTAAAAATGGCAATTTTCAAACGGCTATAAAACCGGAAGTAAACCTTGGGCATCTGAAAACAATATGTCAATGGATACATCTCCTCAAGGGCAATAATTTTTGTACAGGTCATTAGGTCAAGAAAGGTCAAGGTCACGAAATATGGGCCTTGAAAGTTTTGACAATTACTGACTTATTTTTACCGGAAATTAGAAAAATTCAGAATTAAAATTCAAAAATCCGCTTCCCATGTTTTGGTCGCAGTCGACTGTAGATTGCATAGACATTATAGTTATGCAAATTCCATAACACCCTGAGGCCCCATTTTGCGTTTTATGAAAATATACCATTTCAAGATGGCGACTGATCTGTTACATCCGGGTCAAATTTTATGATTTGTATACTTTTGTGTCTACATAACAAACATACTGCAAAAAGAATTTTTCGAACATCTTCAAAATTCCGGAAGTTGAAATTTCAACTTTGAGAGCGAATGACGTCAAAACCGGAAGTGATATCGAAATTTTGAAAATTGCTAATTGTTTGCAATCAAAATGTCTATATATATGTAAGTTTTCAGGTTGATCAACATAAAATCGCAAAAGTTTAAAAAGTGGTCCAGAAAAGGTGCTCCAAAAGTCAGCAAGATTTTTCTCAAAATGATATTGTTAAACTTTTGTCTCGTGGAGAATCGATTAGAGAAATAAGCAAAGTCAGCCCGATCGAAATCGGTTGAAAAATAAAGGAGATAATGGCCAAAACATCAAAACCCATATGTTCTCATACCTCATTTCCGGTTGGTAGGGCATGCACCATTTTACATTTAAACAATACCGAGCAGTAGATTATCGTGGGAAATCTTGAGAGATTATGTGTGGCATGTGTAGTTTTGCCTGCGCGCTCTGACCAGAAAGTGAAAAAAAAAAAAAAAAAAAAAAAAAAAAAAAGTCATTTGCAAAACAAAGCAAAAAAAAAAAGTCATTATGAAAACAAAGCAGTGCGTTCGCTAGAACGCACTGCAATTACGTCAATAACAAAGTACCGGATGATGTTTTATTTGACCTACCTTTTATTTCAGTTACTGAAGTTTTAAGATATCTCAAAAACCTTGAACCACAAAAGGCAACAGGTTTGGATAATCTTGGCCCTAAAATTTTAAAAATGTCAGCTGAAGTTATTTCAAGTTCACTTACACATATCATTAATTTGTGTGTAAATAAATGTATATTCCCAGATCAACTTAAAGAAGCTAAAATAGTACCAATATATAAAAAGGGTGCCAAAGAAAATATTTCAAATTATAGACCAATCTGCATTTTATCAACTATTTCTAAAATTTTTGAAAAGCATATATCTGTAAATATTAAATCTTTCTTTAATAATTTCAATTTATTTTATGTTAACCAATCTGGTTTCAGGGAACACCATTCTTGCTCTACAGCGCTTATTCGAATAACTGACCAATGGCTTAAAGCCTTAGATCACAGAAAATTAACAGGTGATGTTTACCTAGATTTTAGTAAGGCTTTTGATCTTATTGACCACCGACTTCTCCTTGATAAACTTAGATAAATTTCATCCAAATTTGTTACATTTAATCAAATCTTATTTATCGAATCGAAACCAAAAGGTTTGCCTTGGAAATTATCAATCCATACATCGGACATTAAAATGCGGTGTTCCTCAAGGATCCATCCTTGGACCTCTCTTATTTCTCATTTTCATAAATGATCTTCCATTTTTTACTTTTTCTGATAAAAAACTTGAATGTTTTCAAAGTTGTCTGCAGGAAGATTTAGACATTATCAGCCATTGGTGCTATGATAATGGTATGGTTATCAACACCAATAAAACTAAAAGTATGTTGATAAAACCTAAAAGACACAATGATAAATACCTATCTCTTTCTATTCGTGACCAGATACTGGACAACGTCTCTGAAGCTACTTTACTTGGAATTACGATAGATGATCACTTAGACTGGGGAAATCATATTTCTAAGCTTCATTCACATGTTGCATCAAAAATATATCTCTTGAATAGAATTAAACCGAATTTACCGATAGAAACCCGAGTTTTATTCTATAATGCTTATATATTGCCTCATTTAGACTATTGTAATATTGTGTGGGGTAATGCTTTTCAGAATAAACTTTACTTTCTATTTAAATTACAAAAACGTGCAGCGCGGAGTATCCTTGACACGAAATATGATACAAGATCGGCAGACTTGTTTTCTAAATTAAATTGGCTAACTCTTGAACAACGAATTAAATACAACACTTGGATACTGACTTACAAAATTATGAATGGAAAATGTCCACAATACTTCCAAAATTACCTTTGTTTACAATCTTCAATTTCAACAACAACTCTCTGTCTACGTTCGGAAACAAAAAATTCATTACATCTCCAAAAATGTCGTACTGAGGCCACGAGAAAAACATTTAAATACAAGGCTAGTTTACTCTGGAATTCACTACCACAGGTACTCAAAGTATAGGAAGTTTTAAAACAGGACTGAAAAGGGAGTTACAATCTTAATATGTTTTCATCTTAATGATTTTTAATATTTTTTCTTCCCATTTAATATACTTGTGTGAATATACCTCATATTCATTTTGTTTTCATGTATTAATCACATAATCTTTTATTCATTTATTACCCTTCATATATCCTTGTACATCATAATATTCTTATGTACTTCTCTTATAACATTATCTTTTTGTAAATATGTTTTTCTAGTTTTATATGTAGAAAAATCCCAGGGAAGATTGCCGTGTGCAACTGGGTATCTAATAAAGTTATTATTATTATTATTATTAATATAACATTTATGATCAGTTGCGTCCCTTGAATTTATGAAAATTTATCGTCAAGTATCAATTTTTTTATTTGGCGGTCTTTCATGTTCTTGTTTTGTAGTTGTTTCGTGTATGTGTAACAGCTAGGACGAGTGACGCGCCAGACAGGATATTCTTACTCTTCTTGACACCTGATACCACCTTTCATTATGAAATACTTATTCATGTATGATTGATATAATTCCTCGTGTACGTTCTTCTAGCTTGAGAACGTGTGCTATGGGTTTTTTATCAGGTGGTCTTTACGGGCAACGATATTGTCAACAGGCAACTTCTATCATAACTAACTACCATGTACCATGTATCTACTTTAATTGCCGTAAAAACTGAAAATACAATAACAAAGGTCTTACACAATATCAACATGTATTATAATAACCTTGTAGGCCCCAGAAGGCACACTAAATTTAATAGGTGGGGGAAACATTATTTCATAGGTTGAGTTACCTCCCCATACGAAACTTCGCATCTTTCCTAGCTCCGTATGTGTCACAGATAAAGACACGAACCTAATCACCAGCCATGACGCCAACGATATTCGTTGAACGATAAAGTATGCATCAAATTTAATATTAAAACGTCTATAGGATATCAATAAGTTCTTAAATGCTAAAAATATTCCCAAATTTAACAGTGTGTATTTACTGAAGAAGTTGCAGTACAGAACTCTTTTTAATAGCGGAGGCGTTTTTGAGTTACGAGACTAGAAACCGGAAAGACGATTAAAGACATTTCGCACCATTATTAGTTGTTTCGACCTCATTAACATTAGTCTGCTTAAATTTTTATTCTTTTTCACTTAGTATGGATCAAATAAAATACATTCTCTTCATTGTGTTTGTATAAATTGAGTTTGAGTGGTGTGGAATCCATCTTGGGACATTTGGTTTGTTTACATGAAGTCGTTTCGTCTCATTTATGGTCCCCGAGAGAAAAATTTCTACGCGTGAACTATTTAAAACATGGTTGGTCAATAGGTCAGACTAATATCTCCGATAGGTAGAATTTCTCTGTTGATCAGAATGTTACCTCCCTTGTCTATGGCTTACAGCAGCTACGATAAAAGGCACGAATTTGGGTCGACACCGCCTGAATACAACATTCAGCGTGGAGTCTTATAGGACCATAAAATAATAATGTGCAGCAAAACAACACATACAAATACACTCTAATACTATGCAAATATAATTCAATGATTTCTAGTTACCTAGTTCCCCGATTACTTGACCAAACGAAGATAACTAAAGCAAAATATCACGCTGCTTCTAAAACGGTGTAACTTTTCTTTGTACCAAGTTGCGCATAAAATACAGATTTTGGATTAAGATGTAGCATAAAATATAGACTCAAACAATAAAAGTAAACATGTCTAAAACTTGAAATAACAATTAAACGCAGGCGTAACACCTCGTGTGAAAAGTTAATAAGCTGTTACCTATGTTTCGTCCAAATGGCGTGTTTGAAGTGTTGAATATAATTTACATATTAACTTTATATTTACATTGATTAATTCATTAGGATCCTTTAATCATTTTAATTAATTTTTAATGAAAGGTTGAGAGCATTCCGTACATTTTAAATGTTACAAAGTTTTACATCAGTTGAAGGGTATATTTATTTAGTGTGAGGCGTCGGTTCCGATTGAAATGTTAAAGGGGACCAGTCTTCATTTTTATTGGTTGATTTGGGTCTTGAATATATTTAAGTATCCTTCAGAAGCACTAGAAATGCATGAAAATTGCTTATTTCCTTCAAATATACCTTAAATTAGACATTTCTCCTTCTAATTCTATAGATGACTTTTCTATATATTGCATAGTATCGCTAATGTGTAGTAGGGCATTATAACTTTCAAATGCTAATAATTATGGATGCACATGGATTTGAAGGCTCAAATTTCAATGGTGAGTTGTGATAACCAGTACTAAATTGCTGAGCTAAAAAATCCCTGTTTCTGAGACTTATCCAAATCGACCCGCGAAAATGAAGCCTGTGCCCCTTTAAACCGTACAAAGACATTGAAACTTAACAATATAGAATATAATGGACTTTGTGATTTTGTATGACAGTAGTTTTTTTTTTTTTTTACAAAAGGGAACATATATATTTAGTAACAGGTTTTATTATATCATAATATATTCTCCGAAAATTGAAATGATTTTTACAAAATTCAACATGTTCCCACATGCATTATACAAAAGACTTAAACTTTTCTTTCCGTTACTTTCAATTTTCTACCCCTATCTGTTGCCCTGGGTGATCGAGTAAACACATTCATTGACTGATTGTATACTGTGAAGCTTATCTTTTCGAAGCAAATTTTGCTTTTGGAATTCTTACAGGTATAGGTTATTACTTTTTTATACTAAGTCAGAGATCTGAATTTGGCTAGATAATACCGTACTATCTTGTTTTTAAAATATCTGGTAGATTACTTGATAATGTCGTGTCCAACTAGCTAGTAGATTACTTGATATTATCGTGTCCAACTAGCTATTAGGTTACTTGATACTATCGTGTCCAACTAGCTAGTAGATTACTTGATACTATCGTGTCCAACTAGCTATTAGGTTACTTGATAATATCGTATCCAACTAGCTATTAGGTTACTTGATACTATCGTGTCCAACTAGCTAGTAGATAACTTGATACTATCGTGTCCAACTAGCTAGTAGGTTACTTGATGCTATCGTGTCCAACTAGCTAGTAGATAACCTGATATTATCGTGTCCAACTAGCTAGTAGATTACTTGATATTATCGTGTCTAACTAGCTATTAGGTTACTTGAAACTATCGTGTCCAACTAGCTAGTAGGTTACTTGATATTATCGTATCCAACTAGCTATTAGGTTACTTGAAACTATCGTGTCCAACTAGCTATTAGGTTACTTGATACTATCGTGTCCAACTAGCTAGTAGATTACTTGATATTATCGTGTCTAACTAGCTATTAGGTTACTTGATGCTATCGTGTCCAACTAGCTATTAGGTTACTTGATACTATCGTGTCAAACTAGCTATTAGGTTACTTGATGCTATCGTGTCCAACTAGCTATTAGGTTACTTGAAACTATCGTGTCCAACTAGCTAGTAAATTACTTGATATTATCGTGTCCAACTAGCTAGTAAATTACTTGATATTATCGTGTCCAACTAGCTAGTAGATTACTTGATATTATCGTGTCCAACTAGCTAGTAGATAACTTGATACTATCGTGTCCAACTAGCTAGTAGATTACTTGATACTATCGGGTCCAACTAGCCAGTAGATTACTTGGTACTATCGTGTCTAACTAGCTAGTAGGTTACTTGATACTATCGTGTCCAACTAGCTAGTAGATTACTTGATACTATCGTGTCCAACTAGCTAGTAGATTACTTGATATTATCGTGTCCAACCAGCTAGTAGATTACTTGATATTATCGTGTCCAACCAGCTAGTAGATTACTTGATAATGTCGTATCAAACTAGCTAGTAGATTACTTGATATTATCGTGTCCAATTAGCTAGTAGATAACTTGAAACTATCGTGTCCAATTAGCTAGTAGATTACTTGATACTATCGTGTCCAACTAGCCAGTAGATTACTTGATACTATCGTGTCCAACTAGCTAGTAGATTACTGTATACTATCGTGTCTAACTAGCTAGTAGATCACTTGATGCTATCGTGTCCAACTAGCTAGTAGATAACTTGATACTATCGTGTCCAACTAGCCAGTAGATTACTTGAAACTATCGTGTCCAACTAGCTATTAGGTTACTTGATACTATCATGTCCAACTAGCTAGTAGATAACTTGATATTATCGTGTCCAACTAGCTAGTAGATTACTTGATGCTATCGTGTCCAACTAGCTAGTAGATCACTTGATATTATCGTATCCAACTAGCTAGTAGATTACTTGATATTATCGTGTCCAACTAGCTAGTAGATTACTTGATATTATCGTGTCTAACTAGCTAGTAGATCACTTGATGCTATCGTGTCCAACTAGCTAGTAGATTACTTGATATTATCGTATCCAACTAGCTAGTAGATTACTTGATACTATCGTGTCCAACTAGCTAGTAGATTACTTGATAATATCGTATCCAACTAGCTATTAGGTTACTTGATGCTATCGTGTCCAACTAGCCAGTAGATAACTTGATACTATCGTATCCAACTAGCTATTAGGTTACTTGATGCTATCGTGTCCAACTAGCTAGTAGATAACTTGATACTATCGTATCCAACTAGCTATTAGGTTACTTGATGCTATCGTGTCCAACTAGCTAGTAGATAACTTGATACTATCGTATCCAACTAGCTATTAGGTTACTTGATGCTATCGTGTCCAACTAGCTAGTAGATAACTTGATACTATCGTATCCAACTAGCTAGTAGATTACTTGATACTATCGTGTCCAACTAGCCAGTAGATTACTTGAAACTATCGTGTCCAACTAGCTAGTAGGTTACTTGATATTATCGTATCCAACTAGCTATTAGGTTACTTGACGCTATCGTGTCCAACTAGCTAGTAGATAACTTGATACTATCGTATCCAACTAGCTATTAGGTTACTTGATGCTATCGTGTCCAACTAGCTAGTAGATAACTTGATAATATCGTATCCAACTAGCTATTAGGTTACTTGATGCTATCGTGTCCAACTAGCCAGTAGATAACTTGATACTATCGTATCCAACTAGCTAGTAGGTTACTTGATACTATCGTGTCCAACTAGCTAGTAGATAACTTGATACTATCGTATCCAACTAGCTATTAGGTTACTTGATGCTATCGTGTCCAACTAGCTAGTAGATAACTTGATATTATCGTGTCTAACTAGCTTACTTGATACTATTATAAACAAGTTGTTTAGTTATTATTAACAAGCTAGTTTGTTGACGTGTATTTATTAACTGGAACTGGAAACACGTTGGTTGAAGAACTGGAGACTTGACTAAATATATATTCACACTTTATTGTACATCTATGTAACTGTTCTAACATCCACTAATTTACATTCACTTAACTATTTACATTTGACTAAACTATTACTAAACTATTACATTCACTAAACTAATAACCTATAGGAACATTGAAGACATCACCACAGATAGATTCTTCTTTTCCAAAACGGCCTTGCATCGTCTATTGCCTACCAAGGAATGTGTGTCCTAACTGATTTGTTACTGATATTTGTATGGTTGATTCCTTTGTTCCTAAACTAAAACCAGATGCTTAATGACTCCTTTATCTTAATTTAAACCTATCTACTGACATTTGAATAGACCTTTGTTCCTAACTCTCTTTATAACTACCCATGTGACACTTATTAAAGCTCTTGAAATAATAATTAAGATTAGCTACGTAAGATTAAGAAATGCCCCTTTGTCACTGCAGACCACATTGTTCTCATTAACACTAACTTTCTAACACGTATTTTGATTGTAAATATAGCTTCACTACACAAGTTTCCCCCCAATTGTAGCAAAATACATGAATATGATTTTCTTGAAACAGCTCCCCAATGCAAAAAATAAATATAATCCTAAGAGTGAAAAAAATAACAAGTAATAATACATAAACAAAACATGACCAAACACAAATGAAAATTGATGTACTGCATATGCAAACAAAAGAAAAAGAGTTCATAAATGTCATTAATTTGTCCGATTTTTAAACACAAAAGCACACATGATGATATCCGCTATCCACTTATTTTAGCTATGTCCTATGAATCAATCTTCTTCTGGATCAACTGTTTTCCATTTTACTGAGACACTAATACGTTACACATCACAAAAACACACTGCGAGTACCTGAAAGTATAAAAATTGAAGCGCAGTAACTAAAAACTATTTACACAAAACGAAAAATACGATATAATATACAACCGTAAATCTATTAATAACTAGCCATATCTATCTCAAAAATTTAACTACACAATGAAGTCAACTGATATGAGCGGGGAAAAAATGGGCCGTTGGTAATCAACTTTTTATAAGTAATCTTAATACACACCGAATCCTACGATAAGGCTGTGCAAAAGTACTTATGCAAGTAAACATAACTTCCAGGTAGGCCAAGTTGAACACATAGAACAAATGGCTGTAAATATACCGTATATTATTTTATTTCTCTACCCTGTAGAGTCAGCTTATTTCTCTACCCTGTAGAGTTTACAACATTTATAGCGACATATCTATACTATAAAATGAGTCGTCGGAACCTGAGCTATCATTGTCAGTGGGAGGATCACAAATATATCGCTCACTATAGTTTGACTTTGCCTGCAAACCTAAAGCATGTCGAACTCGGGCTAAGGGCATGTCATCTTCAGAATCGAAATCCGAATCTGAATCAACTGAATTCTCTAAGGACACAGGAGGATTAACAGCCTTCGCATTAATTTTAGGTCGAGGTATAGTTCTAGTGGCACGGATAGGTTGTTGCCTATGACCTTGATTGTCAACATTCTGCACTTTGTTCAGAATGTGTTTGGGGTCACCACGCTCTTCGTCCCAACAAATATTTGGATTCGCTAAGCGTAAATGTTCCACATGAACCTTTTTAGTATTTCCGGTTAACTGGTGCTTTATTCGAAAATTGACCGGAGAGAACTGTTCGATTATTCGATAATATGGTTTCCAATGCGTTGTTAATTTACGTGAATGGTCTAATTTAGTTGTAGGATCATAAAAATAAACGGGATCTCCTACTTCAAATTTAGTTTGCTTGCATTTAGCGTTAAAATATTCCCGGTTCTTGCGTCTACTTTCTTCTAAATTGTCTTTGACATCGACGTAAGCTTCATGTAAGCGAGAAAGTGTTGTCGGAACATAGTCTTCTCCAAAATATTTAAGTTTAGGACATAAAAGGGTATCCATCGGTAAGCATATGTCTCTACCGAAATTAAGAAAAAATGGGGAATATTTGGCACTACCATGAACAGATGATCTATATGCCATGCATATGCCAGGAAGATAATCATCCCAGTCTCGTTGATCATCTCGAATTAATTTGGCCAAACTATTGTTTAAAAATCCGTGAATATTTTCAGTCTTTCCATTTGAAGCAGGGTGATAACTACTGGTTTTGATATGATTAATATTCATTTGTTTGGTTAACTGTTTTAACACATTGGAGTTATATTCCATACCACGATCACTTATCATTAATTTTGGACACCCATAACGAGGAATAATTTCTGTTAATAACACCTTTGCAACTAATTCTGTAGTCTTATTAGGTAAAGCAAACAATTCAACCCATGAACTAAAATGATCGACGATAGATAAAATATATTTATTGCCATTATCTGACTCTGGTAATGGTCCTACATGATCAATTCCGATGATTTCAAAAGGGTATTCCGGTTTAGGCATTTCCTGAATTTCAGCTCGCTGCTTTTTCAACTTCCGAGTGGTACATTTCACACAAGTCTGAATGAAAGTGACGACATCTTTGTACATATTTTTCCAAAAATATCTACTTCTTACTTTATCATAAAGCTTATCAATTCCGGTATGAGATCCAAAAGGTGATTCGTGAAAATCTTGTAAAATTTTTACTTTGAAAAAATCAGGGATTACTAATTGAAGACGTTGGGTTTTATCGTTTTGAACTGGCCGAGATATGTGATAAACAACACCGGACATAAGAACATAATCATCTAAGGATTTGTCGTCAGTTCCAGATTCCAAAGCTTTTCTCAATTTGCGTATGTCTTTGTCTTCCGATTGAATTTTTCGGGGAAATGTCAATTCTAGTCTGGCTGTACGTTCGTCATGCTCATCGTCTGAGTCAAAGTCTGAATCTTGTTGGGTAAAATCAGCAGGCAATTCGTCATGTGAAGGATTGTCTGTGTCAATTACTAATAAGTCTTTGTCCACTTGTGCATTATGGTTTTTGGAACGAATGCGAGACAAAAAATCAGCTTGGCAGTTTTTAGATCCTGGCATATATTTGATCTCACACTGCATTTCTTCAAGCATAATACTCCATCGTTGAATACGTGGGTTTTATTTTCTGCAGTAAATAGAGCTTTTAAGGGTTTATGGTCAGTATAAATCGTAAAATCAACACCAACTAAGTAATGACGTAACTTATTAATGCAATATACTATGCCTAGTCCTTCTCGTTCGATAGTTGGATAACGTAATTGGGAGGTATTAAGTTGATGCGAAACATATTGAATAACTCTTTCACCTTCAGGAAATTCTTGAGTTAATACACCACCCACTGCGTATTTGGACGCATCTGTGTATAACTTGTAAGGTTTTGTTAGGTCAGGATAAGCTAGTATAGGGGCTGATATTAGTTTCTCTTTTAAAGTTTTAAAACTAGTCTCTACTTCCGGTGTCCATGAAAATTGTGCATTTTTCTTTGTCAAATTAATTAGTGGGTGGGCAATTTCAGAAAAATGGGGAATAAACTTCCGGTAATATGATGCCATTCCTATAAAAGATCGAATTTGTTTAACATTTTTAGGTGCTAACATGTCTTTTATAGCACTAACCTTTTCTGGGTTGGGTCGAATACCATCCTTAGAAATGATATGACCGAGATATTTCACTTCCGGTTTTAAAAAACAACATTTAGAGGGTTTTAGTTTTAGACCGGCCTTGCGCAATCTATTAAAAACTTCCTCTAAGTGCTGTAAGTGTTCCTCAAACGTTTTAGAATGGATAATTATATCATCAATGAAAACTTTAACATACTTCGATAATAGACCGTTCATTATCTTATCCATTGCATTTTGAAAGACTGCCCGGCTATTGCATAATCCGAAAGGTAACCGATTGAATTCGAATAAACCTTTAAAACTAGCGAATGCTGTTTTATGCTTGGAATGTTCGTCCATTTCCAACTGCCAGAAACCATTCTTTAAATCAAGGCATGTAAAGAATTTACAATCACCTAAAGAGGAAATTAAGTCATCCATGTTTGGAAGTGGGTACGAGTTCTTAGTCAATTGCATATTCAACTTCCGGTAATCAATACAAAATCGGTACGTTTTATCGGGTTTGGGTATTAAAACAATTGGCGAGGAATATTCACTAGTGCTTGGACGAATTATGCCTGCTTTTAACATATCATCAATTTGTTTATCCACTAAAGGTTTTTGTAGTAACGGAATACGATAAGGTCTTAAACGGACTGGTGGGTGTTGTCCTGTTTCCAACTTAACCTTAACAATATCGCACTTCCCAAGTGACAGGTCATTAGCGGCAAAAATATCAGCATGTTGTCTCAAGAACGAGGTTAAATGATAACGTGCACCCGGTTCAATGTGTTCCAATTGTTTGCAATCAAAGACTGTTGAAAAATCTGACGTCAGAGGGCGTTCTTCTTTCTTAATGGAACAAAGAGATGACACGTGATCGTTAACAATGGTGTTAGGTAAAATTACTTCAGCTACAGCTAGTATCTGTTTATGATTAATTCGAAATGAGCTTCCGGTTTCATTAATTAATTCAACATGAACACTTGTTTTTGTAGGACAATGGATACTACTTGATATTAATAGGCCAGGTTGGTCAAATAAAGTTTTACACGTATCTATAGGGGAAATTAAAATACATTTGCCTTTCATATAATGGGGAATTTTAAATTCTAAAATATTGGATGAATTTGGTGGAATATGAGTGGACTTCCGGATATGTAGCAATTTAACCGTTTTATATTGGCCTGTTTTTGATTTAGAATATAAAGGAATAATTTCATTATCTAAACGCATGGTGTGACAATTATAATCCAAAATAATACCAAAAGTTTGAAAAAAATCGTTCCCAATAATCATATCCCTACCCAAATTCTGTATTATATGAAATTCGTACTTAATGTTAGTTTTACCTAATTGAAATTTTAAAGTACATTTACCTTTAACATTTAATGACGTGCCTGTAACACCTACCATTTTATGTAATTGGTTTCTATCAGTAATGAGATTGGAAATATTTTCTTTTGGAATTCGTTTATACGTTTCATAATCAATAGCTGAACATTCTGCTCCTGAATCATTCAGAGCATATATTAAACATTTTGACATGTTAATGGCACAATAAGTATTTCCGATTAATTGTTTGTTTTTATTAGCTTCGGTTACTATGACATCTTTGGGTTTATTTATGTTTTCTAAATGATTATAATTTGAAGATTTCGCACTTCGACAATATCTCTGAATATGCCCTGGATGATTACATTTAAAACAGATAGGCCTGCCATCGGGCGTATATTGATACGACCGTCTAAAAGCTTTATTTGGTCTCTGGGTATAAAAATTGTTCTGAAAACGAGGCTTAAAAGAATTTGACTGCCGAAGAGAAAAACTGTTTGAAGTGCGCGCCTTTGTACTACGAAAATCTGGTCGACTTAAATGTGACTGGTCATTAGTAAGATTTGTCGGTTTAGACAAAGCAATTAGCTGATCAATTTTATCCGAAAGCATTTTAACTTTATCTACAGGTGTGTTTGAAAGTACATTGACCTCAATAGGAATTTCGTCACGATTTCTACGAATTTTAAACTTACGAATAATTTCTTGTTCCATACTGGCCTCCCGTAGGGCGTCGTCTAAAGTGGTGGGTTTAATCCTAATTAAGCGTTTAGCTATACTGTCTTCAATTAACCCATCAATGAAAAAATCAACTAATTGAGACTGAACAATAGAATGAGAAATGTCATGAGAACTATACGCCTTTTCTCCTAAAGTGAGCAATTTATCACAAAATGTCTGCACTGACTCGTCATGATTCTGTTTCACTGTGCGCAACTTTTGAAATGCCAACTGCTGTTCAGAATTGTCACTAAAGCGAGACCGTAAAATGTCCTTTAAAGCGCGCCAAGTTATATTTGGATTTAATTTAATATGCCTTATTACGAAAGTCCCTGCAATATCAGTACTAGTTTGCAGAGCAAGTGCAATGAGCCTAGAATCGTTTGCTCCAATAGATAAGCCTGCCTTTTCGATTTCTTCAAGCCATTCAGAAACTTGTGCGTCATCTTTTCCAGAAAAATTTTGAACTTGTTTCGTTAAACCCTGTGCACTTAATTCTAACCGTAATTGTTGAAAACCCTCAGTCAAAATTTTAATTGCGACATCACTCTCCATTTTAAATATATTTTGCTCTCCCATAAAACATGTTTTCCAAAATTGATATTTAGACAACTATAAAACCTACATGCTATAACCGTATGATCTCAAACAATTTGTGGTCTTTCTTAAACACTCAAAACAAATGAGAGATATTTCAAACTTAGACTATGCATAATTATAGACACTTTGGCGTTGACAAATCGTAAAAACAAATAATACAATTAAAAACAACACTCACCGAATAACGCAAGCCTCTCCATTATGGAAAACTTATTATCTTGACTATGCTGGTATTCTCTCTGTAAATTAATCCCTTGAATATTGGAACTGCATCGTTGGTTCGTTATTTTGATACTGGGAAATGTTTTTGGCGGACTTCACGTTGTGTGTACGTCCCATAATATTTAGTTCGAACTGGCACTGCATCATTATAAACAAGTTGTTTAGTTATTATTAACAAGCTAGTTTGTTGACGTGTATTTATTAACTGGAACTGGAAACACGTTGGTTGAAGAACTGGAGACTTGACTAAATATATATTCACACTTTATTGTACATCTATGTAACTGTTCTAACATCCACTAATTTACATTCACTTAACTATTTACATTTGACTAAAGATTCTTCTTTTCCAAAACGGCCTTGCATCGTCTATTGCCTACCAAGGAATGTGTGTCCTAACTGATTTGTTACTGATATTTGTATGGTTGATTCCTTTGTTCCTAAACTAAAACCAGATGCTTAATGACTCCTTTATCTTAATTTAAACCTATCTACTGACATTTGAATAGACCTTTGTTCCTAACTCTCTTTATAACTACCCATGTGACACTTATTAAAGCTCTTGAAATAATAATTAAGATTAGCTACGTAAGATTAAGAAATGCCCCTTTGTCACTGCAGACCACATTGTTCTCATTAACACTAACTTTCTAACACGTATTTTGATTGTAAATATAGCTTCACTACACTATCGTCTCCAACTAGCTAGTAGATTACTTGATATTATCGTGTCCAACTAGCTAGTACATTACTTGATGCTATCGTGTCCAACTAGCTAGTAGATTACTTGATGCTATCGTGTCCAACTAGCTAGTAAATTACTTGATATTATCGTGTCCAACTAGCTAGGAAATTACTTGAATCTACCGTGTCCAACTAGCTAGTAGATAACTTGATACTATCGTCTCCAACTAGCTAGTAGATTACTTGATGCTATCGTGTCCAACTAGCTAGTAGATTACTTGATACTATCGTCTCCAACTAGCTAGTAGATTACTTGATACTATCATGTCCAACTAGCTAGTACATTACTTGATGCTATCGTGTCCAACTAGCTAGTAGATTACTTGATGCTATCGTGTCCAACTAGCTAGTAGATTACTTGATATTATCGTGTCCAACTAGCTAGTAAATTACTTGATATTATCGTGTCCAACTAGCTAGGAAATTACTTGAATCTATCGTGTCCAACTAGCTAGGAAATTACTATCGTGTCTTAGTAGTTTTCGGATTAAATTTTGTAAAATGGCACAAAAAAAGATGACGGCACTCATCCTATCCACCTTGTACCTAGAACATGAGGTGTACCTAGTTAATTGAGTATTTTATAGGTTTCTGTAGTCAGACAAACAAAGTTGATGTTAATATATTAATGTGTATGAAGATCTGTATTATTTTTCACTCAATACAGTGACGTATGTTTTAAATGCGGAATTGGGTCAAATTATTTGTAAAAGTTCAGGAAGTTAGAACGAAATGGCGCTTTGTTTCGTAATTTATTTGCTTTCATTAATTTCAGATATTGACAGAATCGACAAACAAAGGCAGAATGGCATCAGGTGTCAAGAGAATAACTTCTTACTGTTTGTATCCTGGGAATATTGTGAAAACCAGGCATGATGGGATAACATTTATGCTTGCCTTTGGGGAAAGGATTGCCCATAAATCGGGTTTTGCCATGGGTGTGCGCATGGCAATTTCACAACGAAGCAGCCCATTTGTGAACTCATGTAACATTAACTATGACATTTTATTGGTGAATCAGAAAGACAGAAATTATTCAGTAAAACATACTGGAAACCGTACAATAACACAGAGTTCGTGGTGTTATTTTATTCCAGTAATTAAGATGTATGATGCTTTTGATTGTGATAATGGTTTTATTGTAAAAGGTAAAACAGGCACATTGAACTTGAGACCAACGCTCCAACTAGATGTAGGTATCAAAGTTAACAGTAAAATCAAGAAGGATTTTAATTTGACAAAATTGTGAGAAATAAAAATGTTTACATAGAATAAAATTGTTAGTTGAATTTGTAAAACTCTGAATAAAAATTTATATAGAAACAATTGTCAATTGAATTTGGTACACGACTTTTATTACATACATGAGTAATACCAATACCAAGCCCCACATGCAATATTCAAATAATATAGACACATAAGTGCAGTTTTACTATTGTATTACAACAATACGACCGATCGATAATAAACATGACCTTGTAAAGTGAAAAAAATACAGTTTGTTAACAATTTGGACATTACATATTGTAGGCCATTTCACCGACAGCCTTTGACGGTGAGAGATTGCTTATCTACCGTCTACGTATTTGACTACGTCAACAAACATGAAGCCTGAGTGTCTGTACTGAGCCTTTTGCAATGTACCACGCTTTCAATCGTGTTGCGAATCTTTGTAGTGAGAAACCCGCACAATGGGAGCTCTCAAAAAGCGACTATCCTGCTTTTCAGTTCACGTTCAGCCAAATTGTCCAACTGTATCTGGTAATGAGTCTAGACAGTATGGGATTCTTTTAAGAAACAGGTGTACTGCACATCGGTTACAGACACACTGACTGAACAAGAACTGAAATGCAGGATGGTCGCTTCTTAAAAGATGGTACCTTTAGATGGTACCTGGCTGGATGGAAAATGATTGATGTTGGTGGTTTATGTTGAGATGGCACAATGAACACAGGTTGAAATATGTAATTTTTCTCCGATATTGAATTTTTTGACATGCATTTTTGTTCTAGGCATTACTTGTACAATATGTATTCGATGACTCTCATATTTTTGGGACAGACAAGGACATGTTGAAGTAAATTTGTGAGAATTTTCAAAGAGATCGATTCATCAGCAGCTGAGATACTTTCCGTCAAACTTGGGGACGTTTTTTGAGATACCCAATATAGGTGCAGTACTTATACATGTATAGGTGCAGTTTGCTGAGCTAAGCTATATTCGAAATCAATGCAATGCATTGTTGATCAGTAGACAAATGCATATTTTACGTTTCCACAACATGGACTATAAATGGGTATCCTGGGGCAACATACAACAAATGTTAACATGCTAGGGTAATACATGTTAAAAGTATCGTATAATGCCAGTGGTCCAATAACTCGACAATTACTCATTTAATTTCATGTCTAAGCATATACATGTATGATGTATGTACACGTATACTGTTATGCACTTGGACAATATATTAACCACAATTGAAATACATTTTGACTGCTATGGTAGAGCTTAATTATAAAACGCTGGGTGGGTGGGGGTTATGGGGTCGGTGTAAATAGAAATTTCAAAACAAAACACGTCGTTCTTTCTTCAGACAACTGATCTTTTCTTGAGAAGCTATATGTATATTTTACCTCTATATTTGGGTTGAGTAGAACTTGATTTCATTTCTACACTTTGAGACATGTTACGGCTTTCACATTCAGATTATTCAAAATGAATTCTTCAGCATATATGTCAGATATTTGCCCACTGATAGTTTTGGAAGATTTTTAATCAAACTGTTTAGTTTTACAAATGGTGAATATCATGATCATGTCCATGTTAGAGGTTGGATGTCTTGGTATATTTCGGTTGTCAAGAGTTGAACAGGGGACAATGTTTAATAAGGGTCGGCTTAAAGATGGTTGGTTGGTTGGTTGATGACAATTCAACGTTCGCTTCCAGCAGCAGCTGATATCGAAAACTATGACTTAAGGAATACAACCTCTTAGAATTAACAAACAATCTAAATTTTCAAACTTGGTCAATAGCAGTATTTATTCATCAAGGGACTTGCCTGGTGTCATAAATATTTAACAGATTACCTAAATAATCTGATAAATCCAGAAAACTGTGTATATATACAATAATTGAAAAACCCTAAATCGAAATTAAGGCGTTTATCAATTAAAACCTAATAACCTAAGTATATGGAAATTTACATAATTTTATGGGTTTTTCATGGTGAGTGTAAAATTCCGAATTCCCGAACTGTCCGAATTGGGTTAGAAAAGACTAAAAAATCGAAACTAAATTTGCGCCAAAAGTCGTGCACAAATTTGGGATCTCAACAATTGTAAGTCAGAAAACGAATATTTTAAATCTATTTATGATCAAATCAAATTTTTTATAATTTTCTATGTGCATCAATTTATAACTCATTCATAATAATGTCGTCTTTTAACTTTGATTCGCAAATAGTCAACAAACAGTTTTTATACGCCCACACATTAATGTGGGCGTATATTGTAGTCGCCCCTGTCTGTCTGTCTGTCTGTCTGTCCACAATTGTTGTGGACACGATAGAGAGCTGGTTTCTTGATGGATTTTGATGAAACTTGCTGTGAGTGTTTGTTATCACCCAAGGATGAACCCTATTAAAAATCAGACGAATCGAAAAATATTTCATGGGTTATTGCCCTTGCTTTTGAAAATATGTTGTGGACACCATAGAGAGCTGGTTTCTTGATGGATTTTTATGAAACTGGTTGTTGGTGTTTGTATTGACCTTAGGATACACCTTATTGAAAATCAGAAACATCATCAACTATGTGACTGCTCTTAATCATTTTAAGATGAACCTAAATGTTGGTTGCCCTTGTTTTATGCATATTTCAGTGACATATTTGTTTTTTCCAGGAACCTTTAACCCATGGTTTTACTCTTGTAAAAAGAGAAAATGTCATTCTCAGAATCTTTCATTTACTCTCCACTCTTGTCAACCCCCGGAAGAACTGGCTGCCATTATAAAAGTGGGCGTATTACGATGGCCATCGCTATTTTTGTTGTTTGTGACCGGGTGTGTCTTCCAATAAATACAAGACAACGAGGACCAAAACACCCCCGATCACTTGAAAAACTCGGACTCGGAGTTTTAACTTTTTTACTTTATCACAGACTCAGACCATTTTTCTTCACTTACCTTTTCTTTCCGTGTTTATAAACAGCAATCAAAATGTGTCCATTCGTATCAAAAATTAAAATTGCGCAATCATTTGTTTAATCATTCACAAGTTCATCTTTCATAAAAATCTGAAAATCAAATATGGCTCGTATCGCATTCACAAGGAACATCTATGATCCTTTGTCGAACTTGTTTAAAATCTTGTGGATATAAACCTTCACATAGAATTTTATTAAGATCGGATATGGAATTTAGCCTCTATTGCATTCACATTTATTATATTTTCAGTGAATCAAGGCTTAAAACTCTGTGATCCTATGTCGGATCAATCCCAAATTATCCCGATATCTTGTTTAAAATCTTATGGGTATTAAACTACACACCAAGTTTTATAAAGATTGGATAAAACTTTCACAAGCCAGATTTATCATTATTTCTGTGTATCAAGGGTTAAAACTCAATGATCTTTCGTGAAATCAAACCAAATTTTAGCTATTCCAAGATATTATTTCATAAACATAGGATACAAACTTTTGCGTCTATCGTTCTTAAGCTAATTGTTGACGGACGGAGAATAATAATCACATTATAATGTGGACATATAAAAATTGGTCCGAGTGAGTTATGAAAAGTGGTTGGAGAATGTTATACACGAGTTGTATTGACAAATTCGGTTACAGACAACAAAAAAAGTTCATAGACTAATAGCGATTGAATAGCCAACTCATTAAAAATAAAATCATAATCATTAGACAGAATTATTATGAATTAGCTCACTAAAATTGAAGTAGGCCTACACGAAATATAAAAATTTTGATTTGAACAACGAAAGAGGCCCTCTTTAAAAATATTTGTTTTTTGGTGTAAAATTTTTAAATCTTGAATTTGTGCGCGACCTTTGGCGCAAATTTAGTTTCGATTTTTTAGTCTTTTGTGACCCAATTCGGACAATTCGGACAGTTCGGGAATTCGGAATTTTACTTTGGACACCGTTGATGAATATATATGACTAAGTTTGAGAACTTTTTTGTTCACTCTAAGGGGTTGTATCGCTTTAAAGAATAACCATGGTATATTCATAGACCAACACGACGGTTTTTTATGATCGAAACTGCATTTTGTTTCGAAAGTCGAAGTCGACGGCTTGTGACGTCAAAATTAAAGGGGAATGTTCACCATTTTCGAGGGTCGACTTGAATATGTGCAAATAGCCTCCAGAAGTACTAGAACTGCACAGAAATTGCATAATCCCTTCAATTTTGCCCCTTTCATTTTCTGTATATGTGTTCTCTATATAACGATGGTGTTCTGACGAAACCTTGAATGTCACTTTTTCACTAAAATGTCATTTTGGTATCACAAGAAAGCCTTTTTTACTGTGCATCTTCTATTAAAACCTCGTAAACCATCAGCCAATCAAATTCTTTTTATTACTTTATAAACAAAACATTTAAGTCCCAAAACAACTCAGTGTATTCTAATGAAACCCTGTATGTCAATCTGTTAAAATAAAGAGTTTTTCATTTCAGTGGTGAATTTCTGACATCTTTTGAAAAAAGTGTTTAATCAAACTTAATAAAATTGTGGTGAAATGTGCAAGGTACCTAAAATATGGTATTTAAATTTGCATGAGATAGGAGGTTTCATCATGATTGAAATTATATATCTGTTAATAGATTCGTTTTCGGGCAATTTTCTAAATTCAGGGTTTCATCAGAACACCGACGATAAGGCATAGTCTTAATAAATGACGAGTCATATTTTGACTTTCAAACGCTCATAATTATGGCTACACGGGGATTTGAAGGCTTATATTTCGAGGGAGAGTTGTGAAAATTATTATGGATTAAAATAGCTAAATAAATTCTAGATTCCGAGACGAAAATTTTATTGGTCGAACAGTTAGTGAGCATATTACTTTAAATATTAAATCCATGAGTATGTCTTGCATAAGCAATTTTCTTAGTTTACAATTACTTTCGTAAATTACAATGCGGTCATTTGTTTGTTTACTTTTAATAGTTTAAATCTGTCCTTAGTAATCATAATTACATGTAATAGCAATCTTTCCATTTGAGATTCACAGCCGGGCACCAGTAGTCCAAGGTAGGTGTCTTTATAATATTTTGAATAATGTAAATATAGTCTAGAAATTTATACTTTGGAAATCTGTCGGAAAAAGCAACAAAGTTGATAAAAGTTTTTTTTATAGAGACAAATGTACAATTTGAAGAGGCAAACATTGCCCACTACACGTAAATAGCTAGCATATATCTTAAAACGATTCCACCGAACTCAATAAAGATTGCAAGTCCTGTTTTTAGAACAATGGAATCTGGTGTAAGCCCAAGGAAGAAAAGGAAAACAGAGGAAAAAGTTAAAACTTTAAAGGTTAGCGTTCTTATTAAACCCAAACCTCCCACAAAAGTAGGATTTTTCTTCTGTGAATCGTCGTCTATCAGTTCGTCTACCTTTTTATTTTTGGATCATTAGTTGGTAATATTAATTATATGGAATCATCCCTGTCTATTTATTTTAGAACGAATAATAATATTGTAACTATACATAATAAACTTAAATCAATTATCTCATTATATTCAATGAATTGAATCGGGACAAAATTTAGAATGAGATTGGAAATGACCCCTCAAGAGTGACCCTTTCCACTAAAACGCCGTACTCGCTATGCTAGCAATAGCAAAGCTCTTTTTGGCCCTTATATTTTTTCGTAAAATGCAATTGACCTTTACAAAAAGTAATTAAGAAGGTCTGTCTTAGACTGTGTTCAGCACTCGGTAAACAAGCATGCCGGGGACGGGAGGCTTCCTATGAGTCAACTCCAGAGATACAGGAGCTGGATGTCGGGATTCGAGAGGTAATCTGGTTTATCTGGTTTGAATAAATCCTCACAGATTTATTATTTATTACAGATATTTAACGATCCTGTTCATGGAACTATTGAAATGCACCGGCTTTGTGTGCTTATAATAGATACACCACAGTTTCAAAGACTGCGCTGTATAAAACAACTTGGTGCTGCTTATCATGTGTATCCTGGGGCAACACACAACAGATTTGAACATTCTATTGGGTAAGACATATAACAATGCTCTATTTAACTCTTTGAATATTGTTGAAATATTGTTCAATGACACACACTTATACAATATACATGTTATACCTCAATATACAATATCAGAATACTTTTATTGTTGAAATAGTTTCCATTGTATCGATTGTACAGTCGTAATATTGCTCATCGAGGATTTATTTCCATTCTATTAAATAAGATTTGAATTACAGAGCAAAAAAAAAGCAAACATTGAACTTTTTTTTGTGGAACTTTGCAAATGTGCAAAAATAATTAGTAGTCACCAGACCTAACATTTGATCATACCAGCTGAAAAACTTTATCAATAACCTTCAACCTACTGAAGGTCAAGGTCACTCAAGGTCAAATTCACAAGAAACAAGTCTTTAGTAAAATTTGGAAATGCATACAGTAATATCACCGGAAGTTGACGCTAGACATCAAATTTGAAAGTATAAATGAACAGCCTAAGTCAATGACCTTTGATCCTAAAAAAAAAGGTCAAGGTCAACAAAGGTCAAGGTCAAAAACTAGAAAAAATTTTTTTTTAATCTTGTTTCCTTTTTTGAACTACAAAGACGAAATCAATGAGCCTTTAACATAACATAAGCTGAATAAAGCAATGCTGTAACTGTATGCAAGGTCATTTTTTTGAAAAAATTTAAACTTTACCATTTTTTTGATAAACAAAATTTCGACAAAAACAAACATCAGATTTTTTTATGTGACTTTATTTATATTAATAATATCTTACTATGGCTAAATTAGTGACATGCATCTTTTATCAAAATGTCAGATTAATTCGAAAAAAAAACTGAAAAATGGTCCAAAAATTTTGAAAATCGGCAAAAAAATGTATGCTACGAATTTTCGAACTAATTTTTAACTTTAGTCGCATGATTGATGATGTATTCATCTGAAGACGATCCACGTTATAGCCTAATTCTTAGCTGAATGACGTAAGCGAATTTTACCCCTATGAACTTTGACCTGTCCGCTTATGACGTCAAGTGTTGTGTTGTGTTGTATTATTAAGCGTGATTCAAAACAGAACTTGACTTTAAGGATTTATCAAATTATAGAAGGATTCTGATTTATTGGTTTGACTTAAGACAAGTCCCATGTTTGATAATATCTATTGTCTAATAATATACTCTTATTGGCCAGCTTTGAGCGAAATTGTTCATTCTAAGAGGTGGTATTAAACTGATAAAGTGTTCTAAATGTATTTCGTAGTGTTGGCTATCTAGCGTGGACTATGGTGAACCAATTACAGCAGAGACAACCAGAATTAGAAATTTCACTAATTGAGATGTTATGTGTTACAATTGCCGGCATCTGTCATGATTTAGGTAAAATATTATTAGTTAATAATAAAACCCAAGCACATAAACACATTGGCAATAAATTGAAGCAATTATTGAACTATACATTTGAGGATATATATTAATGAATCAGTAAATACTTCATTAATAGTTTTTGTTGTTGAAATTAGCGAAGATTCCATGAACATCTGGACATATATTGTCGACCCTCCTGATTGTAGATTCCTCCAATATTTGTTTGCGGTCACAATTACAGAATATTCTATTTCGCAATCAATTTTGATGAAATATGGCGTTCAAATCTCACGATTGATGGATTTTGGTTTTAGAGTTAAAGCCCTTGTCTTTGTTAAAACAAGGTTTGTTGGTTTGATCCAAACTCGGTTGAAAACTGGGCATGATCACAGAAATCCGAGGTTGACGATTAGTTTTGGAATACAAATCCGTACAAGCAAAACTTTTCCATTTATCAAAATCTCATCCAAAGAATGGCAAAATCGAAAGCGATGTACAGTATAGTTGTAGAGTATTAGTTATATAGTAGTGAACTCCTCAAAACAGTAGTATGATCAGGTGTTTCGAAAAGAGTAAGCCTCGTGAACGATACCCTGTATAGATCAAGTCAAAAATTCAACCTAACCCTCCAAACACCACATTCTTGAGTTAATATTTTTACAATAAACATTTTAGCTGGACTTATTAAACACCATAATTCATATATATTGTGTTATTTAAACACACCTACTGTGTGGACGTTCAGTTGTCGATCTCGGTTGAAGTCAAAGACATCTGATTCAAAATTGGAATGGTGCAAATTGACGTTACACACATAAAGAGTTCAGAAAAACCTTTCACACTTATTTCTGTCTGTATTAAAGTATTTTGCTAATCTATATATTTAAGGTCATGGACCATTCTCACACGCGTTTGATCAGCAGTTTTTACCTCAAACTGTTCCAAATACCAAATGGACTGTAAGTATTTTTATACGCCCACACGAAAGATGGGCGTATATTGTAATCACCCTGTCGGTCCGTCGGTCCATTCATATTTGGTTCGTGCTCACTCTACAGGCTACAATTCTTTACAGATTGTTTTGATTTTGATTTTGTGGGTCAATGCCATTATGAAGATGATCCCTATTGATTTTGTGATGATCGGATAATTTAGCACCGAAATATCGTGTCCGACTTGACGTTTCACTCTATTGGCTATATTGTGCATCTCGTGCTCACTCTACAGGCTTCAATTCTTTACAGATTTTTTTTTTATTTTGATTTTATGGGACAATGTCATTATGTAGATGATCCCTATTGATTTTGTGATGATCGGATAATTTTTCACTGAAATATCGTGTCCGACTTGACGTTTCACTCTATTGGCTATATTGTGCATCTCGTGCTCACTCTACAGGCTTCAATTCTTTACAGATTTTTTTTTTATTTTGATTTTATGGGACAATGTCATTATGAAGATGATCCCTATTGATTTTGTGATGATCGGATAATTGTTCACTGATATATCGTGTCCGACTTGACGTTTCACTCTATTAGCTATATTGTGCATCTCGTGCTCACTCTACAGGCTTCAATTCTTTACAGATTCCTTTGATTTTGTGGGTCAATGTCATTATGAAGATGATCTCTATCGATTTTCGTGATGATCGGATAATTTTTCTCTGCAATATCGTGTCCGACTTGACGTTTCACTCACATTAGCTATATTGTGTATCTCGTGCTCACTCTACAGGCTTCAATTCTTTACAGATTCTTTTGATTTTGATTTTATGGGTCAATGTCATTATGAAGATGATCCCTATCCACGGACATATTGTGTCTAACTGTCTTGACAGTGTGTTCATAAGTGTTAATTCAGTTTATATTCACAGTTCTTTCTTTCTTTCAACTAAATGTGAATGGGCAACAAACAAACACTCGCACTTACAATCAAAGCTATCAGTGGGCGTATGTTACCTTGCCTGGCAGGCTATATTTATAGTTGTTTGGATTGTGAATGTTGTTGTATTGGTCGGTTCTAGCATTTATTACATACATGACGTGTAATACATGTACTATGAAAGCAATACAGGTGATTCTAGCCCATGTTATAATTGAATCCATTACGCCATCTTTGTTGCATTGTGTTCTAACTATGTCTGAGAACATCTGAAATGTTCACCGGAAGTTGGGTCGCCAGACGTTATTTTGAAAAACCGGAAGTCTTCATGCCAAAACCGGAAGTGATAGAAAAATTTGGATTATCTTGTTTTACTTGTATGGACATGCTGTTTATTTCCTGTGAATTTCAGATCAATCGGATAATTAGCGCCTGAGTTAGACAAAAATATTGAAATTGGAGTTTGTGTCGAAGCCTGAGATACTTATCATAATAATAAACATATTAAAGAAAATATTAGGTAAATCGGTTCATAAATAAGCCCTACAGACTCGATATTTCTTGCACATTATGTAATGATCCACTTCCGGTTAAGTAAAAATTTCCCTCAAGTGAAACTAGCTGATCAAAACCAGAAATTCTATACCATTTTCAGTTTTCTCCACTGACGATGACCTGAATTTTTAAAAACAAAAAATAATCTGACGAAAACAAAGCGTGACAAATTCCTAATTTGCCACTCAATAAAAATCCGTTTTTGACAGCAAAAACTAGTACGTGTTATTCAGTTAATCTATTTATAGCCGGGGCGTCTATTAATAGAATTGGAAATCCCCTTAAATTGCCGTGGGGGATATCACCAAGGTGTTTGGTCATTTCTAAAAAAAAAATCATTGTTGTACATTTTAATGTATCCACTCAAATTAAAACAATCAACAATATTATATTCTTCGTAAGACATATAGAAGTAGGAAGGCAAACATAAATAACACTAGATATATGGATACACTACTTCTGAGTTTATTACATACTACTTAATAAAAGTAGATACGAATATATTTTGTCTATATGGTTTTCAATATTACACTCGGAGCTTGGCGGCAAGATACCACTCTGATATCCATACGTCAAGCTTCTCATGCCATATTAAAACCTTATAGACACATATATGTAGTTCTACAGTTGTATGCGCATGTATCTGTTTAAACCTTAAATATTTTTTGCAAGAATCGGGGGAAAGATTTAGCTTTACAGTCACTGCTCAGAACCTGGTTAAAATACACCCACAAGTTAAAATAGTTTGTGAGAAATTGAGTGTTTTCAAGTGATGTGGTTGTCATAAACATTAATGAAACTAATATTATTACATTTTCAGCACGAGAAAGCCTCCATTGATATGTTTGATCACCTTATTGAAGTTAATAATTTGAGACCTAAATTTATAGAGCATGGTTTCGAGGAGGAGAAATTAGACACAGATTTAATATTTATAAAAGAATTGATATATGGAAAGTTACCGGTTTGTTATTCTTTGTCTCTTAAAGGGGAGGTCTGCCTTTCTATTAAGTTAGAAAATTGATTTCCCTAATTAATGAAAATATGAACTTAATCTGAGGAAATGTGACTCTTACTATCTTTTTTCGTATTTTTCAATAAACTGACTTTCCCTTTTAGCACAAGGCTTTGTATGTGCTTGGCGTTGAGATCCAAAACCGAAAACGCACTAACTGTTTCCATTTTTTTCGCCACAAGCATTGGATATCATCATTGGGGAGGCTCGATGCTGGATACATTCATATCGAAATTAAAGTTGAATGCAATTCGCCCCCAGGGTTAGAACAACTGATCTCGTTTTTTATACGCCCACACATTAATGTATATTATAGTCGCCCCTGTCTGTCCGTCTGTCCGTCTGTCTGTCCAAATGTTGTGGACACCATAGAGAGCTGGTTTCTTGATGGATTTTGATGAAACTTGCTGTGAGTGTTCATAATCACCCAAGGATGAACCCTATTGAAAATCCGACGAATCAAAAAATATTTCATGGGTTATTGCCCTTGCTTTTGAAAATATGTTGTGGACACGATAAGGAGCTGGTTTCTTAATGGATTTTGATGAAACTTGGTATGAGTGTTTGTATTGACCTTGGGATAAACTCTATTGAAAATCAGAAACATTGAAAAATAGTTGATGAGTTATTGCCCTTGTTCTTTAAAACGCGTTAATTTTTCAGCTGTCAACAAAGTTGTGGACACAATACATAGCTTGATTCTTGATGAATTTTGATGAAACTTGCTGTGACTGTTCATAATCACCCAAGAATGAACCCTATTGAAAAAAAGATTAATCGAAAAATATTTCATGGGTTATTGCCCTTGCTTTTGAAAATATGTTGTGGACACCATAGAGAGCTGGTTTCTTGATGGATTTTGATGAAACTTGGTATGAGTGTTTGTATTTACCTTGGGTTAAACCCGATTGAAAATCAGAAACATCGAAAAATATTTGATGAGTTATTGCCCTTGTTCTTTAAAACGCGTTAATTTTTCAGCCGTTAACAAAGTTGTGGACACGATAGAGTACTGGATGTAGATGAAACTTGGTATGATTGTTTGTATTCTTGGGATAAACCCTATTGAAAATCAGAAACGACGATAAAATATTTTATGAGTTATTGCCCTTGACTTCTAAAACACGTTAATTTTTCAGCCCGTTACACTCTCAAAGTTGTGGACACGATAGACAGCTGGTTTCTTGGTGTATTTTGATGAAACTTGCTGTGAGTTTTAATAATCACCCAAGGGTTAAAGGGACAGTCTGAATTTTTTATAGGTCAAATTTTTTTTTTTGCTAAAATTTGTAAAAACTTTACGCCAAAATCTATAACCATGTGCTCTTTAATGTATCTGAAAGTTTTAACTAAAAAAATCCAGTCGTTAATTTTTAAACGCTAAAAGCATGCTAATTTTTTTAAAAACCTTACGTAAGGTTTTGAAGTGTGTTATGCTTTTTGGACGATGATAGGAAACTACTGAACGGATTTGAGAAAAATAAACGCCTAAATGAAGAGAAATGTCCCTCTTGTGTATTTAAAAGGTTTCAGCTAGAAATATTGAGCCATTTAAAGGGAAAACACCAAAACTAGGTCAAATTGCTTAATTAACAATAAGTACTCCCTGTTTGTAATTAACCCTTTAAAAACAAATTCAGTTTGATCTAGAAGATGCATAGATATAATGAGCATACTTTAGAAATACTTTCAGGTAACATTTGCGCTGTTTTTGATAGTGGAAACCTTTTTGAAAAAAGCAGAATGGCCCTTTAAGCCTTGGACACAGTAGAGAACGTGTTTCTTGATGGATTTTGATGAAACTTGGTATGAGTGTTTTTATTGACCTTAAGATAAACCCTATTGAAAATCAGAAACATCGAAAAATATTTGATTGCCCTTGTTCTTTAAAACACGTTAATTTTTCAGCCCTTAAAAATGTTGTGGACAATATACAGAGCTGGTTCCTTGATGAATTTTGATGAAACTTGTTGTGAGTGTTTTAAATCATCCAAGGATGAACCCTATTGAAAATCAAACAAATTGAAGAAATATTTGATGGGTTATTGCCCTTACTTATGTTGTGGACACAATAGGGAGTTGATTTCTTGGTGGATTTCGATGGAATTTGGTGTGAGTAGTATATGTATAATCAGATAGGACGCGTTTTCCCCATTCCATTTCATTCCATGGGTAAAATGCATCCTATCTGATTATACCTAAAACAGACCTTAACATCCTACATTTCATAAAACATCCTGCATTTTCATAAAATTCTTACAAGACTAACAAACACCTTAAATTTCCTACATTCCATTAAGAAAAATGATTAAGTTTTCTAAACATGAAGCGTGGACTGGCTACTCATGTTGATGGATAACTAAAATACTTACCTAATACCTACCTACCTACCTTCCTTTCAACAATGCTGAAACAAGAAAGTCATTTAGATGAGAATTTTGAAGGGTTGTGTTTTTTTTTATCAATTATTCTGTCTGTAGAAGGAAATCATGGGAATAACTGAAAAAGAAATTCAATAGTTCAAAATAATAAAACATTGGAATCATCTCAACAAATTAAATGTTTCTGAGATGAATGACTCAGTACCCTATGTTAACCTTTAAGCCAACAAAACCATATTTTTCTTCGTCCTATCCCTCCAATTAGGTATTGAATTTAATGCCCCCATTTTGGTGGTAAATCCTACAAAATATTGTAGAATAAACAGATAGGGTTTCAATACCTTCATTTTTCATGTATACCCCTTTTAAGGTCAATTCTTAGAGCAAAAAATATATTCAAAAGTCTCGGGGAATTAACAAAAGGGTAACATGAAATCACTACAGAAATAGGAAACATCTCTCTAATGAATGATTGAGAATTCATGCTAAACAAAACATATCTTCCTTATCACTACAAATATGATTATGATTTGATTAAATAATTTGATTATATACAATGTGATTAAATAATTTGATTATATACAATGTGATTAAATAATTTGATTATATACAATGTGATTAAATAATATATACATTATGATTATGTGATTAAATAAATTGGAATTCAGGCAAATTTTCATTTCTGCTTAGAACTCCAATAATATTATGAAATGTGATTAAATAATTTGTAGTGTAAGTAAAATATGTGAGTATCAACATAGAATTCACTAACAATACACACAAGAAACTTTCCTTTATTCTGTAGTGGTATAGTAAGTAGACAGGAAGAAAATTATACGCAATTGCTGACTTTATAGGTCATACATAAGTGCACTAGTAATTTATTACAGAAACACTTATTTGATAGATAGATTACTTTGCCCGACATCTTGAACTATTAAAATAACTTAATCAGAATCCTGTTATCCCTTCATTAGATGGTATAATTGATAAAAACACAATAAAAATTACACATTATTCAAAATGACTTCTGCTTTTGTATATTAATTCCTAGTTTATATATAGATCAGTGATATCATATCCGGTGGACACATTTTATTAGTCTCTAACACAAGGAAGTAAAATATATGACATCCTGTTTTATATAATCCGAAACGGTCAGACTTAACAAAAATATATTTTTTGATCCAATTTTTAGATTATACAATCCGATTCGTTATTCATTTAATAAAAAAAAAGAAGATTATTTGGTTATTGCTCCTAGTGTTGGGTCTAAATCACAATTGAATGATGGTGGTAGTGTCACTTTCGAGATCAATAGTCTGTCAAATTGGTTATTACTTTCCGATGCCTATTTCAGATGCGATTTCAAAATCAAAGACGGAACCGCAAATGAAAATAGATTTCCACAAACTAATACAACGTTAGAAAATAATTTCTTCCCTTCTTTATTTAGCGAAATGGTTTTGGAAGCGGGATCAAACCCCATAGAAACCATCAAACATCCTTGAGAATTTGACACAATGTTGAAAACAGTCCTTTACCCCAAAAACTACGATTCAGTCTCGGGTTGGATACCCGATGTTGGTGATGGAAACGTTTTAAAAGAACCAGTAAGAACTGTAGCGAATGACGCAGATGACGCTAGAATGAGAGTTATTGCCAGGAATAGCATTGAGGGAATCGGGAGAGCAGTTAACCATGGATTTGACAAACGAGTAAATCAGTACAATAATGTTGTTGAGGATAATAGATGGGGTAATTACGTTAATTGGAAGTTATATCCTTTATTCGGTCTTTTAGAACATCGAAAAGTTTCTATAGGTTTACCATATAAAATTCATTTACAAAGAGAAATTAATGACCCAAAAATCTTTTTTGGAGAAGCTAATTCAAATGCAAAATTAGAAATAACAAATCTCCAACTTTTCATACCCGTAATAACACCATCAAGTGAAGTAGAAACGAGAATATTCAACTCGTTAACTAAAGACATTGAAATAGCTTTTCTTCATCGCAACACTGTAGGTAGCATGACTTTAACTGGAGAATCCACAACATGGCCAATCACTAACACTATTAAATCAGCAAGATATGTAATGGTTGGTTTCAAGAATTTACCAGATTCTCAGACAAATAACAACAATATCTTTAGAGTGGCAATGAACCAAACTCAAGATCCTATAATCCGTAAAGTTCAAGTAAGATTAAACAACGATAATTATCCTTTAACAATTAATCCAAGCACAAAGGATTATAATGCATTGTGTAGAAACTATAAAAATATGTGTGAATTATTTGGAAATCCACCTCAGTTTGAATATGTAGATTTTGCAATCAATCACCCAATCTTCTGTTTTGATCTATCAGCTCATCAAGATCTTTTCAAAACTGGAGTAAATATAAATATTCATATCAACAAAACACAAGGAGATGTAACCGGTTATTGTTTATTATTGGAAGAAGCAAAACATATAATCAAAATATCCGACAGACGGATGATTCGAATAGAATAAATTATTGTCTTAAAAATGAAGCCCGAAACTTTAGCGAAAAGAATAATAGATGTTATCGAAACAGAAAAGCCAACTACAATTACTTACAATGGTAAAAGAATCAGCATAACTAAAAAACTTATTGATAAATATAAACACTGTAAAGTACGAGATGATATAGATTTGGAAAGAATTGACAAGAACATAAAGGAAGGTGGATTTTTACCTTTCCTACCGTTGATCTTTGCTGGGCTGGCCAGAAAGCAGAAAGTGAAAAACGTAGACATAATTTGGAAATGAAAAAGTTAGCAAAAGGTTCGGGAGTAGCAGACATATTAGGTACAGTTAAAGAATTTGGAAATCGATTTAGCGAAGAAACTAAGAAAACTGTCAAACAAGGATTAACTAAATTAGTGGATAGTATTGACACAGGGGAAGTCAAAGTCAAACATAAGGGTAATGGAATATTTTTGAAAAATTTACACACTGGAGAAGGAATATATCTTTCAAAGTATAACAGAGAAGGTGTACTTTTTGGTACAAAATTAAAATAATAAAAATGGGCAAAAAATTTAATCATTCAGAAATATTTCCTAATAACCCAATGCTCATGTGTATATGCGGTAGTTCCGGTTCTGGGAAAACTCATCTCACTTTTAACATGTCGACAACACCCAACCTTTTAGATTTCGATTCTTTGTATATCTACACAACAACACCAGAACAATCGTATTATCAATTTCTCAAAGCTTTAGAATATTTACCAAAGAAATATGTTCAAGAATTAATTCAATATTACGAAGAAGAAATGGAAATAAAAGATATCTTAGATATGGAAGACAAGAAACCAACGAATATAAAAGTTTTTCTTACGAAATATGTTAATGACCTAGACTTGTCTAATATTGATAGCAAACTAAAGAATTTAATACATGTATTGTTTGACGACTGCGTAGCGCGAACAAAATCAAGCGGTTCAACAAGAATTCTTCACGAAAGGAAGATATCACAATTGTCACTGTATTTATCAATCCCAATCATTTTACGGAATGGATGCTATGTTCATTAGAAAAAATGCTAATTGTTTTTTATTATTTGAATTAAACGATAAAAATTTATCTCAAATCATTCAGTCGATAAATCGCGGAATGGACAGATGAATTTAAAAGGGGTTGTAAAGCTCAATGGAGAAATCCAGAAGAACATGGATATGTATTCGATAATACCAGAAAACCTGCGGGTAAAAGAGTTATGATCGACATATGTTAATTTTATTTTTTGAAAAATGGAATGGAATAATATTTTAAAAAGAAATAAACAATATATCAAAGCTAAGAATAAAATAAAGACCCAAGTTGAAAATAACAGATTACAACAACTCGGATTAACGGAAAATGTACAAACTCTATTTCGACCCATATTAAAATCTCAAGAGGATATTAAAAAGAAATTAGAACCTCCTCCCAAGTCTCCTCAGATAGAATAACCTCAAATAGAATATGATGGTATTATAATTAGGACATTAGATGATGTACATCATTATTTTTCAAACCCTGATCCACTTTTACCAAAGAGTATTTCTCCAATTGTTTATAATCAAGGTTTATTGTTTAATGGATATAGAATAAAATTTAATGGAGATTTTTTCCAAATCGATACAAAAGACTTTAAATTTACATTAACAGAAGGATTAATAGATCTAATGAATTAAGAGGATCCCGGTATTGCCGATTACAAGGATTTAGTAGCTTACTCAAAATTTCTACAACTAATTAAAAGAAGGGGAGCCGACACAAATAGATTGAAAGAAGTTAAACTATATATAAAAGCAATTGGTGAACCACCAATCATACAAGAAAAAGATGAATTCGAAGATATGGTGACGTCTGGACAAGGTATAAATTTTTTATCCGACAACAACGAAGAATTGCTTAATAGATTACAAATAATATTAGCGGCAATGAAGGAAGGACATCAATCACACAGACAATATAATGAATTAAATTGTATATTAAAAAGACTCATAGAAAATGGTATCTCAGATAAAAATGATTATAAAAGTGTGATTAAAAATGACTCAACTATTCGTCATCACCTCAAATAAATCAGACATTAAATTATCTCTAGATTATGAATACGAACTCGATCGCAATCAAGAATATGAATTGGGATTAAAGTGTTTCTCTGTTTACAATTCCATTAGAAATATCAACGAAAAAAACAATCAACTAAAAATATCAACGGATAACGGAGCTACATTCAAAACCATAAGTTTACTACCAGGAAGCTACGAATACATAGCCATTAACGAATACCTATATGAATACGCAAGAAGTGTCAATGGTAAACACAATATTGAATTCGAAGGTAATTTAAATCTGAACAAAATAAAATTGATATTAAGAAATATTAGTCAAGTTGATTTCAACGTAGAAAATTCATTGAATACGTTACTAGGATTTGATAAACGAGTATACACCCAATCTACTCTAGTACCACATAAAGCTAATATCGAGAATGATATCGATGTGATAAAAATACATTGCAATTTGATAAACGGTGGATTTTTCAATAAATACAAACGTCAGATTATTTACAGTCTTCCAACGTTCACTGTACCGATAGGATATAGAATTATAGAGAAACCATTTCAAACTACGTATTTACCACTTAATTCCTTTATGATCAAAGATATAAATCTGGAAATCAAAGATGGCAAAAATAGGTTTATAGATTTTAGTAACGAGGAAATTGTTATTCAACTTCATTTAAAAAAAAAAAAAAAAATAACATTCTTCTTGAAGAGTTAAATAATCGAATTCATAGTTTTGATCCAAGGACATCTCCTCTCTATCATTGTAAGGATACATGATTCCTTCATCATCCGGTGCTTTTCTCTTTATGAGATTCAGATAACTTCTAAATTTTTCAGTTTGATTTTCATTAGGAATAACTATTCCATCAGTAAAACTCTTCCCCCATGGTTTATCAAATTCATTTGTTACGTCATGTCCACTAGCTAATTGAATATAATCCTTTACCTTAATCTTATAGTTAGAGTAACCCTTAAACGTTTTTTTGTCTTTTAGAACACCGTCGGAAGTTAGAATGATATTGTATTTAACTTTTGGCGCTAAAAATAAACCAAATATAATTCCACCATCACCGTAATCATTCTTTCCTTTGTAATATTCATTTTCGGACACCAACCCAGCTTCGTTTAATTTATCCCAATTGCAAGAAGAAATGTATAAACTATCGGTATCAGTATAGTATATTTCTGGTTTATAAAAACCATCTATTACGTGAATAAAATTATTATTTTTTTACTGTGTGATAATATAAACGTACCTAAATGAGTGGGTGTTAATCTCGTAAAATCCTTTGGAGGAACAAACTCTTTTTCTTCGTCATTAATCTCCACAATGTATTGACTATCATTTAGTTTGTCATATTTCTTGTCGTGTTTGTCGTAATTAAGGCGGAAGGTTTCTTCATTCCATAAGTGCAATGAGGTATTTCTATCCCTCTGAATAGATTTACCATACAAGGAATTACCTAACAACTTCATGCAGTTACTGGCAAGCATATCTCCGTCCTTTTTGTATTTATTCCTTAATTCCTTCAAAATCAAAATATAATCTCTATAGGGTTGATTTTTAAAATTTTCTTCGTAAACTATGCCATCTAATATTCTAATAATTCGTCCACCGGCTTTCACTATTTCTTGAATATCGACCGATGTTAAAACATCTGAACAGAAACCATTTCTGAATCTGATCTTAGTGCCAGTTTCCTTTTTACCTTCTTTATTCGTGAAAGTGATTTTATTTTTAGCTGGTATGGGTTGGAAGAACATGTTTTTGGGATATTCAAACCAGACTTTTAAAATAGCAGTTCTTGGTCTGAATTTCTGTTCATTAAAGAGCTTGACAAATTTTTTATTTTCTTCTGATAGAAATGCTCTTGCACTTTCAGCTTTTGGATATTCACCTTCAGTCATAGCTGAAGCGTACAAACCGTTGGCGTCAAATGCCATCAGTTTAGTACATTTTATTTTTTAAGTCTCGAATGAACTTCCGTTTTATCTTTTGTACTAGCATTGTATTCTTTAAATAAATCTATTATGTTATTACTATCGAGTTCTAAATACTCTCTTAAAATGGCGCAAATTTCATCCATTTTGTTCGTTTCAAATGATTTTCTGTTAGCAGAAACTCTTCCTCCTTTAATACTTTGTCTGGTAAAATATCTTATAAAAGGGTGAGTATGCGAGTACCATTCTTCTTCAACCATTTCTTTATCGTAATGATATAAATAATACCAACCCTTTAAAGATAAAGATGGAGCCGTTAGATTATTTGAAACGTTTTGGAAGACAGTTTCTCTCATTGCTTGATTGTATTTTATCAAACAAGCTGCGAGACATAAGGTATCTCTTTTAGCGTACGGTTCCCATTCGTGTCTTAAAGATTCCCAATTATCTTTGGTGTATTTTGCAATATTAATATCGGCAATCTTCCTCAAATTCATCGGTAGATTAGACGAATTTCCCCATGCCGCCAAACTAGATCTTTCATGCTGATAGGAACAAGTGAGACATATATTTTGCAAATATTTATTTTTATCAGATATCTCTTTCTCTCTTTTCCATTTTTTCTGTAATCTTTCTTCTGTATATGGATTAGATAAAGGAAGAGATAGAATTTGATTATCTGTTACTAGTGGACATTGTGTTAGTTTATTAATGCTTTGAAGTGCAATCCAGTTGTCAAAACCACTCCCGTTATGGGAAATTAAGGTTAATCTTTTTTCATCTACTCTTCCTAAACGACGCAACATCTGATCGAAACAATCTGTTCCTACAAATATTTCTACTATATTAGTCATGAGTTTGTTGTAATATTCTTCTGGAATGGGATCAGTTGATTTTAAATCTGGGAATACTCTTTTAATTAGTTCTAGTTTTTTCCTTAGTTTTTCCAAATTGACTAAAGTACAACAATAAGGAATGGCTTTATTTTCGTTATATGTTTCACAATCCCATGCGTATAAAGTATCATCATGAGGATGTGAAATCACGCTTAGTTCTCCATACATTTTCATCGTAATTATCTTCTATTTCTTGAATGCCTAACTTTTTGTTATTTCTTCTTATCAAACAGAAATGTTCTTTGTGTAAATAAAATACCCAATCTAATTGTTCGGATACTTTCTTTGGTTGAAAATGTCTATTTGTGGGCATATAAATTTGAAAATAAGTATTAAATTTCTTATTGAAATCAGAGATTCTAGCAGACGTCATAACTTCTTTTTCTGTTCGATTTTTGAAAACTATTGACGAAATCTTTAAATTCTTTTGTTAAGTCTTTATTCATGAAGTGATTTACACACTTTATAAAACAATAACCATCGCTTGGTATGAAACAATTTTTGCCTTTGTATTCATTTATCTTTTTAAGTAAATTACCACCTCTGCCAGTTTTAGATCTTTTTACTATACTAAAATTATTTTTTGCGGAAAATAATCTCTCCTGTAAAATACCAATCAGATGCGTCAGATTTATTATCCATCTTTGAATAAATAACTTGAAAAGTTTGAGCATTGAATCCAGATAATCTCATGTCTTGTTTATATTCCCCAACTTCATATATTTTACCATTTATTTCAATTTGACCTTTGATTTTAAAATTGTTAAATAGAATAGTTATTCTCTTGATTAATTCTGAAAAAAGCATATTTGATATTTTGATTTCATCTTCTTTTAAAATTTCGGCTGTCCTATCCACTAGATATTTAAATTTTTCTTTGTCAAGCGTATTGCCTTGAATAACTTTGAAAAAAAAGTTTTAGAATTGTTTAAATTTTCAATTTTTTCCATCTTCTTTTTTAAGTATCTATTTTAATTATGAATTTTTAACTTTTATTGATGATATTTCTACATTAAATTTATCTAAAATTTCATGGAATTTTTTTAATTCTTCAACTGTTATGTTCTTGTCTTCTCTCGATCTTTCGAAACATATAAACAATTTATTAAGATATGTATTTAAAATCCCTTTTTTCTTTCATAATAAGCTCTCTGTTTTGATGTAAAACCTAAAGTAATCAATCCACAAGATGAAGTTTTAACGGCAGTGAACGCAGCTAATACAGATGGGACAGTTATTGGAAGCATTAATCCACCGGTAACGGCTGTTGCCACCGTTATTCCTACTGTTAAAACTGTACTTAATGTTTTGAAAACAGAATCGATTCTACTCCATGTTTTTCTCCATTTGTTGAATTGTCTTAGTTTTTCTTTTAGTTCGTTTTGTTTTTCTATCATGTAGTTTTGTCTACTTTCCATTTTTAGGTAAGTAAAATAAGTGAACTTCCGATAAAGCAATAAGAGAATCAATATAAACTGTTACACTTACTAAAAATATTTGTTCTTTCGAATCATTAATCTTATTCAGATGAACTGAAAAAAAATCTGGTTTTCTAATTTTGATTCCTACTCGAACATATTCATCATTTTTTATCAATTTTTTTGTGTTTTTTTTACTTTTATGAATATCAATTGAGAAATATATATCATTATCAACAAAATATATCTTTACTTATTCAAAGTCTGTTACTCGTAAAAACCGATAAAGGCCTCTATCTTTTTGTGGTTTTTGGATTTCTAATAATATTCATCGATGGTGGAGTTTCCGTTTCCAATATCATATCAAAATCAATCAATATATATCCATGATGATCGTCTTTATTTGGTATGATTAACATTCTAAACCGATCTATATATTTTCCACTCGTTTTAATGCCAAATAAGTTATCAATCTTGTTATTTTCGTCGTTAATTTCTAATTCTTTAGTTTCTACATTTTCTGTACCATTGCTTAACTGAAGATCTTTACGAGCGTTAAATTTGTTATTTGGTGAATTTGATTTTTGTCTGAAGAATATTGAATCAACTTTTACCTGAAAAGGGAAAGTTATTTCAAATGAAATTTTTCCGTAAAACTTAAAACCTTTAGATTCCCCTCTATCTGATTCATGAAAAAAAATATTGTGGGGTTCGTAAAAATAGCTGGAGAATATACTCTTATATTTGCTGTAAATCCATATCTTTTATATTCATAGTCTTTTGATCCATCAATATTATCAGTAATAGAAGGAAGCTCAAATGCAATTGATTGAAATGGAAGATTGAAATAATATGATTTTTTCTTGGGAAACATTTTTTCTAATGCAACTATATTTTTTATTTTTAATATGTGTTAGTTCGTTTTGTAATTCAGTTTTAAATTTAGTTTCCAGTACAGTTAATTCTCGTTGTAATTTATCTTCACTTATACCTGGATTGGATATTAGTTGTTTAAGATCTATTTTTTGTTTTACAATCTTGTCATCTAATTGAGATATTAATGAACTTAAAGTTTGTAACTGAGTTTTATCTACTACATTGACTAATTGTTATTGAATAAAACTTCTTAAACTTGTTACTTCTTGTTGTAATTTACTATCATCAATATAATCTTTATTATTTAATTGTCGTCTGAAGAATCTTTTTACATCAGCTATTCGATCTTTCAAATGGTCTTTATCTACTTCAATTAAATTTATTTGATCCATTAAATATTTCTTGTGAACAGCATCATTATCATTTTCAGGAGACTTTAAATTAGTTATACCAAAATTGTTCATATCAATATCACCCTGAAGAATGTCTCCAATTTGATCCACAAAATATGGTTTGAATTTATTGATTGATAATGTAGTGTTAGTTTTTTTAGTTTCTAAAGATAAAGAACCTAATCCAAACTTGTTCGCTATTTTTATTGAGTTAAATTTATTACAATTTCTTCGAAGTGTTTTCCTAAACTCAACTGATATAAAACCCAAAACGAAAGCTGACAACAAAACTTCTGACCCGGCTTTTGTATTTGGAATGTAGAACATTTGATTGGTTGATTAGTTAGATTCATTATCTCTTCTGTGGGTTCTAAACCAAAAGAATCAAAAAAATAAAAGTTATTTAAAGAGTCTTTGTACAAAGCAGAATGATGAATTCCTTTTTGATCGGAAGTGTGTATATTCGTTATAGCGTAGAATTTCTTTCTTATATTTCAGATCATTTATTTCATCTCTCATACAATAATAAAACGGTGATATGTTTAACTCATTCGCCCATCTCATAAGTTGGAAGTTTGTGGTTGTATCGGTTCCATATTTATCGAGAAATTCATTCATTTTTAAAAGTCGGTTTTTTTGAAGTTCAATTTGATAAAACCTACCTATAATTTGTTCTTTTTCTTGATCGATTAATTCATATGTTGGAGGAAATGTACTATTGACTTTATCTACGACAAATATTTCGTTTGTCCAATAACCAATATATCCTTTTTCGAATTTACTTTTATATTTGAAAATACGAACTCGATCTGCAACTTTAAATTTGGGTTTGACATTTAAATTCTTTATTTCATTTTCGTAGTTATGTTGCCCGTTTATTGACTTTATGATATCTGGATTCTTTGAGGCTTGTGTTGGTGTGGCACCTATAGATGAATGAATTTTGTTATTGTATTCATCTACGACTTCTGGTAATATTTTAAGCCATTTTTGAGATTTCAATTCTGTGAACTTTTTGAAAAGTTTATTTTTTAGAGTCCTGTTAAATCTTTCTATTACTACAGCTTTACCTTCGTTATGTGTACTGTAAATTTCAAACCCCAGAGATTTCATATTTTTGTTATAAAATTCACTTCCCTAATCTACCCACAGTTTTTCTGGATGTCGATTAGATTGTTTCATTATGGTTTCAAATGAGTGTTTGACTGATATTCCCGTTTTGTTTTTCAAAGGAATAACCCAAGCATATCTCGTATACAAATCTATAACTGTTAAGCAATATTTAAATCCTCTTTCGACTGGCATATGAATTAAATCGGCTGACCATATTTCATCTTTTTCAAACACTTTAACTTTTAAAAAGTTTTTGGTTTTTCTAAATTCTTTATGAATTTCATCCGCCAATCCCATGCCCAATTTCATCTTTGCTTTTAACAGTTTAATGATTAGCGCTCTTTGCATTCTCTCTTTGTAAGTTGGATTTGGAATATTTTCAAGTTCGATTATCATTTGTCTGTCTGCTTCGTGTCTGAAGTTTATGTCTTTATTTCTGTATAAAATATCATGTTTAAGTGCAGCAGCGTCAACCCTATTGATTGGTTCTTCCCCTGGTTTGGGTTTATCGTTTTAGTCTAATCGCAGATCTAATCTAGTACCTGGACCGGTGTAATTATGACCTGGAAGATGTTTCTCGCCTGAGTATTTAGCCCATGGAAATCCAGGAAGATATCCTAATGTTTTTTGAATATCAGAACCAAAATAAGTTTTTGGAGCGTGAGCGACAATCATTTTTATCCTATAACTTTAAAGCCTTTTCCTTTCCTTTCTTCTAATCTCTGGTTTCGAAGTTCTCTTATTAGTTGTAATTCTTTCAACTCGTTAGATTGTTTCACTGCGTCGCTTACACTCTTTCCCGCTTGAGCAAAACGGCTTTAGCTCCGGTTGAAAGGAGTGATTTGTTGTTTGAAATAAAACTAGCTACTTTTGGAATTATTTTTGAACCTATAGAAAATATAGATGAAAAGATACCGTCGCCTGAATAATCTTCGAATCTGTGTTGTTTGTGTTTTAAAATCAAACTCATCCTATTTTTAATATGCTTTTTTAATAGAATGTAGGAAATTTAAGGTGTTTGTTGGTCTTGTAAGAATTTTATGAAAATGCAGGATGTTTTATGAAATGTAGGATGTTAAGGTCTGTTTTAGGTATAATCAGATAGGATGCATTTTACCCATGGAATGAAATGGAATGGGGAAAACGCGTCCTATCTGATTATACATATACTACTGGTGTGAATATTTGTAATCATCAATGGATAGACCCTTATGAAAAGAAAACAGATCAAAACATATTTAACATAATAAGATTATTGCCCTATTGATTATAGAGTAAATGTCATTCTCGGAATCTTTCATTTACTGACAACCTCCCGGACGAATTGATTGGCATTATAAAAGTGGGCGTATTACGATGGCCATCGCTATTGTTCTAACTTATTTTAGAAATGAATGTAGTTTTACGTCCTGCTTTTCTGCTCCTGTATGAGCTAATGAGGACGAGGGCTTATTTGAGGTATATTATTATAAGGTTTATCAACGTTGATGAAGTTTGAAATGTGGAGTATATTTTTGATTTTTAATAACATATATGTTTATTTTTAAAGGCCAACTTCTAATGTTTGGTAATTTATTTCAGGGGAATAGTACCTTAATAGGCAGACCAAACAAACAATATCTATATGAAGTAAGTCCACAAACGAGCTAAATATTTTTTTTCGGGTCGTTTTTATACGCCCAGATGAAAATGTGGACATATATTGCCGTCACCCCTGTACGTCGGTCCGTCCGTCCGTCCGTCGGTCGGTCGGTCCGTCCGTACGTCGGTCTGTCAACAATTTTGATAATATCTCGGATGAGGTCGAAAATGGCACAATTCCAGTCGTCGGTTTATGAGTTATTGCCCTTGACTTAGTAAAAGATAATGGACCACGGCCATATACGCCTAACGAAACAGCCTTAAATTTAATCAGGATAAAACTAAACATTCTCAAACCTTTCGACCTTTAGGTCCAATAACATCCATTGTAAGTTTCATCAAATAGCATTATTCAAGACTTTGAGACAAGGGCAATAACTCTGCTACCAACGGTCGAAAATAGCTAAAATTCAAACTTGATCTTTGTTTTCTGAATATGTATATACACACAAAATTTAATTCAATTCCATCACGAATTCTAGTTTTTAGAGCGTTTACAATCAATTGATGTTGATAGAAGCGTTTACTGTATAGAGGTTAAAGGGCGATAACTCCTTAATACTGATGAAAGAGGCCTAAATCTTGAAAAATCTTTAATTTGAATCAGGAGTAAACTAAACTTTCTCAAACCTTTCGATTTATGTCCAATAGCATCCATTTTAAGTTTCATCAAAATAGGTTGAAAATTAAGAGAGTAACAGCATATTCAAGATTTGGGGCAAGGGCAATAACTCTGCTTCTAACAATCAAAAATAGCTCAAATTCGAACTTGGTCTTCGTTTTCTGAATATGTATAGGCTACACATATCAAATTTCATTTGATTCCGTCAAAAACTCTACTTTTTAGAGCGTTTACGAGCAAATGTTGACGGACAGACCGACGGATTTGGAGCAAGGGCAATAACTCTGCTTCTAACGATCGAAAAAAGCTCAAATTCGAACTTGATCTTCGTTTTATGAATATGTATACACATATCAAATGTCATTTGATTCCGTCAAAAACTCTAGTTTTTAGAGCGTTTACGAGCAAATGTTGACGGACGGACGGACGGACGGACAAGGGTGCCGACAATATACGTCCTCATGGAGAGATGAGGGCGTATAAAAAACTTTAAAATTAACTTGTGTACGCGATAGAAACCAGAGTTTTTATCCGATTTGAATGGAACTTGGTATGGTATGTGATAATATCTCGGATTAGTTCGAAAATGGCGCAATTACAGTCGTCGGTGTATAAGTTATAGCCCTTGACTTAGTGAAAAAACGTTAAAACTAACTTCTGTACACAATAGAGGCTAGAGTTTTCATTCGAATTGATTCATCTAAATATCAGCTCAAATAAGTGCGATGGTGCAATCAACTTTTTCAAATATTTAAATTTACTGAAGTGGGCTTATGTTACCTTGCCTGGCAAGCTATCCTTTAATATAAACTTAATCATATTAATCACGGTTTTAACGCATGCACACTAGTTAAAATTTTAATAGTTTCGTTGCAGATTATTTCAAATAAACGTACATCTGTAGATGTAGATAAGTGGGATTATTTTGCCCGAGATTGTCTGATGGTAGGAATGAAGAGTGACTTCGACCACATGAGATGTATGAAATTTAGTAGAGTTATTGACGATGGATCAGGAAAAATGTTGCTTTGTTTACGAGATAAGGTAAATGTTTTATTGACGTAGGTCTTCGTGCCAACCATGTTACTTTAGCAACGGCTATCATTTCATTTCATTACATTAATCCGTTGCTATCATGATAAGACATTCTCTTCATTAATTTTGATTGGTCGAACGATTATTCCTTGTAACAATTTATTGCGGGAATGACCAGACGCCAGATTTCTTGTAGCAAATTTACCTTGCGATAAACGAGTCTCAAAGGTCAAGGCTGAATTGATACCAAAATAGAGGATCGTTTAAGATTTTGTCGGCTTTGCAACGGAGTAAAGCTTCCTTCGTTCTTAAATAATGTTTTAAAGTGTTGAGGTTGTGTGCCGATTACGGAAAAATGCTAAGAGAAATTATCTCTTTCGTCTAGTCGAACTTGCTTTGCAAATAATTCTGACCTACACTCAAATTGTAACGAGATCGTTTATTCGATAGATAAAATGTGACGTAGTGTTTTTAAAACGAGGTTATTAGTTGTTAATGACGAGAAAATCCCGCCAATCCAGCAACGGTAGATAATGCCAATGTCTAACGTTGCTGAAGGAACATGCGTGCCAACTAAATATTCCTACAGTATAACTTACTTATTATAATCTGGCTCATATTCAAAACTAAACCTAACCTAAACTAAAGTTGTTATTTAGGAGGTAAACTAAAATCTATTGATTTGTCACGCTTTGTTTTCGTTATGATTATTGCAATGCATTCTAGCGAACCGCACTGCTTTTTTTAATCGATTGCTAACAAAACTTAGGAAGGCGATTTTTGAATTTCGATTCAGAATTTTTTTTTATTTCCAGTTAAAATTTTTCCCTAATAGTCAAAGCTTTAAAGGCTCATATTTGTGATTTTGACCTTGAGTGACCTTGTGACCTGAAAAAAAAATGTTGCACTTAACAAGATCTATCTAATGACATAATCATTTTAGATGCCCAATGTTTACTTCCGGTTTAATGGCCGTCAGAAAATTGCAATTTTTTACTTTAACAGCTCTGTCACGTGACCTTATTTACATACGACACAAATTATGTTTGATTCGTATTATGCTTGATCTACGCTTTCCAATGATATATGACACTATGTATTTGAATCATATTTCCGCGTTTTAGAATTTGAACATATTCTGCCGAATTCCATTGTAACTATTCGTGTTTCGTTTGTCTGTCTGCTGGTATTCCCGCATCCCTTTTAGTTAACCTGCCTGTATACTGGTAGCCGTGCGCCCCTTTTATTTGGTCTGACTGCTTGTAGTTCTGAATCCATTTTATCTGTCTTTTTATACACCCACATGAAAATATGGACGTATATTGCCGTCACCCCTGTCCGTCCGTCGTTCCGTTGGACGGTCAACAATTTCTTGTACACGCGATAGAGACTAGAGTTTTTATCCGATTTGAATGAAGCTTGGAATATGTATATATATTGATAATATCTCGGATGAGTGCGAAAATGGCGCAATTCCAGTCGTCGGTTTAAGAGTTATTGCCCTTGACTTAGTGAGAAAAGAAAACCGTTAAAATTAACTTGTGTACGCGATAGAAGCTAAGAGTTCATCCGAATTGAATGAAACTTGATATGCATATTCATCTTGATACTATACTCGGATCAGTTCAAAATTGGAGCTATTCCAGTCGTCGGTTTATGAGGTATTGTCCTTGACTTAGAGAAAAGGTAAAAAGTAACTTGTGTATGTGATAAAAGCTAGAGTTTTTATCCAATTTGAATGAAGCTTGGTCTGTGTATTTATCTTTATATTTAAATTCAATTGTTACTGTGACTGGGTTTTTTTCAAAATTAATTTCACAGGTATAGTCAAACAGAGTTGTTTCGTTTGTTTGTCTGCTGGTATTATCGTATTCCTTTTAGTTAATCTTTCTGTCTACTGGTAGTACTGCACCCCTTTTTGCGTGGCAAATTTTTTGAGGGGGAAACTTTCTAGAGAAAATCGTAAAAATGGTGTAGCATAATTGTATCCACCAAGGAGTATTAAATGACCTGGAATCAAACATGAATATCTAAAACTCAACTTGTGCTAAACCGGAAGTGGGCTATTGCATAATGTGCATTATTTTTGCACGTAGTCTGTAGGGTTTATTTATGAACCGATTTGGCTGAAATTTTCTTTAATATATTCATTGTAAAAGAAGTATCAGGTTGGGCTACACAAATTTCAATTTTTAAATATTTTTGTCAAAAAAATTTAAAACCAAAATTTGCAAAAAAGCTCAAAATTTCTAACTCAGCCGCTAATTATCCGATTGACCTGAAATTCACAGGACGTCAACAGAATGTCCATAGAAATAAAACTACTCAATCAAACTTTTTCTATCACTTCCGGTTTTTCAAAATCACGCCTAGCAACCCCACTTCCAGTGTAAATTTCAGATGTTGACAAAAACTATATATATTGTCTGTCAGTCATAATTAGAATGCAAACCGGAAGTGATGCATAAGCCGCAGTCACAAACTGTCACATTTAAGCAAAAAATCAATAAGTTCTCTATTTTTTTTCGATTTTTATGATTTTGGTGTCTATCAAAACCTTGTAACCTTGTCTACAGTTTGTTGGAACAGAATTTTGAATTTCGAATTTGAATTAATCTGATTATGTTATCTTTAACACTCTAAAATATAAATTTTTTATTCATTTGTTTTGCAAAATTTTCACTTACATACAATCATTTAGAGCAGTAAATTTTTGATACATTGACCTGTTCGATTTTTTTCTGTACCCTTGACAGAACTAATTTTGTTTTTGTCGTTTGCTAAGCTTATTATAGGTCATATACAAATTAGTCAGACTACATAATCTTTTAACTGTAGGGCTGGACTATCTAGCAGACAGCAATTTAACTGGCTACGCGTCTGCGCTTATTATAGGTCAAAGATAAATTAATCTCATTACACATTGTTTTAACTTTTTTAAGTTTTTGCTACATTTGACATAACATCAGATTTTTTCTTACTTTGAGGGTGATTCTTACTCACGGCACTTAATTGCCTAACGGGCATCAATTCAACTGGCTACTGACTGATCCAATCCATTGAAACAAAAGACAGTATTTCAACTCAGCATTAAAGGAAAATATTGACGATTACACAGTTCGAATGTTGGGGTAGTGGGTATTTGGTAAGTCACAAAAAGGCAGAAGCCAAGGAATTACGGTCACCGCCATGCCCGATGCTGTTCACAGCTTCCAGTTTCTAATTATTGTCGTTGTAGGAGCTTGATAATATATACGAAATGTTTCATATCAGAAATAATATTCATCGTCGGGTATGTAAACATGCTGTCACTCTAGCTGTAGATATGATGTAAGTGTACCTTTATATATTCAAATTAACATCGCTAAGAACCGAGGTGTAACATATTTAAGTTGTCACGTAATTTGCAAACAGGTTAATTACCAAATCAACAGTAGGGGCGCCACTGGGGTTACAAGCTTCAATATAACAATTTTTACACTTTTAAGCTATGAACATGCTCGAAGCTAACGGCTTTATAGTAGGAAACTTTCTTGATTGGTACAGCACAATACTGTACCAGCTTTCGATACAGTAAGCCATCTCCAATGTATTTATGAACCTATGTAATATATGGATGATATCAAAATCATGAGTCGGATTACATACATCAACCCATGATGGTCATTCTCGTATATTTTAAGATATCACACCCAACTTGGACTAACAAATAATATTCGGCTTTTTCCAGTTTTGTATTTCTTTCTTCATCTGGAATTATGTTAAATGTACTTACATTAGCAAAAAAAACATAAAAATAAACTTTTCATTTCAGGCATGTAGACGCTTTGGTTTTAGCTGAGGAATCCAATGTTATTAAAATACCCGGTGAAAATGGGTAAGTTATATGAGGTCAAATTGTTACTTTTGATATTTTTACTTCGTCATCGTGGTCTATAATCGGGATGATTGTACAATACTCCACTGTCTTGTAAACTTCATTTCTGGATTGCAGCAAAACATTTACAAAACTATTATTTCCAGGCGCCAGTATAACATATCGGAATGTAAAGAAGACATGGAAGCGTTCACCCAGCTCACTGATAATATATTTCACCAAATATTATTTTCAACCGATGAAGGGTTAAAGAAACCGAGAGAATTGTTGGAGAGAGTTAAAAAACGACAATTATATAAATGTATTGGACAAGCTGTTCTTCCTAAAGATTTTGTGAAAAATGTACTTATTTTACTTTATTTTGTCTGTATAGTCACTTTTTAAAAAAATAATCAGAATGGCACAAAAAAAAACTGGTACTTTTAACTGGCTATTATAGTAGCTATAAGATATAATATATATAAGACATAATTTGTGCATAAAAAAACAACAAAACGTAGATCTATGGCACAACCTCAGTTAAATAGTCGACTCCTCCCAAGAATAATTTCAAGATAATGCCAAGAGTTTTGGTATTAATAACCTGACAATTCGTTAATCAAAAGTCACATCCAATAATGGCAAAATTGAGAGTAATATTTGTACCAATAGTGGACTCCTCCCAAGAGAAGTACCATCAGGAAACAGTTCAATTACCAGCCTGTTGATAGAAAGGATCAATGTACCATCTTCAGTTGACATCCCTGTAAAAAAGGATTGTTTCTTTCTTTTCTTTTATTCACATTTTTGTAGCACAATTATCTCACCTATCTTTCTTTCATTCAACAGAAAACAACAGATATAAAAGAGAATGACGGAAATGGAATCAATGAATATGCAGTGATAAAAGTAAGACAAGAAATCGACATGTTTTCACATTTCCTTGGACGTTGGCGTCTTTCACAATGCTATCAATTATCAACGATATATATATATATACAGAATATATAAAAAATCCTGCTAAATATATTTACATTTCCCATTTCCCCCATTAAACGCTACTGCTAGCCGTGGCATCTAGCGCTACGTCATATTTGTTAAAGCATACTACGTCTTAGAATGAACAAAAAAAATGAAATGTTCAAGCTTGATCAATAGGAGTAAACATTCATCAGGGGACAAACCTTTTGGCATAACTATAAAACAGATTACCTAAATAATCTGATAAATCCAGAAAACTTTGTTTAAATACAATAATTGATAAATGTCTTAATCCAATTTAAGGCATTTATCAATAATAATCTGTTATGGACAATTACATAGTTTTATGGGTTTATTTGATTCTGCTTGTATACTTTGGACACTGTTGATGAATATAATGTACTCTTATTGATCAAGTTTGAGAACTTTATTTTTTTTTTTCATTTTAAGTCGTAGTATCGCTTCAAGTTACTCATAACAAATGGTGGCGTTAGCTTTGATAAAGAAATTGTTCTCGAAAATATTTGATTATCTTTAGATGAATCCAACACAAATTCAATGTCTTTAAAACGTAAACATAAGCTATAAACTGTTGCCCAATGGCGTGTATGGTCGTATATCAGGACACAGGTACATGTAATCTGAGAAGATTTATAAGGCGAGCGTGTTCTGGTAAAGTCGATTTCAACCAATCAGAAAGTGGCTTGTGCAGATCAGTTCAGTATGTCTGGAAGGTTCATGTTTTTGCGTTTCGAACCGATCTGGTTTTTTTTAATGTTCATAGAATATCAAAATTCAGTTTATTAGTTATCAATCTAATTAAAACTAGAATCGTGAAACGATACTGGGCAGTGCGCATCCGGTTTCGTCCATGGGTGAAAATGGCGTTTTCAACCCATACTGCGAAATTTACAGAACATAAAAATTGTTTATATTCGAGAGTAAAAAGTAGAATAACCGAATAGAATCGATTTCCAACTGTCGAGGGGTTTTTAACGTGCACAGCCAATAGCGCACGGGCCTCGGTTTATTGTCCCATCCGAACGACTAGGCGCTTTTTCCATGTCAGCCCCTCCGACCTGCATCATTGAAAGGGTGAAACCGGGTTGAAAAATCCGAAGGCATAGTCTCGACTGTGTCACCGCGGCTCCTTAAATGTGTTAGAGCCAATTCTTGATGAGATATATGTTTATGACATCAGAATACTGAATGCTAACTTCCATACACGTAAGTTCGCAGCGCAGCTCCAAAATTATCATTTTAACATCAACTTAGTAAAAATTCTACCTTATTATTTTTTTAGAAAACATTTTAATGGTCAATGTTTTTAGACATGCAATTTTAATAAATGACAGAACCAGAATTTCTTCTTTTGGCGTTGGATCGTTCTCTACTTCTTTTAGACTTTTTGTTCATCTTTTTTAGTACACATATTAAAACGTTAAAAATACAAGTTACAATGTAAGAAAGTCATGTTAAGAAATTTATTGTCAGTTGAAGGGAGAGAACTGCAATTAAACATACAGACAACAAACATTTTTCAGTTGAAGGGAGAAAACTGCATTTAAATATTTTAAAATACTACTCTAAACATTGACCAGTGAGAAGAGTTGAAAGAAACAATATGGTAAATTGTAACTTTCTGGATGTTGGTATACTGATTATGAATTGTATGGTGTGCTGAGGGAATGATACGTTGTAATACATAAACATAGACCCTCACATGTTAACAGATATAGTAAGAATGATTGATCCACTCGAGGAATTACCGTGGGTGTAAATAAACCTATGTGCTAATTGACTGTGCATGTTAATTCCTCGACAAATATAAATTGATAATAATATCAGGCTAATGCAAAATTTTCCTCATTGCGCACTGCATGGCGTTTGCCCGTCCTCAATGTAGGTGCAGAACAGCAGGACGTAAAACTCTATTCATTTCATTTCATGTTTCAAAAATTGGAAATTTTTATAATACTTCCACTGTAATAATTTTTTTCCGGGTCGCATTACATGATGACCATGATGATTACATGATTACATGATGACCATTTTTAACATAATGCAAACAAATATTTTAAAATATCTCCAAAACTAAGGAAGTTAAAATTTCAAGATTACAAGCAAATGACGTCAAAACCGGAAGTGATATAAAGATTCTAGAAATATTTTTTTGTTCAGAATCAAATTGTCTATCTACCTGTAGTAAGTTTTTAGATCGATCGAAAAAATTTCAAAGAAACACGCACAGTTTCAATGGAATTTGACGCAAAATTTGCAATTTTTAAAAAGCGCAATTTTGATTCAAATGTATTGTGTTATATATCATTTGAAAGAGCAGATTTAGCATAGTTAAAATGAAATAGAATTAGTGACGTATGTAAATTAGGTCACGTGACAGAGCTCTTTAAAGTTAAAAATTGCAATTTTCAAATGGCGATAAAACCGGAAGTAAACATCAGAAATCGGAAATGAATATATCATTTAATAGATCTCGTCAAGGGCAATAATTTGTGAACAGGTCAAGAGGTCATCAAAGGTCAAGGTCACTAGATATGAGCCTTGAAAGTTTCGGTCATTACTGAAATTCTTGTTCCGGAAATGTAAAGAAATTGAAATCGAAATTCAAAAATCGACAACCTACATTTTTTTTGCAATCGACTACAGAAGTCGTAGATTTCAAAATTAAAAAAATCCGATTAACCCTCGGTTCTGAATTAAAATTTTAAGAAACATAGGTCAGTTCAAGATCGCGGCTGATCCCTTACACCTGGAAACAATTTCATCATTTTATTTTTTATGATTTACCAAATCTATGATAACACAAAACATTTTTTTCAAATATCTTCAATATTCCGGAAGTTGAAATTGAAAGTTAAGAAGCAAATGACGTCAAAACCGGAAGTGATATCGAAACTTTGAAAATTGATTTTCTTTGGAAATTCATATGTCTATGTTATTGAAAGGTTTCAGATCGATCGAAATAAAATTGCAAAAGTTAAAAAAAATCCTTTAAAAAGTGCTCCAAAAGTCAGTTACAAAAGTCAAAATATGAATTTTTCATTGCAATTTGTAGCTATTGGGTTAAACAAATGAACCAAAAAAGACCGATCGCAATTTGTTGGAAAAATGAGTTGAAAATGGAAAAACCCTGAAATACGAATTTTTAATATACGTCATTTCCGGTTAGGCAAAAATGCGCCATTTTACATTTAAGCAACACCGAGCAGTTAATCATCGCAGGAAATGATGTCAAGTTGTGTGTGGTATGTGCAGTTTTGGCTGGGGAGCGTGACCAGAAATAGACAAAAAAAAAAAATAGTCAATTGCAAACCAATGCAGTGCGTTCGACACTGCAATTAGATTACATTTCGTTTCGGTTATTTTTTGAGTGTCGACTCCATGTAATCTAAAGACTTGTCTAAGGAGGTCATCTTAGTTGATTAGTTGTCAGCCTAGTGAATATATTGGATTAAAACTGTTTTGAAAAAAAAAGTAGAAGAGTAGTTGCAACCCCGATACCTTCATAACATGTTTCTTTCTTACCTTCAGGAGTTAGAGAAAGAAATATTTGAAGAATTAAAGGAAAAAGATGATTCTCTGTCTGCTGATAAGATAGCAATAAAGGTAAGAATTAAGATCGTAAACAAATACTTTATACCACTAAATATAGTTACAGATACCAGATCTGGACGTATACAGAATCAAGAACCAGATATAGTAATACTTTCTTCACGGACTTCATTTGGTTTTAAATATTCCAAAAACAAAATTATTTCACCATTAGCTCAACTTTCATTTTCGAATTTCTTTTTAGTTTGTAGACTTTGATTACAGCATGAAAGACAAGAACCCGGCGAATAACATGAAATTATTTTCCAAAGCAAATCCAAATGAAACAAGGCAAATAGAACAAAATGAGGTACGTATGACTTTTGAATAAAAAAACTTCATTAAGATTAATTAAAAACTTTTATTTTTCACCCGGGTGAATATTAATTTTCCCCATTTTCCCCGGGTGACTATTTTTTTCAAACGGATGAAAATACAAGTTTTATATCACAATTATGCTTTATGATTATATTCAATCTTTCATAAAATATTATTTAATTAACACCCGGGTTTTTAATTAAAAATTAAATTTAATAATTATATTCCATTTTTATAATTAAAATCAAAATAATGAAGTCGTATACGAACCACCGTATTTTTGTTTGTTTTTTAGGTATCTCTACTATTACCAACAATATTTGAAGAACATATGATATCTTTGTATTATAAAGATAAAGATATGTCATCTAAAGATATAAAACAAGCTCAAGATGTCTTTGAAACATGGGGTAAAGAACATGACTGTACAATGAAGGTAACTATTTTAAACAATTTTTACAGATGAATGTTTCATTGTCCATGTGAGTTGAAAACCAAGTTTGGAGGAAGGCAGAGAATAAGTTAATTAACGTTTAGAAAGTAAAATTATTTACAACATTTTTTATTTTATTTCAGATTGATAGATGGCGATAAATGTCGAGAAATATTTGATGGGTTATTGCCCTTGCTTTTGTAGAGAAATATTTATAGGCTGTAGCTAGTGTTTTATTTTTATTCATATAAAATCAAATTTATTGCTACATGTATTTGACGTTTCTTAAATTACTAAACTACATGTATATTTTTAAATCATTTTCTGTGTTAAGTCTTGTAACATTATTTATTTATTGTGTGATAGGGTTCTGCTATAATCTGGACAATCAGGTCATTTGTCTCGAATTTGTCACTGACAGACTACTACACTTTTTATTGTAGATTAGATTATCTGTATTTTAGTGTATAATTAGATTAATGATGCATGATATTTTCCATCATAATTTTCTAAATGTGTATTAGTCTATTGCATATCTTTTTATTGTCTTTATATATTTTTCATATTCTTAGTCTTATTGTAAAAGATTGTTTTTGTCAATTGGTGGCAACATGTAGTATTTCATTTATGCTATGTTAAATCTATAGTTAAGACTAAATTTCTGGCTCTGTCGAATTGAAGGGATGACAAATTGTCCACACATACAACTTTGACTCTTATATAACAGCATAACAAAACACAAACCACTGTTTCATCTCACCCGATGATAATTTACAGAATATATTTTCAAAACAAACGGTTTGGATTCTGACTTTGATAAAGATACCTAGAACATAGATGCATACTTTTAGTTATATATTAGGCAAACAATTCTGATTTTTTTTTATTTTTAAGTTCATTTTACAGCAAACGTCGTCAGAATCGGTCTAAAAGATATTATGCATTCCAGATCTTGACTGATAAATATTTTACGATGTATTCTTTAGAGCTTAAAAGAAAACAATGTTCTCAATTTTTTGTCGTATTAGGAGTTTCTCGTAAAAACAATACTCTTTCTTCGCTTTTTTAGATAAGTACCGAAACCTACATGTAGCTACATTTACTCTAATTATATCGACTTTTTACCTACTGTTTGAACATTATAATGTGATTTTCTTTTTTGATAGTTTTTTAAATGTTTCTATTTTCCGGTGAAATATATTGTGCGTAACTTTAAGCCCTGTCTACACTACGAAATGTTTGTCTGTCCTGACATCAGCAGATTTTATCTGTTTGTAAACGTCTGACAGTCTGGACTGCGAACAGACATCGTCAGACATGACCAAACTTTGTCTGCCAATATTTGAGCATGCAGCTTAAAAGTCTGATGTCTGATAAACTGAGTGTCTTATAGAGTAGACAGTGTTTTAAGACGACATTTATTATACCTTTATATTCCATAATATATAATTTAAACAAAAACATCTTTTTATTGTAGTTATTTTAGAGCTAAATAAAATTGTGATTAGTCACAAAAATTGTTAGTTTTCAATCAATTTAGAACAGGAGTAGCGTTTATGTCGTTGTTAAATAGTTGTTTAAAGCTGAGAAAAGACGCAGTACAGTGCCCGGTGCCACAATGAAGTTAAATACCTTTTATCCCCAATTCCTTTATATTTTACGATATGAAACCCACTATTCATGACTAACGGTTGTTTTGTTCGTGCTAATACAATGGAATTCATTCATTCATTCATTTAAGGGTCATAATGGTCTAAAAATAAAATCTTATTAAAAACAGATCTGAATGTTTCACCTCACGTTTCCCTATCCCTCTTGTCTTGCCTTGTTGCTGGTACCGGTTCCAAAGTTTCCTGGTGTTTATGGGAGACACGTTGTATGATGTATGTTTATGGAGAAATACAAAAAGCTAAATAAAAACTGATTTAAAACATTAACAAAAGGACGATGGTGACGCTCAGGACCGTATTCTCTGTTGAACTTGTAAACTATTACATTAAACTTATCCGAGGTTAAAACTGTCACCGTTTCTAGCCTGAAGAATCGGAAGTAATTTATGTTGGTCAATTTATAACAATCTGTACAAGGTTACATTTGACTGGTCCAAATCCCTCTCGGACACAACTTTTTTCATTTTGACAGAAATAAATCTTGAATATGCATTGCAAACAGAATTATTTTAGATCAAACTACCACAGGACAGTCGTTTTTATTCTTCTATATTTATATATTCAACACATTGGGTCAACACTCAAAATAGGAATTTTTACTTCCAAGTTATATTTGTGAACTCCCGTGTTCAAATGACTATGACAACAAATCTTGACAGAGTTCTCTCCCGTAATATATTCTTCTGGAGTTGATTTCATGAACCCAGAAGGTTTATAATTTACTGATCAGGGAGTAGTCTATAGTTTTGTTGTTTTTATTTGCGGTCATTTCTTCTATTTCAGAATGGTGTGTGTAAAATTTCAAGTTCCACTGATAGTTGTATTGATGTTGATGGTAATAGGTACGACTGGACAGTACTGGACTAACCCCTGGTATGCTGGTATGATATATAATCCTCGTTATAACCAGTTCTCGAACGTCCAGCCCTATAACCCCTGGTTAATGTGGACTGGAGCAATCAATCCTGTATCATTCAATCAACCAGGTCGTATTGGACAAGATGATGATGATGACGATGAAGATATGTGGTAAAGAAAGGTAGATATACAAGAGTCTCTTTCAGAAACATTGTAATATGAATTACTTAAACTGGAAACTCTGGTAATTTTTACTATATTCACATCAACATAATCCGATTTGGTTAAAATAAATTTGATACCAGGATCGTCAGCCTATGACAAAATTCATCTTTTGAACCTTATGGTAAATTCAAAAAAACTTAATTCATTAAGTTAGGTTATCTAAACCCAGCCGAGAGAATCAATTGGAGTTTTTGATTCAGTCTTATACAAATTGGGTTGATTTCATTTCTGGTTTTGTTTTTCTTGAGTATGTTTTTGTTTTTCATTGTGATCCAACGATATTTACCTAGGTCGCATTTACCAATCACAGTTTGTCATACAGAAATCAGTCTAAATTCAAACATAAAGGTGAACCCAAAATATTATCATGTATCCTCTTTGTTTCAGATTGTGTTCAACTACGGGAGATAATGAAGCATTGCTATGAATATGCTACTAATATGTGATTTAAATAGTGTAGTTTCTACGATTGTTGACATTTTATTCAGACATACTGATTTCGTTAGGAGTTATCTCCCGTAATGTTTTGACCCAATTATTACAGTTCACCATAGAGTTATATAGAACAACTAGACGTGACGTCGTATACGTAGAGTGCTCGCTCTAGTTGTTCTATATACATGTAACTCTATGCAGTTAACAAAAAAAAAATTTTGACAGAGTTCTCTCCCGTAAAGTTGAATTATATTAAATTAACTGCCTTGAAAGTTTAACTTTAAAATTGATTTTGTATCAGAAATCAATTACCTAAGTTAAATGAAACTTATTTACTTACCCCCTGTAACCCTCTACGGACCGTGGCCCACAATTCACGAAACTCCCAGAGCCGTCGGTCCCTTTTACTCTGAAATATCGTCCAAGGGGTGGTTTTGTGCCTCGTCATCATCGGTAGGCCAAATGCATTTGACTACAATCAACTTCATAGCAAAATATAGTTAAATTAAAATTTGGGCAAGTGAAAAAATTATATACATCTTCATGTCCCATGGTCCCCTGACAAATACCCCATGGCCCCCAGGTTGGGAACTACTGCTCTATGACTTTAAGGAAATGTTCTATATAAACATTATTATTCAGAGATTTACAAATTCAATTGACAATTGTTTCTATATAAACATTATTATTCAGAGATTTACAAATTCAACTGACAATTGTTTCTATATAAACATTATAATTCAGAGTTTTACAAATTTAACTGACAATTGTTTCTATATAAACATTATTATTCAGAGTTTTACAAATTCAACTGACAATTGTTTCTATATAAACATTATTATTCAGAGTTTTACAAATTCAACTGACAATTGTTTCTATATAAACAGTATTATTCAGAGTTTTACAAATTCAACTGACAATTGTTTCTATATAAACATTATTATTCAGAGTTTTACAAATTTAACTGACAATTGTTTCTATATAAACATTATTATTCAGAGTTTTACAAATTCAACTGACAATTGTTTCTATATAAACATTATTATTCAGAGTTTTACAAATTCAACTGACAATTGTTTCTATATAAACATTATTATTCAGAGTTTTATAAATTCTACTGACAATTGTTAATATATAAACATTATTATTCAGAGTTTTACAAATTCAACTGACAATGGCCCCCAGGTTGGGAACCACTGCTCTATGACTTTAAGGAAATGTTCTATATAAACATTATTATTCAGAGATTTACAAATTCAACTGACAATTGTTTCTATATAAACATTATAATTCAGAGTTTTACAAATTTAACTGACAATTGTTTCTATATAAACATTATTTTTCAGAGTTTTACAAATTCAACTGACAATTGTTTCTATATAAACATTATTATTCAGAGTTTTACAAATTCCACTGACAATTGTTTCTATATAAACAGTATTATTCAGAGTTTTACAAATTCAACTGACAATTGTTTCTATATAAACATTATTATTCAGAGTTTTACAAATTTAACTGACAATTGATTCTATATAAACATTATTATTCAGAGTTTTACAAATTCAACTGACAATTGTTTCTATATAAACATTATTATTCAGAGTTTTACAAATTCAACTGACAATTGTTTCTATATAAACATTATTATTCAGAGTTTTATAAATTCTACTGACAATTGTTACTATATAAACATTATTATTCAGAGTTTTACAAATTCAACTAATTCTATATACACATTTTCATTTCTCACAATTTTGTCAAATTAAAATCTTTCTTGATTTTACTTTAAACTTTGATACCTACATCTAGTTGGAGCTTTGGTCTCAAGTTCAATGTGCCTGTTTTACCTTTTAAAATAAAACCATTATCAAAATCAAAAGCATCATACATCTTAATTACTGGAATAAAATAACACCACGAACTCTGTGTTATTGTACGGTTTCCAGTATGTTTTACTGAATAATTTCTGTCTTTCTGATTCACCAATAAAATGTCATAGTTAATGTTACATGAGTTCACAAATGGGCTGCTTCGTTGTGAAATTGCCATGCGCACACCCATGGTAAAACCCGATTTATGGGCAATTCTTTCCCCAAAGGCAAGCATAAATGTTATCCCATCATGCCTGGTTTTAACAATATTCCCAGGATACAAACAGTACGAAGTTATTCTCTTGACACCTGATGCCATTCTGCCTTTGTTTGTCGATTCTGTTAATATCTGAAATTAATGAAAGCAAAGAAATTACGAAACAAAGCGTCATTTCGTGCTTACTTTTACAAAGAATTTGACCCAATTCCGCATTTCAAGCAGATGAAAACATACGTCACTGTATGGAGTGAAAAATAATACACATTAATATATTAACATCAACTTAGTTTGTCTGACTACAGAAACCTATAAAATACTCAATTAACTACGTAAACCTCATGTTCTAGGTACAAGGTGGATAGGATGAATGCCGTCATCTTTTCTTGTGCCATTTTACAAAATTTAATCCGAAAACTTTTAACACACGATAGTAATTTCCTAGCTAGTTGGACACGATAGTATCAAGTTATCTACTAGCTAGTTGGACACGATAATATCAAGTAACCTAATAGCTAGTTGGACACGATAGTTTCAAGTAATCTTCTAGCTAGTTGGACACGATAATATCAAGTAATCTTCTAGCTAGTTGGACACGATAGTTTCAAGTAATCTTCTAGCTAGTTGGACACGATAGTTTTAAGTTATCTACTAGCTAGTTGGACACGATAGTATCAAGTAACCTACTAGCTAGTTGGACACGATAGTATCAAGTAATATACTAGCTAGTTGGACACGATAGTTTCAAATAACCTAATAGCTAGTTGGACACGGTAGTATCAAGTAATCTACTAGCTAGTTGGACACGATAATATCAAGTAATCTACTAGCTAGTTTGACACGATAGTATCAAGTAACCTACTAGCTAGTTGGACACGATAATACCAAGTAATTTACTAGCTAGTTGGACACGATAGTATCAAGTAATCTACTCGCTAGTTGGACACGATAATATCAAGTACCCTAATAGCTAGGTGGACACGGTAGTATCAAGTAACCTACTAGCTAGTTGGACACGATAGTACCAAGTAATTTACTAGCTAGTTGGACACGATAGTATCAAGTAATATACTAGCTAGTTGGAGACGATAGTATCAAGTAATATACTAGCTAGTTGGACACGATAATATCAAGTAACCTACTAGCTAGTTGGACACGATAGTATCAAGTTATCTACTAGCTAGTTGGACACGATAATATCAAGTTATCTACTAGCTAGTTGGACACGATAATATCAAGTTATCTACTAGCTAGTTGGACACGATAGTATCAAGTAATTTCCTAGCTAGTTGGACACGATAATATCAAGTAATCTACTAGCTAGTTGGACACGATAATATCAAGTAATCTACTAGCTAGTTGGACACGATAGATTCAAGTAATCTGTTAGTTGGACACGATAATTTCAAGTAATCTACTAGCTAGTTGGACACGATAGTATCAAGTTATCTACTAGCTAGTTGGACACGATAATATCAAGTTATCTACTAGCTAGTTGGACACGATAATATCAAGTTATCTACTAGCTAGTTGGACACGATAGTATCAAGTAATTTCCTAGCTAGTTGGACACGATAATATCAAGTAATCTACTAGCTAGTTGGACACGATAATATCAAGTAATCTACTAGCTAGTTGGACACGATAGATTCAAGTAATCTGTTAGTTGGACACGATAATTTCAAGTAATCTACTAGCTAGTTGGACACGATAGTATACATTAATCTACTAGCTAGTCGGACACGATAGTATCAAGTAACCTACTAGCTAGTTGGACACGATAGTATCAGGTAATCTAATAGCCAGTTGGACACGATAGTATCAAGTAACCTACTAGCTAGTTGGATACGATAGTTTCATGTAATCTAATAGCCAGTTGGACACGATAGTATCAAGTAACCTACTAGCTAGTTGGACACGATAATATCAAGTTATCTACTAGCTAGTTGGACACGATAATATCAAGTAACCTAATAGCTAGTTGGACACGATAGTTTCAAGTAACCTAATAGCTAGTTGGATACGATAGTTTCATGTAATCTAATAGCCAGTTGGACACGATAGTATCAAGTAACCTACTAGCTAGTTGGACACGATAGTATCAAGTAACCTACTAGCTAGTTGGATACGATAGTTTCATGTAATCTACTAGATATTTGGACACGATAGTTTCAAGTAATCTACTAGCTAGTTAGACATGATAATATCAAGTAATTTAATAGATAGGTGGACAAGGTAGTATCAAGTAACCTACTAGCTAGTTTGTAGATGCTGTGCCTTTGAGCTGTTTCTTTCAGACCTGGTTCTATGCAATTTAAAATTAGATTTTGCAGCCGTAGTTATATTGATCTTGTTTACAGTTGTATTTGTAAATTTTCTTCTTACAGTTGTGGTGACTCTACTTTTGAATTCCAGTAGAGATCTGAACGAAAATATTTATTAATATGTTTTCTTTACTCTCGGAGCATGTCTAGTTGAAGCAGTGCAGTTCTTCTTCTTTACTTTTAGATTGCAGTAGAATTTCATCAACAATATTTAATAATAGTTATCTTGCCTCTTACATTCAATTCAAGTAGTTATAGTCATAGCGTTGCATGGAATCTGCTCATAAATACTTACTAATGGTTTACCTGTCTCTTGCAGTTGTGGTGTCTTTACTTTTTAGACTGCTGAAGACTTCTCATCGTCAATATTTAATAAGAGTTATCTTGCCTTTTACAGTTGAAGTAGTTCTACTCAGAGTTGCAGAGGATATCGGAACTAAAATACTAACTAACGGTTAACTTTCTTCTTTCAGTTATAGTGTAGGTGGAATAGATGTCTGGACGAAGTACTTACTTATAGTCCTGTCTCTTGCAATTATATTTTGGCTGTTCCATCTCTTACAGATTTATTACATTTTGACATAACATATTTTAATTATTTCCCTTCCAGGTTTTCTATTTGGCATTATCATTTTTGGCAAACAATTCACACTTTTGGCAAATCTAAATTCATAACACACTGTCAGGGGATGAGTAAACATCCTTCAAGCTGGTCTTGAGCATGGATAAATCCTACCTCCCCCTCCAATTTAGAATAAGAACATTAATGGAGTAGGGTTGGGTAGCCCGCTCGCAGCACTTGCACTGACCTACCTTTGGCTTCACAAATTTTAATTTTTTTTTTTTTTTTTTTTTTTTTACAATTTGTCGCAATGTACTTAATCGCTTGAGGATAATATGTCCATTTAATACACATGTACTTGTGTATATTGCTATATTGTATATCTTAAAAAAATATCCAGTAGCCTGTGGTCATGTATTTGATCTCTAAATCATCAAATTCTGTACACTAATCGCTTGAGTATAATATGTCCATTTAATACACATGTACTTGTGTATATTGCTATATTGTATATCTTAAAAAAAAAAAATATCCAGTAGCCTGTGGTCATGTACTTGATCTCTAAATCATCAAACTTTGTACACAAATTTTTTTTTTTTTTTTTTTTTTTTGGTGTCTATATGTTGTATATTGTATCTATGTTTGTCCCCATGGGCTGGGTGTGAGACAGGACCGTTACCACTCGTGGTATAGGGCCTAATTCTGACCCATGTAAAATAAAGAGTTTATTATTATTATTATTATTAACCTAATAGCTAGTTGGTCACGATCATATCAAGTAATTTACTAGCTAGTTGGACATGATAGTTTCAAGTAACCTTCTAGCTAGTTGGACACGATAGTTTCAAGTAACCTTCTAGCTAGTTGGACACGATAATATCAAGTAAGTTACTAGCTAGTTGGACACGATAGTTTCAAGTAACCTAATAGCTAGTTGGACACGATAATATCAAGTAAGTTACTAGCTAGTTGGACACGATAGTTTCAAGTAACCTTCTAGCTAGTTGGACACGATAGTTTCAAGTAACCTAATAGCTAGTTGGACACGATAATATCAAGTAATTTACTAGCTAGTTGGACACGATAATATCAAGTAACCTACTAGCTAGTTGGACACGATAGTTTCAAGTAACCTACTAGCTAGTTGGACACGATAGTATCAAGTTATCTACTAGCTAGTTGGACACGATGGTATCAAGTAACCTACTAGCTAGTTGGACACGATAGTTTCATGTAATCTACTAGCTAGTTAGACATGATAAAATCAAGTAATTTAATATCTAGGTGGACAAGGTAGTATCAAGTAACCTACTAGCTAGTTTGATACGATAGTTTCAAGTAATCTACTAGCTAGTTGGACACGATAGTTTCAAGTAACCTAATAGCTAGTTGGACACGATAATATCAAGTAATTTACTAGCTAGTTGGACACGATAGTTTCAAGTAACCTTCTAGCTAGTTGGACACGATAGTTTCAAGTAATCTACTAGCTAGTTGGACACGATAGTACCAAGTAACCTACTAGCTAGTTGGACACGATAGTTTCATGTAATCTAATAGCTAGTTGGACACGATAGTATCATGTAATCTAAAAGCTAGTTGGACACGATAGTATCAAGTAATCTACTAGCTAGTTAGACACGATAGTACCAAGTAATCTACTCGCTAGATGGATACGATAGTATCAAGTAATCTACTAGCTAGTTGGACACGATAGTTTCAAGTAATCTAATAGCTCGTTAGACACGATAATATCAAGTAACTACTCGCTAGTTGGACACGATAGTTTCAAGTAATTTCCTAGCTAGTTGGACACGGTAGTATCAAATAACCTAATAGCTAGTTGGACACGATAGTATCAAGTTATCTACTAGCTAGTTGGACACGATAGCATCAAGTAATATACTAGCTAGTTGGACACGATAATATCAAGTAATCTACTAGCTAGTTGGACACGATAGTATCAAGTAATATACTAGCTAGTTGGACACGATAGTATCAAGTAACCTACTAGCTAGTTGGACACGATAGTATCAAGTTATCTACTAGCTAATTGAACACGATAATATCAAGTTATCTACTAGCTAGTTGGACACGATAGTATCAAGTTATCTACTAGCTAGTTGGATACGATAATATCAAGTAACCTACTAGCTAGTTGGACACGATAATATCAAGTAACCTACTAGCTAGTTGGACACGATAGTTTCAAGTAATCTAATAGCCAGTTGGACACGATAATATCAAGTAACCTACTAGCTAGTTGGACACGATAGTTTCAAGTAACCTAATAGCTAGTTGGACACGATAGTTTCAAGTAATCTAATAGCCAGTTGGACACGATAATATCAAGTAATTTACTAGCTAGTTGGACACGATAATATCAGGTTATCTAATAGCTTGTTGGATACGATAATATCAAGTAATCTAATAGCTAGTTGGACACGATAGTATCAAGTAATTTACTAGCTAGTTGGACACGATAGTATCAAGTTATCTACTAGCTAGTTGGATACGATAATATCAAGTAATCTAATAGCCAGTTGGACACGATAGTTTCAAGTAATCTACTAGCTAGTTAGACACGATAATATCAAGTAATCTACTAGCTAGTTGGACACGATAATATCAAGTAATCTACTCGCTAGTTGGACACGATAGTTTCAAGTAATCTACTAGATATTTTTAAAACAAAATAGTGCGGTATTATTTAGCCAAGTTCAGATCTCTGACATAGTATAAAAAAGTGATCACCTATACCTGTAAGAATTCCAAAAGCAAAATTTGCTTCGAAAAGATAAGCTTCACAGTATACAATCAGTCAATGAATGTGTTTACTCGATCACCCAGGGCAACAGATAGGGGTAGAAAATTGAAAGTGACGGAAAGAAAAGTTTAAGTCTTTTGTATAATACATGTGGGAACATGTTGAATTTTGTAAAATCATTTCAATTTTCGGAGAAAATATTTTGATAGAATAAAACCTGTTCTAAAAATATCTGGTCCCCAACTTTGACGCAAAGTATCTCTGCTGCTGATGAGCAGATCTCTTTCAAAATTCTCACAGATTTACTTCAATATGTCCTTGTCAGCCCCTGAAAATATGAAAGACATCGAACGAAAATTGTACAAGTACTGCCTCGAACTAAATAGCATGTCAAAAAATTCAATATCAGAGCAAATTACATATTTGAATGTGTGTTCATTGTGCCTTGTGCCTTTTGAAAGAGATCGGTTCACCAACAGCTGAGATACTTACGGTCAAACTTGGGGACGTTTTTTTTTTGTAACACCCGATATGTTTTCTTTTGTAAAACAAAAATAAATCTACTGCCATACAAAATCACAAAGTCCATTATATTCTTGCAATGTCTTTGTATGGTTTATTATTAACATTTCAATCGGAACCGACGCCTCACACTAAATAAATATACCCTTCAACTGATGTAAAACTTTGTAAGATTTAAAATGTACGGAATGCTCTCAACCTTTCATTAAAAATTAATTAAAATGATTAAAGGATCCTAATGAATAAATCAATGTAAATATATAGTGAATATGTAAATTATATTCAACAATTTAACACGCCCTTTCTTTACTTCGCCTTCAATAGCTCTTGTACATTTGGTTAAATCATTTCTATTTTTTTACAGCAGAAATAGTCTTTGGTTTTTTGTTTCTAAATAACGTCTTATAGTTATAATAAAGAAACCAAGTACTAACGATCCGAACCTCAAAACGAAATTAGAAATCAAAAAAAGACATTTCGACGAAACATAGGTAACAGCTTATGAACTTTTCACACGAGGAATTATATCAATCATACATGAATAAGTATTTCATAATGAAAGGTGGTATCAGGTGTCAAGAAGAGTAAGAATACCCTGCCTGGCGCGTCACCCGTCCTAGCTGTTAAACATACACGAAACAACTACAAAACAAGAACATGAAAACCGCCAAATAAAAAAATTGATACTTGACGAAAAATTTTCATAAATTCAAGGGACGCAACTGATCATAAATGTTATATTATGATAATAATAAAAATGTTGAGTACGCCCAAATCAATGAAGAAGCATTTAATGTGTGGGAAATTCTTTGCTTCTTTGTAGTCTAAATCACGTTAGGAGGTAATTACTTGTTCTGGTCGCCTTTTTCAGATATTGTAACAATGATTACGACAAAATACTTTTATTGTTGAAATAGTTTCCATTGTATCATTTGTACAGTGATATATAAATTGACAAGCAACTGTTATTGTTCATGGTCCAAATAGTTAACATAAAGCGGAATCTGCGGATTTAAGAAAAGCAGTCTTCTACGGGTTACTAAAATACGGATTCCGCCGAAATCCGTCTTTTAGTAACTCCGTGTAAATTTTATGTATTGAGTTTAGTTTTGTACCTAAAAAATTTAAAAAGTGTAAATGAAATTTTTAATCATTATTGATTAAGTCTTCATGTATATTTTTGTTTTAAAGGTGCATGGGGCTCGATAATTAATATACATGGCAAAGTAGTTTTCTCCACTGTCCATAGTGGGTGCAATGTACTAAACTTTATATTTTACCCCTAATAGTTCAGTGATTGCTTTAATCCTGAAGTCCTGAAGTCTATACTAGTCAACCTTGGTCTTCGGATATAAATAATTCACAAAATAAGGGTTAAAATACAATATAGACATGCCAATGTTTGTAAACAAATGCCATGACTGTGTTTTGTGAAACCCCCTGCACCAGTATTTCTTTTACAAGCTGGATGGGAATGAAAGAATAATAACTCACTGCACCTATGGGAGACTAAGCAGCGCCCACGGTAGTCGGAGAATTTTGGCATGGTATGGCATCTTCACACTAAATACCCCCACCTCTTGTGGACCTAATATTGGAAATCCTGGATCAGCCATGCTACACAGGCTGGAAGTCTACACTAAAGCTGAGTTCCACATAGCCCTTATTTCCACCTCCCCATGGCTTGGACCAGGATGCCTCTGAACAACCGGTCTTCCATGAGATGTAGTCACTCTACCCCCCTTCCAGAGACTCTAACCGCCGGCACTATGAGCCTTTTCCCCAACACTCAAAACCAAAACCGGGTCTGCCTTTTGACACTAAGTGTGATATTTTGCAAGTTCAGTGAGCCATATATTACAGGAGCGGATCCAAGAGAGGGGGGGTAGGGGGACTCCGTCGGCTCGAAATCCCTCTATTTTGGCCGACTGATGTCAGAACCCTCTAAAAATTTAGCGCTCGCGGAACTGTTGAATTTGAAGCATGTGTTTTTTCAGACCCCCCCCCCTACCCTTTCTCTAAATCCTGGATCCACCCCTGTATTATGTCCGCGGGTTCCACTGGCCACCAACATGATCTAGTTCTCGAAAAAAAAATCCGCGGATTCCACAGATTATAGTAAAGGCGTCACTTAAAGACGGATTTCGGCGGAATCCTTCTTTTAGTAACCCGTAGAAGACTGCTTTTCTTAAATCCGCGGATTCCGCGGATTATGTGTCACGGCATTAATAAAAGACGGATTCCGCGGAATCCGTCTTTTATGAACGCCGCAATAAAACTGTATATCAAGTTTGGAAAATAGTCGAAACAAGCCTCTAGGTAATCAGCACTTAAAACGGGAAGAAGGAAAAACTCCTCCTTCCTCACCAGGAAAAAATAAATACACGAGAACGTGCAAAAAGTAAGTAAAAAGTCGATATAATGAGAGTAAATGTAGCTACGTTTCGGGACTAATCCCCTTATCAAGCAAAAAATAAATAAAAAAAATATTTAAAGGCGAGATAGGTCCTTTCCCTAAGAGAAACAACACTAATGTGACAAAAATAGGAAACTTAACTGGTTAGGTAATAAAAAATATAGGTCAAGGAAATGCGAAATGTATGTCAAGGGTAGATTAATTTAAATAGGAGAACTGTTTGTTCATCCCTTCAGGTGCTAAGGTTCCAAGGCGATGTATAATATTCATCTCGCAACGTTTGCGGTTAGACTCTCCTCCGTAGAGCTGGGCGACACCAGTAACTTTAACGTGTCCTATAGAATGACCCGGCAAGTTAAAATGAGCTGCAACGGGTATAATATTATTTTGTTTGATACTACGAAGGTGGCCTGAAAAACGTTCAGATAATTGGCATCGTGTTTCGCCTATATAGGTCATATTACATAAGGAGCAGATAATGGCATATACAATATTATGTAACATACAGGTGAAAGAGTGGCAAATATGGTAATTGTATATAGGGCCATGAATAACATCGGTTTGGAAGACATGATTGCATGTATGACAGATACGACGACCACAACTAAATGTACCTAGAGGTGATGTGTTAGCAGATATTATGCGTCTTCTAACTAAATGATTGGAAAGACTTTTATCTTTACGAAAAGCAGTTATAGTTAAATGTTTGAAAATAGGTGTGAGACTAGGATCTGAACGAATAAGATGAAAGTTATTATTCAAAACTTTACGGAGTTGTTGGTTGTGAGGATGGTAAGTAAGGACCAGTGGGACTCTTTCTGCAGCTTTAACCCTGAACGCAGGCGTAAGGGCATCCCTCCTAGTCAGACCAACGACCCTCTGAAGTGCTGTTTGAATAACTGAACCAGGATATCCTTGTACAGAAAAGAATGATGCCATTTCCTCAAGTCGTATTTGGAAATCATCGTCGTCGCTACAGATACGTCGAAGTCGAAGAAACTGAGAATTAGGTATGCTATTTTTAAGAGACGTTTGATGTGAGGAGGCATAATCGAGATATGAGTGGGAGTCGGTGTCTTTATAGAAGATAGTAGTAGATAAAATATTTCCGGAATTACTGATTTTTATATCAAGGAATGTAGCTGAAACATCGGAAATATTATAAGTTAATTTTAATGCACTATGGGCTAGTGAAATAGCACTTACGAAGGCTTCCAGGTCAGATTTAGAATTTGATGAAGCGCCCAAAATATCGTCAATGTAGCGCTTGTAGAGTTCGGGAACAGGGCCCTGGTATGAAGCGAAAAAACACTCTTCCACATACCCGACAAAGAGACAAGCATAACTAGGTCCCATCTTAGTGCCCATTGCAACACCACCAACCTGTTCGAAAAACTGATCGTTGAAGCTAAATATGTTAAGGGTGAGTACCAACTCAGTTAGTCTAAGTATAACTGATTTAGGAATGCTGAGGTCAGGCTGCTTATCTAAAAAGTACGAAATAGTCGTAAGACCATCCTTGTGGGGAATCGAAGTATAAAGGGATACAACGTCCATGGTGAGTAGGAATTTATTGACGGGGGGTGTTTGAAATGCGAAATCATTAAGCAGATGAAGAGTATGATTAGTGTCTTTAATATTAAGATGGTAGAAAAATGTTGATCGGTTGGAAGATAGAATCAAGGAAGCTAGATATAAGAACAGTTGGACAAGAACAGGCTGAAACAATTGGGCGACCAGGGTTGTTAGTCTTGTGAATTTTAGGGAGAAGGTAAAACACAGCAGGAGACGATTCATCAGGGATGAGATTCTTAGAAGACGGGGGAAGATCTTTAGAATTAATTTTGTTATTACTATACCGATTCATAGCTGTAGTCTCTTTTTGGTAGATTTTAATAGAAGATGGCTTATACGAGTCAATATTAGCAAGTTGACGAGTGGCTTCTTGGAGATAAAGATCCTTACGCCAAACGACAACCGCTCTTCCCTTATCAGTTGGTAATGGTCTGGGCCAACAAATTACTCCTAGAGCTGGGGCGATCTCTGCCTTGTCTGTTCGTTGGTTTGGTTATACTTCTGTGTGTGCTCTAGACTGACGAGACTGACCTTCCGCGGATATTGCATTTGTTTTACGTGGCGTTTCCTGCGAATGGGCAGCAGCGTCAGTTTTCTGAGAGTCTGTGCTCTGTGATCTCTTCGTTTTTGGTTTGGTATCTGGATCGACATAGTTGATGACAATCTTCGCCACAATGGCTTTGACCATGAAACTATATCTTTTCAGTCTTCTGATTCATGGCCGCCTTAACCAGGTTGAAACAGAAGGAATCGAAGCTCACTCTGTTGTGAATACCGGCATGAATCCTTTCGGACTAGGAGTCGGGGTGGATGTGGGGACCACAGATGACTCAACTACGGGTTTGTGGACTGTGGGCACCGTATTGGCCGACACATGCTGGCGTGCCTCTTGGGGGGATACCTTGTACGTATGTTGTATTCGGATCTCCGCCCTTCGAGGTATGAAGGTACACTGCGCCGAATTACTAGAGTGGTTATCACTCCGGCAATTGCCACAGCGCATCTTCTGAGACTTACACAGCTTCGTGCTGTGACCCTCCCCACACTTTTATCAACAGACTTTGCTTCGGCAGAACTTTTCCAAATTACTCAGCTTTTGACATTTCTGGCATCTTCGAACTTTAGGAATGTATGGATGAAGCTGGTACCTGGAATATAAAATGGGAAGAGGACTGCTAGGGACTTTATCGCTGGCAAAAGTAAGTTGGACAGTCCTAACGGTCTTGCCCTACCGGGCGTTGTAGACATATAAACCCTCTACAGCGTGATTGTGGAGTTTAAGGTCCTCCAGCAATTCACCCTTCGAGTATTCGGTAGGGACGCCATAAATGACGACCCGTTCCGTCTTGTTGAAGGTGGACAATGCAGAGTCCACCTTCGTCCCACATACCACTGTCTGATTTGCAGCATAGACAGCGTCAGCGAGGTGCTCGAATTTAAGGCGCACATTGCCATTGGCCAGGACCTTCACCTCAGGAAGAGAGGAATACTTCCATTCTTTCCGGATGAAATCCCCTATAACCTTTGACTTTGTGTTGCCAAAATTCTTGCCCCAGCTAGGTTTTACTATCACGACGTTGGTGTAGTCTCTCCGCGCTACGGTAGTAAAATTCGTAGCGGCAGGTCGACTTGCCATGTCGGCGTAAGTAGTATTGGTAGGTGTAGCAGCCATGGTATCTAAAAAGGAAGATATGATTAGTACAAAACAAAAATATGAGATATAAAGAGAGAACAACGAAAGATAAAGGGTGAAACCTGTTGAAATCTTACGATTTGAACAGCTTTTAATTTCTCTGCCAAGATTTAATATATTCAATACACGCATCGATCTTTCCAAATAGCCAGGGGCGTAGCGTACGGGGGGGTGTGGGGGGGTGTCACACCCCCCCACTTTTGATGACCTTGTCGGTAAAACGCGGTATCGGTCGGTAAAAGACTGGACCTGTCGGTAAAACCGATTGGTTAACCAAGAGACCATAAAAGGTGATTTTTACTAAACTTGTCGGTTAATCGAGGTCGATAAAAACTGTAATGGCTGGAGCCGTCGCTAAAAACCGATTGGTTAACCGACAGAGTTAAAATCTTGTTATTGGTAAAATGTTGATATCCATTAAAGGTGATTTTTACTGAACTTGTCGGTTAAACGAGGAATAGGTCGTTAAAAACTGTAATGGCTGGACCTGTCGGTAAAACCGATTGGTTAACCGACAGAGTTAAAATCTTGTTATCGGTAAAATGTTGATATCCATTAAAGGGGATTTTTACTGAACTTGTCGGTTAAACGAGGAATAGGTCGTTAAAAACTGTAATGGCTGGACCTGTCGGTAAAACCGATTGGTTAACCGACAGAGTTAAAATCTTGTTATCGGTAAAATGTTGATATCCATTAAAGGTGATTTTTACTGAACTTGTCGGTTAAACGAGGAATAGGTCGTTAAAAACTGTAATGGCTGGACCTGTCGTTAAAACCGATTGGTTAACCGAGAGAGTTAAAACCTTGTTATCGGTAAAATGTTGATATCGCTGAAAGGTGATGTATTACTGAACTTGTCGGTTAAACGAGAAATAGGTCGATAAAACGGTAATGGCTGGACCTGTCGGTAAAACTAGTTGGTTAACCGAAAGAGTTTTTTAGTGAATAGATACTTATGTGTGTAATTATGAAAATGGTGTTTATGTGCAAATAATTATATAAAGATTAAAACACAAAGCTATAACGATTGAACTAGATGTGAGAATTCTTTTCGAAAAGGCATCAAATGCAAGGAACTTTGACCTTAATTTTCAAACTTTTGTTAAATCCTCCATAATCCCTCCAACGATATCAGGAAAGGCCTCAGATGCAAGGAATTTAATTCCATTTTTCAAGATTTCCATAGGGTTCAGTCCGTCCAAATCGCTTGCTGTTCGGAAAGGCCTGATTGCAAGGAAATCAAATCAAATTTTCAAATTTTCTTATGATACAATGCCCCAAACCGTATTCACTAGATGTGCGAATTCTGTTCGGGAACCCTGACCTAATTTTCAAAATTTTCTTGAAGTAGGCCTACAATGCCTCCAAACCCTCTTCAAATGTGATGTCGTTCTCTAAGAGAATTCTGTTCGGAAAGACATCAGATGCAAGGAACTCGGACCTAATTTTCAAAATGTTCTTGGAGTAGGCCTACAATGCCTCCGAACCCTCTTTAAATGTGAGGTTGTTCTCTAAGAGAATTCTGTTCGGAAAGACATCAGATGCAAGGAACTCGGACCTAATTTTCAAAATTTTCTTAAAGTAGGCCTACAATGCCTCCAATCCCTCTTTAAATGTGAGGTTGTTCTCTAAGAGAATTCTGTTCGGAAAGGCATCAGGTGCAAGGAAATCGGACCTAATTTTCAAAATTTTCTTGGAGTAGGCCTACAATGCCTCGAAACCCTCTTCAAATGTGATGTCGTTCTCTAAGAGAATTCTGTTCGGAAAGACATCAGATGCAAGGAACTCGGACCTAATTTTCAAAATTTTCTTGGAGTAGGCCTACAATGCCTCCGAACCCTCTTTAAATGTGAGGTTGTTCTCTAAGAGAATTCTGTTCGGAAAGGCATCAGATGCAAGGAACTCGGACCTAATTTTCAAAATTTTCTTGGAGTAGGCCTACAATGCCTCGAAACCCTCTTCAAATGTGAGGTCGTTCTCTAAGAGAATATTCTGTTTGGAAAGGCATCACATGCAAGGAAATCACCCTGATTTTCTAAATTTTCTTTGGGTGCAAACCCCTTCAAATCTAAGCCCCCCCCCCCCCCCCCCAGTTTTCATTTGCTTTTCTACAGCCATGTGAATATATATGATTTAGTGCCAGTTGGGTTTTTGTCCTCTGAAAACCACGTGTTCGTCGGTAAAACATGGACCTTACACCCCCCAGTCAAATTGGTCACGCTACGCCCCTGCAAATAGCAGGGAGGTAGATTCCTTAGTCTCGGTTCAATTCTGGGTTTACTTTAAGAATTTCAATAGCTTCCCTTATTTCTGTGGTGAGCTTGTGGGGTAATAAAACTAAGGAGTAGTATACCATAAAATTGTGTTCCGTTATTCTATTAAATAATGTCCATTTCTATATGGGGAATAACTCAATTCTCTCTCTTTTCATTGGTCGAGAGAGTGCATCGCTTCCTTCGATAGAACATCATATTCACCGCGCAATTATGCACGAGAGTTGAATACATTTTATTTTCACCTCCTTACTTATTCTTTTGGCGAAAATTAGATCTGCGATTTTGATTGGATAAAGATTTAACCTTCCACCAATAAAAGCTGGTTTTGCAAACGTAAGATATGTTACGTCATACTTGAGATACGTCAGAGGACAACAGTAAAATAAATTGCCATTTAAAGCAACTATGCTTGAGACATGGCTGTTTAGGTTGTGAAAAATGAGATAACAGTCATAAAGTTGACATTGAAATATGAACTGTGTCAAAAAATTGTCCCAATCCGTCAATTCTACGCGGAGATATGAGCATTCAAACATTCTGTACCTTTGTTGACATTTTGATATCGGAAAATCTACGGAAATAGCCGAGGTACCACGGAAATGACCGAGCGAGGCTCTGGCGAGACTGGTTGATCGCGACGAAGTTTGATATGACAGTATCACGTGATGTAAATATAGTCACAGTTGTCAGGGCGTCTTTTATGGTCTTTTCCGGTCATTTCCGGTTGACGTCATCACAACAACGTAAATTTAATCGAGTTAGCTTGTTGACATCATCGAAAACAAATCCGATTTAATCCAAGCCATCGGTGGTTGTTTTGAAATTATAAAAGCGCTAATCTTTTAATTATACATTACTCTTTCATTTTATCATCATATTAGCGTGTATTTATTTATTTTTTTTCGTCTCAAGCATAGTTGCTTTAATAAAACAATTCATGACTTTTGGTTTCAGTTGACATAGGATTTATCAACCTCAGGGATGTAATATTCACCTCGGCCGTTGATTAATTATGTTACGGTTGATTGTCTTGGTAAACTCACAAAACACCTACCGAATGTTTGTTGTATGTATGTCACCATATTCACATATTACATAACTCACTAATTATAAATCGATCACTATAATAATACTTAGAATTGTATATAGCCAAAAGCCATTCAAACGGATATATGCCACACGTGTTAAAAATTAAAATAGGGTAGGGACTGCACGATGGAAGCTAATATTGAATCAATATATATCGACAATGAAAGTGGAATGTTTTTCTCAGAATTTGCCTTTTCCAGGGAAAGTGACTCACTCTGGGATAACATTAGCATTCTTTGATCAACTTAAGGTAGGTAAAGATTCTTGTGTCGATCAAATATCGTTAAGATTACAAAGCAAAAAAAATTTTAAACAACTAATAGATAATCCAGGTAGAAGTAAAGATAAATCCTTAAAGTGATTTTAAAGAGATTTTCTAAACTTTGTAAGTGAAATCAATAATAGCTTCCGGTAGATCAGACATCATAAAACATGTTAGTTTTAGTGGAATTGCAAGAACCACAAACTTCGGAATGGAAATCGGAATTGCGCAAATTGATGCTATCAGTTACACGAAAGACATACACAGTTTAAAAAACCTCTTTACAATCCTTTGAATTGAGCTCAGTGTGAAAAACTGAGTACCGACATGTTTTAAAGTATGTTTTTTTACTTATAGCACTTTATATGGCTCATATCAGAATTTGTTCTATTAAATAATAGGGTATCCTTGCACGAAGCCTTCGCTTTAAGTGTTTCACTAAACCCACGTAAGTTATAAGTACCCGTAAGTTACGACTAAATCTCCCCGTAACTTACACATGGTCCCGACTGTCCGTAACTTACTACGTAAATTTTAAAAAGCCCTTTTTATAAGCCCATGCCCACACATTCATGTGGGCGTATATTGTAGTCGCCCCTGTCTGTCTGTCTGTCCACAATTCTTGTGGACACTATAGAGAGCTGGTTTCTTGATGGATTTTGATGAAACTTGCTGTGAGTGTTTGTAAAAAAATCACCCAAGGATGAACCCTATTGAAAATCAGACGAATTGAAAAATATTACCTGCGTTATTGCCCTTGCTTTTGAAAATATGTGGTGGACACCATAGAGAGCTGGTTTCTTGGTGGATTTTGATGAAACTTGGTATGAGTGTTTGTATTGACATTAGGATAAACCCTATTGAATATCAGAAACATCGAAAAAATATTTTATGGGTTATTGCTCCTTGTTCTTTAAAACTCGTTAATTTTTCAGCCGTTACACTCTCAAAGTTCTGGACACGATAGAGAGCTGGTTTCTTGGTGGATTTTTATGAAACTGGCTGTTGGTGTTTGTATTGACCTTCGGATACACCTTATTGAAAATCAGAAACATCATCAACTATGTGACTGCTCTTAATCATTTTAAGATGGAACCTAAACGTTGGTTGCCCTTGTTTTATGCACATTTCAGTGACATATTTGTTTTTTCCAGGAAACTTTAACCCATGGTTTTACTCTTGTAAAAAGAGAAAATGTCATTCTCAGAATCTTTCATTTACTCTCCAGTCTTGTCAACCCCCCGGAAGAATTGGCTGCCATTATAAAAGTGGGCGTATTACGATGGCCATCGCTATTTTATTGAAATAAATTATTGAAAATTGTCAAAAAATACAATAACTTAGTAAATGGCAACTGCGCATGATTTTGTACTTACGAATTTTATTGGAATGGACCTTTGTAGATTGTTGATTATGTAACAGACAGGAATGCGATTCTTATGGATAGAAATTGTCATGGGTGCGAATTGCCCGGGTGTGAAATTTCCGGGTGGCAGTTTTCCTGGATGTGAATTGTCCTGGGTGCAAAGTACCCGGGTGTGAAATGTCTCGGGTGGAAGTTTTACTAGGTGGAATTTGTCCTGGATGCAAATCATCCTGGTGTGAAATGTCCCGATATGAATTGGTCGGGAGGGAATTGTCCGGACGGGAATTATCTGGGTGTGAAACGCCCTACTACCGCCAAGACTGGCTGTATGTAAACACTAAACAAAGAGGGACTGGACGATAGGGGCTAATATTGAAACAATATATCGAAAATGAAAGCGGGACGTTTTCTCCGAATTTGCCTTTTCCATGAAAATTAACAATAGCATTCTTTTATCAATTTATATTTTTTTTACATTTAGCACTTTATATGGCTCATAAATTAAATATTGCTTTTCAGAGGAAATTTGAAAATGGCAACTGATGCAAACCCAAGAAAGAAAAGGAAAACAAACGATACGGTAAAACATTTATTATCAAATATTTACATCCTTGTACATGAGGCCCTCTCCTGTGTGTTGAACTGATAAAATCGACTGACAATATATTTAGGATCTCATTAAAATGTTTGCTTCAAACTGTGCATGTTAACCTCCACTCGACAATTGGAAATCTACGTTGAATCTAATTATATCGACTTTCTACCTAATGTTTGTGCTTTATTGTGATTTTTTTTATTTATTACAGATATTTAACGATCCTGTTCATGGAACTATTGAAATGCACCCGCTTTGTGTGCTTATAATAGATACACCACAGTTTCAAAGACTGCGCCGTATAAAACAACTTGGTGCTGTTTATCATGTGTACCCTGGGGCAACACACAACAGATTTGAACATTCTATTGGGTAAGACATATAACAATGCTCTATTTAACTCTTTGAATATGGTTAAATCAATGTATCGATTGTACAGTCGTAATATTGCTCATTATGATACCGATCAAGAATTAATTTCCATTCTATTATATAAGATTGTAATACAGCGAAACATTGATTTGTTTATTATTTAATGACTTTTCTACTTGTCGCCGGCCACAGGCAACTTTTTTTTGTGGATTTTCAATTGGAATATCTACAGCAGGCCATCTCAAGTTGATTTCTTAAAGCGTCACTTTGGTCCAAATAGTAAACATAAAGCGCCAATGCAGCAATAAAACTATATTTCAATTTTGAAAAAAGTCAAAAAAGCGTCTTGATAATCAGCACTTAAAACGGGAAGAAGGAAAATGTTTACAAATAAGACCAAGGATAGTTACTTTCCTTCATGATTTAAAATTGTTTATTGTTCAATTTTAGAGGTTGTATCCATTTAAATTGATATAATGTTCTCATGTATTTCATAGTGTCGGCTATTTAGCGTGGACTATGGTGAAACAATTACAGCTGAGACAACCAGAATTAGAAATTTCACCAGTTGAGATGTTATGTGTTACAATTGCCGGCATCTGTCATGATTTAGGTAAAATATTATTAGTTAATAATACAACCCAAGCACGGACGACCCCAGATTAATTTGTTTATTACCTAAAATACTTCACACCTGCATGTCAAAAAATTATGTCGATAGTTTTATTATTATATTATATTATATAACCCATTTTAACACCTGTCAATCATTTAATCCCCCCCCCCCCACAATTTCCTTTGTTTTCTCAGAAATCGATTTTTAATTATTTTTTTGCCTATTGTCACAAATTGATTTTTTGTTTTAAACCTATCTTGTCACATATCGTTGAAATCCAAAAGTTTAGTACATTTTGAATATACAAACCATATTGATATGAGATAATTACAATGTAAGTTAGAACCATCAATATATTTTAATGGATAAATGTCATTTATCGTTGAAAAGATAATCAAATCTGAGAATAAGAGAATGTGATACAGACGTCCAAAGTTGTCAAAAATGTCAATTTTCGAATGTCTATAAAACCGGAAGTTAATATTTGTCAACCGATATGAGAACATCTATGGACCGTTGAGGTCAAGGACATCCTTCATTGAGATTTTGAAGGTCATCGAAGGTCAAGGTCACACGGTACGGCTTTTTGACTTTGGGAATAAAAAAAATTCAAATTCGAAATTTAGAATTTGGTTCCAACAAACTGTAGATAAAGTGATGATAGACACCAAAATTATAAAAATCAGATAAAAAATGAAGGACTAATTATTTTTTTGCTCATATGTGTCACTCTGAGACGACGGCCTATGACTCACTTCTGGTTTCTAAGTGCATTCTTATTATGTCTGACAGACAATATATATATGGTTTTTGCCAACATCTGAAATTGGGTCGCCAAGCATGATTATTATTATTCACACCCAAACCGGAATTGTTAGAAAAATTTTGATTGTGTAGTTTTATTTAGTTTTAGATATTCATTTTTGATTCCAGGTCATTTAATAATTTTTTTTAAAAATTCAGGTGTTTCGAAATGAGTAAGCTTCTTTAACGATACCCTGTATAGATCAAGATTATGAGATACAGTCAAAGACATAAGTCAAAAATTCAACCTAAACCTCCAAACACCACATTCTTGAGTTAACTAATTTTATTTTATGTTCAATAAATGATGAAACTCAATTGAGATATATTTCCTTGTATATAGATAAGGCAATGGCATTTAGATCAAAGTGAAGACTGATTGATAAGTTAAGATGCTTTAGCACATTTTGGTTATTTCATTATTAATTTAATATTATTTACCACATCATAATCCAGATTCAATTCAATTATTATATTTTTAATTATTATCTATTATTGTAAATTATGAATTTCTGTATCTTTGGGCCTGTTGACCTCTTTACTGAATAAACTATTATTATTATTATTATTATTATTATTCTTGAGTTACTACTGTGTGGACGTTCAGTTGTTGATCTCAGTTGAAGTCAAAGACATCTGATTGAAAACTGGAATTGTGCAAATTGACGTGTCCACGATACACATGAAGAGTTAAGAAAAAAAACATTTACATTTATTTCTGTCCGTATTAAAGTATTTTGCTGATTTATATATTTAAGGTCATGGACCATTCTCTCATATGTTTGATCAGCAGTTTTTACCCCAAACTGTTCCAAATACCAAATGGACTGTAAGTATTTGTATATGCCCACACGAAAGATGGGCGTATATTGTAATCACCCTGTCGGTCCGTCGGTCCGTTCATATTTGGTTCGTGCTCACCCTACAGGCTACAAATCTTTACAGATTTTTTTTTTATTTTGATTTTATGGGACAATGTTATTATCTAGATGATCCCTATTGATTTTCGTGATGATCGGATAATTGTTCACTGATATATCGTGTCCGACTTGACGCTTCACTGTATTAGCTATATTGTGCATCTTGTGTTCACTCTACAGGCTTCAATTCGTTACAGATTCTTTTGATTTGGTGGGTCAATGTCATCATGAAGATGATCCCTATCGATTTTCGTGATGATCCGATAATGTTTCACGGACATATCGTGTCTAACTGTCTTGACAGTGTGTTCATAAGTGTTAATTCAGTATATATTCACAGTTCTTCTTTTCAACTAAATGTGAATTTCGCAACAAACAAACACTCGCACTTACAATCAAAGCTATCAGTGGGCGTATGTTACCTTGCCTGACAGGCTATATTTATAGTTGTTTGGATTGTGAATGTTGTTGTATTGATCGGTTCTAGCATTTATTACATACATGACGTGTAATACATGTACTATGAAAGCAATACAGGTGATTCTAGCCCATGTTATAATTGAATCCATGACGCCATCTTTGTTGCATTGTGTTCTAACTATGTCTGAGAACATCTGAAATGTTCATCGGAAGTGGGGTCGCCAGACGTTATTTTGAAAAACCGGAAGTGATAGAAAAATTTGGATTATCTTGTTTTACTTGTATGGACATGCTGTTTATTTCCTGTGAATTTCAGATCGGATAATTAGCGGCTGAGTTAGACAAAAATATTGAAATTGAAATTTGTGTCGAAGCCTGAGATACTTATCATAATAATAAACATATTAAAGAAAATATTAGGTAAATCGGTTCATAAATAAGCCCTACAGACTCGATATTTCTTGCACATTGTGTAATGGTCCACTTCCGGTTTATCAAAAATGTACCGATTTATATTTAAGAAAGATTTCCCTCGAGTGAAAACCAGAAGTTCTGTACCATTTTCAGTTTTCTCTACAGACGATGACCAGAATTTTAAAAAACAAAAAATAATCTGACGAAAACAAAGCGTGACAAATTCCTAATTTGCCACGCAATAGAAATCCGTTTTTGACAGCAAAAACTGGTACGGGTTATTCAGTTAATCAATTTATAGCCGGGGCGTCTATTAATAGAATTGGAAATCCCCTTAAATTGCCGTGGGGGATATCACCAAGGTGTTTGGTCATTTCTCACGAAAATCATTTTTAATGTATCCACTCAAATTAAAACAATCAACAATATTATATTCTTTGTAAGACATATAGAAGTGTAGGAAGGCAAACAAAAATAACACTAGATATATGGATATACTACTTCTGAGTTTATTACATACTACTTAATAAAAGTAGATACGAATATATTTTGTCTATATGGTTTTCAATATTACACTCGGAGCATGGCGGCAAGATATCACTCTGATATCCATGCTCATGCCATATTAAAACCTTAGCCACATATATGTAGTTCTACAGTTGTATGCGCATGTATCTGTTTAAACCTTAAATACGTTTTTGCAAGAATCGGGGGAAGATTTAGCTTTACAGTCACCGCTCAGAACCTGGTTAAAAAACACCTACAGTTTGTGAGAAATTGAGTGTTTTCAAGTGATGGGGTTGTCATAAACATTAATGAAACTAATATTATTACATTTTCAGCACGAGAAAGCCTCCATTAAAATGTTTGATCACCTTATTGCAGTTAATAAGTTGAGACCTAAATTTATAGAGCATGGTTTCGAGGAGGAGAAATTAGACACAGATTTAATATTTATAAAAGAATTGATATATGGAGTGTTACCGGTTTGTTATTCTATGTCTCTTAAAGGGGAGGTCTGCCTTTCTATTAAGTTAGAAAATTGATTTCCCTAATTAATGAAAATATGAACTTAATCTGAGGAAATGTGACCCATACTATCTCGTTTCGTATTTAACCACTTATCTCGTTTTTTCTTAGCTTATTTTAGAGATAAAATGGAGTTTTACGTGCTGCTTTTAACAGGGCTATTTTAGGGCTATAATTTCATGTCATTACATTAATCCGTTGCATAGGCGTACGGGAGGTTTTGAAACTGGGGGTGCGCAGGGTTCGCAGGAGTACCAGGTGACCAGTTCCGGTACTGGTACGAGGCTGGTACCGATACCGGTACTACAATGGTACAATGAATTTGAGACCAAATCATGTATAACAAACCGGACTATATAGTTCTGCTCACTGCTGTATAACCCTATATTCCCTTTATTGCTACTTCTATCAGATGAATCTCTTCCCGGCGAACCAAACGTTTACATTATACTCACAACTAGAAAATTTCTTTCATTACCGAAATGAATATTACTTTATTAGGAGGAACTGAAAAAATTGAGATATACATCTAACACTTATACACAACACCAACAGTTGGATGGCAACTGAGAGTCAATAATTCTGATAGTCTTTGTTCGATCTCAACTATTTCGCGGTCATTTGATGGTTTTGACGGAAAAAGTCAAGCGTTTAAATATACCTTATATGGTCATAAGAGACAGTTTTCGGAGAAGCAGTTTTCTAGAAAATAGCTTCTTGCTGCCAGACGAATGAGCATATAATATGGTCCAATGAGTCATGCCCATGACCATGACTATATATGGTCAGGTTAGCGTGAGAATATGTCAAGTGACTGAAATAATGCACGTGCAATGTGAGGAATTCGTTCAAATAAACCTCCGTGTTTTCACAAATTCCGGTACCGGTACCGCCGGTACTGGAACGCGGTACCGGTACCGGTACTGAGGCGTCAGTACCGGCGGTACCGGTAGCGGTACTGGTACCGGTTGCGAACCCTGGGGGTGCGGGAGAGATTTGTGCCCGAATCTCGGACTCTGCCCGAATTCTACAGAACGCGGAGCCGCGTCAGGCCAGGCCCGACTACGCGAAGCGCTGAAGGCGCAAGCCCGCTGCAGGGAGGCGGGAGGTCCTCCCCCAGAAAATTTTGAAAATCTACATTCAATCTGTTGCATTCTGACTTCCGAGACTTAATTGGGGGTTGATTATTGGACGAGAGGGATGAGAAAAAAACATGAAATATGCTCACAATGTCGGAATTCATACACAAAAGTGATCATGAAGGGTTATATTTATTTGATACTCCATGAGAATATGCATCAAAAACGATTTCATTTCTCGAGCTAAATCGGTGCTTGATGATGACCTTGACGATGCCCGGTGATCGAATCCGAAACCTTCATGAATTCTAAAGTGTCCGAACAACCAAGATAAATATCACCAGCTCACAAGGCTTCCACACAAATATCTCGATATTCGGGTATTTTGCTTCAATAGAATCTAGGGATTCGGGCAGGAATCGGTTCCCGACAATATTAGTGGGTATTCTTCTAAAAAAAAACCAAGAAGACTCAAGAACTTTCAGTGCCGAATATGTCAAGAATTTTGCCCGAATATGATCGAGCTGAAATTTTTTTTTTGGGGCGGGGGGGGGGGGGGGGCGAACGCCCCCCCCCCCCCCTGTCCCCTGCTCCCCCCTCCCGTACGCCTATGATCCGTTGCTATCATGATAAGACATTCAAATTATTGCAAGAAAACTTTCGAATGACCAGACGTCAGATTTCTTGTAGCAAATTTACCTTGTGATAATCCAGTCCAGAAGGTCATAAATTGAATGTGACGTAGTGGTTTTAAACGAGGTTATTAGTTGTTAATGACGAGAAACCCCCGTCAATCCAGCAACGGTAGATAATGCCAATGTCTTACGTTGCTGAAGAAACATGATTTTAGGGAAGGTTTATCAACGTTGAGGTAGTTTGGAACAGGGTTCGCAACCGGTACCAGTACCGGTACCGGTACCGCCGGTACTGACGCCTCAGTACCGGTACCGGTACCGCGTTCCAGTACCGGCGGTACCGGTACCGGAATTTGTGAAAACACGGAGGTTTATTTGAACGAATTCCTCACATTGCACGTGCATTATTTCAGTCACTTGACATATTCTCACGCTAACCTGACCATATATAGTCATGGTCATGGGCATGACTCATTGGACCATATTATATGCTCATTCGTCAGGCAGCAAGAAACTATTTTCTAGAAAACTCCTTCTCCGAAAATTGTCTCTTATGACCATATAAGGTATATTTAAACGCTTGACTTTTTCCGTCAAAACCATCAAATGACCGCGAAATAGTTGAGATCGAACAAAGACTATCAGAATTATTGACTCTCAGTTGCCATCCAACTGTTGGTGTTGTGTATAAGTGTTAGATGTATATCTCAATTTTTTTAGTTCCTCCTAATAAAGTAATATTTATTTCGGTAATGAAAGAAATTTTCTAGTTGTGAGTATAATGTAAACGTTTGGTTCGCCGGGAAGAGATTCATCTGATAGAAGTAGCAATAAAGGGAATATAGGGTTATACAGCAGTGAGCAGAACTATATAGTCCGGTTTGTTATACATGATTTGGTCTCAAATTCATTGTACCATTGTAGTACCGGTATCGGTACCGGTACCGTCGGTACCAGCCTCGTACCGGTACCGGAACCGGTCACCTGGTACCGCCGGTACTCCTGCGAACCCTGGTTTGGAATGTGGAGTATATTTTTGATAATATGTATTTTTAAAGGCGAACTTCTGATTGCTGGTAATTTATTTCAGGGGAATAGTACCTTTATTGGCAGACCAAACAAACAATATTTATATGAAGTAAGTCAACAAACCAGCTATATATTTTTCTCAGGTCGTTTTTATACGCCCACGTGAAAATGTGGACGTATATTCCAGTCCGTCCGTCCGTCAACAATTTCTTGTGTACGCGATAGAAACCGATTGAATGAAACTTGGTATGTGTATTCATCTTGATAATATCTCGGATGAGTTCGAAAATGGCGCGATTCCAGTGGTTGGTTTATCAGTTATTGCCCTTGACTTAGTGAAAAAAAAGTTAAAATTAACTTGGTATGTGTATTCACCTTGATAATAACTCTCAGCTGAAATAAGTACGAAGGTGCAACTTTTTCAAATATTCAAATTTGCTGAATTGGGCGTATGTTATCTTGCCTGGCAAGCTATCTTTATCGATTTGAATGAAACTTGGTATGTGTATTCATCTTGATATCTCGGATGAGTATGAAAATGGCGCGATTGCAGATGTCAGTTTATGAGTAATTTCCCTTGACTTTGTGAAAAAACGTAAAAAATTAACTTGTTTACGCCATAGAGGCCACAGTTTTCATCCAATTTGAATGAAACTTGGTATTTGTATTCATCTTGATAATAACTCGGATAAGTTCGAAAGTTGCACGATTCCAGTTGTCAGTTTATGAGTTATTGCTCTTGACTTAGTGAAAAAAACGTTAAAATTAACTTGGTATGTGTGTGTATTCATCTTGATAATAACTCAGATAAATTCGAGAAGTCTTCGGTTTATTAGTTATCGCCTTTGATTTAGTGAAAAAAACGTTAAAACTAACTTGTGTCTACGATAGAGGCTAGAGTTTTCATCCGAATTGATTCATCTAAATATCAGTTCAAAAAAGTGCGATGGTGCAATCAACTTTTTCAAATATTTAAATTTACTGATGTGGGCGAATGTTATCTTGCCTGGCAAGCTATCTTTTAATATAAACTTAATCATATAAATCACTGTTTTAACGCATGCACACTAGTTAAAATTTTGATAGTTTCGTTGCAGATTATTTCAAATAAACGTACATCTGTAGATGTAGATAAGTGGGATTATTTTGCCCGAGATTGTCTGATGGTAGGAATGAAGAGTGACTTCGACCACATGAGATGTATGAAATTTAGTAGAGTTATTAAAGATAAAAAGTCAGGAGAAATGCTGCTTTGTTTACGAGATAAGGTAAATGTTGTATTGACGTAGGTCTATGTGACAACCGGCTGTTTCATTCATTTCATTCCATTATTTTAACCCGTTGCTATTATAATAAGACATTGTCGTCATTGCAGTGCGTTCTAGTGAAATTCGACTATTTTTTTTTCGAATTCTGGTAACGATCCTCAGCCAAAACAGCGCATGCCACACATAATCTGACACGACTTCCAAGATAAATATGTTCTCGTTAGTTAATGAATGTAAAATGACACATTTTCACATAACTGGAAATGGCGTATGAAAACAAATGTGTTTTAAGATTTTTGTCATTATCACCTCTTTTTATTCAACTGATTTTGATGTTTTTTTGTTTATTTCGTTAATCGATTTGCTTTCAGAAAATTGAACATGCACTTTAAGAACTTTGTCTCTGACTTTCTTTGGACAATTTTTTTTAACTTTTGCAATTTTATTCTCAGCATTCTGAAAACTTTCATGTTCATAGACATTTTGATTGGAACAAAAAAGTATTTTCAAAAATTTTTCATCACTTCCGGTTTTGACGTCATTCGCTTGCAAAGTTGAAATTTTAACTTCCGGAATAACGCAGTGCTAGAAATAACCATTGACAAAATATGAAATAACAAAATCTGACCCAGATATTTCATATTAGCCGCCATCTTGAAATGACCGATTTTTCTTTAAATCGAAATTGGAGAATCAGGGAATCATCCGATTTGAATACAAATATGTCTATGGAATCATTAATCGATTGCTAACAAAAGGCTCCAAAGCCTAATTTTGAATTTCGATTCAGAAGCTTTTTTATTTCCAGTTAAAATGTTTCCGTAATACCTGGTAGTCACACCTTTTAAGGCTCAAATCTCGGGACCTTGACCTTGAGTGACCTTGTGACCTGAACATGAAATGTTCCCTTAACAAGATCTATCCAATGATATAATTATTTTGGATTCCCAATGTTTACTTCCGGTTTTATGGCCGTCAGAAAATTGCAATTTTTTACTTCAAACAGCCCTGTCACGTGACCTAATTTACATACGACACCAAATTATTTTTGATTCGTATTATGCTTTATCTACGCTTTCCAATGATATATGACTCTATGTATTTGAATCATATTTCCGCGTTTTACAATTTGAAAATATTTTGCCAAATTCCATTGTAACTGTTCGTTTGTCTGTATTCCCGCGTCCCTGTTCTGCACCCCTTTTATTATACGCCCACATGAAATGTGGAGCGTATATTGCCGTCACCCATGTCCGTCGGTCCGGCCGTCCGTCGGTCCGTCCGTCCGTCGGTCTGTCCGTCCGTCCACAATTGCTCGTTAACACTCTACAAGTCACAATTCTTTACGGATTTTGATGAAACTTGCTGAAATTGTTTATTATCACCCAAGGATGAACCCTATTGAAAATCAAAAGAATCGAAAAATATTTAATATGAATTATTGCCCTTGTTCTTTAAAACGCGTGCAATTTTTAGCTTGTTAACACTCTACAAGTAACAATTCTTTACGGATTTTGACGAAACTTACTGAAATTGTTTATTATCACCCAAGGATGAACCCTATTGAAAATCAAAAGAATCGAAAAATATTTGATATGAATTATTGCCCTTGTTCTTTAAAACGCGTTCGATTTTTAGCTTGTTAACACTCTACAAGTCACAATTCTTTACGGATTTTGATGAAACTTACTGAAATTGTTTATTATCACTCAAGGATGAACCCTATTAAAAATCAAAAGGATCGAAAAATATTTAACATGAATTATTGCCCTTGTTCTTTAAAACGCGTTCGATTTTTAGCTTGTTAACACTCTACAAGTCACAATTCTCAATGGATTTTGACGAAACTTATTGAAACTGCTAAGTATTACCCAAGGATGAACCCTATCGAAAACCAAAAGAATCGGAAAATATTTAATATGAATTATTGCCCTTGTTCTTTAAAACGCGTTCGATTTTTAGCTTGTTAACACTCTACAAGTCACAATTCTTTACAGATTTTTACGAAACTTACTGAAATTGTTTATTATCACCCAAGGATGAACCCTATTGAAAATCAAAAAATATTTAATATGAATTATTGCCCTTGTTCTTTAAAACGCTTTCGATCTTTAGCTTGTTAACACTCTACAAGTCACAGTTCTTTACGGATTTTGACGCAACTTACTGATAATGTTTATTATCACCCAAGGATAAACTTTATTGAAAATCAAAAGAATCAAAAAATATTTAATATGAATTATTGCCCTTGTTCTTCAAACCGCATTTGACGTTTAGCTCGTTAGCACTCTACAGGTCACAATTCTTTAATATGGATTTTGACGAAACTTACTGAAATTGTTTATTATCACCCGATAATGAACCCTATTTAAATCAAAAGAATTGAAAAATATTTAATATCAATTATTGCCCTTGTTCTTTGAAACGCATTGATTTTTAGGTTGTAAATACTCTAGAAGGCACAATTCTTTTTCGATTAGGTTTTAATGAAACCTATTGAAATAGTTTATTGTCACACAATAAGCCCTATCAAAAATCAAAAAATATTTGATATGACTAATTGCCCTTCTTGTTCAAAATAGGTTTTAGTCTTTAGCTCATAAACAGAGAAGGATTTTGACTAAACTTGATGAATGCTTAACCCTTGATGAAATCGAGAAAAAAATGTTTGGACGACACTTAATTTAAGTTCTGAACGAAATGTAGGCCTAAGACTACAGGTTGCCTATTTGATGGTTGCTGTTTTCTGCCAAATGTTTTTTTTTCAAACAAAGCTGCCAGTGGGCGTATATTACCTTGCCTGGCAAGCTATCTTTTAGTCTATCTGCTGGTATTTCTGAATCCATTTTATCTGCCTTTTTATATACCCACATGAAAATATGGACGTATATTGTCGGTCCGCCCGCCCGTCCGTCCGTTCGTCAATAATTTCTTGCACACGAGATAGAGCCTAGAGTTTTTATCCGATGAAGCTTGGTATATGTATCTATCTTGATAAAATCTCGGATGTGTTTGAAACTGGCGCGATTCCAGTCGTCGGTTTAAGAGTTATTGCCCTTGACTAAGTGAAAAAAAAAACGTCAAAATTAACTTTTTTTTAGAAGAAGATAGAAGCTAAAGTTTTCATCCGAATTGAATGAAACTTGGTATGCATATTCACATCGAAACTATCTCGGATCAGTTCAAAATTGGCGCTATTCCTGTCGTTGGTTTATGAGTTGTTGCCCTAGACTTAGTGAAAAAGTTGAAATTAACTTGTGTTTAAAAAAAGCTATATAGGTATAGTTAAACAGTTTTTTCGTTTGTTTGTCTGCTGGTATTATCGCATTCCTTCTAGTTAATCTTTCTGTCTACTGATATGTCCCACCCAGACAATTTCCACCCGATCAATTCCTATCGCAACATTTCGCACCAGGATGATTTGAATCAGGACAAATTCCGTCCGAGACATTTCACACCCGGGCACTTTTTACCCAGGACAAATTCCACCTAGGAAAATTTCCCACCGCGACATTTCACACCCGGTCACTTTGCACCCAGGACAAATTCCACCTATTAAACGTTTCACCCGAGATATTTCACATCTGGGGACTTTACACCAGGGCGATTCACATCCAGGGAAACTGCCACCAGGAAATTTCACTCACGGGCACTCGTGATAATTTCCACCCATAAGAACCGCATTCCTATCTCTTACACAAACAACAATCTATAAGGGGTCCATTCCAATACAATTCGTAAGTACAAAATCATGCGTAGTTGCCATGGTTGTCTATGGTATGTATGGAACTTCCAAAATTTTCAAAAAAGTTCAAAATTGCTAACTCAGCCGCTAATTGACCTGAAATACACAGGACGTAAACAGAAATGTCCATAGAAATAAAAATACTCAATCAAACCTTTTCTATCACGTCCTGTTTTGACGTGAGAACTTCTGGTTTTTCAAAATCACGCCTAGCAACACCACTTACAGTGTAAATTTCAGATGTTGACAAAACTATATATATTGTCTGTCAGTCATAATCAGAATGCAAACCGGAAGTGATGTATAAGCCGCCGTCACAGACTGACACATTTAAGCAAAGTCCTATATTTTTTATCCGATTATTTTATGATTTTGGTGTCTATCAAAACCTTGTAACCTTGTCTACAGTTTTGTCGAACAGAATTTTGAATTTGAATTTTTTTTATGTTCGTAGGCCATAATATGTGACCTTGACCTTTGATGACCTTGAAAATTTTAATGAAGGATGTCCTTGACCTTAGCTATCCATAGGTGTGCTGATATTAGTTGAAAAATATTAACTTCAGGTTTTATGGACATTCGAAAATTGACATTTTTGTCAACTTTGGACGTTTCTATCACATTCTCTAATAAACACAGAGAATTAAATTTTTCAATTTTGTAATTTCGATTTGATTATCTTTTAAACGATATATGACAATAAAAAATGTTTTCAAAATATTGAGGTTTTTTTTTCGACTGGGGGTTCTTACTTACAATGTAATTATCTAATAGCAAAAGATTGTTTAATGATGATGTACTCAATTTTCTCTTTTCAACGATATGTGACATGAGTAGTTTAATACCAAAATCATTTTGGGATAATAGGCATAGAATACCCCTTCCTGAGAAAAAAGAAATAGAGAGGATTAAAATGATTGACAACGGTTATAACATGTTAAATAATATGGTAATAAAATTATCCACATGAACTTTTGACCTGCAGGTCTGAAGTATTTTAGGTCATAAACAGATTAATCTGATTATGTAATATTTAATACTCTAAAATATAAGGTTTTTATTCATTTTCTTTGCAAACTCATTCTACAAGATCCAGACACCAATTTTATTTTGTCGTTTGCTAAGCTTATTATAGGTCAAAAACAAATTAGTCAGACTACGTAATCTTTTAACTCTAGTGATAGACTATCTAACAGACAGCAATGTAACTGGGTACGCGTATGCGCTAGTCAGTTGCAATAAAAAGTAAGTGTTCAAACTGTTTTTATCGTTTGCTAAGCTTAGTACAGGTCAAAGATAAATTAATCACATTACACATTGTTTTAACTTTATAAAAATTAAGTTTTTTAATTCATAAAAATTCAGTTTTTTAACGTATCAGATTTTTTCTTATTTTGAGGGTGATTCTTACTCACGGCACTTAATTGTCTAACAGACATCAATTCAAATGGCTACTGACTGATCCAATCCATTGAAACAAAAGACAGTGTTTCAACTCAGCATTAAAGGAAAGTATTGACGTTTACACAATTCGAATGTTGGGGAAGTGGGTATTTGGTAAGTCCCATAAAGGCAGAAGCCAAGGCATTATGGTCACTGACACGCTCGATGCTGTTCACAGCTTCTAGTTTCTAATTATTGTCTTTTTAGGAGCTTGATAATATATACGAAATGTTTCATATCAGAAATAATATTCATCGTCGGATATGTAAACATGCTGTTACTCTAGCTGTAGATATGATGTAAGTGCACCTTTATATCTTCAAATTAACATCGCTTAGGACCGAGGTGTAACATATTTAAGTTATTAAAGCTATGAACATGCTCGAAGCTAACGGCTTTATACAGTGAAAACCCTGAAAATCGGCCATGCAAGGGACGATTTCATTTGGCCGGTTTTCAGGAGTGGCCGATTTACCGTAACTTGTAACGCTGTCAACATTTTTCAGGATGAAATGTCAAATACACCATCATTAATGTCTATGAATAAGTGGACAAAATATAAGAATAACTTTTACACGGGCAATCGTAAACCATTTAAAAACTTTCATTCAATGTGTTATTGTCAAGTTTACAAGATCGTTAGACTTGCGTTGTTCTCAATTGATTCATATGAATCTGTTTCTTACGTATTATCTCGCCGACTGTTGATTTCCCTAAGTTATATTTCTCTATCCTTAATTAAAATAATTTTATCATTCGAGTAAACTTCAATGAGCAGGGTGTGCGGTCTTCAGGGTTTTCACTGTAGTAGGAAACTTTCTTGATTGGTACAGCACAATACTGTACCAGCTTTCGATACAGTAAGCCATCTCCAATGTATTTATGAACCTATGTAATACATGGATGAAATCAAAATCATGAGTCGGATTACATACATCAACCCATGATGGTCATTCTCGTATATTTTAAGATATCACACCCAACTGGGACTAACAAATAATATTCGGCTTTTTCCAGTTTTGTATTGCTTTCTTCATCTGGAATTATGTTAAATGTACTTACATTAGCAAAAAAAAACCATAAAAATAAACTTTTCATTTCAGGCATGTAGACGCTTTGGTTTTAGCTGAGGAATCCAACGTTATTAAAATACCTGGTGAAAATGGGTAAGTTATAACAGGCCAAATTGTCACTTTTGATATTTTTACTTTGTCATCGTGGTCTATAATCGGGATGATTGTACAATACTCCACTGTCTTGTAAACTACATTTCTGGATTGCAGCAAAACATTTACAGAACTATTATTTCCAGGCACCAGTATAACATATCGGAATGTAAAGAAGACATGGAAGCGTTCACCCAGCTCACTGATAATATATTTCATCAAATATTATTTTCAACCGAGGAAAATGAAGAGTTAAAGAAAGCCAGAGAATTGTTGGAGAGAGTTGAGAATCGACAATTATATAAATGTGTTGGTCAAGCTGTTCTTCCTAAAGATTTTGTGAAAAATGTACTTATTTTACTTTATTTTGTCTGTATAGTCACTTTTTTTTAAAAAATAATCAGAATGGCACAAAAAAACTGGCACTTTTAACTGGCTATAACCTATTACAGTAGTTATAATATATAATATATATAAGACATAATTTGTGCATAAAAAACAACAAAACGTAGATCTATGACACAGTCTATGGCACAGATCGTTAGTTATTTATGAAGTCATTTGGTTACGTCAACCTCAATTAAATAGTCGACTCCTCCCAAGAGAAGTAACACCAGGAAAGAGTTCAATTGCCAGCCTGCTGATAGAAAAGACCAATCTACCATCTTCAGTTGACATCCGTTTAAAATAGGATTTTTTCTTTCACATTTTTGTAGCACAATTATCTCACCTATCTTTCTTTCATTCAACAGAAAATTACAGAAATAAAAAGGAATGACGGAAATGGAATCAATAAATATGCAGTGATAAAAGTAAGACAAGAAATCGACATGTTTTCACATTTCCTTGGACGTTGGCGTCTTTCACAATGCTGCCTATAATCGACGATGAATAAAAAACAATCTGGCAAAATGAATCAATTTTAATTCATTTTCTAGAGAACAAGTTGTTAATTTCTCTTAGCTCAATAGCTTCTTCAGAGATCATATTTACATTTGATTTAATATTTTCCCATTGAACAAAAATTGACAAAGGCCACTGCTATCCGCTAATCCAGCTAATTTCAAAGCTTTCTTCCATGTAAGTTTCAAAGTTTTCAGGTGGAAAATGGAAGAGTGACTGAAGTAGAAGGGTAGTAAAGCCCGACCCCGATTTTTACATAACCTGTTTCTTTCTTACCTTCAGGAGTTAGAGAAAGAAATATTTAAAGAATTAAAGGAAAAAGATGATTCTCTGTCTGCTGATAAGATAACAATGAAGGTAAGAATTAAGATCGTAAACAAATACTTTATACCACTAAATATAGTAACATATACCACTAAATATAGTAACACATACCACTAAATATAATAACACATACCACTAAATATAGTAACATATACCACTAGATATAGTAACAAATACCACTAGATATAGTAACAAATACCTCTAGATATAGTAACATATACCACTAGATATAGTAACATATACCACTAGATATAGTAACAAATACCACTAGATATAGTAACACATACCACTAGATATAGTAACAAATACCACTAGATATAGTAACAAATACCTCTAGATATAGTAACATATACCACTAGATATAGTAACATATACCACTAGATATAGTAACAAATACCACTAGATAAAGTAACATATACCACTAAATATAGTAACATATACCACTAAATATAGTAACATATACCACTAGATATAGTAACAAATACCACTAGATATAGTAACAAATACCACTAGATAAAGTAACACATACCACTAAATATAATAACACATACCACTAAATATAGTAACATATACCACTAGATATAGTAACAAATACCACTAGATATAGTAACAAATACCACTAGATAAAGTAACACATACCACTAAATATAGTAACATATACCACTAAATATAGTAACACATACCACTAGATATAGTAACATATACCACTAGATATAGTAACATATACCACTAGATATAGTAACAATACCACTAGATATAGTAACAAATACCACTAGATATAGTAACATAATAATAAATAATAAAATCTTTATTAGAAATCCAGTTACCAGAGGTAATCTTCCCTGGAATCTACTAACTACAAATAACATATATACAGAGAGTCATTGTATAAAAATGTTGACATATTTACAGGAGAGACAAAAATAATTATAAGTAGAAAAATGCTTATACATAATATATAAGAGGGGATCTATTTACTGACAACATTTAACATAAAAATGTGAAAAAGTAACATGGTTTAAATGTATATCAAATTATTATAACTGTAAGACAGAATAATAGAATATTATAAAAAATGCTTCAGTAATATGAAATAACAATACAAGGAGAAACAATCAGTAGATAATATGAATAAAACATAGTTGCAATAATAGAAAATTCAGAAGATTTAGTCTTCAATCGGCATCAGCTCCTTCTTTAGTCCTACTTTAAAATGATGCAACTCAGAAGACAATTTTAGACATTGTGGTAGGGAATTCCAAAGTGAACTTGCCTTATATTTAAACGTTCTTTTCATTGCCTCGAGACGGCATTTTGGAATGTACAAAGAATTGTTGATTTCTGAACGTAGACAGAGAGTTGTAGTTGAAATTGAAGATTGTAAACAAAGGTAATTTTGAAAATATTGAGGACATTTTCCATTCATAATTTTGTATGTCAGTATCCCAGTGTTATATTTAACTCGTTGTTCGAGAGGAAGCCAATTTAATTGAGAAAACAAGTCTGCCGATCTTGCATCAAAGTTCGCGTCAAGGATACTTCTCGCCGAGCGTTTTTGAAGTTTATATAGGGGGGCAAGTTTATTTTGGAATGCATTACCCCATACAATGCTACAATAATCTAAATTAGATAAAATATATGCATTGTAAAATAATATACGTTGATTTAAGTCTAGGTTTATTTTTATTTTATTGAGAAGGTAAATTTTAGAAGATATGATAGAGGAAATTTTATTTATATGTTTACCCCAGTCCAAGTGATCATCTATTGTTACACCTAGTAATACTGCTTCAGAGACATTTTCTAGGTCTGTGTCATTAATGGAGAGAGTTCAAATTCTGTCACGTTCTTTATCAGTTTTTATAAGCATGCTTTTTGATTTGTTTATGTTCATTACCATACCATTATCGTAACACCATTGGTTAATAATGTCTAAATCTTCCTGCAATGATCTTTGAATACTGTCAAGATTTTTATCAGAAAGATGTATGGTAGTGTCATCTGCAAAAATTTCTGGCGTTGATTTTTTATACCACTAGATATAGTAACATATACCACTAGATATAGTAACATATACCACTAAATATAGTAACATATACCACTAAATATAGTAACATATACCACTAAATATAGTAACATATACCACTAGATATAGTAACATATACCACTAGATATAGTAACATATACCACTAGATATAGTAACATATACCACTTGATATAGTAACATATACCACTAGATATAGTAACATATACCACTAGATATAGTAACAAATACAACTAAATATAGTAACATATACCACGAAATATAGTAACATATACCACTATATATAGTAACATATACCACTAGATATAGTAACATATACCTCTAGATATAGTAACATATACCACTAAATATAATAACATATACCACTAGATATAGTAACATATACCACTAGATATAGTAACATATACCACTATATATAGTAACATATACCACTAGATATAGTAACATATACATCTATATATAGTAACATATACCACTTGATATAGTAACAAATACCACTAGATAAAGTAACATGTACCACGAAATATAGTAACATATACCACTAGATATAGTAACATATACCACTTGATATAGTAACATATACCACTAGATATAGTAACATATACCACTATATATAGTAACATATACCACTAGATATAGTAACAAATACCTCTAGATATAGTAACATATACCACTAGATATAGTAACATATACCACTAGATATAGTAACAGATACCACTAGATATAGTAACACATACCACTAGATATAGTAACAAATACCACTAGATATAGTAACATGTACCACGAAATATAGTAACATATACCACTAAATATAGTAACATATACCACTAGATATAGTAACATATACCACTAAATATAGTAACATATACCACTAGATATAGTAACATATACCACTAGATATAGTAACAAATACCACTAGATATAGTAACATGTACCACGAAATATAGTAACATATACCACTAGATATAGTAACAGATACCACTAGATATAGTAACATATACCACTATATATAGTAACATATACCACTAGATATAGTAACAAATACCACTAGATATAGTAACATATACCACTAAATATAGTAACATATACCACTAGATATAGTAACATATACCACTAGATATAGTAACACATACCACTAGATATAGTAACATATACCACTAGATATAGTAACATATACCACTAGATATAGTAACAAATACCTCTAGATATAGTAACATATACCACTAGATATAGTAACATATACCACTAGATATAGTAACATATACCACTATATATAGTAACATATACCACTAGATATAGTAACATATACCACTAGATATAGTAACATATACCACTAGATATAGTAACATATACCTCTAGATATAGTAACATATACCACTAGATATAGTAACATATACCACTAGATATAGTAACAAATACCACTAGATATAGTAACATATACCACTAGATATAGTAACATATACCACTAGATATAGTAACATATACCTCTAGATATAGTAACATATACCACTAGATATAGTAACATATACCACTAGATATAGTAACATATACCTCTAGATATAGTAACATATACCACTAGATATAGTAACTTATACCACTAGATATAGTAACATATACCACTAGATATAGTAACATATACCACTAAATATAGTAAGATATACCACTAGATATAGTAACATATACCACTAGATATAGTAACAAATACCACTAGATATAGTAACATGTACCACGAAATATAGTAACATATACCACTAGATATAGTAACAGATACCACTAGATATAGTAACAAATACCTCTAGATATGGTAACAAATACCTCTAGATATAGTAACATATATCACTAGATATAGTAACAAATACCTCTAGATATATAAACAAATACCTCTAGATATAGTAACATATATCACTAGATATAGTAACAAATACCTCTAGATATATAAACAAATACCTCTAGATATAGTAACAAATACCACTAGATATAGTAACATATACCACTAGATATAGTAACATATACCACTAGATATAGTAACATATACCACTAGATAAAGTAACATATACCACTAGATATAGTAACATATACCACTAGATATAGTAACATATACCACTATATATAGTAACATATACCACTAGATATAGTAACATATACCACTAGATATAGTAACATATACCACTAGATATAGTAACATATACCTCTAGATATAGTAACATATACCACTAGATATAGTAACATATACCACTAGATATAGTAACATATACCTCTAGATATAGTAACATATACCACTAGATATAGTAACTTATACCACTAAATACAGTAACATATACCACTAGATATAGTAACATATACCACTAGATATAGTAACACACTAGATATAGTAACATAAACCACTAGATATAGTAACACATACCACTAGATATAGTAACAAATACCACTAGATAAAGTAACATGTACCACGAAATATAGTAACATATACCACTAGATATAGTAACATATACCACTTGATATAGTAACATATACCACTAGATATAGTAACATATACCACTATATATAGTAACATATACCACTAGATATAGTAACAAATACCTCTAGATATAGTTACATATACCACTAGATATAGTAACATATACCACTAGATATAGTAACAGATACCACTAGATATAGTAACACATACCACTAGATATAGTAACAAATACCACTAGATATAGTAACATGTACCACGAAATATAGTAACATATACCACTAAATATAGTAACATATACCACTAGATATAGTAACATATACCACTATATATAGGAACATATACCACTAGATATAGTAACATATACCACTAGATATAGTAACAAATACCACTAGATATAGTAACATGTACTACGAAATATAGTAACATATACCACTAAATATAGTAACATATACCACTAGATATAGTAACATATACCACTAGATATAGTAACAAATACCTCTAGATATAGTAACATATACCACTAGATATAGTAACAGATATCACTAGATATAGTAACAAATACCTCTAGATATATAAACAAATACCTCTAGATATAGTAACATATACCACTATATATAGTAACATATACCACTTGATATAGTAAGATATACCACTAGATATAGTAACATATACCACTAGATATAGTAACATATACCTCTAGATATAGTAACAGATACCACTAGATATAGTAACACATACCACTAGATATAGTAACATATACCACTAGATAAAGTAACATATACCACTAGATATAGTAAGATATACCACTAGATATAGTAACATATACCACTAGATATAGTAACATATACCACTAGATATAGTAACATATACCACTAGATATAGTAACATATACCTCTAGATATAGTAACATATACCACTAGATATAGTAACATATACCACTAGATATAGTAACATATACCACTAGATATAGTAACATATACCTCTAGATATAGTAACATATACCACTAGATATAGTAACTTATACCACTAAATACAGTAACATATACTTCTAGATATAGTAACATATACCACTAGATATAGTAACACACTAGATATAGTAACATAAACCACTAGATATAGTAACATATACCACTAGATATAGTAACATATACCACTATATATAGTAACATATTCCACTAGATATAGTAACAAATACCACTAAATATAGTAACATATACCACTAAATATAATAACATATACCACTTAATATAGTAACATATACCACTAGATATAGTAAGATATACCACTAGATATAGTAACATATACCTCTAGATATAGTAACAAATACCACTAGATATAGTAACATATACCACTAGATAAAGTAACATATACCACTATATATAGTAACATATACCACTAGATATAGTAACATATACCACTATATATAGTAACATATACCACTAGATATAGTAACATATACCACTAAATATAGTAACATATACCACTAGATATAGTAACACATACCACTAGATATAGTAACATATACCACTAGATATAGTAACATATACCACTAAATATAGTAAGATATACCACTAGATATAGTAACACATACCACTAGATATAGTAACAAATACCACTAGATATAGTAACTAATACCTCTAGATATAGTAACAAATACCTCTAGATATAGTAACATATACCACTAGATATAGTAACAAATACCTCTAGATATAGTAACATATACCACTAGATATAGTAACATGTACCACTAGATATAGTAACAAATACCACTAAATATAGTAACATATACCACTATATATAGTAACATATACCACTAGATATAGTAACATGTACCACTAGATATAGTAACAAATACCACTAAATATAGTAACATATACCACTAAATATAGTAACAAATACCACTATATATAGTAACATATACCACTATATATAGTAACATATACCACTAGATATAGTAACATGTACCACTAGATATAGTAACAAATACCACTAAATATAGTAACATATACCACGAAATATAGTAACATATACCACTAGATATAGTAACATATACCACTAGATATAGTAACATATACCACTAGATATAGTAACATATACCACTAGATATAGTAACAAATACCACTAGATATAGTAACATATACCACTAGATATTGTAACAAATACCACTAGATATAGTAAGATATACCACTAGATATAGTAACATATACCACTAGATATAGTAACATATACCTCTAGATATAGTAACATATACCACTATATATAGTAACATATACCACTAGATATAGTAACATATACCACTAGATATAGTAACATATACCACTAGATATAGTAACTAATACCACTAAATACAGTAACATATACCACTAGATATAGTAACATATACCTCTATATATAGTAACATATACCACTATATATAGTAACATATACCACTAGATATAGTAACATGTACCACTAGATATAGTAACAAATACCACTAAATATAGTAACATATACCACGAAATATAGTAACATATACCACTAGATATAGTAACATATACCACTAGATATAGTAACATATACCACTAGATATAGTAACATATACCACTAGATATAGTAACAAATACCACTAGATATAGTAACATATACCACTAGATATTGTAACAAATACCACTAGATATAGTAAGATATACCACTAGATATAGTAACATATACCACTAGATATAGTAACATATACCTCTAGATATAGTAACATATACCACTATATATAGTAACATATACCACTAGATATAGTAACATATACCACTAGATATAGTAACATATACCACTAGATATAGTAACTAATACCACTAAATACAGTAACATATACCACTAGATATAGTAACATATACCTCTAGATATAGTAACATATACCACTATATATAGTAACATATACCACTAGATATAGTAAAATAAACCACTAGATATAGTAACATATACCACTAGATATAGTAACATATACCACTAGATATAGTAAGATATACCACTAGATATAGTAACATATACCACTAGATATAGTAGTCCAGACCTCTACACAGATTCAAGAACCTCTATACAAATTCAAGAACCATGGTCAAGAACATATACCACTAGACAGAAAATTTCATTTTCGACTTTCTTTTCAGTTTGTAGACTTTGATTACAGCATGAAAGACAAGAACCCGGCGGATAACATGAGATTATTCTCCAAAGCAAAACCAAATGAAACAAAGCAAATAAAACAAAATGAGGTATGTATGACTTTTGAATAAAAAACTTGAATTAAAATTAATTAAACACTTGTATTTTTTCACCCGGGTGAATATTAATTTTCCCCAAATGACTATTTTTTTCACCCAGATGAAAATATATGTTTTATATCAGAATTATGCTTTATGATTATATTCAATCTTTCATTAATTATTATTGAATTAACACCCGGATATTTTGATTAAAAATTAAATTTAACTAGAGCTGTGAACAGCACTGAGCGTGGCCCGTGATACTTTGCCTGATAGCTGTAAGACTTTTTGAACTTCAAACCCCTTAAGTCTGGTATCCAAAATGGTCCCTGATAAATGGTCAAAATGGCCCTTCCAAAAAGTTAAAATGGTCTCAAAATAATATTTTTATTTATGATGTTACAAATTAACAAAACATAAAGTGCTACATAATATATTTTTTGTATAATCTTTTTGAGAACTGCAACTTCAAATTATATTGTAAGTCTTAGAATGTCTTGGACTTTTATTTTTTTGGTCATTTTAACCAATGAATTGGTTGAAATCAAAGAGGAAATTCAGAGGCCATTTTATCCAATATTGGGTCCATGGTTACTGGCAATTTTAAACCTTTACTTTTTTATTGCAACGGATTAGCGCAGACGCTGATGGCCCCTCGTTTGGTCAAAATGGTCCCTGATAAATGGTCAAAATGGTCCTCAAAAAAGTCAAAATGGTTTCAAAATAATATTTTTATTACATAATACATAATATATTTTTTGTATAATCTTTTTGAGAACTGGAGCTGGAACTTCAAATTAATATTTTAAGTCTTAGAATGTCTTTGCTTTGATGAAAATATAAATAGGAACACAATTTATGTCTTCAAAATTTTTTGTTACAGAGTACAATTTTCAGTCAAAATTAGTGACCTTTTTTAGGGTTAAAATAGCTTCCAATTATTCCTTTGATTATGATCATATAAGCTACAATTTATAAAAAAAAATCAGGGACCATTTTGACCAAAGAATTAGTTGAAATCAAAGACTAAATACAGAGTCCATTTTGACCTAAATAGGGGCCATGGTGAATGGCCATTTTGACCAAATTTAACTGTTATGGCCATTTTGACTAGGGGCCATTTTGTATAGGGGATATACCCCCTTCCCCAACATTCGAACTGTGTAAACGTCAATATTTTCCTTTAACGCTGAGTTGAAATACTGTCTTTTGTTTCAATGAATTGGAGCAGTCAGTAGCCAGTTGAATTGATGTATGTTAGTCAATTAAGTGCCGTGGGTAAGAATCACCCTCAATATAAGAAAAAATCTGATATTATATCAAATATAGCAAACACTACACTCGAAAAAACATGTTAATTTGTATAAAGTTAAAATGTTAAATGTGTAATGAGATTAATTTATTTTTTACCTATAATAATCTTAGCAGACGATAAAAAACAGTTTGAGCACTTACTTTGTATTGCAACGGATTAGCTCAGACACGTAAACAGTTTTAATTGCTGTCTGCTAGAGTCCAGCCCTAGAGTTAAAAGATTATGTAGTCTGACTAATTTGTTTATGACCTTTAATAACCCTAGCAGACGACAAAAAGAAAATTGGTGTGTATCTTGTAGAGTTCTGTCAATGGTAGAGAAAAAATTCGAACAGGTTAATGTATCAAAAATTCACTGCTCTAAATGATTGTATGTAAAATTAATATAAGTGAAAATTTTGCCAAAAAAATGAATAAATTTTTTATACTTTTAAGAGTGTTAAAAGATTACATAATCAGATTAATCTGCTTATGACCTAAAATACTTCACACCTCTATGTGAAAAGTTCATGTCGATAGTTTTATTACTGTATTATATAACCTGCTATAACCCTGTCAATCATTTTAATCCTCTCTACCAATTTTGTCTCAGAAAAGGGGTACTCTATGCCTATTTTCACGTTAATGGATTTTGAATTAAACTACTCATGTCATATGTCGTTGAAAAGAGAAAATTTAGTACATACTGACTATACACACCATATTGCTATTAGATAATTGCATTGTAAGTTAGAACCCTCAGTCGAAAAAAACGCAATATTTTGAAAACATATTTTAATGGGTTATTGTCATATATCGTTTAAAAGATAATCAAATCGGCATTACAAAATTGAAAAATTTAATTCTCTGCGTTGATTAGAGAATGCGATATAGATGTTCAAAGTTGACAAAAATGTCAATTTTCAAATGTCCATAAAACTAGAAGTTAATATTTTTCAAGTAATATCAGCATACCTATGGATAGCTGAGGTCAAGGACATCCTTCATAGGAATTTTCAAGTTCATCAAAGGTCAAGGTCACATAATATGGCCTTTTGAATTTTCAAAAAATTCAAACGAACATAAAAAAATTTCAAATTCGAAATTCAAAATTCTGTTCCAACAAACTGTAGACAAGGTTACAAGGTTTTGATAGACACCAAAATCATAAAAATCGGATAACAAATAGAGGACTTATTGATTTTTTGCTGAAATGTGTCAGTCTGTGACGGCAGCTTATGCATCACTTCCGGTTTGGATTTTTTATGCTAAGTGCATTCTAATTATGACTGACAGACAATATATATATTTTTTGTCAATATCTGAAATTTATACTGGAAGTGAGGCTGCTAGGCGTGATTTTGAAAAACCGGAAGTTCTCACGCCAAAACCGGAAGTGATAGAAAAATTTTGATTGATTAATTTTATTTCTATAGACATTCTGTACATGTCCTATGAATTTTAGGTCAATCGGATAATTAGCGGCTGAGTTAAAAATTTTGAACTTTTTTGACAATTTTGGTTTCAATTTTTTTTTACAAAAATATTTAAAAATTGAAATTTTTGTAACCGCACTTGATACTTCTTATTTCAATTGATATGTTGAAGAAAATTTCAGCCAAATCGGTTCATAAATAAACCTTACAGAGTAGGTGCAAAATAATTGCATATTATGCAATAGCCCACTTCCGGTTTAGAAAAAACTGAGTTTTAGATATTCATTTTTGATTCCAGGTCATTTAATAATGTTTGGTGGATACAATTATGCTACACCATTTTCGATTTTCTCTAAAAAGTTTCCCAAAAAAAAAAAAATACAAAAAAAAATACAAAAAACTAAAAAAACTAGAGCTGTGAACAGCACTGAGCGTGGCCCGTGATACTTTGCCTGATAGCTGTAAGACTTTTTGAACTTCAAACCCCTAAAGTCTGGTATTCACTCCCTCAATTTTTAGTAAAAAGTTTTGTGAAAGGGTAGATTCAATATTATACCAATATAACTTATAGTATGGTTATTTTTATAGCTTCATGGTAGCTATAATATACAGGTTTGTGTGAAATGTGAACATTATGTGACGGAATTCCTTTCCTTTAAATATGATCTATAAGTGTTTCACCTTCATTAGTGTAATGCTGAACAAGTTGTTGAAAACCAAATTTTTGAAAACAATTAAGTATAAACAAATGATATTTTGATTGAAATCTCCCATAATAACATACACCAGATTCTTGTAATTCAACTAGTGATCTTTGTAACATTGGGAGAAATAATTCTAATCGATAAACAGGTGGTCTATAGATAACAATTACGTTAATATTCTTAAATATTCAAAGTAATGTGTTCTATTTTTAAAACTCCCAAATTTAAGACATTTTTTTTCTTCTTTATAATAAGGGAGCCGCGGTGGCTCAGCGAGTTAGACGCTTGCTCGCTAACCTGAAGGTCCAGGGTTCAATCCCGGCATGGGTCGAGATGACACCTTCGGATTTTTCAACCCGGTTTCCCCCTGTCAGTGATGCAGGTTGGAGGGGCTGACATGGAAAAGCGTCTAGTCGCTTGGATGGGACAAAAAACCGAGGCCCCGTGTGCTATTGGCTGTGCACGTTAAAGATCCCTCGACACACGTCTGGTGAAGTTGCGGTAGGGTTAAAAAAAAGTCCCTGACATTCGGTTTGCATTTTCATGGAACACATATATGAAGCTTCCAAAAGGTGAAAAATGAAAATCATCTAGGGACTAAATTCGAAAATAGGGCTAAAAATCGAAAATAAATGTGGAAATAACCAGTTTGGGGACATTAAAGGCACTGACAGTGGTTGTGACCTATCTAATTGGGGCTTCCTAAAGGCCATCCCTCATTGTTAGTGTGCGAGACATTGCAAAGAAGTGTAATGTATCTCCAAAAGTTTGCAGACGTCACAAGTACTGATGATAGAACTTCCAGTTGCGAAAAAATTGCACTTTGGTTTCGGACCTTTCCGCGGGTTGAGCATGGGCATACATATCTTCTGTCTTTTGCGGACTGTGACACATAAAGACGTACGAGACATGGATAACTGCTGCCGCTGCTCGAAAAGGTCGCAGGATGCCATTTTCCCAGAAAGTTTCTACCTAATTGACTCTGAAGCATTAGAACTGCAAGTTTCTGCCTTTCTGTGTAGTTAGTTGTGTTTAATTTTCCTTTGGAGTTCCATTTAACAAGGTGTGCTGTTCTTAGTTTAATCTGTTGAGTTTAACTGGTGAAGCTGTGCTGTTCCTATAAGCGACGAGGGCCACTCCAACACCATATCGGAGGCACGTTCCCCGCTATTTATCAGATCGCACGAGGGAACCCTGTCGATCTCGAAGTTAGGAAGTACGTACGTACCGCCGTTCGCTCTCGGTCGTCCTCTTGAGCCTACTAATCCACAGAAAGGTGGTTATGTGTCCACCCCTTGACCTATAACCGTCTGCAAGCAATGCTTTCAAGTTGTTGGAAATGGTTAACAAGCAATGCTTTCAAGTTGTTGGAAATGGTTAACAAGCAATGCTTTCAAGTTGTTGGAAATGGTTAACAACACCCACAACATTGTACGGCTTTTAATGCCCGCGAAAACCTGATCTCAAAAGTACAGGTAGTTCCAAGAGCGAAAGACTTAATTACTTCTGACCTTCAAGACCGTACTGGGGAAACCGACGGGTCAACTATTAAAGTTGGCACCAGAGGTAGCGACCTGACTGTGCCGAAACCCCAAGAGAAACCCAGCTCGTCGAAGCCTTTGTTCCTGGATTCCCCATTGTCCTCGATGGAAGTACATCGATTGACTATGACTCTCGATCTCAGTCTGAATCAAACGGAGAAGTTTGTAAGTCACAATAGGTCGTTAACTGGATCCTTTTTGGAAGTACACTAAGCACACTTTCATTCAGCCTATTTCTCCATGTGTCAGCGGCATGACTAAAAAATGGGAACTGAAAAACTAAATAGGAACAGCACCGCTTGTCAAGAAGAACTCCACAGAAAAACTCTCAATAGAAACAGAAACAGAACAGCTTCACCAGTTAAACTCCACAGAAAAAACTAAGAACAGCACAACTTTTCAAATGGAACTCCAAAGGAAAATTAAATTAGGAACAACACAACTAACTACACAGAAAGGCAGGAACTTGCAGTTCTAATGCTTCAGCCTCAATTAGGTAGAAACTTTCCGGGAAAATGGCATCCCGCAACCTTATATGAGCAGTGGCAGCGCCAGCAGCTATCCATGTCTTGCACTCCTGTATGTGACACAGTCCGCGAAAGACAGAAGATATGTATGCCCATGCTCAACCCGCGGAAAGGCGTTTTTTTCGCAACTGGAAGTTCTATCATCAGTACTTGTGACGTCTGCAAACTTTTGGAGATACATTACACTTCCTTGCAATGTCTCGAACACTAACAATGAGGGATGGCCTTTAGGAAGCCTCAATTAGATAGGTCACAACCACTGTCGGTGCCTTTAATGTCCCCAAACTGGTTATTTCCACATTTATTTTCGATTTTTAGCCCTATTTTCGAATTTAGTCCCTAGATGATTTTCATTTTTCACCTTTTGGAAGCTTCATATATGTGTTCCATGAAAATGCAAACCGAATGTCGGGGACTTTTTTTTAACCCTACCGCAACTTCACCAGACGTGTGTCGACAGTTGGAAATCGAAAATAAGAGCAGGCTAATAACGACTACTTTGCGAATAGTGACTGCATAGACGATACATTACAAATACATTCAACAATTACGAACAAATAATAAGCTAAGCAGACGATAAAAACAGGTTAAAGTCAATTGGGCCCCTAGGTTGGTCAAAATGGTTCCTGATAAATGGTTAAAATGGTCATCAAAAAAGATCAAAATGGTTGAAATCAAAGGAGAAATTCAAAGACCATTCTGACCAAAATAGGGGCCATGGTGACTGGCCATTTTGACCAAACCATTGACTAAGGGCCTATTTGGATAGGGGCCCAATTGACTTTTTATTGCAAGTGCAGACGCGTTGCGAACGCGAACCCTCAGTCGAAAAAAAACGCAATATTTTGAAAACATATTTTGATGGGTTATTGTCATATATCGTTTAAAATCTAATCAAATCGCCATTACAAAATTGAAAAATTTAATTATCTGCGTTGATTAGAAAATGTGATAGAGATGTAAATTCAGAGTCCATTTTGACCAAAATAGGGGCCATGGTGACCGGTCCATTTTGACCAAAATGGGGGTTATGGTGACTGGCCATTTTGACCAAATTTATCTTTTATGGCCATTTTGACTAGGGGCCATTTTGTATAGGGGATATACCCCCTTCCCCAACATTCGAACTGTGTAAATGTCAATATTTTCCTTTAATGCTCAGTTGAAATACTGTCTTTCGTTTCAATGTATTGGAGCAGTCAGTAGCCAGTAGAATTGATGTATGTAAGTCAATTAAGTGCCGTGGGTAAGAATCACCCTCAAAATAAGAAAAAATCTGCTATTATATCAAATATAGCAAACACTCGAAAAAACATGTTAATTTTTATAAAGTTAAAACAATGTGTAATGAGATTAATTTATCTTTGACCTATAATAATCTTAGCAGACGATAAAAAACGGTTTGGGCACTTACTTTTTATTGCAACGGATTACGCGTAAACAGCTAAATAGCTGTCTGCTAGAGTCCAGCCCTAGAGTTAAAAGATTATGTAGTCTGACTAATTTGTTTATAACCTTTAATAACCTTAGCAGACGACAAAAAGAAAATTGGTGTGTATCTTGTAGAAAGAGTTCTGTCAATGGTAGAGAACAAATTCGAACAGGTTAATGTATCAAAATTCACAGCTCCAAATGATTGTATGTAAAATTAATATAAGTGAAAATTTGGTAAAAAAAATGAATAAATTTTTGATACTTTTTAGAGTGTTAAAAGATTACATAATCAGATTAATCTGTTTATGACCTAAAATACTTCACACCTCCATGTGAAAAGTTCATGTGGGTAGTTTTATTACCATATTATATAACCTGCTATAACCCTGTCAATCATTTTAATCCTCTCTACTCCTTATTTTCTCAGAAAAGGGGTACTCTATGCCTATTTTCACTTTAATGGATTTTGTATTAAACTGCTCATGTCATATGTCGTTGAAAAGAGAAAATTTAGTACATACTGACTATACACACCATATTGCTATTAGATAATTGCATTGTAAGTTATAACCCTCAGTCGAAAAAAACGCAATATTTTGAAAACATATTTAAATGGGTTATTGTCATATATAGTTTAAAAGATAATCGAATCGGCTTTACAAAATTGAAAAATTTCATTCTCTGCGTTGATTATAGAATGCGATATAGATGTCCAAAGTTGACAAAAATGTCAATTTTCAAATGTTCATAAAACCAGAAGTTAATATTTTTCAATTAATATCAGCATACCTATGAATAGCTGAGGTCAAGGACATCCTTCATTGGAATTTTCAAGGTCATCAAAGGTCAAGGTCACATAATAGGGCCTTTTGAATTTTCAAAAAATTCAAACGAACATAACAAAATTTCAAATTCGAAATTCAAAATTCTGTTCCAACAAACTGTAGACAAGGTTACAAGGTTTTGATAGACACCAAAATCATAAAAATCGGATAACAAATAGAGGACTTACTGATTTTTTTCTGAAATGTGTCAGTCTGTGACGGCAGCTTAAGCATCACTTCCGGTTTGGATTTTTTATGCTAAGTGCATTCTAATTATGACTGACAGACAATATATATAGTTTTTGTCAATATCTGAAATTTATACCGGAAGTGAGGCTGCTAGGCGTGATTTTGAAAAACCGGAAGTTCTCACGTCAAAACCGGAAGTGATAGAAAAATTTTGATTGATTAATTTTATTTCTATGGACATTCTGTACGTCATGTCCTATGAATTTCAGGTCAATCGGATAATTAGCGGCTGAGTTAGAAATTTTGAGCTTTTTTGAAAATTTTGGTTTCAAATTTTTTGGACAAAAATATTTAAAAATTTAAATTTGTGTAGTCCCACCTGATACTTCTTTTTACAATGAAGATATTAAAGAAAATTTCAGCCAAATCGGTCCATAAATAAACCCTACAGAATAAGTGCAAAATAATTGCATATTATGCAATAGCCCACTCCTGGTTCAGCAAAAATTGAGTTTCAGATATTCATTTTTGATTCCAGGTCATTTAATAACGTTTGGTGGATACAATTATGCTACACCATTTTCGATTTTCTCTAAAAAGTTTCCCAAACAAAAAAAAAAAAAAAAAAAAAAAACATAACGAAAACAAAGCGTGACAAATCGAAAGATTTGCCACGCAAAAAAAAAAACAAAAATAAACATAACGAAAACAAAGCGTGACAAATCGAAAGATTTGCCACGCAATAATTAGATTCCACTTTTATAATTAAAATCAAAATAATGATGTCGTATACGAACCACCGTATTTTTGTTTTGTTTTTTAGGTATCTCTACTATTACCAACAATATTTGAAGAACATATGATATCTTTGTATTATAAAGATAAAGATATGTCATCTGAAGATATAAAACAAGCTCAAGATATCTTTGAAAAATGGGGTGAAGACCATAACTGTACAATGAAGGTAACTATTTTAAAGAAGGCATTATGATGAATGTTTCATTGTCCATGTGAGTTGAAAACCAAGTTTGGAGGAAGGCATAGACTAAGTTAATTAACGTTTAGAAAGTAAAATTATTTACAACATTTTTTATTTTATTTTCAGATTGATAGATGGCGATAAATGTCGAGAAATATTTGATGGGTTATTGCCCTTGCTTTTGTGGAGAAATATTTATAGGCTGTAGCTAGTATTTTATTTTTATTCCTATATATATTTATTAGCTGAAGAGTATTGCTACACGTATTTGATACGTTTATTAAATTCCTAAAGTATTTTTAAGTCCGTAAACCATTTTAAAATCATTTTCTGTGTTAAGTCTTGTAACATTATTTATTTATTGTGTGATAGGGTTCTGCTATAATCTGGACAATCGGGTCATTTGTCTCGAATTTGTCACTGACAGACTACTACACTTTTTATTGTAGATTAGATTATCTGTATTTTAGTGTATAATTAGATTAATGATGCATGATGTTTTCTATTATTATTTTCTAAATATGTATTAGTCTATTGCATATCTTTTTATTGTCTTTATATATTTTTCATATTCTTAGTCTTATTGTAGAATATTGTTTTTGTCAATTGGTGGCAACATGTAGTATTTCATTTAGTATTTCTGGCTCTGTCGAATTGAAGGGATGACAAATTGTCCACACATACAACTTTGACTCTTATATACATGTAACAGTATAACAAAACACAAACCACTGTTTCATCTCACCCAATAGTAATTTACAGAATATATTTTCAAAACAAACGGTTTGGATTCGGACTCTGATAATGATACCTAGAACATAGATGCATACTTTTAGTTATATATTAGGCAAACAATTCTGATTTTTTTTTATTTTTAAGTTCATTTTACAGCAAACGTCGTCAGAATCGGTCTAAAAGATATTATGCATACCAGACTGATAACGATCTTGACAGATAAATATTTTACGATGTATTCGTTAGAGCTTAAACCAAAACCATTTTATACAATTTTTTGTCGTATTAGGGGTTTCTCGTAAAAACAATACCCTTTCTTCGCTTTTTTAGATAAGTACCGAAACCTACATGTAGCTACATTTACTCTAATTATATCGACTTTTTACCTACTGTTTGAACTTTATAATGTGATTTTCTTTTTTGATAGTTTTTTAAATGTTTCTATTTTCCGGTGAAATATATTGTGCGTAACTTTAAGCCCTGTCTACACTACGAAATGTTTGTCTGTCCTGACATCAGCAGATTTTATCTGTTTGGAAACGTCTGACAGTCTGGACTGCGAACAGACATCGTCAGATATGACCAAACTTTGTCTGCCAATATTTCAGCATGCAGCTTAAAAGTCTGATGTCTGATAAACTGAGTGTCTTATAGGATAGACAATGTTTTAAGACGACATTTATTATACCTTTATATTCCATAATATATAATTTAAACAAAAACATCTTTTTATTGTAGTTATTTTAGAGCTAAATAAAATTGTGATTAGTCACAAAAATTGTTAGTTTTCAATCAATTTAGAACAGGAGTAGCGTTTATGTCGATGGTAAATAATTGTTTAAAGCTAGGAATAGACGCAGTACAGTGCCCGATGCTACATTGAAGTTAAATACCCTTCTTCTCCAATTCCTTTATATTTTACGATATGAAACCCACTATTCTTGACTAACGGTTGTTTTGTTCGTGCTAATACAATAAAGAAACCAAGTACTGACGATCCGAACCGCAAAACGAAACTCGAAATCCAAAAGGACATTTTGACGAAACATAGGTAACAGCTTAAGAACTTTTCATATGAGGAATTATATCAATCATACATGAGTAAGTATATCATAATGAAAAGTGGTATCAGGTGTCTAGAAGAGTAAGCATACCCTGATGTAATTCCTTCATTCATTCATTTAAGAGTCATAATGGTCTGAAAATAAAATCTTATTAAATACAGATATGAATGTTTCACCTCACATTTCCCTACTCCTCTTGCCTTGCTGCTGGTATCGGTTCTAAAGTTTCCTGATGGTGATAGGATGCACGTTGTATGTTGTATGTTTATGGAGAAATACAAAAAGCTAAATAAAAACCGAATTAGAACATCAACAAAAGGACGTTGGTGGCACCCATTGTCGTATTATCTTATAAGTTAGTGAACCGTATCTAAACTTTTACATTAAACTTATCCGAGGTTAAAACTGTCACCGTTTCTAGCCTGAAGAATCGGAAGTAATTTCAGTTAGTCAATTTATAATAATCTGTACAAGGTGTCACAAATCTCTCTCGGACACAACTGTTTTTCATTTCCACAGAAATAAATCTTGAATATGCATTACTATGAGAATTATTTTGGACCAAACTACCACAGGACAGTCTTTTTTATTCCTCATTTATTCTTATAATTTTTTTATATATTCAACATGTTCTGTTACACAACACATTGGGTCAACACATAAAATAGGAATGTGCATTTCATACGAAATAAATCTAGGTCAACCCCTGTCGGCCATTAGATTTTTATTCATTATAATTTTAAACATATATACATGTAATTAAACAAATCATTGGGTCAAGTTCCCGCCGGACACATGTTTCTGTTTAATAATCTCAGAAAAAATATCTTCTAATGACTATATAACGTTAGGAGAACTGATTTTTATCATTTAAAACTAAACTAGAGAAGAAAGAACAAGAACAGAATTTCTCAGGTAAAACAAATATATTCTCAATATACTGTTTACTTCAAAGTTATATTTGTGAACTCCCGTGTTCAAATGACTATGACAACTCATTTTGATAAAGTTCTCTCCCGTAATACATTCTTCTGAAGTTGATTTCATGAACCCAGAAGGTTCATAATTTACAGATTAGGAAGTAGTCCATAGTTGTGTTGTGTTTTTATTTGCAGTCATTTCTATTCTATTCTATTTCAGAATGGTGTGTGTAAAATTTCAAGTTCCACTGATAGTTGTATTGATGTTGATGGTAATGGGTACAACTGGACAGTACTGGACTAAGCCCTGGTATGCTGGTATGATATATAATCCTCGTTATAACCAGTTCTCGAACGTCCAGCCCTATAACCCCTGGTTAATGTGGACTGGAGCAATCAATCCTGTATCATTCAATCAACCAGGTCGTATTGGACAAGATGATGATGATGACGATGAAGATATGTGGTAAAGAAAGGTAGATATACCAGAGTCTCTTTCAGAAACATCGTAATATGAATTACTTAAACTGGAAACTCTGGTCATTCTCTTACTCCTCTCGAAACACCCGATGGTACTTCCCTTTGGAGTAGTCAACTACTTTATAAATATTACTCTCGATTGTGCCAGGTTTTTGGATGCGATATTGACTAAAGGAATTGTTTTGCTTGTACGGATTTTTATTTTTTCACTATATTAACAGCATCAACGAAATCAGATTTGGTTAAATAAATTTGATACCAGGGTCGTCAGCCTATGACAAAAGTCATCTTTTGAACCTGATGGTAAATTTAAAAAAACTCAAAAGTTGTATGCCTGTCAATCAGATTTAATAACATGATTTAATAAGTTAGGTTATCCAAACCCACCCGAAAGGATAAAATTAATTTCCGGGAATTCCGGGAATATGAATTTCATTCCAATTCCCAAAAATGAGATATCCGGGAATGCTTCAAACCATAATGTACATGTAAAAAGTAAAAAAAAAAATATTGTTAACAACATTGGGTTGATTTCCTTTCTGGTTTGAGTTTTCCTGTGTTTTTGTTTTTCATTGTGATCCAACGTTATTTTACCCAGATCGTGTTTACCCATCACAGTTTGTCATACAGAAATCAGTCTAAATTCAAACCTAAAGTTGAACCCAAAATATTATCATGTATCCTCTTTGTTTCAGATTGTGTTCAACTACGGGAGATAATGAAGCATTGCTCTGATTACTTGCGATTTAAATTGTGTAGTTTCTACGATTGTTGACATTTTATAGCATTAATAAACTCTTATTAAATCTTGAAAGTTGTAGTTAGGTTATTCAATATTTAATACCTGGTGCAGTTAGTCACCTCCTCCCCATAATTTGATTTTGTGAAGAATTTCAATCGACCACATGAAAATCAGAGTAGCCAACTCAAAATTCGGAAATATCTGTCAGAATGCACGAAATTGACGCCATGTTCCATTTTGTTCTCTAGGGCGATTTTTTGGGCTTGCAGTTGTGGAGCTTCGCGACGTACTTGGACTCTACAACCCATGCTGGTTGATCTCTTGCATAGTCTCACTAAAATACGAGTCGTATTTATGACTTTCAAACGCTGAAAATTACGAATACAAGGGGATTAGCTAAAAAATCAAGATTCCGTGACTAAACTTTATTTAAATATTCTGAGATTAGTTCTTAATTAATAAGATGTACCAAATATTGACAGAGTTCTCTCAAGTGATGTTCTCTGACCTACTCGTTTCATTTACAACATTTGGAAGGAGTTCTCTCCCTTAATGTGTAAAATTTCATAAATTAAAAGAATACATAATTACCTCCCTTGAACTTTACAATTTGACTGAATATTATTGAGCAGCAGTGGCGCAAGGCAGGATATGAATAAGCTTTTACTTTTTTTTTACTTTGAAAAATCGTACTTAAGTAAGGTTGTATTTAAAAATAAACACAAAAGATAACTTTGATATTTAAAGTTTGACATCAGATTTTATCAATGAGAATCAAAACAAAATAAAAGAAATATATTTTTATTATTAAGCAAAAATTAACAACAGCTAACATGGTTGAACAAAACATAAAATTATACGTCATGGAAAACTTCATAATTGAACTTTAATTTAAAAATACCATTGCTATTACAATATATTGAAGTAAATATCCATCATAGAAGAATAACAACTAAGAGTATCTTATTCTAAATGCCTTAGAAATATTTTAAGAAATACAGCAGCTGAATGAACAATACAACTATAACCGTGTTTAATGATTGCGCAATACCTACGACTACTAACAACTACTACCTTGTTTGTGATATCAGCATCCGCTAGAAGCAAACGTTAATTTATCATCTACCAACTCAAAGAGTTTTGAAAATTTAAGTAACAATTGTTTCTATATAAACATTATAATTCAGAGTTTTACAAATTCAACTGAGAATTGTTTCTATATAAACATTATAATTCAGAGTTTTACAAATTCAACTGACATTTGTTTCTATAGAAACATTATTATTCAGAATTTTACAAATTCAACTGACAATTGTTTTTATATAAACATTATTATTTAGGGTTTTACAAATTTAACTGACAATTGTTTCTATATAAACATTATTATTCAGGTTTTAACAAATTCAACTGACAATTGTTTCTATATAAACATTATTATTCGGAGTTTTACAAATTCAAATGACAATTGTTTTTATATAAACATTATTATTCAGAGTTTTACAAATTCAACTGACAATTGTTACTATATAAACATTATTAAAAACACTAAGATATATGGATATACTACTTCTTTATTTATTACATACTACGTTTCGAAACACATACAGGTAACGTTATCAAGTAAAATGAACAACAACAAAAAACAATACAATATATAATGAGAAGTGTGAAGCCATTGGGAGGATAAAGGAAGCTAATTATAACAACAATACAAGCACTAGTTAAGGATAAGTGTGAGACAACAAAGGGAACAAAGACTACAGGGGTAATTAAGAGCACTGATGACTAGGAGTAATAAAACAATGAATAACGAAAACAAGGGGGATTAATAGGCACTAACTATTAGAAAATATTATTTTATTACTCCTAGTCATCAGTGCTCTTAATTACCCCTGTACTCTTTGTTAGAATATTCCATCTATTCTTTTATTAAACGATTTAAACATTTTAGTGTTTTACAAATTTGATTTTTTATTCGTCATCATTTCCAATTCAAGTTAAAATCTTTCATTTTCTTGCTTTTGACTTTAATGTACACATCTAGTTGGAATGTAAATATCTTTTTGCCAGATTCTTCATCTATCGTCTCTTTTACAATAAAACCATTATCAACATCTATAACATCAGACGATTTTATTAAATATATACAATCGGACCAAAACCTCTGTGTTACTTGACGATTTCCAGTTTGTCTCACAGAATAATCACCGTCTATTTGATTAACAAATGAAATATCGTAATAAATGACACCTGATTCCACAAATGGACTACCTGGTTTTGCAATTTTGATACGTACACCCAAGGTATTCCCCCGATTATGTACATTATCTTCTCTAAGAACTATTTGAAATGTTATCCCATCAAACTCCACAATATTATCTTCACTATTATACTGAACATAAACTGTTTTCTTACTGAGATCTTGTTTTGATTTCTGAATACCATCTGATCTCACTGTCTGTAAACCATCCTCAGGTTTATTGGTTTTTAGGTTCAGGATGTAGAAATTAGAAGTGAGTTGCTCCACGCCTCCAGCTGGAATTTGAACTTTTCTCTGACACAATGGACAGGAAACGATTCCAGGTGATTTTTTCTCCAGATCTCTGATACATTCCATACAAAATGTGTGATGGCAGTCGAGGAATTTCGGTTGATTAAAATCTTCTAAACAAATAGCACATTGATTACAGCCACCTGATGCCATTCTGCTTTTGTTTATCTATAAGGAGATCCTCTGAAATAAAAAGAGAATTTATGATTTTAGGCCATACCAAAATAATTTTCTGTTCTTCGGGATTTCTTGAAAAAAAAAAGGTACGAGCGAACGAATTTTTTTTTTTAATTTTAAAAAAAAAAATGTCTAAAAGTTAGTATCAGTGATTTGGTTGGTGCGATATTATAATTTTCAATTTTAAAAAAAAAAACTGTTCCTTCGTACCATTAAAATTTTTTCAGCTGAATCAAAAAGACAAAATACTTCTGTAAGAGGTTTAGCGTGAACATTTGACTTTTGTAACAAGTGTTATATCTTTTCACTTTAATCATGAAACATATGAATTTTTACGTATGTCTTATGCATTACTGGTATTTGTACGGGTAACTTTTAACTTATAACACAAAATATCAATCGGCAATCCTCGGCAGTTTCCGTAAACCATAATCTGTCTCGGTAATGAATGGTGTTTTTCGTTGTGTTTTCATGCGCGAGACTCTTTACTTTGACGCTTTACCACTTGCTTGTAACGTCGCGACATAGATATAGTTCATAGCAATAGAATCTGTGGAGGAATTTTCTGACACCTGCTCGTGCATTTATTGCTACGTAGTGACTATCTGTTCACCATTTACGCATTTTATCATCATTTTAAATACATATCTGTTTGTTTTCGTGTTATTTGTTTACAAATACTTGTAGCCTCGAATGACCCGTCTCTGATGTTTGAACTACCAGAAGCACGAGATTACGTGATAACATTGATGTAGTCCGGTCAAATGGCCGCCGTTCATTACCGTGATATGTTGCAGAGCGCCAGCGTAACTTTCACGGAAACCGTTTGACAAAATATCTGTATTATCTACATAGCATTAGTGAATTAGAATTTCTACTTAGCATAGACTTTTGGCACTGATCCCCTTCCATACTATTACAAGATACCTCGGACTTGTACCTAGACACCTCGACCTCGGTCTCGGGTTATTTTACATAGACCACAAGGTGTGAATTGATCAATCAACAGGATTAATCACCACTTTAATTATGCCAAGCGTAATCGGGTATTGACTTGGATCTCAAGCGCAGTAATAATTCAATGTACCGTTTTTACCAATTTTCAATGTATTTTTTAAGTTATTTTTCCGTTTTGAATATTGATGAAAATATTGTTTTAATTCCGTATTCCACAATTCGATATATAAAAACACGGAAAGAAAAGATTTGAAAGATTTCAAATTTACGTTGATGAAAATGCTATACCAATAGATCGATGTTTAAAAACACGGAAAGAAAAGATTTGAAATTACCTTTGCTATACCAATAGATCGATGTTTAATGTTACCGGGAACGATCTTAATCCTTAAATCCAGTAAAATAATCCAAAAGTTTCAGAACTTTCAAACACATTGCTGACAAGACAATAATACAAGTTATAGTTGACTTCAGATTGTAGACTTACTGGCGCCAATAAAATTGAGCGGGAAAAAAATAGTTCTGATAACAGTACTGAGGACGGCAGTTATTCTGTAAATCTTTTGTTCACAAGAAACTTAATCTACTTGAATAAACGTTTTATAAGATTAGGTGACTAAAAACAATAAGATCCCGTTAATTTGTGACATCACTGATTAATTTGATGAGTACATTTTGATAGAAAACAAGACCCATTGAGATCAAAGAAAGATCAAAGAATATTGTGAACACCTGCTGTCCACGTGATCAGTGGAAGTAAAATTAGGCCAGGCTGTACTACTGGAATCAAAGGCTCTTGTTTTATATCCATGAGATCCAAGTCAATACCTGATTACGCTTGGCATGATTAAAGTGATGATTAAACCTGTTGATTGATCAATTCACACCTTGTAGTCGATGTAAAATAAGGCCGAGCTGTCTTGGGTCCGAGACATACCAATGGAACGAATCCATTCGGTTACCGCTCGGCTAGTACCGTAAAAATTTCCGTTACTCCAATATCACGGCGGCCGTATGGTACGAATCCGCCGATGATAAGACGAGTGGCACGATGTCCACAAACTGACAAACGGAGAGCGCAATTTGTTACTCCCGCTACTAAATTATTGGCTTAGAGAAATGAAAATGAAACTAAAAATGAGAGCTAAACAATCATGTTATCTGATCAATTTAGAGGTACGGACATACGGGCAATATAATTTTTTTTTTAAAATTAAAAATTCCTTTTTCTAAATTTTACATACGGGAGCTCTTTTGATACATACGGAATATTATTTTTTAATTTTAAAAATAAAATTTCAATTACGGAAAATCGGGTACGGAATTCCCGACGAACAGAATATTATTTTGGTATGGCCTTATGAAGATCTGTTGAAATCTAACATTTTGTGCTTTTATAAAAATATTATAAAACACTACATGTATTAGCTTATATAAGCTAATGCCTAATTTTCAAATTAAATCTAATTACCCCGAAATATGAATTGGTTGCTGACAAGCATTATGCACCAAAAGAAAACATTATTGTTGACAAATAGCACAGTGGTTAGAGCGTCGTACTTGACAAGCATGACGTCATTTGCATGGATACGAGCAAATGAAGGTGTTATGTTTAAGAGTTCGGTTCTCGATCAGTGTGTGATAGTCCGATGACCTTGAATTAGTCATCTTCACTCAATATTCCAGTCCACCCAGCTGTAAATGGGTATGGATAATCCGGAAAAGATCAATGCCAAGAGGTTTGGCCAAGGCCCAGCTGGGAGAAAGAATCCGCAAGAAACCTAAGTTTTTATACTTGTAAAATATAGATGTTTCTATCTTACTTATTAGCTATGTGGAATCTTTGAGAAACAAATTTTGAAATAGCACCAGATGTTGTGACTTCATTATGTTTGTAAAATTCCACAGAATAACAAATTATTATAAGTAAGATACCCTACGTGTTTTGTTTCAAGAAAATATTATGGAAATAGAACATCTTTGTCTACGAGTCAATATTGCACAAGAACTTGTTGTATAATGTATATTAATATACTGTATACTGGAATATAGGTCAGTTAACTATACTAGTAATATATATTGTGCAACAGTCCTACTGACTTGTATTTGATTCTATAAAGTAACCTGGATGTTATAACATGATTTGAACGTTAAAGCAAACTTTACCTACCTTAAATTGATAAAAGAATGTTATTGTTATCCCAGAATGCATTACTATTTGTGGAACAAGTTACCTCCCATGAACTTTAGGAATTGACCTATTAACGTAATATTAAAAATGAAATGAATGGAGTTTTACGTCCTACTTTCTGCACCTATATGGGCTAATTGAGGACGGGCGAACGCCATGCAGTGTGCAATGAGGGAAATTTTGCCAGGACAGCGGCATTAGCCTGCTCTTATTTTCGATTTCCAACTGTCGAGGGATCTTTAACGTGCACAGCCAATAGCACACGGGGCCTCGGTAACGTAATATTAATGAACAGCCGTGTGGTGTGGCAACTAGTATGAGTACTGTTCAAAACATCGGATACCACTTTTCATTATAGAATGTATTATGTACATGTACGTTCATTATGTAAAGGATGCAATTCCACTTAAAGAGGCACAGGCTTCATTTTCGTGGGTCGATTTTTCCAAGTCTCAGATACGGGGACTTTTTAGCTCAGCAATTTAGTACTGGTTATCACATCTCACCATTGAAATTTGAGCCTTCAAATCCATGTGCATCCACAATTATTAGCATTTGAAAGTTATAATGCCCTACTACACATTAACGATACTATGCAATATATAGAAAAGTCATCTATAGAAATAGAAGGAGAAATGTCTAATTTAAGATATATTTGAAGGAAATACGCAATTTTCGTGCATTTCTATTGCTTCTGAAGGATACTTAAGTATATTCAAGACCCAAATTAACCAATAAAAATGAAGACTGGTCCCCTTTAAACTAAAGCGTTTTATGACATTACTCCACTGATTTACCGGAAGCTACTATTGATAAATTTGTAGATCACTGATAGTGACGTCATAAAACGCGTTAGTGTAAGTGAAATTGCAAGAACCACAGACGTCGGAATGGAAATTGGAATGGCCCAAATTGATGCTATCAGTGTCCTCGATACACATACAAAGTTTAGAAAACCTCTTTACAGTCCCTTTAAGTTCATTAGCTTCTACCAATGTATTGGCAATATGTTTACGTGGTTTCAAGATTCGGATAACAACTTCGTCACATAGGCCATCACTCTCCAAAAAACAAAAATAAAATCGAGATTTGCAGATCAACCAAATTGTAACAACATGAATGAGAATCGAAACATAATAGTAGAAGTATATTTTTTTTATTAAGCACAAATTAACAACGCTTGAGCAAACATAAAATTACATGTCATGGCAAACTTAATACGTTGACATTCAATACCATTTTTGACATAATTTATTGAAAGAAACAACCATTTAGTGACTACAGCTTAGATCTGATGTTTGAGAATCAAAATAAATATTGCAGATTAAATTTGAGAGTTTAGAATGACCATTGTATAGTGGGAATAGAGCTAAATGTTCATGTTCAGTGGCGTAGCTGCATAAAGCACTGTACAGGGGCGGACTGGGCCGCACGGGCCGGTGTTCAGAGGGCCGGTTTGTGAAAAATGACAAAAAAAAAAAAAAAAATTGGACGTAGGTCCGAAATCCGAAAATCTTCCAATGGTACCTACTATAAAAATAGATTGGATTATCTTGATAATTTTCTAAATTTCGGTAATGCATTTCCATTTTCTGGCCAACCAGTTTTAAGAGCTGGAAGCGCTCGAAAATTACGTTAATGGCAGTCACTTTTCAAAATTTTCTGGGGGAGAACCCCATAAGACACACTTAAGTGGGCCGGTCACTGGAAAAAAGCCGCCCCTGGCACTGTAAGCATTTCACTTTAATCTTTTCGCACGGAACTTGGCCTAAACACATATTAATATAATTAACAATTTTTAAATAATTTCAGCTGAGCAAGCATCATTATTTTTTATAAAGTTCTGGATTACATGTACATGTATTTTATACGAATTTCCACACAAAGCTGTTAACAAACACCATTTATTTCTGGCCCTGGTTCTGGATGGACTGCCGCTGCCAGATTTTTGCTTACATATTGTTTACTACGCCACTAATGTCTGAATTATTTTTTTATTTCAAACTTTTCTTATTAATGCACAACAAACAAATCACAATTTCACCTAAAATAATTATGGCTTCCGTAATTAGTCCTTTTTATAAAACAAATAAATCTCAATTTCATCTTCTAAATTAACTATGGCTATTTCTTTCTTAGTTTTTTTTTAAGGGTCCCCAATCTTGTTGTTCTCCCAGTATTGGTAACTCTTTACGCCTTTCCTTCGTACCCTTTACCTCCAACAACAATTAAAAAGTTAACACTGAACACAGGACAGACCTTGTTAACAATAAAGAAAGAAAGAAACATCTATATTTTACAAGGATAACAACTTAGGTTCCGTGAGGATCCTTTCTCCCAGCTGGTCCTTGGCATTGATCTTTCTCGGATAATCCGTACCCATTTACAGCTGGGTGGACTGGAATTATGAGTGAAAGATGACTTATTCAAGGTCATCGGACTTTCACACCCTGATCGAGAACCGAACTCTCAAACATAACAACTATTTGTCGATTATTATCACGGGGATTGATTGGTTATTGTTGGATGTCCCTGGAAATCTCAGAAGCTTATTATGACCCCATGTTGGAAACCAGAAATAATTGAATGTCCTACTTTTCTACATCGGTTTTCGGGAACGAATGTATTGGTTTTATTTTTCTCAAGGTACAGGGTTACAATATGAAGTTGGGACTATCACACTCATATTTACAATACAATAAAACAATAAATAAAAAGCACAATCTTCAAGAGTGGAATGTTGAAATAAAAAATTAAAAAATTTTTTTTTTTTAAAAATCGCAATATTTCTTTTAAATCACAAAATTCAGGACGGAATGTAAACAAAGTGTTTTTAAGGCCGGGCAGTGTTTTTTTATAATTATATCGACAAGATTCAGTTCTAGATTTCTAGATTATTATTATAGTATCAAAAAGAGAAGTGCCTTCAACCATTTTAAATTAAACATTAATAAACATTATCCTGATCTTATCCCGAACAAACGACAATTAAAACTTCTACACACTGGATGGATTATGGCTTGTAAAGGAATGTCTTACATATATCGTAAATTATTATCAATATCATTTTACAAATAAAGGCATTTTAAAAATATTAACAATTTATAAACTTTTATCTAAAAAGATATGATTGTTTTGGATGGAATTCGGCTGTAAATCTTACAAAAATGTCTAAAAGAAATAAAGACTAAAAAAAATACATCATCATTGCAATAACAGTATTAACACATACCACATTTAAGTAATAAAGAATAAAAATTCACAACCAAAATAAAAATTTGAATTTGTATCTATAAAACATATTACCACACAAAAGGGTATAACAAGTTATGGATGGATTGTCATGTAAAAAAGGAATGTCTAGAAATAATATAAAATACCTACAAAAATATGAATAACTTTTAATTTTTGTGAACCTTCATTTAAAACAGAATCTCATATAGACAGTCAACACGTTTCGTTTAGTTTTGTCAGCATTTATTGATTTATTAAGCGGCCTTCGAGGTGCCTTTCTGATGGCTCTTACCTTTGGATGGCTCTTGTCTTTTTAGTGTAACAAGTAACAGATGTTCTAGGCAACATAGGCGTACGGGGCGTTAGTTGAGCCGGGGGGGGGGGGGGGGTGTGGGCAAAACCAATTTGCCCGACAACTTGTTCTAACTTGCCCGACAACGAAATATATATGCCCGACAAGTCGACCCCCACCCAACCCCTAATTCCAAAAACTTCTCGCCATCTGCCTGAACACATCATTTCCGAACGATTTTATTTTTTTATATCCTTCATGAAAATCACTGGGGGGCAATCTTCGACTTTTAGTTCAAATCCTTACAATAAACAGTGACATAACCGAAACAAAATCACATTCTTTTCAAAGTTTGTAGAAAAAGAAATAAAATAATAATCATTTAAGTGTAAATATATTTTGATTATTAATAGAGGTTGATATGTGAGCAAACCGCCATGAACAAATCACAGACCTTATTAACACTGTACAAACATACAAATAAAAACAATTCAAACTCGAAATGGACGGATGGTGTTAATCTTCTCTTCTCTTCTCTCTACTCTTCTTCTTTAAAACTTATCCGAGTGACCTACTTTGTTTCTGAAAGTAAAATAATATAATTTAAGATTTTTTTTTACAAAATATAAATAATTCACAAGTTGTATAACAATAACCATAATTATTCGAATGCAGAATGGATACGATATAAAGATCTCAAAAAAGTTTCGACCACTACGAAACCGATCTGACCATCGGCAACGAAAAAAACAGAGGATGGAACTTGTGATAGTGGTCAGCGACCAGAACTCGGAAGCGGAAGTACAAGTGTCTGTAAGAATAACAGTCTCTTTCAGACTTCATTCTTTTATTGTATATTTACTAAAAAATAAAAAATCAGTGTTTTGAAAAACAGTATAGAGACACAGTTGTTCGTGGTATAAGATAAAGTCAAATTTAAATTCAGTATCCCCTTTCAGAATGTAAATCCTAGACCATTCAGTTCGTTTATGCTAAATCATAAAGTAAACTCTTATTCTTCAATGGCTAAATACAATCTATTTGATGTTTTAAATAATACAACTTTTCATAAAAAAAAAGTCGACGAACACAAAGGTGAATGTTCATGTGTAAAAATTAACGTTAAGGTACAACTATACACATCTGGGGCCTGTTTCTCAAAAGATCTTACGATAAATTTTGTCGTAACATTGGCATTTTACAATGAATAATTCCACACTTACGACAATTTCTAATCGTAAGATTTTTAGAGAAACAGGAGCCAGTACTCTCTAAAGTTAACAACGGATAACATACTACATGGGTTAATATTATTGTGCGATTAATCAATCTCAAAGTCTAAACTAGGTGCAAAAAGAACCACTAAAAAGTTTTTATATGTATTATGCAACGCAATGGTGTAAATCAAAATACTTATAGATTTATTGTAGTGCGACAAATTAGTAGTAATAGAGCTTTCGGTTATACTGCAGAGCAACGCAATTACTACCTCGCTATATAACCAAGATATTATTCAAAGATAGTTTGCGATATCAGCTGCTGCTGGAAGCGAACGTTAACTTGTCATCTACCAACCACCAACCAAAGATAGCTCGCCAGGCAAAGTGATATACGTCCACTGGCAGATTTAATTTTTTAGAAACAGATTTTTTTTTTAGTTCTGGGGCCTCATTCTCAAGACCTTAACTTATAATGATTTTTGTGTTTCAGTCATCTGATTGGACAATCACTAAATTTGATTTTGAATAAAGCTTTTTTATCCAATCAGATAACTGTATTTCTTAAAATCTGGATTTTATCTAAGTTAAGTTTTCGATAATTAGACCCTAGGTTCTACGCGAGTTTACGCGCAAAAAGCAAAAAAAAAAATAACATGTAAATATTTTTTGGATATGTTCATTTTTAATAGGGTTCATCTTTGGGTGATTACAAATACTCAAACCAAATTTGCTCAAAATCCGTCAAGAATTGAGTCTTTTAGCATGTTTACGATCTAGAAATTGAACGCGTTTTCATGAACAAGGACACAAACTCAAATTAAAATTTTACGATCTTGCTGACTTTCGAAAGGGACAATTACATTAAGTTTTTTTCAAGAAATGTAGCCTGTAGAGTGTTTATGAGCAATTGTCGGACGGACATGGGTGACGACAATCTACAACCACCATTTCGCGTCAGCGTATAAAAAGAACAAAAATATAAATCAATCTTAAACTAGAAACGAGTCTACAGGAATATCATTAACAATTGGACACATCGACCATTGTTCAGAATAAGAGAAATATAGAAAAAATACGACTGACTATAAAAAATCTACATCAGAATAAGAGGAAAAAGAAAGTTGAAGATTTAGGCTGTACAATATTAATTCTAACACTCATAAATTAGTTTTAAAAAACCTGGAAATTACCCGTCTCCAAAATTATACGCCGGTGGTGGACTGAGAATAAAAAGAAATACGATATTTGTATTCCGATTTGTTATTCAAAATACAATTAGACAGAGAACATCTAGACACCCGGATGAATGCGTAACTTATACCTCCAATACCCCCCACACCCCTTTTACCATCTCAATGCCCAGTTAGATTGTCTTGGATGATTATCCCAACTCTGCCTATCTCATTTTCTTCATCGTATGTAGACTAGACTATCATATTTTTCATTGAATCCGATGAAGTAAAACATTTTAAAAGATAAACTTTTTGAAAGAATGCCCCTGTTGGAATCGTGAAAACGGAACATATAGTTTTGTCCCGATTAATTAGACCCTGTAACCAGATTAATAGTATTTTCAAGTATCTTTCAGTCGAGCAAAAATATCTGTGAGATAATACAGGTATTCATCGAAACAGAAACAAGATTACATTTCTTTTATTAAGACAAGCAGTAAATCCTGGGCCCAGTTCCTAGCTTTGTGCTTAAGATTAATTTCGTGATTAAACCCTAAGTCGACTTGAGTTTATGCAAGAAATAGTAAGAAAATCTCATATCTCATGTTTAATATCCGCTTTGGACTTAGTTAAATGCCAGGAACCGGACCCAGGACTGCTTCAAAGTGAACCATAGTGTTATCCTATGTTATCGAGATTTGTTTTACATTTTTTTTTCAGTCATACTTGGGTTTTACTACTAAAAATGTACACATATTTGGTCAGCTAATTTGTGAAAGATTCACTGATGTATTTTTGCTCGACTTAAAGACAACAACAATAACCACAACATCGTGAGTATATATAAAGCATACCTATAATTATAAGCCGGTGGCGGGTCGCTAGATGATAAAAGTGAAAATGAAAATATTATTCATGCATGATATGAATTGTGTAAATCAGGGCTGTTTTTTAGTCAGTCAAGGCAAACTTAACTTGAAGTTGAATTTACAGTTATTTATAAGTTATCTATAATCCTTGCAAGACATTTAGAAGTATCAAAGCACATTAAGAAATAACAGTTTTTATGGATATAGACTTCTATTTATTATTGAACACAACGTTTCATACAGGTAAAATTTTCAAGTGATTATTAACCATACAGACCAGAAACTATATATACCAACCATTTTTTGGAGTTTTTGACTGGTATATATAGTTTCTGATTTTGTATGGTTAATAATCCAGAAAAAAAATGTTACCTGTATGTGTAATGAAACAATGTTCAATAATAAATAGAAGTCTATATCCATGAAAACTGTTGTTTATTAAAGTTATTTATAGTACCGTTAATATTAGCTGTTGTAATCAAAAGCGTTGCAAAACAGCCCTGATTCCGATTGTCATGTAACATCCAGAATACGGCAAAGCTGTTTTTAAGAAAATTTGCATATGCATGACATATAGGCTCCGCCCAATGAAATATGACTTATTATAGTCTGAAACTAGATGACTTGTACTTAGTCTACTAATTAGCGTACACTGGAATAAGTTTGGATTTGTTATTTTCATAGAAAGGCAAAATGTAAAAATTGTGCATAGTTTAAAATAATAAGTAAACAATTAACTGAAAAGATATATGCCAAAAAAGGCATTGGGATTATTCAGAATCAGATACATCAATATATTATAAATAGTTGTCTCTCTAGCTGAAATAATATTACATCTCTCTCAATACGTCACCTAGATTCAGACTATATTGTAATATACATGTATAGTAGTTGTACATTGCCACAAAGAGAAAATAAACAACTCACCTTCCATTTCTTATGACATCATTGTTTTTAGATCTGAAATAAACAGACCAACATAATTAGGGGAGTCCATCGCTATTCAACTGTTACTCTTGATTTTGCAATCCTTTTTGTGTATCGAAATTTCTTTGCTTGCACGGATTATTATCAATAATACTGCCTTATTCTTTCTTTGTGTCAGTTCTGTGAGCTACTTTGCTGTTCTCCTGGTTAAATTCAAAGAACAATGAGCATTAAACTTCATTCTATTCCGTAAATTTCACTCAACAAAATCAAAGATGAAAAACTTACGGTAAAGTTGAATCGTAGTCGTCTAAAAATCTCATCTTACGATAGTGTTTGGCTAGTTTTACTGCAAATATTGTACTGGGTACAAAGAAAAATATACACCATCCCAGAGAAAACCAGAATCCATTCTGAAATTAGTAAAAATAAAAAATGGTACAATCACAAAGTTGATATAAATTTCCCTCATTGCACAATATATGTTCGTCCTCATTGGCCCAATAGGTGCAAAAAGTGAGACATAATGCACCATTTAATTTTCAATTTGTACGATGATCTCGTTGTAAAACACATGTAACAAGGCAAAGTTCGTCATAGTCTAATAAATAGTCTAGTTTGTAATCAATAGTAAATTTTAAGCTGACATATCACCAATAATAGTTACGTCAAGAGTTTGAAGGGAACCAATCTAAAACATTTATAAATAATTATCAAAAAAAGTATCGCAAAAAGTTTCCAGGTTTCAAAATTGGTCAATCCAATGAAAACTCAAACTTCATCGGGTTGATTTAACACTGCCCTGGGACATTATTAAACACACACAAGTATAGCGTTTTTATTTTACAGAATTTACAGAAACTACTTACGAATGAATCAAGGACGTATTTACACATCCCGACAACAATGACCGATTGGTACAGATTATAGATAGGTGTACATTTAGCTATATCATTCTTCAACTGAAACAGATTGATACAGGTTATAGATAGGTGTACATTTAGCTATATCATTCTTCAACTGAAACAGATTGGTACAGGTTATAGATTGGTGTACATTTAGCTATATCATTCTTCAACTGAAACATATTGATACAGATTATAGATGGGTGTACATTTATCTACAACTTCTAAATAAACATTTACAGTTTTGCCAACCGATAACACATGCACCAGAATCTAGTTACCGATAACTCTTCATGAATATGACTTCAGATTACAAGAGTTCTGACGTCTTTGCCTCTGTCCGTCTTCAAGTATAGAAAATAGAATACAAATCACCTACCCCGTCAACAGCTCTGGTAATCAGCGAATCAACGATAGAAAATATTCTCTGTAAATACGATCCCAGAACACCTTGTAATATTGTATTACCATTCGCCCGTAAATTAGTTTCAACACTAATTAGACTCGCCTTCAAGTTGTCTATTTTTGCCTACAAAATACAAAAAAAAAGGAATATCTAAGATAAGAAATATGAATTCTTATATAATTGTGAAGATCTGGTTGCATCAAGAGTCTCCTTCCGAGGAGCTAAGGGTGATCATATCATTGGCATAACCGGACAACAGTTCTAGCTAGATCTGCCCAGTGGCGTTTCTAGGAATTTTTAGGTGGAGGGGCCGAGTTGGGGCCAAATAATTGTAAGGGGGGGAGGGGGCTACCAGCACCAAGTATCCGTATGTAACATTATACGAAATTTCAAAGTGGGGGTGGGGGGGGGGGGCAAGACCGGGCAAGCCTAAATTCTGGGGAGGGCCATACCCCCCCCGCCTCCCCTGTAGAAACGCCACTGGATCTGCCCCTTGAATGATTTCCTTTTGACTTCTGGGGACGGGCTCTGTCATTTAGTTACAATTCAATTGTCAATACAATTGACAGATGATATAGTCAATTATTGTAAATTTTGGAGAAAATTCAAGCGTTTCCATCTGCATCTTATTGTATATTTTGACCTTTGGTTCAATAATCATAGATTTTATTGTCATTTTTATTGCACACAACGTTTCAGCGATGTACATAATTGAAAATTAAGAAAATATTACCGGAAGTCCATTAAATGTGGTTTCAAGTGTCGACATACTTATTTTTAATTCATCCTGTAAAAAAAATTTAATCGTAATAAAAATGTTTTGTTACACAGCAAAGTACTGTTGTCTACATGGCAGTACGATACTATGATTTTGCAACGATATCTTCTTATGTGTTTTTAACATATTATCTGCTTTTGATGCAGTGCGTCTAATCACTCTTTGAAAATTTTACATACAATAATGTCAATAGGAATCAAAATATTCTGTCTTCTCTCAACTCTTAAAATAAACAATTATAATTTAACACTATTGCACATTCAAATCATCCATCATTGATGTCTGGAAAACAGAGTCGCGTTTCTACCAAAATTAAATTGTCTTCCATGGTTGTGACTTCAATCATTTAGGCTTATATTATAATTCAATCAATCAATCAGTGGCGGGTATCGCACACTATAAAGACCTGATGGTTCCTCTGGTCACTACTATATAATAATTGCTCCCGATTTTGTCATGCTCTGGACGAGATTTTGATTAACGGAATTGTTTTACTCGTACAGATTTTTATTATCAGTAATTTCTACTACCTTCCGATCCTATCTGTTATATCGTTTGAGTTTGTTTCGGGTTAAAGGAACACTGGGGAAATTTGAATTTCACGTGAGTTTTGAAATCTCGACGTACCTTAGCAGTCAATGTGTTGGTGTAACTTCCATCTTTGATGTTTACTAGTTCTGTATAGCGATCTTCTAAATCCTAAAACAAACAATCATTTTATAATTATGATCAAGATAATTCTTATGTTCTTGGTTTGATTGGCTTCAATTACCATCTAATACGAAATATCTGAATTTTTTGCTCACGTGTCATGCAACCAAAGTTCTGTTTTGTACAAAACTCTCCGTTTGAAGTATTGGTAATGTAAACCATTATTAAATCCACGGCATTTTTTAAAATTGATATTGCCCATATATCCTTTAATCCTTATTGCAGAGCCACAGGAAAATACCCTCCCCGTAGTTTTAGAATACAAACTCATGCTTATTTGAAGTCTGGGATAGGAATTAATAAATAATTTACCGAATTTCCACCAGAAAGACTATCCAGTGCGGTCCTAAATTCAATAATAAAAGCAGTAAGATTTCCACCAGAGGCATCTTTGTTCAGCTGAAATGAAATTACATCATCGATTATTAAAATAAAAACAATGTTATAACTTCTGTTATCACTTTTACTTTTTTACCAATTAACCAATTGATGTTTTATGTATAGAATAATGCAGGGTTTCGATGTTTCAAAGGACTAGTTGTTGGAAGGCCGAAGAATATTGGTCAAAGGCTTTCCCCGATACCGCGGACATTATGACAACTAATCCTAACAGGAATCATGTTTTATCCGATAAATACATATATATACCGATTCTTAATTTAATGATTAATAAATATAATGATGAATAGATTGATATTATCCCTTGTGATGTAATGAATAAAATATTCCAGGAATTTCCAGCGATATTTGGAACATCTTATTCAATATTTAAACAAATTATTATGTCCTATTTAACGATATAGATACACATAAATTACTGTTTAAATAGTCTTTAATAAATGGACACCTATGGTCGTAAAAAAAAAGATAAATAATTACCTCGGTAGTGTAGGTACTAAAATCCATATTAGTTACACTGGCTTTAAAGTCATCTAAGTTGTCTTTCAGTGATTGGGGAGCTACCTCCACACTATTCCAATCCACACTGATAGCATTTAACTGATCTTCTACATCGATCGACTAGAACATAATTAAAATAATACATAAACCCAAATACCATTGGCAAAGACGAGAGTATAATAGTACAAGTTAATCAATTGTTCTGGTTTGTGGTTCAAAGGAGGAGGAACACTCAGACAAAGATACCATATGAGGAATGAATACATAATGTACGGTTTGATATCTAGTGTCAATAGATGTCTTTGTTCATACCTTAGAGCACATTGTATACAAACTTTCTAGAGCTTGCAACAACCCTGCTTGTGCCACATTGAGATTGAATTTCGGTCTAAAAATCACGGCAAACGAGAGATATTCAAAAGAAAGGATATTTTCTTTCATAAACTTACGTCTTTATAGTTTGTTACTGTAGTTAAATTAAAGCCATCTAAGTTCTCCAGACTAAACGCTGAATAAGCAGTTTTTCCTTCCTTACAATCACTGAAAATTCAACAAATGAGGAGGAGATATAAATTATTAAAATGCAAGGGAGAGATAATAATAAATATGACTTGTGTTATTTGGTGCTTTTATCGTTTGCGTTATACATTTGTCCACATCAAATGATTTTCTCACATTCTAAAACATTGTTTTTCCCCGACAATCTGTTTTCTGATTGATAATATCCAATATTCCTAAAAGTAAAGATGAGGCACTAGACCTGATGTATCAAAGGTTACAAGAAAACAGCTCTAACACATTGTTGATATAATGGGAACGAGAACGTGACGTGAGTGTTCAACAATCAAATCGTTCTTGATTTTACTGTGCGTTTTCATACCCTAACACTTATTCTTGTGCATGTTCTTTCGTAGCATTGCTAAAGTGTAAATTTACGTCTTATAATTCTTAATTGTAACCCTAGCTTTGTTCTGCGTTAGCTTTATTTCGAACTCTATAAGAATCATATGATGAATGTAATATATGAATCCTGCAAATTGGCGAATACTTACCCAAGTATGCCTTGAATGGTCAAATCAACAGTTGGATCGTTTAATATGGTTTCTCCCAACCATGATCCAGTTCCAGTGGAGGGTTTTAATTTCGCTACATCGGTTAAAATCTACAAATAAAACGATTGAATATTTTTTAGCAACAACCGAATGAAACATGCAATGAAAATCTGTGATTTTGGGTGTTTCTATAAACAGACTATACTAGACCACATAGAAGATTACAAGGTGATGTACAACATTGGACTACACAGTGGTGATGTCTCATGTTACTACATGTAAAACACAAAATAGCCAGCACTGAGGTTGCATAACATTATAAAATTATGAAAGAGTTCAAATACTCCGATACTCAATCGCCTAGAAAGAAACCCTAATCACTTCGAGTTGCCATGACCAGTATACACTAAACATTACCTGGTTTATAGCCGTGAGTTTAGGATCAGCTAGAGATTGACACAAATATCTTTCCATTGGTGCACCAAGCATAAAACATAACATGGTTAAAAACATAAACAACCAGGTAAATATAAAGATGAACCCCACAGCACTGAAATTATAAACAAACATCTTTGTTAACATAATATTGATTCTAATTTCGTAGAAAAATACATGTACATGTATGAAAATATAAATCTAAATCTAACTAAGTTATCTAAAAATAAATAATTGTAAAACTCTGATAAAACAGACTTAAAACCGACAGCTCTGAAGATACATATAAATATATCAAAATACAGATTTCAACTGTCACTTTCACGACGTTTTTCAAATATCCTTCAGAAGAAATATCATTTCAAATTTCGTTAAAAAAAGACTTACGCCATGAGCATATTTCCTCCTGAGTTTGATAAACAGCCTCGTTCTGTAGGTATTGTATCAGAACCGCTGCCACACACACCGAAAGCAAGACCAACGAATTGTAGTACGACAATCAAGATTATAATACAGGCCAGCCCAATACCACCATACCATCTAAAATATTAAACATTTTATGTCATATTTGATAGTCAAATAGATAACTCTGTATCTACATTGAAGATTTATCAATTTGTCCTTATTGATTCATATGCCTGCCAGTACTAATAATTGTCTTTCAATAACTTTCAGTTTGAGTTTGAGACTTGGCATTTTCTCTGAACACTTTAAATATAAGTAAAAATAAAAATATTTTTCATATTATTAATACACTTTTGATCCTCTTTCCAACGACGCAATCTGACTAAGTTTTATGACCAATCTTTGATATCTTACCTATATTGATCGTACGTCTTAGCTTCTTTAGTGTACAAAGTAACTTGGGCTTTCATGTCTTCAAGATCTATTGATCCACTTAACTAAACATACAACATTAATACAATATTGGTGCAGGTGTAAACAGACAGTAGAGTGTGGATTTAAAGAACTGAAAAGGGGGAAGGGGACGAAAGGGTATGTGCCCCAGCCCCACACACGTGCTGTTAAGGCAGTTTGTTGATGAATTAAAAATGATAATCTGAGTCGAAAATCAAGACTTCAACATCCCAACCATGAAATATACCAAATATGAGCCATTTTCCATGTTCTCTCTAAAAGGGGAGGGGGAGGGGGAGTAAGGGACTTGTGTTTGGTTCGTTTCGTCTCCCACAAATCACGCCCTTGTACACAACAGCAACATGAAATGATGTTTAGTGTATTCAATGTCAATGGGGCGAAGTGTAACTGTCGTTGTTATAGTGGTAAACTTACAGAATTCTGAAGATCATTCATGGCGTCAGTTATCGGCGTTATTTGACCTTTATACGAATTGATGGCGTCCTTTATATCTGAAAAAGTCAAGAGAAGATGAAATGCGCGTGAAAACATTTTAAAAATGGAAAATATTAAAACTGATTTCAAAATGTTATCACAAGTATTCTGGGAGAATTGGCTACCTCAAATCGATGCAAAAATTCCATGTACGCGTATAAAATTTCCAATGATCATCACAAGAATGATAGTTATAATAAAAATTACCTTGAATGGGTGTTTTTGATTCGTTCTTGACACGCTCTGGGATATTATCAAATTCATCACGAGCCTAAAATGTGAACAGTTTACAGAATGAAATGGATAGATATATATCGTTCAAGAAATTTCTTTGGGATTAAAAAAAGAAAACAAAAAACCACACAACCAAATGTGGATAGAAGTATTGTACCAATTTCACCTTTGATATCCACCTGAGATATCCACCTGTTCTACCATTCATCAAAATGTTACTGCGCAATCCATGATATAATACTCACCGTACTAACTAAGGCACCCATATCTTGACTTCGTACTTTATCAATTTCAGTCTTGGAACTACTGATATCGATCTAAAATAATAATAATAATAACAATGGCGAATAATGATATTGATAATTATAGTGATAATGAAAACGATGACCACAGTGATGATCTAAGAAAGAAATATCGATTACTAGTATGTTAATCTTGGGCAAAATAATCGTTCGGATGAGTGAAGACGGGAGAAAAAAAATATATTAAGAAATTCATTGTATTAGCTTCACACTCGTAATATGTCGCTGTTATCTTACACATCATCCCCCATGTTTCTTTCAAACAAGCTTAGAATGTTATTAAGTATTTAGTTTTAAACTCCATGGTATTAAAGAGTCGACGTAGGTAATATACTGTTATCTTTCATCCTGGCCACGCCATTCTCTTTACTTTCAGTAAGTCCACCGAGGACTATTTAGTTTTGACTACTCAAGTGTTTATATGGCTAATATGGTGTCATCTTACCTGGTTCGGATCTATTGGTGTTGATAAGTCGTCATTTGGGAAACCGTCACAGTCCGGTGATCCACAGGCTGCTATGTTGGCATTATAGTCTGAAATCCATTGATCTAATTCTGATTTAAATATTGTAAAGTTATTCTTAAAATCTGTTACATCTTGATCTACTGCGTCGAATTCAACGATGGCCTTGGTCACATCTACAATATAAATATAAATACAGTGTAACACTTACAAAGATAATCTTGAACTATACTTTATGGCATCGTACTGGACCCAAACATAGTGATGTTGTGTGCTTATTAATGCTAATGGACCGAGTAATTAAATGAAAGTTTCGGGGAGAATGTTTACAGAAAAAATGATTCTAAAACATGTTAAAATACAATTTCGGGTTATTTCCCTTCCTTTCAGTATTTACAATCATCTGAAGATACACAATAACAGAACATCGTTCCTTTTGTACAGTAATATCTTTATGTAATTGTAGAAACACATGCTTTCGCAGATCAAAGATTTCAAATTTGATTGTGTCAATATTTAGAAAGACAATCAGAAGTTTGGGTCATCTCCAATAAAGATGTTCAGACAAAAACCTATTGTACAGATTGATAATAATCCACACTGTTATAAATAATTATTCCATATAATATTTTACCTGTTTGTAGAGCGGCTACCTGATCAAACAAGGCGGTAGCACTAATATTGGCGTCTAAATCGTCTCGAACTGGAATTCCAACTAAAACATCAATATCTACAAAGGAGTTCAAATATAAGCTAGTAACATTGGTATATAAATAAAATGGAGTTTTACGTCCTACTTTTCTGAGTCTCGACGTTGGAGTACAGCCAGATTTGAGTTCAAATATAAGCTAGTAACATGGGTCTATAAATGAAATGGGGTCCTGTGTACAGCATGAATTGAGGATGTTACGTAAGAATATAAAAGTCTGTCGAAAGAGTTCGGAGTCGATTTTCTTGAATGGCAATTGATTTTGTATAATACTCGATAACTATTACTTTAATACATAACTTGATATCAATTGCAACTTATAATTAATTGGATACAGTAAATCATAATATCATTGGAGAAACGTAACCAAAGATGTTAACTGCATGTCACTTGTCTTTCTATTGAATATTGAGTACTCTCCAATAATTTAAACTGCCATCAAACATGTTCACAATCAAGACAAGTAAAATATAGATCACTTACTGTCTAAATCTCTCTCTACCACTTCAAATGCAAAATTGAGATCATTTTTCAACAGATGGTTTACTTGCTGTAAGAAGAAAACATTAACACTTATTTGATATGAAAGCTGTGACCTCAAACTTCAAACCGTCTGTTGAGAAAGTTTAGGTCGGTGTAGTAGGTGTAACATATCCTTGGTTAGGGATTTTGGCACTTGATGGATCACCCCTTCCATTCTCATGATAATATTTTGTAATGATTGTATTTTCAAATGAACTTCACTTAACTTTCCAATCTTGATTGCTTTTTAATGCACGCTAAAATCTAAAGCTATGAGTAATTCCGTCAACTACGTCCAACAAATTTGAAGGATGGGGGCGTCTCTGGTCAGGTTTTCAGATTTAAGAATTCTCACTCTCGACACTGCACTCTCCCTTTTTTAACAGTCTCTCCCATACACTAGAGACTTCATGAATTGACCCCCAGCCCCGCCCCCCCAACCCCCTCCCAACAACAGAAAAGAAGAAAACTATCACATAAGTTGATGACATTATATACAACTTCCGGTTAAATTAGAGATCTAACATTCGGACGTTAGTGGTTATTTCAAAGGGGGATAGAGATAGTTGAATATTTGACACATCAGGTAGGAATAAGATGTTCTACTTACAGCGACAGTGTTATCCACGAATGAGATCATATCATCCAAGTTGGTGTTAACAGTTGGTCCATATCTTTCTAAAGACGACGACATTCTGTCATTCGACACAAACACACATATTGCACCGACGCTGAAATATATGACATATACCTGACTGCATACTTGTTCCTCATAATAAATATTCCTCTCGGAAGAAACATCATTATAATATATGATCTCTGGAACTCTTATCATATAACATCAGGGTTAGGGTTAGGGCTAGTTTTATAAAATAAAAGTTCCAAATTATTACATAACAAATGTCCTTTGGAACAGTTATTATAGTGAGAGTTGAATTTAAATATCGTCACATATACACTATAAGGACCTTAAGATTACAGATGACTGAAGGCCTCCTTACTAAAGAAGGGGTTTTGGTTTTGACATAAATATAGGCCTTACTATTGAAACTTGATAACCATTATTAGTAATAAGAAACTATGTGTCATTCTGCGATGAAATAACCTTTAAAGATCCCTCCCTAGTTGGAAATCGAAAATAAGAGTCCTGGCAAATTTTCCCTTATTGCACACTGCATGGTATTTGCCAGTCCTCAATAGCCAATACAGGTGCAGAAACGCAGGACTAAGTCATTCACAAAGTTTATAATGTACCTACCCAGTGAATACAACAAGCACAAACAAAACCACACCATAAACCTTCCGACGACATGATGAGCTAGGCGAACGTTTCTGGATTTTTTTCCCGCCACAGTTTCCACAGCAGCGACAACAACAGAAGCAGCAGCCGACTATAGTAAATATGATCATAAACAGTAACCCGATCACAATACACGCTCCGTACCCAGCAAAATCTTGTACTATCTGAAATAGAATACGGTAGTTCAATAATAACTGGTAATACCGACTTGCTAGAACAGTGGTTTCCAACCTGTGGTATTTGTCAGGGGGCTATGGGGCATGCAGATTTGTATAATTCTTTCACTACCCCAAATATTATTTAACTATATTTTGCTGTGTAAAGTCTGTAGTTGCTTGTGGTCAAATGCATTTGACTTCCGATGATGTGAAGGCACAAAACCACGGTATTTCGAATCAAACAGGTTTGATCAGACAGCTCACCAATACGTCTTTTGTTTTTACTTCCCTACATTGTAAGTAATATTACACATATACACAGTCATGGTGGCTATGGCGTCAAGCAGGGTATGCTTACTCTCCTAGACACCTGATAAATATCGATATACGTCTTCATTTGAATAGTTCATGAGCTGCTACCAATGTATTGCATGGATTTCTAGATTCATTTTACGGTTAGGATTGTTCTTGCTTGTGTTTATATATCCAAGCTCAAAACAATAACTGTCTTCGAACTCACCCGCATGTAGTCGGCTCCTATATCGAAATTACCGTCCATAAAATCTGTGACCAAGTCTAAAATCAATACAAATAACGTAATGAATAAATCAGTTTGATAAAGTTGGCAATGGTTGGGGGTGACTGCTGCATAGTGTTGAAAGCATTTTCTACACAGTAATTTTATTTCCGGGCCTTAACAGTTTTCCAAGTTTGAAAGGGGATCCTACATCGGATTCATTACATAAGGTAATACACAAGGTATACTTACCGGAAGGGAACCCATCGGGTATAGCCGTGTTGATGAAACTTCTAGCGAAATCAAATAACGGTCCCATTCCTCCATCGTCATATTCAGCATCCGCATTGTATTCCTCACCCTCGGGGATAGTGCCCCAGGTAATCGTGCTGTTTTTGTCAGCCGAGTTGGTACCATTGGACAATGTTGCTGGGGTAAGGACTGGGTCTGCCCCTCGAATAGATGTGAGACAAATTACACTCCAAACTATTAAACAACTAGTCAATTGTAACATTGTTACTGTCATTTTGATTGTATGATTTATCACAGATATCACTATAACATTGGCACTTTATATTACTTTTTGGTCCTTTACTGTATAAGCTTCTATCTCAAACTCACTTACTCTCCGATTCACACAATCCTTTCTTTTTTAATAAGAAACTTCAAACAACTTTTTGTTTCAGTTCAATATGCCGTAGATAAACTATGTTTTGATTTTTTGAAATATACGCCGTTATCTATATTGTTAAGCTTCGAAATTAAAGTCCATTTACTGTTTTATTGATTAATTTAAAGCGTCTTGTAGATTGTTTACTGTCCGGTTGCTGTCGTTTCAGTTCATTAGAATCCCGGATGAAGACTAATCAATATATTCTTCTTTGTGTTGATTTACGGATTTTATCTTTTCCTTTTTATCTGAAAAATAGAATGAAAAACAATACTGAAACAATAGAACAGATCAATATATTAGAAATATAAATCAACATAGATCTTCGTCAATAACAGAAACAGTCCTTTTAATTAATAATCATAGCATCATCACAAGGTCAAGCTATTACAAACTCTGTGTTATGCCTTGACATCATTAGACAGTCCATCTTCACATTGTCAAGCTATTACAAACTCTGTCTAATACCTTGACATCATTAGACACTCCATCACAATGTCAAGATATTGCAAACTCTGTCTAATACCTTAACATCATTAGGTACTCCATCATCACAATGTCAAGCTATTACAAACTCTGTCTAATACCTTGACATCATTAGGCACTCCATCTTCACAATGTCAAGCTATTACAAACTCTGGCTAATACCTTGACATCATTAGGCACTCCATCTTCACAATGTCAAGCTATTACAAACTCTGTCTAATGCCTTGACATCATTAGGCACTCCATCTTCACAATGTCAAGCTATTACAAACTCTGTTTAATACCTTGACATCAATCTTCACAATGTCAAGCTATTACAAACTGTGGTATGCCTTAACATCATTAGGTACTCCATCATCACAATGTCAAGCTATTACAAACTCTGTCTAATACCTTGACATCATTAGACACTCCATCATCACAATGTCAATATATTACAAACTCTGTCTAATACCTTGACATCATTAAACACCTCATCTTCGCGATGCCAAGATAATACAAATAAGGCATTGACATTTAAAGTATTGCAGAGGTTTGAAAATGCGGTAATCTTATTGGATTGTATGGGTAGCGGAGATATCCAATCGATTTCAATTATAATTGACGGAGTTCCTTATATCATTTAGATGCTGTTTATATGCGCACCATCCTAGATGTATTCTGGAAACAAAGGGCTTGATCCAATTATCTGATTCACTACATGTCTTAATAAAGAAAATATTAACAATCATTCCTAAATCAGGGTGGGCAATAAATAATAATGCGCTGTAACAAGGGACATGGGTGTTTTCCAGATCTTTAAATTTTTACTGATTCCCCCATGTTTTCTTTTTAGCTGCATTCGTTAGCTTAAAATCCAATTGAATACAAACTTTTAAGAAAGTGTGCGATGATGTCAAGTGAACCTTAAGGCTAGCGCACACGAGAGCTCCCAGCTCAGCAAAATTTCATTCGTGGCTGTCAGCTCAGCTCGTAGCTTTCGTATGTTTCCGCGCACACGCTAAGCTTAGAGCTTTCATAGACTTGGTGTCGAGACATAAATATCTAAAATTAACAAGCTCACGTGACATTATAACGTGACTTGAACAAAATATCGGACGTCGACAACCCTTCGAATGATTCAGAATATGTAAAAAAATTACTTCTTCTTTTGTTGTTGCGTCCTTGCGATAATTGCTTCAGATACAAACTCACATTCACCGATGGGCCGATTATTTTTAGTTTGATGACGTGCTAGCGCATGCGCTTTAGATGAAAGTTGAAAGCTAAGAGCTTTCGACTGCACACACGGTAAGGTATTTTTCATTCGAGGAAAAAATTATTAAACACGACAGATAATTTCCTTAACGCCTCGAATAAAAAAAACCTTACGTAAACTCCGCGCACACGAGAGCTACGAGCTGAGCTGACAGCCACGAATGAAATTTTGCTCAGCTGGGAGCTCTCGTGTGCGCTAGCTTTAATACGATTCGCATAATGTTGATAAACCTACATACACTCTTCATTGTTTTAGAGAACAAAACATGCGGAGGGTTTATTGTCGTGTGAAATCGATTTCCAGACTGTTGCTCTGAACAAATAATAAATCTAATGACAAAAATAGAACCGGTTCTATTGAAAATAAAACGCCTGACAATGTAAATATATATTTTTTAATCCACTTAAACTTTTTGAAATTTAATCACAGGAAACAAAAAGTCAGTGTAACCATCATTACTATGACGATGTCGACAAAGGAACATTTTGATTCCAGGTTTTATAATGTTCTAGACCTCGAATCGCCATTAGTCTGAAAGCTAATCACTGTAGATTGTCGCAAGTATCAGAGTGTAACGTGTTCCGGTCATGAAAATGAAAATGGAATGGATTTTTACATCTTCGTTTCTACACCTGTTCTATCGTAATTAGAGCCTACTATTACATGTATATCGCATTTCTAAAATACTAATCACGTTAGTCCACACAAGTGCAGAAAATTATAACGTAAATCCCTTTTCATTTTCAGTAGCTTATCATTTTTCATCGAAAATTTCAGATAATAAAGAATATGTCATCTACTCATTATGTTAACAATTCAGAAGCCACCTGTTCCAAGAGATGAAAAAGCACAGTTAAAATATCAAACCCCTACGAAATATCGAAAACAAGTACCTGCTACTCGCCTAGTTGTAGTCCGCAGTGTAAAATAATACTAGCTGTACCTGAAGTTATTATAATATAGTAGCACTGTATATCTTACTCAACATGTTCAAACAAAACATTGCATGACTCTGATTAACAGAATATTAAAGGTAAGGTCTGACCTTTTTTATGAACAAAACAGGTGACAATTATTACTAATGTTTGCCACAAGAAATCTGACGTCTGGTCATTCGAAAGTTTTCCCGCGATAATTTGTTACAAGGAATATTACTGGTCGAACAATAATCGTTTGACCAATCAATCAAAATTAATGACGAGAATGTCTTATCATGATAGCAACGGATTAATGTAATGAAATGAAAGGAACATGCACTTTCGAAAAACCCCCAAAAGTATATTAATAATACTGATAGATAGTGATGTCTCACAATGCTTAATTTTAGTGCTGAAAAAATAATAATAAAAAAAATTATCTATGTACATCTACATACATGAACAGATCCTTTTAACATAAATAAGAAGCCCTTTTAATGTCTATAGCTAAATGAACTTGGAATAGAAAATGTAACTGAAACCTTTTATTATAGGGTTAAGATCTAAGATGAATAAATAAGATTTTTTTTTTACCTTGGTGTTTATACTAGTTGCTAGGTAACTAAAATCGATAGCTAAAGATTAATGATAATATACTTCTCAGAAATTACAGGTAAATCAATAGGGAAATCCCCTAAAATATTCTGAAAGGGAGGGTTTATGGCCTTTAAAAAAAATGAAATTTGATGACTCAACATTTTTTTTTTAAATATGGCCATTGAAGACCGGTAAGACATTACAATGTGTAATGAACAGCGTAATGCAAAATATATGAGAGCATGTCAGAAATTGTTGAAGGTTCTCCGTATTTCCCCCAGTCAGTGATGCAGGTCGGAGATGTTGATATGGAAAAGCGTCTAGTCGTTCAGATGGCACAATAAACCGAGGCCACGTGTGCTATTGGCTGTGTACGTTTTTGACCCCTTGACAGTTGGAAATCGAAAAAAAGAGCAGGCTATTGCCGCTGCCCTGGAAAACCTCCCTCAGTACACACTGCATGGCGTTTGTCCGTCCTCACAAGCCTAACAGGTGGAATACCAGTCACCAGTGCAAAGAGTGGGACCATTTCAATTAATTTTCATTTCTGTTAATATTATTAATAAAGTTCAGTGTGAAACTTATTGACTCTATGATTAGTTATTATAGCCAGTGGTCAGTTTGACGTATATTGGACATCTGAGCTACCACTAGCATAATAAGACGATTGGTATATAGACTACAATTTCAGAATATAAAATCAGACTCAAGGTGACACCAAACTCCGATAGACCTCCAGTGAGGTATTAACTTCCACAGTAATATAATACTACATTAAAACCTCATCGTTATTATAACAATTAAAAACAGTTAAAAGATTATATTCATAGATTAAAATTTAGGTCTTTGGGATGGTATATTTATATGAAGACTAAGGTTCAATTTGTATTGTTTGGTGTTTTTGGACTTTAATTTTGATTAAAGTGTAATATTTCTGTATCGGGTTGAATATAAAAAGATCTAATGTTATTAAAACAGAGATCGAATATCATCACGTTACAGACATAATGTTAAATAACACCGTGATATCTTCATTCGGTACGACCTTCGTCAAAATTCGAGACTTAAAGATTATAACTCAGTCATGATCAGCAGACATATTGCCCGGTAATGGGCATAAACAGATATTTCTTGCTCGGTGATTGGCTTATTTGATTGATTTGAAAGTAAATGTAAAACTGTATCTGAAAAATTATTTCATTACCAGAACTTTTTTGAAGATGACGATCTAAATATCATACATGCGAGTCGGTAGTTTATGTAGTATCTTGTTACATGGTCATACGAAAATCACGATCACGTCCATATGACGCAAAGATTGCGAAATTACCACTCGGGTTAATAGGCATGTAGGCATGCGTCGTGTTGTTACTCAATTACAGGAAAAAATACAAAACGAAACACCCAGACCTTTATTTCAGACCGGTTGTTAAATATATCAAATAAGCACCATTTATTTATATCAATAGCTTAGAAATCAGAATTTGTTTTGTCCCTTTCAAAATGTGCAATTCTTTTTGATTTTTTTATTATTATGTTTTTAATAAATACTTAAGAATATTAGGCCTATAAATGTAAAAGAACATCACGAACATGTGCAATAACTTCAGATTGACCAATCAATCCTGAAATATATTCAATACCAAACCTTAAACTTTCACCTCAATTGTTCATTTCTTATTACTAACGTTTGTAAAGAGGTTTTCTCAACTTTGTTATGCTTAAACGTTTTGTGGGTTCTTTGGGTTTTTTTGCATCATTATAATAAACCCAAATACAAACCGTAAAACAAATCTCGAAATCCATGTAAACACATTGGCAGTACATTAATTGCAGCAGATGAATTTTTCATTTGAGGAATTATATCAGTAAATGAGTAAATATTATATAGCACCCTTTGTGATCATGACATTTCATAACAAGCTTGATTTTAGTGGAATTATATCAGACATATACCTCAAATTACAAATTTGAATGATTCTATCTGATGTTATCCGAGTCCTTGATACACAGAAAAATTCAGAAAACCTTCTACAATCCATTAAACGATAAACGGTTTAAAATAAAGCTTCTTTCTATCTAGATTGAATACAATATACCACTCCCTCGTCAATTCTACGTACATACATTATATAACCATAACATGATTTATTGCTTTATCATGAAAATACATTATACACTATCGTGTACACGTCACATAACTTGCAGAAAAACATGAAAAATTTGTGTCAAATCGTCATATAATCGAAATAATCGACCAGCAACAACCTCCCCTTACAAAGAAAGTCCTGAAAGTTGGTAAAATGACAATGAGATGAAATCCGTCCAATTCCACATAAGAAGAAAATCAGACAAAAAAAATCCAATCAATCTGTCAAGAACAGACGCTTTAGTCAATTTCCAAACAATGTAAGCTCATATTAATCATCCTTCCAGTTTACCCAGAAGTTCGACCAAGGGGAGTGCCGGTTATATTGTTGTCAAAAATCGGTAACAAGTCAGGTGGAAGACCACATCCTCCAAAACCTGTGTTACACTTTCTAAAGAAGATTGTCAACAAATTTTACCAATACCTGGCTAGAAATATAATATATATAAAATATGCTATGATAACTAAAATCATGAATTATTAGTAAAGAAACCCAGTACTAACGATCCGAACTGCAAAACGAAACTCGAAATCCAATAGACATTTTGACGAAACATAGGTAACAGCTTATGAACTTATCACTAACCGATTTATAAAGAACGAAACTAAATTATTGATTTATAGAAGAACGTGATTGACAGATTATGAAAAGGATAATTAAATTAATCTACCCTTGATATTCATTTCGCATTTCCTTGACCTATATTTTTCCTTTCCCTTTTTTATACCGATTATCTCCCTTGAAATATTATTTTATTACCTTACTCAGCTAAGTTTCCTATTTTTGTCAGATTTGTGTTGTTTCTCTAAGGGAAAGGACCTATCTCGCCTTTAAATAAATATATTTTTTTTTTTTTTTTTTTTTTGCTTGATAAAGAGATTAGTCCCGAAACGTAGCTACATTTACTCTCATTATATCGACTTTTTACCTACTATTTGCACGTTTTCGTGTATTTATTTTTCCTATATTACAAGTCGATTCGTCGTTTTATTTTTTATAATTAAAAGCGGGTTGATTTGACTTTCTAAGCAAACAAAACATCATGGAATCGATATCACCACACCGTCTTTCAAAATATTGATATATACTTTCAATCGTTAAATGCTTTTAATTTCAATGTACATGTATTTGTGTTTCATTATTTAAATAAACACAGTTGAATTGTACCGTATGAAACACAGGCGTACTAGGATAGGGACCCTCATCACAGAAAGTAATTTGGTGTTCTGAACCCTAACCCTAACCTTCCTATTTCATCAAACACGATCCTTTATAATTTCTTGAATAGACCCTGATATAAACCGGGGGCTGAGAAACAGAACATTTACTGATTGTGATGACGATGCTCGACTATCTGTATATAGAAATATCAATTAAGAACTTACCCCAAAAAAGAAACCTTGCGATTTCATCAAACAAGATTATTTTTTGGTTTCTTAAAATAGTCCCTGTTCACTTAAAATATGAGAAACAGAACATTAACTGAAGGTGATTGTGATAATGATGCTCGACTATCTGTATATAGAAATATCAAACACATCCCAAAAAAGTAACCTTGCGATTTCATGAAACAAAATCCTTTATAATTTCTTGAATAGTCCCTGTTCACTTGGAAGCTAAGAAACAGAACATTAGCTGAAAGTGATTGTGATAATGATGCTCGACTATCTGGATATAGAAATATCAAACACATCCCAAAAAATGTAACCTTGCGATTTCATAAAACAAAATTTTTTTTGGTTTCTTAAAATAGACCCTGTTCACTTGGAAGATGCTTATAGAAAAAAGCATATTTATGGTTTCTTAAAATAGACCCTGTGCAGATGATTTGATGATCTGTTCTCTGTTTATAGAAAGATCAGATTTAACTTATCACCGGCTACTGTTTTATGTACTATGACCAGTTGATAAGAATAACTTTACGATTGCATCAAACGCAGCCTTTTTCTAAAGAAGCGATTTACAAAACCAACCTATTTCTGATTGCATGATATTCATATCTGTGTTTTTGACCATTTCAAAGAAAATCACTAAAATTTCTACCTCCGAAGAAGATGGGAATGTCAAGAACCCATTTCAGATGGTGTTTTTTTACGGTGACATGTAATTTTAATTAAAGTGTCCCTCTAAAAAAGAAAGGGTCGTTAGTGACTAGAAAATTGTTGTTCTGTTCGCAGTCCATTTTATAGTTCAATTCAATCTGTATTTGTCAAGTCGTAGTGGGGATGTTTGTGTTTTTATACGCATCACAAGTCAATTGACTGAGTGTTATGGTGATATAGGTCAGTATTGATTGGATATCGATCACCTGTTTTTACCTGTCTAATCAATAATTAATTAATCTTTACAGACCATCTTCTTTATTGATTACACTGAACAGTTTACCTTCAGATACAACAAGTTAAAAGTCTCAGTCTATATATCGATCCATACCGTTAGTCAAAAATAAAAGACGAATCGGCATGAGTACAAGAGAACAAGGGCTACACGTCACAAGAACCTTATCGCTGGGCTGTATGAGAATCTCATAAGCAACAGGCGAACTGCACTTGGGTTAGAAGGACCCACTGACTGAACAGAAACTGGAAGGAATTCATTTCCGACCTCATTCTTGCACAACGGGCACAGTAGAAGGAAGAGGTCAGACCAAGAGATAAGATGATAAGGGTGGAAGTGATAAGCAGGTCGACTCTAAGGGGTCAGACCAAGAGGAAAGTGGAGAAGCCGAGGAGAGACAACTGGCTGTGATTTCAGAATTATTTCTACCTTAAGGGAAATTTGAACCCAAGGTGACAATTTGATAACGCCTGAGATATCCACTTAACCATATTAAGAGTTATTGGGTAATAGAAGGGTGCGACGAATAGGCATGCCCTGGACCTGACTCGGTAGCATCCTTCGTCATTATCAAATTCTAACCTTGACAGTGGGGTATCGATCAGTTAGGGTAAAGATAATAAATCATCAACAATCACCTTCATCTTACTCGTTTGTTATTGTCTATCAGCATGAGTTACTGAGTGTTTAATATTTCATACAACAATAATCAGTAGTATAATGGTAACTACAAATCTAAACAATAAATCTAAACAATAAATCTAAACAATAAATCTGAACATTATATTTAAACAATGTAAAGATCTGGAAATATCAACAATTATATATTTCTGAAGATGCCCATTTGAAATCCAAATGGCGACTTATGCAGATGAAAAATAGACTGACTCCATATCATTTTATATACATCATATTAAAGAAACATTGAGCCTATTTTTCATTTGTGTAGCAATGTTGTTGATAAACATAATGAATACAATAACAATTTCTAACAGTCGGCATTTTCGTCAGCTTAACAACAACTCAAGAACTACTTAATATTTCAATAAAAACAAATGAGATTCCAAAGTGAATGTGGCTAGAGAGTAAGAATATTAACATTATTAAGTTCATGTTTTCCCCAATTTAAGTCAGTTCTGATAGCAATCCTTCAGAAATTCGATTTGTTATTAATTTACCAAAATCAGTCAAGTTAAAAACATATTTTCATCATAAGATATATTTTTGTATTATTGAGACATTAAACTGCAAAATGTCGTTAGGAGTTGTCTCCCGTAATGTTTTGACCTAATTATTACAGTAAACAAAAAAAATTTTTGACAAGAGTTATCTCCCTTAATGTTGAATTTTATAAACTTACTTCCTTAAAAGTCTTTGAAATAGCGATGATCGGCCGTGACGTCATTGATTTAAGTGTGCGTATCACGTGATACGCGGGGTTTGGGAAAGTAGGACATTCTTCCACTTGATCGATTGACAACAATGGACACAAGACGACGTGCCAGGAGCAAAACAGAGGGCATAATCCCACTAAAACATACGCGTATGTTGGCCGATTTGACATATCCCACACCGACCTGAAAATAGCTCCTTCAATACAAATTACTCGCCTCAACACTAGAGAAAATGTCGCGAGTAGACACCAAAATATCCTGTAGAAAACGATGTTAAAAATGTTTTTTAAAATGCTTTTAATTTCATTTTCAACAATAAAAATTAATGAAATTGCTCTTAAATAACTTCTCATGGATATAGGCCTATATCACACAATTATTTGTAAAAATGCCGTTTCTAAGAATTTTTATACCCCTGCCTCTAAAACATAGGCCTACGGGTATGGTTTACCGGTACTATACTATAGTAGGCAACGAATAATAGACAACAATCTTATATTATAATGCGACTGGGGAAGGGATTTTTCCTTGGGGGTACAAAAGACAAAAATGGGACCAGGAAGATTTTTTGGGGGGGGGGGGGGAACTATCTAAAAAATGTTGTTATTTGAGTCGAAATATATTTTTCAGAACCCCGCATTTAAAACATACGCGCATGTTTGATATTTTTGACAACTTGTTTACATGAATTTTCCTTTATTTCGTAAATTTTTCCAGACCTCCACATTTCAAACATACATGCAAGGTTTGCAGTTTCTGACAAAATTTTTATATGAATTTTCCTTGATTTTGTGATCTTTTTTTTTTAAACATACGTGCATGGTTTACCGAGACTATATAGAGAGCGGGCTACTAAATAAAGCAATATTATACTTATATTATACTGCGACTGGGGGAAGGAGAACCCCTTGAAGGGTCCTCCGTGGGGTAAAATAGAGAAAAAAAAAAGGGGTATAGACGAATTTTAAAAATTTGCCGTTCCTTGATTTTGTGAATTTTTTCTGACCCCGTATTTAAAACATACGTAGGCCTGCATGGTTTACCGGGACTATATATAGAGAGCGGGCGACTAAATAAAGCAATAGTATACTGCTACTGGGGGAAGGAGAACCCCGGGGAAGCAGGGTCTTCCTTGGGGTAAATGAGAGAGAAAAAAGGGGTGAAGAAGTTTTTGGGGGAAACAATTTTAAAAATTTGCCATTTTTGACAATTTTTTTTTTATGAAATTTCCTTGATTTTGTGAATTTTTTCGGACCCCCGCATTTAAAACATACGTGCATGGTTTACCGGGACTTTATATAGAGAGCGGTCGACTATATAAATAAAGCAATATTATACTGCCACAGGCCCGTCTCCATCACTGACACTTTTCCAATTTCACGTGGGCTTTTGGGAATATAATCCATGTTACATCTTGCATGTGGTCTTTGTCTTGATACCGACTATCACTTTTACACAATTCGTAACAACAATGCTCGTTGCGCCCCGCTTTTTAGGCTTCTCGACGGCAACGTCAGATGTGTCAGCCATGATTTGTACTACCAGTTTGTCCTACTCTGGAAAATTCCGTCTGCGCATGCGCGTATCAGATATCTATTTTTAGCAGATATCTCCTCGAACGATCAGCGCTATTGATTTTGTGACAGAAATCAGTAACCTATTGATGTAATATCATTGGGCAGCGGTGGCGGGTGTGGCGCCAAGCAGAGTATGCTAACTCTTCTAGACACCTGATACTACTTTTTATTATGAAATATTTACTCGTGTATTGATATAATTCCTCAAATGACAAGTTCATTAGCTGCAACAAATATATTGCCAATGTTTTTACATGGATTTCGAGATTTGTCTTACGGTTGGGATCGTTCGTGCTTGGTTTTATTATTGATTAGGTTGGTGTAGGTATTTCAAAACATATCCAAACAAAGTCTTTAGGGAAAATATTTTGTGAGCTATTTTCTTTGACGTATAATCATATAGAACAAAGAATTTGAGGAAAAGAAAATGTTCATAGCCCCCTTAAAAACATCTTGAAAGGAGGCAGGAAGAATACGTTTTCCTCTATTATTACCCCCAATCCCTGATATTATTGTTCTTCCTTATTGAGGGATAAAAACCATACAAATAATATTAGCTCTATAAAACAACCATAAATTGCTCTCGTTTAGTTCATACAAACGATCCGCTCATATTTCATTCGACTATAATCTGTTGACTCAATGTTAAGGGGGTACTTGACTGACAACGATAAGTTCGACATGACTTTGTAAGATCTGTATATTAGATATTTATGGTTATAATTTCAAGGAAAGTGTCCTGGATGAACCGTAATAAAAAAATCATGGTCACTGGTAGGGTGTATTGTTTTTTATCATTTCGGTTCTTAATAGTCAAGGTCTGAGGAAGCGAAATTCATGTTTGTTTAAAGGGTAGGCAGAAAATTTCAACTTTTAAAACATTGATAAAAACATTATGTATAAAAAATCAACCGAAATAATTTTTCAGAGAAGAAAAACCAATTTATATCGAAAACAATAACCGTGTGAAATATGCCAATATATTCACTTCGCCTAAACATTTGTGCAGGAGATCGAAAAACTCGCCCTGAACACGTTTGACTTTATCCAAATTATATAAAGTACAGCTAATATTAGTTATCTCTTCGTGCGAATGGGTATATTTGATTAATATAAGTTTATAATTTAGTAATAATATAACTTTTCTTGGTGAATACTTATTGATCAGTTTTAATTGCTAGGCCCCGGTGACATGGCAAAATCGAGACCAATGAAGCCATCAACGGCAAGATGGAATTCGAAGGCTCAGAGAATTATTGATTAATTGCTGTTATAGATTCCAATGATCTCACAAACTAAAATTATAAATACTAATAAAATGTATCTTACCTTGAAATGATACAAGACAGGGATTAGAGGTACTATATTGCTTAATAAAATTCAAGGAGGACACAAGAAAGTTTCAGTTATTAATTGAAGAATTTGACAGAGGGTAGGTTATATAGCCTGTTGTAGGACGCCGTATTTATAATCAAATACGTAGCATAGTAATGAAAACTATAGCCAAATCCTTATAATCAACAACCTAGCTTAATTAACAATAATACCCTGTCTTCTCTTCCAAGGTAAATAGTTAATCTGTAATGACATTTAAAATTGAACATTTATATCCGGGGGTCAAAAAACTACAGGATCATTTTTTTAGTTCGAAAAAAAAAGTGGTCAAATTGTTTAAAAAAAAATTTTTTTTTTTAACTACAGATCACAATAAAATCAATATAATACAGTAATTAAAAACGATGGTTACACAATGATGATCCTCGCATATGCCTTTATTAGATTCTAAACATTAAGAAAATATAAGAATAAACCTTTTCTGATCAATTTAAATTTAATGATAAAGCCTGTAATGTGAACTAATTTATAGAGGGACATTTCACATAGTCTGGGTGAATTACAGTCATGAATATATGCAAATAGTCTTTAGAAGATCTAGAACTGCACAAAAATCGCAAAATATCTTCACATTAATCTCAACCTACAAATTAAACTTTCTATTTCTTTAAACACGAATGCCTTTCCTATATACATCGCGTAGTCAATCTCAAATACGAGTCGATTTGTTAGGTTTGAATAGGTTTGAAGGCCCAAATTTCGTGAGTGAAACACTAATTTGGTTATCAAATAAACTATCTTTTCCGAGACTTTGTTATTTATAATATAATAAAATAAAACAATTCTTATGGATTACAATTACTAACTTTATTTGAGCGACGTTTCGACCAGTGTTCTCTGGTCTTTATCAAGCAATGAATAATATTATAACGATTAACAAGCAATTACAGATATATATTTGAACATAGAAATGGGTTGCCCTTTTCGTCTCGGGTGTATACTATGAACCCCCTTCGTTCTACATGCTTCTTAAAACTTGTTAATTGTACTCCTGGACAATTCCAACGTTTCTGATACATAGGTGATGGTTTTCCCCCTTTGTAATAATTTCCAAGCGATGTGCAAGTATGTAAGGTCGTAGTGCGAATGTAACCAAACTGCCATTTTATACGAATAATTATTGCACGGTATTGTATATAGGTAAAATAAAATAATTGGTTAAACGAAAATGAAAATGAAATGAATGGAGTTTTACGTCCTACTTTCTGCACCTATATGGGCTAATTGAGGACGGGCAAACGCCATGCAGTGTGCAATGAGGGAAATTTTGCCAGGACAGCGGCATTAGCCTGCTCTTATTTTCGATTTCCAACTGTCGTGCACAGCCAATAGCACACGGAACCTCGGTTTATTGTCCCATCCGAACGACTAGACGCTTTTCCATGTCAGCCCCTCCGACCTGCATCACTGACAGGGGGAAACCGGGTTGAAAAATCCGAAGGTATCATCTCGACCCATGCCGGGATTGAACCCTGGACCTCCAGGTTAGCGAGCAAGCGTCTAACTCACTGAGCCACCACGGCTCCCAATTGGTTAAACGAATAATGAGCGCTATCATTTTCAAGGCAAACTCTTAACATGTATCTACAAGTAATGAAATTTAGACTAGCTAAACACACTGCTTATTGGTCAGTATTTTAATCATCAAAAATCAGGTCATAATTAACGATATTAATTAATATAATACATGAAATATTGATTTATTAATTAGCAGATTGAAAATTTCTCAAGTTGACTTATATTTTACCTGACATATTTCTCAAGTTGACTTATATTTTACATCACATATTTCACGAGTTGACTTATATTGTATATGACATATTTCTCAAGTTGACTTATATTTTACATGACATATTTCTCAAGTTCACTTATATTTTACATGACATATTTCTCAAGTTCACTTATATTTTACATGACATATTTCTCAAGTTCACTTATATTTTACATGACATATTTGTCAAGTTCACTTATATTTTATATGACATATTTCTCGAGTTGACTTATATTTTACATGACATATTTCTCAAGTTCACTTATATTTTACATGACATATTTGTCAAGTTCACTTATATTTTACATGACATATTTCTCAAGTTCACTTATATTTTACATGACATATTTCTCAAGTTCACTTATATTTTACATGACATATTTGTCAAGTTCACTTATATTTTATATGACATATTTCTCGAGTTGACTTATATTTTACATGAAATATTTCTCTAGTTGACTTATATTTTACATGACATATTTCTCAAGTTCACTTATATTTTACATGACATCTTTCTCAAGTTCACTTATATTTTACATGACATCTTTCTCAAGTTCACTTATATTTTACATGACATCTTTCCCGAATTGACTTATATTTTACATGACATCTTTCTCGAATTGACTTATATTTTACATGACATATTTGTCAAGTTGACTCATATTTTACATCACATATTTCACGAGTTGACTTATATTTTATATGACATATTTCTCTGACATATATATTTTACATGACATATTTCTATTATATTTTACATGCGGATTTCTCAAGTATATGACTTATATTTTACATGACATATTTCTCAAGTTGTCTTGTATTTTTACATGACATATTTCTCTTATATTTTACATGACATATTTCTCCAGTTGGCTTATATTTTACATGACATATTTCTCAAGTTGACTTATATTTTACATGACATATTTCTCAAGTTGACTTATATTTTACAGATATATTTCTCTTATATTTTACATGACATATTTCTCGAGTTACGAACAAAAGTTCCACACCAATCTGTTAATCACATCTTGCGTAACTTAATGAATAATAAATAGAAGCGACCAAATAGCTGTAAAGGAAGTGATGTAAACAAACAATCCTGGAACTATCGATAAAAAAATCAACTATTAAGGGGACGTTCAGTATTTTCGAGAGTCGACTTTGGCCCTTGAATATATGTAAATAGTTTCCAAAAGTACTGGAACTACACAACAATCGCACAATTCCTTTCTTAACATTCAATTTTTGTACGTGTTTTCTATATACGAGTCGTATTTTTCATTTTCAAACGCCGATACTTATGGATATATGTACACGGATATTTGAAGGCTTACATTTCAGGATAGTTTGGAACATTATTACGGATTAGATTATAAAAAAATCAAGGTTCTGAGACAAAGTTTTTCGGTCAAACAATTAGTGAACATATCCCTTTAACACGACGAAACAAATGAGTCGGATCCTGTCCCCTTTTAAATAATAGAAAACGTGAGTGAATATCTAAACAGTGTATTTTTAGTGTATAAATAATGCTATTATAGGTACTCCATTGTTAATATAGATACTAAAACACGATTTACCATAACTTATCTAGCTCTTTGTAGCCTGCCATTAATATTTATATACTATCATTGAAGTCATTGGTAAATATTTATATATAAACCATACAAGCATGGCCTTTGAGTTGATAATCGTGTCTGATATCGTGATATAACATCCTGTTCTGAGTAGAGTTGAGTGTTCCATTAGAGTAAGCATTCATGCAGCATAAGAAGTGTAAACCTTCTTACTCTCTGTCAACATTGAGTTCTGAATCGCATTTTGCCTATTATTATACTCTCTGGTCATAGTTAGGCCTGAATTGAATTTTTACTCTCATGTCACAAATATGTAAGATATGGTTGTCAATTTGCAATAAGACGGAGGCATGGTACCATGTAATGTGAGAAATAATATACACCGTGGAATATATAACAAACGAATACCATTATACAACGTCTGGAGTAATGTTCAGACGTTGCAAGATCTAACTGACTAGTTGAACAACATGATGCTAAAGATGTGATAAGACGGAGACCGAGGTACATTGATAGTTGCTGTGCGGAATTTTAAAAAAATCTATAAGTAACGAATACAATTCACGACTTTTAGAGTATTTCTCAAAATCCCACTTCACCTACTTCAATTTTTTCTGACCTTTTATGAATTGGTGATACTGATTACATCAATTTTCAAGTGTATTTTTACAACACGTCCATTCCCAATAAATAATATTATTTATAATAAGAGGACAGTTACGTACCTTTAACAACCTGAACAATGTTTACATTTCTAAATTTCTGAGAAGAAAATGTGTCATGATATTAATGATGAAAATACTTGTCTTACCTTGTGGCCATTTAATGTCAGTTGTTAATTACAGCACGCGCTATACCTGGTCTTAATATATTAATCCGATTAATCCATTCAAACTATCAATATATACTCACAAAGTATTTACTTCTAATCAATTCATTTCCCCATGTCGAGTCTCGAATTTAGGTCTTTTTGTCCTATTTATATCACAAGACTTTATGCGTCTGGGTGATTAATTTTTCATTGAATATATCTCACAAAGAACCACGTGGTGTCTATTTGACAGTATATAGATTCAGATTGAGGTTTTTTTGTTGTTCACTATTGTAATCAATTGTTTCTATGGAGACCAAACAAAGCACATATAACACTATAGTCGTATGTAATACGGGTCCATATTGTGTAATAAATACTATAAGGGCTGTCCGTGCATTATCTTAAACAAAACAAAAAACGCTCTAGTCATAGATAATGTAAATAATGCAAATGATCGAATATAAAAACACGGATATAAGATTAAAAGGGGAATGTTCAGCATTTTCGAGGATCGATTTGGGACTTGATTATGTAAATAGCCTCCAGAAGTACTAGAACTGCACAAAAATCGTACAATCCCTTCAATTATTCCCAACCCAAACAGTGTTCCAAACAAGCGTAGTCTTCCTAAACAACCAGTTGTATTTTTTTTACTTTCAAACGCTGATAATTATGGATACGCAGGGATTTGAGGGCTTAAATTTTGAGAGAGAAATTTAACGGGTATCAAAATGCACACAGAATAAAACTGCTGTAGAAAACAGCGTTAGTAAATCAATAATAAAAATGAATGTTACTAGTTCAAGGGAAGCAACTTACAATGAAAATAGTTTTGATGTAGTTCGGTATGCAATCACCAGACACACGTTAGAGAGATACCATCTCTTAAAATGACCAAATAATTTAAGTTATTGAAAATAAATTTAGGTAACTGTACTTTGGTTTAAAATCAGTACAAAAGTAAAGTTACTAGTTCAAGGGAAGCAACTGGTAATAAAAATAGTTTTAAATAAATGTAGGTCGGTATGAAATCAGTAAAAAAGTAAATTTAATAGTTAAAGGGAAGCAACTGATAATAAAAATAGTTTTAAATAAATGCAGGTCGGTATGAAATCGGTAAAAGAGTAAAGTTAATAGTTCAAGGGAAGTAACTGGTAATGAAAATAGTTTTAAATAAATGGATTTCGCTATGAATCAGCAAAAAGTTACTCGAAATACCACACGTGGTTCCTAGGCCCGACAAGAAGTATTTATTCTGTTTCTAATGAGTTCTATGTTACAATTTGTGCAGAAATCTTGCCATCTGTGCCTTAATACTCAGTCGATAATTCATCTGATTCAAGCCTTCCACCATTGATTGCCATTCTTGGTAAAGAACCGCCACCGATCCACTATCAAGCCCTAATAAAGCCACGCCCAACAGTCAGTTAATTCTTAAGCGACATTTAGGGGTAGAGATCACTTTAAATAAGGGAACACAATTTTATGGTATACTACTCCTTAGTTTTATTACACACAACGTTAAAACAATCTACATTGTCATCTTCAGGTGAAGTCAGTTGATATACACACCTCGAATTGTCCAAATCGACAACAAGCCTTCACTATGAAACTAGCAAACCTTGACGTACAAAACAACACAAATTAAGGTACAGGTTGTGACTGTATATTTGTTCCAAACGGTACCCGTGAAAGTTACGCTAGCGCTCTGCAACATATCACGGTAATGAACAGCGGCCATTTGACCGCACTACATCAAAGTTGTCACGTAATCTCGTGATTCTGGTAGTTCAAACATCAGAGGCTGGTCATTCGAGGCTACAAGTATTTGTAAACAAAGAACATGAAAACGAACAGATATGTATTCAAACTGATAATAAAATGCGTAATTGGTGAACAGATAGTCACGTTGTAGCATCAAATGCACGAGCAAGTGTCAGAATATTTCTCCATAAATTATATTGCTATGAACTATATTTTTGTCGAGACGTTACAAGCAAGAAGTAAAGCGTCAAAGTAAAAAGTCTCGCGCATGAAAACACAACGAAAAACACCATTCATTACCGAGACAGATTATGGTTTACGGAAACTGCCGAGGATTGCCGATTGTATTTGTTCCTCATAATAAATATTCCTTTTGAAACAAACATTATTATAATAAATGATCTCGAGAACTCTTATCATATAATATCTGGGTTAAAGTAAGGGCTAGTATTATATAATAAAAGTTCCAAATGGAACAATTATTACATAACAAATGTTCTTTGGAACAGTTATTATAGTGGAACTTATATATCGTCACACAGGTAAGAATGCGAAACCCCATGTATTTCCAATTAGTAATTTAGGAGAAGCTTGATAATATAATATCATGGGTTAACACGGAACATCAGTATAAGAGGACGAGGACGAATACCGGATACACCGGAACTAAATACGGTCAAAAAGGATGCACATCTAATATACTATATCAAATCATCAAATACATTTTATTAATTTTATATAAAGTGACGGTTACTAATGTCCCGTGTATTATACCGAATAAAAAAAATAAAAAATATTAAAAACACAAATTAAACTTTCAATTTTAATCAGAATAGTCTGGTCTACATAGCCTTAATGGGATGATGATCAGAATTAAAAACCAGATTTTTCTATTATGGTTCCTGATTCAGCATCTACAATGGGTAGATTTATATCTGACAATTTATCAGTGAATAACACACAAATGGATTGAAGGTAATACGATATTGTCTGGCATCTGGGGTCATCTTTACAAATCTGTATACATTTGAAAATACTGTTGGTTTGAATAAGGTTTAAAGCTGGTTTTCCATAGTAGAAACATTCATCAGGTTGATTTGATAGTAGATAGAAGCCACACTCGGGTTCGTTAGCACACATCTCTTTACAGTCGGATGACGATACATTATATTCGTAGATGATTATAACTTTCCCCTGGACTGTTTCACCTGAAATACATCCTCTTAAATAACGTATTGAAACTATGGCGCTGAATTTGGTTCAAAATTGAATACAAATCAGATTGTATAAAATGTTTAAATCACGTGGTCATTTCTTAGGAAGAAATCTTATACAACATCGAAGGTTATTGCGTGCACGCTAGATATGTCACGCTTTGTTTTCGTTATGATTATTTTTTTTTGCGGGAACGTCTCTAGACAAAATCGGAAATGGTATAGCATACTTGTTTATACATGTAACATTATTAAATGACCTGGATATCCTCGCACAAAGCCTTTGTAAGTTATGGATGCCAGTAAGATACGACTAAAGTCCGTAAAATGCCTTTGGCCCTTTACAAAAATCAATTGAGAAGGCCTGCAATATGATCAAACCAAGTTTCATTGAAATCAGATAAAAACTATAGTGGGAGTATTAAAATTACCTAAAAAGTCATCAAATATTCTAAACTCTCTTTTTTTGGAAATCCAAGATGAAATCTGCATGATTATTTATATGAAGGTCTCAGGAATGAATATCTAAAACTATCGATTTGAAATTTACAGACGACTTTCAGTTTTTCAAAACAAATCCTGGCGACCCCACATCCTGTGTATATTTCATATGTATTGTCTCTCAGACATTGTTAGAATGCACTTAGCAAAAAAAATCCAAATCGAAAATGATGCATAAAACGTCGTCTAAGAGTGACAAATTTTAGCAAAAAATTAATTAGTCCTTTATTTTTTATCCGATTTTTATGATTTCGGTGTCGAGTGGACAAGGTTTAAAACATATTTTTTGACGTCGAATCCCCCAAACCCCGATATATTCACAAATAAGTATTGTCAAAGTGCTGTCATACCATCTCTCTTGTTCTTGTGTAAAGATAAGTTTCACCGGAAGTTCAATATTCGGGCTATAAAGCTAAATGCTCAACTTTGCTTACATGTTCAACAAGGAGTTTAAAATCATTAAGAAAGTAACCTTAAATAAAGTCAGTATGTTTCAGATCTACTTTATATTATTAATGAATTGGAAATCGAAAATAAGAGTAAGCTTATGCCACTTTCCTGGCATTTACGCGTCCTCAATAGCCCATACAGGTGTAGGAAAGCACAGGGGGTAGAATTTCATTTCGTTTCTATTTTGTTCATTACTACTAAACTATCTGAAAATAAAGTGAACTGCTCGATCTCACTGTAACAATAAAATAGTGATGACGTACCTGGACAAGCTGCTCCGTTCTGATATTCCCAAATCCCATTTTCACCCCCATTTTCACCACATGTCAATGTATTTGTCAATGTATTGTCTGCCGAGCAGCTAAAACTAAAATCTTCACCAAATTTTTTGGATTCTGTTACATCATCAGAGTTGGTGATATCAACGCCTGCTGGACACTCTACAACTGAAATAGTAACATAAATTTATTAGACAATGTTCTGAAGGATGGTGACAGAGGTACTGTAATCCTTCTACATTATATTAGAAAACATTGTTATCAAAGCCAGGTATTATACACCCACTGATACTTGCTAAATCACCAGACAAGATAATGGGTACTATTTGTGCTCTTTTACTTGCAGACATATTCCTCCATTCTTATGAGGCAGAATTTATTTAAGGCCTCCAAAGGGCAATAAACAACTAGCTGGTTCTTTTAATTCCAGTTTCTGATACATAGTTGGCATTTTATTACTGAATAAACCCGCCCTTGGATACTTAGTAGATAAACTCTATCTTCGGGAGAGTTGGAATTTAAAGACACTACTGATTCTAAGACTAAAGCGTCCTATTTGGATTTGCTTCTCGAAATTGAAAACAACCATGATCTTTGTGTCAGATTGTATGACAAACGTGACGACTTTGATTTTCCTATTGTTAATTTTCCATTCATGTGCAGTAACATAACACAGCCGCCTGCTTATTGCGTATACATTTCACAAATGATCCGCTATGCTAGAGAGCTTTAAAGAGCTAATTTCGGACAATCGTGCTGTTTGTGAAGAAATCACAAAAAATTGCATAATTGTTACAATATTTATTTTTTACAACATTAATTTTGGACCCACCAAATTTTTTTCAACATGGCCGCCAATTTTTTTTAGATCACTGACGGAAATATAGCAAACGTGGATTTAACATCAAACATTATTTTTTAACACCGAATACTGCCGGACGTAATTAATAATAACAGGAAAGCCTTGCACAAATACTGGTTTCACACTGAATTCATCACGTTTTTTTTTTCATCCGACGCTTTTTCATGTTCTTGTTTTGTAGTTTGTTTTGTGTATGTTTAACAGCTAGGACGGGTGTGGCTCCAGGCAGGGTATGCTTACTTTTCTAGACACCTGATACCACTTTTCATTATGATATACTTACTCGTGTATGATTGATATAATTCCTCATGTGAAAAGTTCATAAGCTGTTACCTATGTTTCGTCAACATGTTCTTTTGGATTTCGAGTTTCGTTTTGCGGTTCGGATCGTTAGTTCTTGGTTTCTTTATTTTATAACCACCATTGTTCAAGATGACCACCCCAAATATGGAAAATGTTCATGATTCGACATTACAGGTGACACATTAACCCAACCTTTTGGACAAGCAATCACCTGGTACCCATTCGCCCACCGAGAGTGACATTAAGAGCCAACAGTAAAAAGATATTTGTCGGTTGATGGAGTTTGATTTAATCAGTTCCATACTTTCTTATACGCCCACACATAAATATGGGCGTATATTGTAATTGCACCTGCCAATCCGTCGGTCTGTCGGTCCGTCGGTCCCTCCAGGCTACAATTCTTCATGGATCCTTTTGATATTTTGTATGTGTGTCAATATCATTATGAAGATTTGCACTATCGAATTGTATGATGATTCGATGGTTTTTTTTTTCAGAGATATCACGTATAACTCTGATATCGCGTTCGCTTTTCAGCTCGTGCTCACTCTACAGGCTACAATTCTTCATGGATCTTTTTGATATTTTGTATGTGTGTCAGTATCATTATGAAGATGTGCACTAATGAAATTGGTGATAATTTGATTATTTTCTTCAGAGATATCTCATAAAACTCGTATATACTGTTGTTTTTTTTTTTTTTTTTTTTTTTTGCTCATGCTCGCTTTACAGGCTACAATTTTCCAGATTCATTTGATCTTTTGTATATGTGTCAATATTATTATGAAGATGTGCACCATTGAATTTAGTTATGATGCGATGATTTTTATCGCATACAATGCTGATATTGCGTTCATAAAACTCTTATATCGCGTTCACATTTACCTCTTTATCAAACTGCTTAAAGACAGGGTCCAGCGCTCAACGATTTTTTTAACTGTAAAGCATTGGACAATTTAGAAGGCATTAAAAAAAATTTCATGAAAATCCATCCAGTAGTTTTTGAGAAATCGTTCCTCAAAGTGTCCATTTTCACCTGCCTGAGAAAAACTAATCAGTGAAAAGCCTAACATCCGGTTTTAGTTAAAATCCACGTGTGACGTCACTTGTGGAACACATCGTCAATGACGTCTATATTGAAGCGGTAAGAAGGCTGTTTTCATATTGACATAAATTCATTCTCAATAGGCCATGTATTATTTTTTAACATATATTGAGATGTGGAATATAAAAGATAGAGGAATTTAACCATACCAACATCATACTTATTAAATTTAGACCCCGATTGAGGAGAAAAACACATGGAAAGTCGTAGTGTTGATTGACCTACATTACATAGTCATAGAGTATGATGAGAGGCCGGCCTCTCAACCTTCACGTCTGTAACAGCTCATACCAGAATCCATAAAATTTAAATCAAACCAGGTCATACATCGTTAAAAGCGGAATTAAATCAGCTTTTTACCGATATCTATGAATAATTTTTATAGGCATGTGTTTCCGAGAAACGGCAATTTGAAGTCGAATTTTCGGCAGTCGGTCATTTCATTACCGATGTCAGAGTGCGTAGACAGAAACATCCAGACATCTATCATCGTTGTCGGCTTGTTGACTTACGTCTTGTTGATCAAGAAACACATTACATAAACATTGGGGCAAGATGGCACCTCGAGTTTGTTCACTTTTTTACGGGAAAGATTTTTACACATATCAATTTTTTCTCGCGATTTGGCTGAACGAATGTTTTTAAAATTAAAGGTCAATTCTGCAAGTATACCAGGATTATAATTTCAGTGCAACAATATCTTATAGTGCCTTGACATATTGAAATAGTTAGCGAACTAGACTAGGCCATAGCTTTCCAGTTTCATTTCAATGTAGGCTGCCTAAATTACCGAAGCGGGAAGGCCGTAGATATTCCACGCTATTTTCACAAATTTCACATGAAAGATCCGTAGGCTGAGTGGAATATGTATCCAGAAAAATTCTTTAGAATTAGAATTTTGTTTTTACAGTTCGAGTTCAGTATATCAACCTGCGGGCACCGGGAAATCGAAGACGTTGGAGAAAAATGGAATGACATGCGGCAAGCGAAATGTCAACTTCAAACTGAAAAATCTCGACAATGCGTTCAGATAAAAAATATTTGAAAATATCTCTAAATAGCTGATTCATTTCCCCTTTTATGATCAGTAACATGCTTTTATGAGAATGTTTGGATTAAAAGTAGGAGTTTTAAATTACGTGATGGTAAAGTAGCGATCTCGCCATTTTACTTTGACTTTAGTTTTAGACCATCTCTAGACTCCAATCGAATAAAATCGCAACTATATTGCTAGTAAATAAGTTTATATTAAATGAAATGCATACCCACTGCACTAAAATTTAATCTATGGCAAAAATCACGCCTTTGATACCGATTTATGATCATGTTTTCATTGTCTTATCGACGGTGAATTCGTCGGCTTCATGTAGTTACTGCAGTAGAACTCATAAGCTCAGTGTTACGTCTCACACAACTGACGTCATCGGTCAAAGGTCAAATTTCTGACTTTTTGATGAATTGATAAAGGTGAGTTTTGGAGTTATTTGCTAATAACAGGAGAATGGTTCAACCGATTCACCTAATTTTTTTTTTGTTATGTTATTGATAGGTAAACACATCATTGTGGTACCATATCGTTTAGCGCTGGACCCTGTCTTTAAATTGCCTGGTAGGCTTCACAGGTACCCCTCGTGGTGACAAATGTAATTGCGCTAATAAACGAGGTCCAATTCGAACGCTCTGACATGTTTTCATGTTAGCCGTCAGCCGTCTTATCTGAATGACGAAACCCATCCAATGAATCGAATCCTGCACTTCCAGATCATGCCTAATCACTCTCAAAACTTCGTAAAATGTTTGAAAGAAAAAAATCAAATGAAAAGGACTTCTAGAAAGAAACTGAGGTAAATAAAAAGTCGATATGCTAAGAGTAAATGTAGCTACGTTTCGTGACAAATCCCTTTACCAAGCAAAAACATAAAAAATAAAAGTAGGCGGGCAAGATTTTTTCTCTAAGAGTAACAACAGGCACAAATATGCACAAATCATTGTAAAGAAACATCAAAGAACCGCCGACATTCAACAATTCCCCACATATTAAAAATAGAACAAGTGTAAGAGCTCAATCTCAATTTACACTGGCAACAGGAAATAAAAAATGGAAATGGAATTGATCACAGGATCTCCAGAAAATTCTTGTATTACCTTCACAAGGGGTGTTTTTTTGCCATTTTCCATCTGGTTCCTCTAAACCATCTGTTACACAAGTCTTATTACCAGTTGGACCATTAGCGATGTAACCAGCCTCACAGTTAAATGTGACAACTTGACCAAATGTACCTTCTCTTGTTGTATCATCAGAGTTGATCACAGGATCATCAGAACATTTCACAGCTATGGGGAAATTGATAAAAGAATCTCATATGATACATACATAAAATTTAAGTTTAAAAATAAGTGTTTTCGAGAGTAGATTTAGGTGTTGAATATAAGTAACTAGCTCCAGATGTAACAATCTAATTAAAATTAGATTACATTTCGTTTCGGTTATTTTTTGATTGTCAACACCATGTAATCTAAAGACTTGTATAAGGAGGTCATCTTCTGGTTACGAATAAGCTATTTATAGCACGTGCCACCCCTCTGCCAATCAGAACACCGTTTATATTTGAATATTTTGTATTGCGTAATAATTTTCCCACAATGCATATCAATGCATAGACCCGCGATCTTGAAGGTAGTTTTTGATTGGCTGAAATTTTCGTCACTTGAAGATGACCTCCTTATACAAGTCTTTAGATTACATGGAGTCGACAATCAAAAAATAACCGAAACGAAATGTAATATAATTTTGATTAGATTGCAGATGTAACAGCTATGGGGAAATTGATAAAAGAATCTCATATGATACATACATAAAATTTAAGTTTAAAAATAAGTGTTTTCGAGAGTAGATTTAGGTGTTGAATATAAGTAATTGTCTCCATATGTACCAAAACATGGACAAAAACACAATATCACTATCCCTTCAAATACTAGTATACCTTTCAAACATTGATAATTCTAGATACACGTGGATTTGAGAGCTTAAAATTCGAGGGAGAGTTGTGCACAATATTATTAATAAGCTTAGCTTAGCTTAGCTCAGCTTAGCCATGATGCTGACCTATATAGTACTGGCGGGTGTCGCTCGTGAAGCAGGCCATGCTTTCACTTTTTGAAACACACAGTGGCACTTCTCTTTGGAGTAGTCCACTACCTTAAAACTATTTCTCTCGATTTTGACATGATTTTGGACGAGATTTTTGATTGTTTTTGCTTGTATGGATTTTTATTATCTATATAATTCCAGTTTTTGAGACTATGGCATTTGATTGATTTGAATGATTGTAAATATGTTTTGTAAGTTGTGTATTGGTATAAGGATACTTTATAGCATCAATCCAAAAATATCTTTATAACCGTTTAATAATATGTTACCTTCACAAGGAGAGTCTATTTGCCATTTTCCATCTGGTCCTCCTGACTCATCTGTTACACAAGTCTTTTTACCAGTTGTACCATTAGCGGTGTAACCAGGGTCACAGTTAAAAAAGACAACGTAACCAAATGTTCCTACTGTTGTTGCATCATTAGAATTGTTCACAGGATTACCAGAACATTCCACAGCTATGGGGAAATTGATAAAATGATATATACATAAACTTTAGGTTTAAAAATGAACGATTTTTTTCGAGAGTAGATTTTGGTCTTGAATATAAGTAAATAGCTCCAGATGTAACAGAATACATCACAAAATCATTATCCACTCAAATATACCTCACTAAACATACGAGTCGTATGTTTTACTTTCAGTTGTTCTAGATAGTATTTGCTGACCCTTCTTCTCACTGATAGCACTTTTCGTCATTGAAAGATTCTCCTTTATTCGGACGTACTCAACCACCCCCCTTTTTTTATTATCATAACATTGCAATTATTATGATCAGTTACGTCCCTTGAATTGTATAAGTTGAATATGTTCATCAGTTACGTCCCTTGAACTTTTAACATTTGTCGTCTGGTCACTAATTTCATTTGACGCGTTTTCATGCTGTTGTAGTGTGTTAGCCTACTACAAAGATGTTAACTAAAACCGACTCTAACTAAACCTCTCTTAAAAATTTTACGACCGCCATCAAAAATTGATTTATAAATACAAATCATCTGTTTGTGCCATGATTGCAAATGCTTTTGCTTAACAATTCTTTTACACTTATCCTCACGAAACTGTCGAGTTGGCACTTTATTGATTTATAATTTTACTAGACACTACTCTTGTTTTGCCTCCCTCTATCTTAAATATTAAGCAGCTATTACTGGTGGTGTTCTAGGTAGCATTTGCTTGCCCTTCTGATAATTTGGTGTCACTTTTCGTCGTAAAATGCTTCCTCGTTGATTGATAGCGTACGGATTGAGTTTAAGTAAATTCGTCGTCGAGTCATGTTTTTTTCATCCGACGCTTTTCACGTTTTTGTTTGGAGTTTTGTGTATGTTTAACAGCTAGTACGGGTGTGGCGCCAGGCAGGGTATGCTTACTTTTCTAGACACCTGATACCACTTTTCATTGTGATATACTTACTCATGTATGATTGATATAATTCCTCACGTGAAAAGTTCATAGGCTGTTACCTATGTTTCGCCAAAATGTCCTTTTGGATTTCGAGTTTCGTTTTGCGGTTCGGATCGTTAGTACTTGGTTTCTTTATCTTTACTTTCAAACATTGATAATTCTAGATACATGTGGATTTGAGGGCTTAAATTTCGCATTATTGTACTGTAGTTTGACGTTTGGCTTATCGCCGTCATTACCTGTTACTAAATAAACGAGTCGTATGTTTTAATTTCAAACATTGATAATTCTAGATACACGTGGATTTGAGGGCTTAAATTTCGAGGAAGAGTTGTGCACAATATTACTAAAAAACTAAGCTATAAAAATCCCAACTTTGAGACAATGGCATCATTAGTCACCGATCCACTTTAATTTAAATGATTCTTAATTGGTTTTGCAAGTTGTGTATCGGTATTAGGGTAATTTATCAAGGGCGTGGATTTGTCAAAAAAAAAAAAACAACATTTTTTAGGGGACGGGGACCAACCAGGGTTGTAGAGTTCAAGTACGTCGCGATGTGCCGCAATAACAAGCCCAAACAGAAGGTCCTCGCCCTAGAGAAAAAATGGAAAAATGCATCAATTTGGTGCATTCTGAAAGATATTTCTGAATTTGAATTGGCAATAGGGACTCCATACTCTTATTTTCATCGGATCGATTTTGATTCTTCAAAAGATCGTTCTTTGTTACCTTCACAAGGAGAGTCTATTTGCCATTTTCCATTTGGTGCCCCTGACTCATCTGTTACACAAGTCTTACTACCAGTTGGACCATTAGCGGTGTAACCAGGATCACATAAGTGATATACTTACTCATGTATGATTGATATAATTCCTCACGTGAAAAGTTCATAGGCTGTTACCTATGTTTCGCCAAAATGTCCTTTTGGATTTCGAGTTTCGTTTTGCGGTTCGGATCGTTAGTACTTGGTTTCTTTATCTTTACTTTCAAACATTGATAATTCTAGATACATGTGGATTTGAGGGCTTAAATTTCGCATTATTGTACTGTAGTTTGACGTTTGGCTTATCGCCTTCTTCAGAAACACCGTAAATAATTATAAATTTTTTAATTAAAAACTTTAATTTCCACCCGTGTGATAATTCAATAACATTTACTAAAAACCTTAAATTTAATGTTTTAACGCGTTTAATGACGTCACTGACAGTGATCTACCGAAAGCTACTGTTGAAATCCATGCAGATCACTGTCAGTGACGTTATAAAACGCGTTTGTTTTATTGGAATTGCAAGAACCACAGACATGGGAATTGGAATTACGCAAATTGATGCTATCAGTGTTCCCAAAACACATACAAAGTTTAGAAAATGATTTTACAATCCCTGATGTTTCTGTTTTTTTTTCTTTTTATACGCCCTCATCTCTCTATGAGGACGTATATTGTAGTCACCCCTGTCCGTCCGTCCGTCATGCCGTCCGTCGGTCCGTCCGTCCGTCAACATTTGCTCGTAAACGCTCTAAAAACTAGAGTTTTTGACGGAATCAAATGAAATTTGATATGTGTATACATATTCATAAAACGAAGATCAAGTTCGAATTTGAGCTATTTTCGATCGTTAGAAGCAGAGTTATTGCCCTTGCCCCAAATCCGTCGGTCCGTCCATCAACATTTGCTTGTAAACGCTCTAAAAACTAGAGTTTTTGACGGAATCAAATGAAATTTGATATGTGTATATATATTCAGAAAACGAAGATCAAGTTCGAATTTGAGCTATTTTCGATCGTTACAAGCAGAGTTATTGCCCTTGCCCCAAATCTTAAATATGCTATTACTCTCTTAGTTTTCAACCGATTTTGATGAAACTTAAAATGGATGTTATTGGACCTAAATCGAAAGGTTTGAGAAAGTTTAGTTTTCTCCTGATTAAATTTTTTCCTTTTTCGACTTTTTCGTTAGGCGTATATGGCCGTGGTCCACTATCTTTCTTTTTTGTATTTCCGGGTGAAAATTCGCGTTTTAGCATGCATAATTCAAGACTGAGTAAATTCAAAATTATAGAATTTTATTTTTTCGAAGGGTATTTTTTTTTATCATATATTATTGAATTATTACCTGAATATTAAATTTGAATGCAAGTTTTTAATTTGAAATTAAGTTTGATAATTATATTCCACACAAAAATAAATGATGTCATATACGAACCACCGTTCCAAGGTCGAAATTCGAGTTTTTCATCAAATAATATGTTTTATAATTATATTTCAGTTTTTTAATTGAAAATTAAAAAAAAATAACTGATGTCTTAAGCTTTGGTACGTGTACGTAACTGTCCGTTTTTGTTTATCCGTCAGCTGAATACGTAACTAAGTAAATAAGTAAATGGATGTTATCAGTGTACCAATACGAAATATAATGTAATTTTTTGTTACAATCTAGTTAATTACCTTTACAAGAACTGTCTATTTTCCATACTGCTTGTGGTCTGTCAAATCCATCTGATCCACCTAGATCATCAAATCCACCTAGATCATCAAATCCACCTAGATCATCAAATCCACCACCTAGATCATCAAATCCACCACCTAGATCATCAAATCCACCTAGATCATCAAATCCACCTAATCCATCTGATGTTCCTAATTCACAAGTCTTATTACCAGTTGGACCATTAGCGATGTAACCAGCTTCACAGTTAAATGTGACAACTTGACCAAATGTTCCTTCTCTTGTTGTATCATCAGTGTTGGATATAGGATCACCAGAACATTTCAAAGCTATGAGAAAATTGAATCATGAGAAATATTATGTAAAATGAAGGCATGCTCAGAACAGTTTACATTTTCCACCGAATTTAAGATTCTTAAGGTTTATTTGTGAAGGAACTGTGGGACCACCAGAAAAAAATTGTGAGAATAAGATGTGTGGACAAGGAAATGCCTAAAATTTCCACAGAACGTAATTCGAATATTTCGATGCAAATTTTTTGGATCATCATGAAAAATAATAGGGATCATCTTCAAAATAACATTGACCCACAAAATAAAAATCAAAAGAATCTGTTAAGAATTGTTGCCTGTAGAATGAGTACGAACCAAATGTGAAAATAAGTAAAACGTTCCAGATGTACCAGAATATGCAAATTACCTGTTACTAAATAAACGAGTCGTATGTTTTAATTTCAAACATTGATAATTCTAGATACACGTGGATTTGAGGGCTTAAATTTCGAGGAAGAGTTGTGCACAATATTACTAAAAAACTAAGCTATAAAAATCCCAACTTTGAGACAATGGCATCATTAGTCACCGATCCACTTTAATTTAAATGATTCTTAATTGGTTTTGCAAGTTGTGTATCGGTATTAGGGTAATTTATCAAGGGCGTGGATTTGTCAAAAAAAAAAAAAACATTTTTTAGGGGACGGGGACCAACCAGGGTTGTAGAGTTCAAGTACGTCGCGATGTGCCGCAATAACAAGCCCAAACAGAAGGTCCTCGCCCTAGAGAAAAAAATCAATTTGGTGCATTCTGAAAGATATTTCTGAATTTGAATTGGCAATAGGGACTCCATACTCTTATTTTCATCGGATCGATTTTGATTCTTCAAAAGATCGTTCTTTGTTACCTTCACAAGGAGAGTCTATTTGCCATTTTCCATCTGGTGCCCCTGACTCATCTGTTACACAAGTCTTACTACCAGTTGGACCATTAGCGATGTAACCAGGATCACAGTTAAATGTGACAACTTGACCAAATGTTCCTTCTCTTGTTGTATCATTAGAGTTGGATATAGGATCACCAGAACATTTCACAGCTATGGTAATTGATTAAATAATCTCATATGTAAAATAGGTTAAACAAAAAAGAAAGAACATTTGGCATTTTCGAGAGTAGATTTAGGTCTTTAATTTATGTTCATAACTTCCAGGCGTACCATAAAATGCACATTCACATAATCCCCTTCAAATTTACATCTTACTAACATTTGTCTTCCGATGTCTGTATATGTTTTTACTATATAATTGATAGTCTCGCTAAAATACTACTGGAAATTTTTACTTTAGGACCTAAATTTTGAGAAAGAATAAATTACCTTCACATGGGGTGTTTTTTTGCCATTTTCCATCTGGTCCGTCTAATCCATCTGTTACACAAGTCTTATTACCAGTTGGACCATTAGCGGTGTAACCAACCTCACAGTTAAATGTGACAACTTGACCATATGTTCCTTCTCTTGTTGTATCATCAGAGTTGATCACAGGGCCACCAGAACATTCCACAGCTATAGAAATTGGTAAAGATGGAAATCGAACAAGAGCTCGTTATGACAATATCATAGAAATAGAATCAATCAATGTCCACCGCAAGACGTTGTACGCCTTCATTATTAATACTTTACATTTAGGGTGGAGTAGGGGGAACGAACCATTATGGTTTGTAAAGTCAAGTACGTCGCGAAGTGCCGCAAGCTCAAACTGAGGGTTCTCGCCCTAGAGCAAAAATTGCATCAATTTGGTGCATTCTGAAAGATTTTTCTGAATTTGAGTTTGCATTAGGGACTCCCTACTCTTATTTTCATCTGATCGATTTTGATTCTTAAAAAAAACGTTCTTTGTTACCTTCACAAGGAGAGTCTATTTGCCATTTTCCATCTGGTGCCCCTGACTCATCTGTTACACAAGTCTTACTACCAGTTGGACCATTAGCGGTGTAACCAGGATCACAGTTAAATGTGACAACTTGACCAAATGTTCCTTCTCTTGTTGTATCATTAGAGTTGGATATAGGATCACCAGAACATTTCACAGCTATGGAAATTGATTTAAAAATCTCATATGTAAAATAGGTTAAAAAAAGAAAGAATATTTGGCATTTTCGAGAGAAGATTTAGGTTTTTAATTACATCTTACTAAACATTTGTCTTCCGATGTCTGTATATGTTTTTACTATATAATTGATAGTCTCGCTAAAATATCACTGGAAATTTTTACTTTCAAACACTGATAATAATGGATAAACATGGATTTGAGGGCCTAAATTTTGAAAAAGAAAAATTTACCTTCACATGGGGTGTTTTTCTGCCATTTTCCATCTGGTCCGTCTAATCCATCTGTTACACAAGTCTTATTACCAGTTGGACCATTAGCGGTGTAACCAGCTTCACAGTTAAATGTGACAACGTGACCAAATGTACCTTCTGTTGTTGTATCATCAGAGTTGATCACAGGATTACCAGTACATTCTACAGCTATGAGAATTGGTAAAGAATCTCATAAAAAAATTATAATGATAGAAATCGAACAACAGCTCGTTATGACAATATCAAAAGAAAAATAATCAATCATTGTCCACTGCAAGACGTTGTACGCCTTCATTAACCATATCCTTTACATCAAAAGCTAATCAAATGTTTAGGCACGGTTTCAATTTAAGGGATTGTGTGATTTTTTGGGGCCATTCTAGTGATTCTGAAGGCTATTTACATATATACAAGGCCCAAATCGACCCTCGAAATTGCTGAACAATCCCCTTTAAGAAGATTGAATCTGGCCACATGACTTAAAAAGTTTTAATTATTTATTCCTTGTATAACCTGGGTAAAAAAAATTTCCACTTAGGTGAAAATTGTAGTTTTTTATTATTTATTCCTTGAATTATAGATTATATAGAATACATTTTTTTGGAAATGCTTTTGCACACACTTACCTCATGTTAAAAACTCAGATGGTTTATAAAGGAACTGGGGACTTAATTTCTGTCACGTGACCTTATTTACATACGTCATAAATTGTCATATACCTAATCTATTCTTTCCAATGATAAGTAACCATTTATGAATATTTATGAAATTGCGCGATTAAAATTTTGAAAAATTTGTTCCATTGTAACTGTGCGTGTTTTTTTTTTTCAAATTTTATTTTTCTGAAAACGTGTGGGTAGAAAAAATGTGTGTTGTCTAAATTGATAAATGATAGTGCTCTCCCTTCAACTTGTAATTGAATTGAGTTTTGGCGATGCTAAGCTAAAGAAAAAAAAATATGTCGCCCCAAACGCACTACGATTTTAATTGTAAATCTTTATTGAAGCTATCATGCTGAAATTACACTAGAAATGATGTTTTAAAAATATAGGTCAAACCATCCGCCATTAATTGTGATATTTACTACTAGCAGTCGCCATACATGTTGAAGAAATATGGCCGCCACCGACAAACTATAAACCCTAAAACTAGCGAAGAAAATATTTTACTATTTTATTAACTAACTAATCGTTAATCTTTCAAGCATTCAGGCCACAAACAGTTACATTTCTTAAGAATAAAAAAAATCACACTAGATTTAACTTTTCTAATGGACGCACTATCAATATTGTCGTTTCTTAAGTCCGTATGTCAGTCCACCTTTGCTCGTTAACACTCTTAATTTTGGCGCATTTAGACGAAACGTCACTGAAATAACTTACTATAACTCTATCGAATATCAAAAACAATAATAAGCTCCAAAACATGACACAATTCAAGATAAAAATCCAAAAATAGAACATGAATTGGGTCCCATATTCCTCAAAAATTATTTGAATTTTTAATCTGTACAGATTTGGTTGGAACATGGAAATTTTATATAGGATACAACTCCAAAACAATCTGAGGTTGGATATTTCTATCTTATATTTACTAAGAATATGTTACCTTCACAAGAAGTGTCTATTTGCCATTTTCCATCTGGTCCGTCTAAATCATCTGTTTCACAAGTCTTATTTCCAGTTGGACCATTAGCGGTGTAACCAGGATCACAGTTAAATGTGACAACTTGACCAAATGTTCCTACTCTTGTTGTATCATTAGAGTTGTCTACAGGATTACCAGTACATTTCACAGCTATCAAGAAACACACAAAGAAATAATTTCAAAAAAGGATATAGATATATGAAATAATCATGGAATGTCGGAAATAAGTCTATTTGAAAATTCATCACCTTTGTCGGCCTTCCTTACCCTTTATACGATGCATGACAAAATTACAAAAAATACCTAAGCATAATACATAGGATTAAAGAATAGAATTGACCACAAAACTACTTTACAGTCATTTATCAATCGGTAAGCGTAAGTACGAATATGTTACCTTTACACGGATTTGTTTTTGAAAACCAAACTCCTTCTACCCCATCCTCAATGTAACAAAGCTTAGCCTGTGTTGGACCATTAGCGGTGTAACCAACGTCACAGTTAAAAGTGACATTTTGCCAAAATGTTCCTTCTCTTGTAGTATCATCAGAGTTGGATATAGGATCACCAGAACATTCCACAGCTATGTAAATGAAAATCACATGAGAAAATAATTTAAAAGAAAATGATAATTAAAAATGATACGCTAAAAAGGGAAATAAATCCAGTGTAGACTATGCCACTGCTATGGAAACAATTCTATCACTAACCATATCTGATACATAAATAAAGATGCTGATACTTTTTCACTGCATTTATATTTATGACTGTTTGAAAATAAGAATGTCACAGATGTCTAGATGTACATGTATAGGTATTGCTATATCAAATTACATAAAATTTCATTTACAAGAAAATTGAAAAACTATGTTACCTTCACAAGCCGTGTCTATTTGCCATTGTCCATCTAAACCACAAGTCATATTCCCCTTGGGGTCTATTTTAGTGAAACCAGTTTTACAGGTAAAATTTAAAATATCACCAACTGAGCCTTTTATTGTTTTATCATCTGAATTGGATATCACTTCATCAGCTGGACATTCTACTATATAAAATACAAATGATACAATAGCGATAAAAATCGTAATACGCCCACTTTTATAATGGCAGCCAATTCGTTCAGGGGGTTGACAAGAGTGATCAGTAAATGAAAGATTCTAAGAATGACATTTTCTCTTTTTACAAGAGTAAAAAACCATGGGTTCAAGTTTCCTGGAAAAAACTAATATGTCACTTAAATATGCATAAAACAAGGGCAACCAACGTTTAGGTTCCATCTTAAAATGATTAAGAGCAGTCACATAGTTGATGATGTTTCTGATTTTCAATAAGGTGTATCCGAAGGTCAATACAAACACCAACAGCCAGTTTCATAAAAAATCCAGCTCTCTATGTGTCCACAACTTTGAGAGTGTAACGGCTGAAAAATTTACGTGTTTTAAAGAACAAAGGGCAATTACCCATAAAATATTTTTTCGATGATTCTGAAATTCAGGGTTTATCCAAATGTCAATACAAAGACTCGTACCAAGTTTCATCAAAATCCATCAAGAAACCAGCTCTCTAAGGTGTCCACAACAAATTTTCAAAAGGAAGGGCAATAACCCAGGAAATATTTTTCGATTCGTCTGATTTTCAATAGGGTTCATCCTTGAGTGATTACAAACACTCACAGCAAGTTTCATAAAATTCCAACAAAAAAAACAGCTCTCTATCGTGTCCACAACTTTGAGAGTTTAACGGCTGAAAAAGTATCGCGTTTTAAAGAACAAGGGCAATAACTCATCAAATATTATTTCAATGTTTCTGATTTTCAATAGGGTTTATCCTAATGTCAATACAAACACTCATACCAAGTTTCATCAAAATCCATCTAGAAACGAGCTCTCTATGGTGTCCACAAGATATTTTCAAAAGCAAGGGCAATAACCCATGAAATATTTTTCGATTCGTCTGATTTTCAATAGGGTTCATCCTTGGGTGATAACAAACACTCACAGCAAGTTTCATCAAAATCCATCAAGAAACGAGCTCTCTATGGTGTCCACAAGATATTTTCAAAAGCAAGGGCAATAACCCAGGAAATATTTTTCGATTCGTCTGATTTTCAATAGGGTTCATCCTTGGGTGATAACAAACACTCACAGCAAGTTTCATAAAAATCCACCAAGAAACCAGCTCTCTAACGTGTCCACAACTTTGTGAAAGGCTGAAAAATTAACGCGTTTTAAAGAACAAGGGCAATAACTCATCAAATATTTTTTCGATGTTTCTGATTTTCAATAGGGTTTATCCTAATGTCAATACAAACACTCATACCAAGTTTCATCAAAATCCATCAAGAAACGAGCTCTCTATGGTGTCCACAAGATATTTTCAAAAGCAAGGGCAATAACCCATGAAATATTTTTCGATTCGTCTGATTTTCAATAGGGTTCATCCTTGGGTGATAACAAACACTCACAGCAAGTTTCATCAAAATCCATCAAGAAACGAGCTCTCTATGGTGTCCACAAGATATTTTCAAAAGCAAGGGCAATAACCCAGGAAATATTTTTCGATTCGTCTGATTTTCAATAGGGTTCATCCTTGGGTGATAACAAACACTCACAGCAAGTTTCATCAAAATCCATGAAGAAACCAGCTCTCTATGGTGTCCACAGGATATTTTCAAAAGCAAGGGCAATAACCCATGAAATATTTTTCGATTCGTCTGATTTTCAATAGGGTTCATCCTTGGGTGACAACAAACACTCACAGCAAGTTTCATCAAAATCCATCAAGAAACCAGCTCTCTACAGTGTCCACAACAATTGTGGACAGACAGACGGACAGACGGACGGACGGACAGACAGACAGGGGCGACTACAATATACGCCGACATTAATGTGTGGGCGTATAAAAAGACACATGTAAAAAGTGTGACTTATTTGATGCCCAGCTTCAAACAAATTTAAGTCCTGAAGAAAAGATTAATGTTCAATCTGAAAGAGATGCTCACCAGTCCAGAGGTCGTCAAGCACATAATCAACTTAATCAAGATATCCAAAGATGTAGAAATGAAAATCATTTAAAGGTTCTGACCTTTGATTTAGAGAAAACTCTACCAACACCTCATCTTAACACAAATGAAGTGTTCTATCTGCGTCAAATGTGGACATATAATCTTGGTATCCATGCTTATCCAGAAGATAAAGGATACATGAATATGTGGAGCGAAGTTGAAGGTAAACGAGGATCAAATGAAGTAGCATCATGTTTAATAGATCATATAACTAATCTACCACATGAAATCGACGAATTGATAACATACAGTGATTCGTGTGGTGGGCAAAATCGTAACTTTCCTATGGCATCTGCTATGATGTACGCTGTCAACAAAATTGGTAATTTGGATTCAATTGACCTCAAATTCATGGAATCAGGACATTCTTTTCTACCAAATGATACAAATTTTGTATCAGTTAGCAGAGCCCAAAAGAAAGTTTCATCTATATATACCCCTTTAGAATGGGAGGGCTTGGTGCAGAAGGCTAATACTAAAAAGAAATTTATAGTAATTCATAAAAATAGAGATTCCTTTAAAGATTGGAAAACACTTGAAACAGTTCTTATTAATAGAAAGAAAAATGAAGATGGTAATCCTGTCAAATGGTTAAATATCAAGTGGATGAAATTTAGAAGAGGATCAATGAAAATGATGTACAGAGAAAATTTAGATGATGGTGTTTTTCAAACTGTGGATTTTATGAGAAACAAAAGGCTGTCTGATGTAACAGCTGACTCTGTCATGGATTTAGAAATTCCAAGAGCACATCCAAATTTAATTCCACTTAAGAGAGAAAAGTATGATGATCTTATGAAGCTTCTTAAGTATATTCCACCTATTCACCATGCATATTATAAATCACTGCCACACACTGAAACTAAGCAGAAAGAAAGAGAAGCCCATCCAAGTATTACAACAAACACCAGTGATTCAAATTAATGATGTTCATTAAATATCTCAATGATAATACCCTCTTTTCATTTTCCAATAAGTGTTGTTGCAAACTGACATGTTCGCTTGTTTCATTTATTAAAAAGTCAAAATAGCAGTCGTGTTTTCAATCAAACCCTTGTGCATATTAAACAGTATAACACATATTGTCTTGTTGACATTAAAATTCTTTATGATAAATTGCTGCAATCAAATTGAATTAAATAACCCCAAATATAACTCAGTATACCGTGTGTTACTCTGAACTATTTCCTTGGAATAACAGAAATTTCATTGTGGTTAAGTGATCTATGAAAATTTCAAAACTGAATTACTCCATTCACAATAAAGATACATCATCTTATTAAGCACAAACAAATAGAGGGAAATGACATGGAAGTGATGACAGAATATGAAAAAAATGATGTGTTGTTACATTTTGATGTGAGATGATTTCAACTTTGATGTCGATTTTCTCAAAACGTAAATGACTTGAAATTGACTTGGATCACTTGTGCTCTTGGCCCTCCAATTGTATCTTGCTGTATTGAATACATTAGTAATCAGCTGCAACCCATTGAACATTTTGGCAACGTTTATATCTCAAAAACCTTAAACCATTTCATATTGTTTTCCTAAATTGGGTGGGGTGGTAGTGAAGACACCATAACTGTAAGAGGTAAGACAACTATTTGTAAGTATTGTAGTTCAGAGATATACTTAATTTAATTATAACCATTATCTAGAATTCACCTTAAGGGTGTTACTTAGGCTATTTCACGTTATGAAAAAATGGAATAAGTATATGAAATAATGATTTCTTGAGACTTGTTGTGCATTTTTTGATGATATGGGGTCCTTCTCGATAGTTTAAGGTTGATTTCATGTCAATCAGACTTTTTTTAATGAGTTGACAGCCCTTTCAAACATGTCATAAAAATTGGACATTTCAAACCTTTGATACAAGTTTAAAAAAATGTGAATGAATCAATCTACATCAAACTTGGCATAAATGTAGACAATTACATTGCCGAGAAACGTACAGAGCGATTTTCCCCAAAAAAATATTATTTTGGTGGTTACCATGGAAATACGAAAATTTACGAAAATTTATTTGTAGGTACGTCAAACATTTTCCAGGGGCCAAACTAATTAGAATTTTCGAAAAAACTCTCTGTACGTTTCATCCTTATTAAATAAGCTTTCAATCAAGACTAAGATCATAATTTTTTCATTCTATATAGTTTACAAATAAAGTAATAATCATTATTTACAATCTGAGCCCAAAAATGATAAGTAATTCGCAAAAATTCCATCTCGTGTTTTTTTTCTCGAACGCTAGCCCAATCAATACCCTTAAATCTTACCTTCAGAACAGTCTTCAAACATGTCTTTGAAGTACGGACAAGCAAAGGCAACCAGCTCATTTGGTTCTGTTCGTGAGGCTGTAATAACACCCAATAACACAATAACTATCACTTGAATCCTCATAGCTCAAATTTATCTGGTCAAAAATTAAAAATAACTACGATCTCGACACAGAATAAAATAAGTATCTGTATCTGCCCAAAACTTTAAAGATATAGCTCTGACTTTACTACGTCATATATTTATACTGTGAAATGCACTTTGAGTTGTATAAAGAGTCAATGCAGCGTAGAGTACATGTATTACTAAACAAATAAAGTACTTCTATCATCTCTTCAATTCGTTTAAAACTGCTCTGTTACTATCGTGATTCCTTTTACAGGTCTGTAGGAAGCAATGTTATATTTTACCTATTTTCAAGGTGGTGGTACGGAATCCACAGAATTCAAATGCTTAAGGGTTTGCTCAGGGGCACCGGAAGGAGCTGTGATATAACCGAGCGAAGCCCCTGGCGCCCCTGGGTTTTTCTACTCCTGTTTATATAAAGCAATATTGATTTTACTGGCCCTTACAACATACCAATAATTTCTTGTTATTTCTAAAAAAAAAATTAGAAAAACCATTGCTTCAGTCATAATTATTGGGGGTGGAGGACGGTCTATTTTTCAACGGTAAATATGTTGTACATGAAAAAAAGTAAGATAGTGGACCACGGCCATATCCTTACAAAAAAGCCTTAAATTTAATCAGGATAAAACTAAACTTTCTCAAACCTTTCATCAACAGCTGAGATACTTTGCTTCAAAGTTGGGGACGTTTTTTTTTTGTGTCACCCGATATAGCCTTGGCTTTACTACGTCATATATTTATACTGTGAAATGCACTTGAGTTGTATAAAGAGTCAATGCAGCGTAGAGTACATGTATTACTAAACAAATAAAGTACTTCTATCATCTCTTCAATTCGTTTAAAACTGCTCTGTTACTATCGTGATTCCTTTTACAGGTCTGTAGGAAGCAATTTTATATTTTACCCACTCAGGGGCACCGGAACGAAATGTAAGGGGCGGGGGCGGAGCTGTGATATAAAGGGCACTATGTGACCGAGCGAAGCCCCTGGCGCCCCTGGTTTTTTCTACTCCTGTTTATATAAAGCAATCTTGATATTACTGGCCCTTACAACATACCAGATAATTTCTTGTTATATCTAAAAAATAAATAGAAATACCATTGCTTCAGTCATAATTATTGGGGGTGGAGGACGGTCTATTTTTCAACGGTAAATATGTTGTACATGAAACATCCATTTTAAGTTTCATCAAAATCGGTTGAAAACTAAGAGAGTAATAGCATATATTTGGGGCAAGGGCAATAACTCTGCTTCTAACAGTCGTAAAGAGCTCAAAATTTGAAACTTGATCTTTATTTTATGAACATGTATACACATATCAAATTTCATTTAATTCCGTCAAAACGCTAGTTTTTAGAGCGTTTACAAGCAAATGTTGATTTGGGGCAAGGGCAGTAACTCTGCTTCTAACGATCGAAAATAGCTCAAATTCGAACTTGATCTTCGTTTTATGAATATATATACACATATCAAATTTCATTTGATTCCGTCAAAAACTATAGTTTTTAGAGCGTTTACCAGCAAATGTTGACGGACGGGCGGGGCCGACAATATACGTCCTCATAGAGAGATGAGGGCGTTTAAAAATGTTTAATGATGCTGGTGACAAATAAAACTATGAGTGTACGAACCCCGTGTGAACTCATGCGCTGGAGCGTTTAATCATACACAGAAGTTAACATCACCCTGGCAATCAGCCAAGTTACATGTACTTTAGTATAATGTGAATACATGTACTTCAGTATCATCTGATTATACATAATTCAATTTGCGTCTGATTTATGCGGGAGCCAATCTTTCTGGAATGGCTTCAGATGCAGGCAAATCAATCCTAAATTTCAAAATTTTCTGACGGATACCCCGAACAACAGAGCTGTCAAGGAGAATTCTGTCTTGAAAGATCTAACATACCAGAAACGTTTCTCTGCAGAGAATCACTTTCAATTTTTCCACACGAGGCAAGCACTGTTAACAAGAATGCTGTCCAGAACTGGCCTCAAAATTAATCAATCCTAATTATCAAAATGTTTGGAAGAATAATACCCCATACTCTTACCTTGATGAATAGACGGGCACGTTAAATGAGAAAGCTGTCCAGAAAGATCTGAGAAGCAAAGAAATCAATCATAATTTTCGCAATTTCTTCTGGAGACATTTTTTATTTGCTTTCTATGGCTCAATTTCTAAATATGTATTCTTTAAGCAGAAGTTTAAACCATATCTGGATAGCATATTGGAGTTTTTTTGTGTTTTATTTTATTTCTAGGGGTGAATAGAAGAGAAATATTTTCTCAAGTGGGGAATTGGATCAAAAGGCTGAAAAGTATTGGTTTATATAGTATACTACATTGAGTTTTATTGTATACAAAATCTGATTGCTAGGGGTGAATTTCAGAGAAAGGTATTCTCAGATGAGGAATTGGACCGCCATCAAAAATTGATTTATAAATACAAATCATCTGTTTGTGTTATGATTGCAAATGCTTTTGCTAAACGATTCTTTTTAACTTATCCTCACGAAACTGTCGAGTTGTCACCTTATTTTTATAATTTTACTAGACACTACTCTTGTTTTGCCTCCCTCTATCTTAAATATTAAGCAGCTATTACTGGTGGTGTTCTAGGCAGTATTTGCTTGCCCTTCTGATAATATGGTTCCTCGTTGATTGATAGTGTACGGATTGAGTTTGTGTAAATCTGTCGTCGAGTCATGTTTTTTTCATCCGACGCTTTTTCACATTTTTGTTTTGTAGTTTTGTGGATGTTTAACAGCTAGGACGGGTGTGGCGCCAGGGTATGCTTACTCTTCTAGACACCTGATACCACTTTTCATCATGATATACTTACTCAAGTATGATTGATATAATTCCTCATGTGAAAAGTTCTTGAGCTGTTACCTATGTTTCGTCAAAATGTCCTTTTGGATTTCGAGTTTCGATTTGCGGTTCGGATGGTCAGTACTTGGTTTCTTTATCAAACAGGTTGAGAAGCACTGCTCTACAGGCTAATGCATTCTCGAAAATGGAAACGAGAAATGTTTCGGTTTATCCATAGCCCCCTCTGATTGATGTTACATACAAGTTGAACGATTTACACATGTCACAGTATGTACTAAAAAATGTGGATTCTGAAATAATTGTTATTTGTCCTACTTTTCTGCACCTATATATGGGCTAATTGAGGACGGAACAGTAGCGACTGAGGAAGGACTAACAATTCCTTTGTTAGTTGACAAGTTCAAAGAAAGGAATCTTGGTTGGAAGGACATTACAGTCATAATGACCGACAAGAACATGATAGAACGAGATGAGTTAACAGAAAAAATACCCGGAGTGAACATCTGTCTCTTCCCTATTAGGAGAGAAGTCACAACCGATAAACTCGGTTTCTCTATAGTGGAAAGAGGCATGTCTTTAACATTTGTTTCCAAATTAACGCACGTGCATAGCGAGAACCAATAATAAATCCAAGCACGAATGATCCCAACTGTAAAACAGATATCGAAATCCATGTAAACATATTGGCAATACATAGGTAGCACTTAATGAACTTTCCATTTGAGGAAGTATATCAATTAGAGGTATCAGGTGCCTAGAAGAGTTAGCACACCCGCCACTGCTGCTCAATGACATTACATCGATAGGTTACTGATTTCTGATACAAAATCAATTTTAAGTTAACTTTTAGAGGCAGTTAACTTAATAAAATTCAACATTAAGGGAGAGAACTCTGTCAAAAAATATTTTTGTTACTGTAATATTTAGGTCAAAACATTACGGGATATAACTCCTTACAAAAGTTTGCAATTTAATCCGCATGTCTGAATAATAAGTAAACATTAAAAGAAGCCTCAGGGTCATGCGGAGCTTAACTATAACCTTCACCAGTGTCCATATGTATGTCGACAGTCTAAGCATAATTTATGGTAAATGAAATGAAATGAAAAGATAGCTTGCCAGGCAAGGTAATATACGCCCACTGGAGGCTTTGTTTCATAAAGAACATTTGTCAGAAAACAGCAACCATCACAACCATGTAATATTCAACCAGTAGTCATAGGCCTACATTTCGTACAGAACTTGAATTAAGTGTTGTCTAAATATTTCTTCTTCTCGATTTCATCAAGGGTTCAGCATTCATCAGGTTTAGTCAAAATCCTTTTGCCTTGTAGAGTGTTTCTGAGCTTAAAACTGAATGTATTTCAAAGAAGGCCATTAACTCATATCAAATATTTTTGGATTATCGATAGGGATTATCGTGTGATAATAAACTATTTCAATAGGTTTCTTTCAAATCGTTGTGCCTTCTAGAGTGTCAACGAGCTATATATCAAACGCGTTTTAAAGAACAAGGGCAATAATTCATATTTTATATTTTCAGAATTTTATTGATTTTCAATAGGGTTCATTCTTGGGTGATAATAAACAATTTCAGCAAATTTGGTCAAAATCTGTAAAAAATTATCACCTGTAGAGTGTTAACAAGCTAGAAATCGAACGCGTTTTTAAGAACAAGGGCAATAATTCATATTAAATATTTTACGATACTTTTGATTTTAAATAGGGTTCATCCTTGGGTGATAATAAACAATTTCAGCAAGTTTCGTCAAATTCCGTAAAGAATTGTGACTTGTAGAGTGTTAACGAGCTAAAAATCGAACGCGTTTTAAAGAACAAGGGCAATAATTCATATTAAATATTTTCCGATTCTTTTGATTTTAAATAGGGTTCATCCTTGTGTGATAATAAACAACTTCAGCAAGTTTCGTCAAAATCCGTAAAGAATTGTGACTTGTAAAGTGTTAACAAGCTAAAACTTGAACGCGTTTTAAAGAACAAGGGCAATAATTCATATTAAATATTTTCCGATTCTTTTGATTTTAAATAGGGTTCATCCTTGGGTGATAATAAACAATTTCAGAAAGTTTCGTCAAAATCCGTAAAGAATTGTCACTTGTAGAGTGTTAACGAGCTTAAAATCGAACGCGTTTTAAAGAACAAGGGCAATAATTCATATGAAATATTTTCCGATTCTTTTGATTTTAAATAGGGTTCATCCTTGTGTGATAATAAACAATTTCAGGAAGTTTTGTCAAAATCCGTAAAGAATTGTGACTTGTAGAGTGTTAACAAGCTAAAAATTGAACGCGTTTTAAAGAACAAGGGCAATAATTCATATCAAATATTTTCCGATTCTTTTGATTTTAAATAGGGTTCATCCTTGGGTGATAATAAACAATTTCAGCAAGTTTCGTCAAAATCCGTAAATAATTGTGGCTTGTAGAGTGTTAACAAGCAATTGTGGACGGACGGACCGACGGACCGACGGACATGGGTGACGGCAATATACGCTCCACATTTCATGTGGGCGTATAAAAAGGGAATTCAAAGTAACCTTTTAGCAATACAGCAAATGAACTATACATATGACCTGAGAGTTGAATGAGAGCGCGGAATCTAAAATGGCACCGATGTTCTTGGCAGTTGCTGATGTTTCTAGGATTTCTTCTTGTAAGTGTAGGGACACATGAGGATATTTAGAGAGTTGCTCACTTCTGCCGATAACCAAAAATTCTGTTTTTTCGGGATTCCGTTTCAAAAAGTGTGTTGACATCCAAAGACGAATCTCTTCTAGGCATCTTTCAACATTGAGCTTTGCTTCGGTCTAGCTAAGAAATCAGCGTAATAAGAAAAAGATTTACTAGCTCATATGATGTACTCTCTTCGTTAAAGGTACATATTATCAACATATTTCATGTGATTTTTTTGACTATTAAAATTTGATAAAATCAGCCAACTAAATCACAAACGGTTATCATAATTACTGTCTTCACTGACTTGTAGGTTACATTGACCCAATACAGAAAGTACATGTACTGTTAGAAGCGGGATATTTTAGCTTTAGGGGCCCATACACGTGAAAAAAAAAACATCAAAAATTTGATACCAAATGTGTGTAGGTTGTTTTGATGTCAAAAAACAATTTGATTCAAAATTTTGATTTATCAAACCCACTTTGATATTTTTTGACGAGTCATCATATGTTTGTGGGCATCTGTCAAAATTTTGATCACATTTTTCCTTTGCGGGGTGTTTTATCGGTCTCCAAAGCAAAAACAATAGCTATGGCCACTGATGCTTCCATGTCAAACATTTTGAAAGTACTGAAATTTGATGGAAAAATATTGAAACGTGTGTGAACAATTGTGCATCAAAATTTTGTATCAAAGTTTTGATGCGAAATTTCGACACAAAAGATTTTGGCACCTTAAGCTTAATATACGAGGATTACCATGTGGACTTGATATAGTTATTTATATATCTATTTTATTCTTAGCCTACTTTAAACTGCACTCAAGGAAGCCGCAGTGGCTCAGCAAGTTAGACGCTTAGTCGCTAACTTGAGCGTCCAGGGTTCATGAGCCGTGATGATACTTTCGGATTTTGAAACCCGGTTTTGAGAACGTTTGAGAACGTATTTTTTTTTTTTCATTTTGCGGGGTGAAATCGCTTTTAGTTTATTTGTATGAAGTGGTTTGGTATAGATAGTGAACCATTTTATATGCAACATTAAATGTAATGCTTGGCTCAATATGCAGAAAGGTGCTTTATTGAAATATTTTAAGAAAACCTTTCAAAATGAATATTTTTTGCATGAGATGATTTTTGAGATATATTTTTCAAAGGATGCCTAGTTGACTAGTCAATGGTTCAATTTATTTATAGCTGCTTATGAGACATGTATTTGTAAAAGTGCGGTATGTTAACTGATGAAAACCATGCACCAAAATTATTGCCTTATATCGGGTGTCGCAATAAAAACGTCCCCAAGTTTGACAGTGAGTATCTCAGCTGTTGGTGAACCGATCTCTTTCACAATTCTCACAGATTTACTTCAACATGTCCTCGTCAGACCATGAAAATATGAAAATCATCGAATAAAAATTGTATAAGTACTGCCACAAACAAAATAGCATGTACAAAAATTCAATATCAGAGCAAACTACACATTTCGACCTGTGTCTATTGTGCTTTCACCACATCGACCACCAATATCATTCATTTTCCATCCTGAAATGCTCTCACCAATCTCATCGTAAGATATTTCTCCCAAAAAGCAACCTTCCTGATTTTCAGTTCCTATTCATCTAGTTTGTTCCACAGATGATGGTAAGAGCAGTATGGGATTCTCTTAAGAAACAGGTGTATTGCACTTCGGATAGAAGAACACACTGATTAAACAGGAACTGAAAGGCAGGATGGTCGCTTCTCAAGTGATAGCCTACCTGATGAGATCTGTGAGAGTTTATAAAGATGGAAAATGTTTGATATTGGTGGTTGGTGTGGTGAAGGCACAATGAACACAAATTCAAATATGTAGTTTGCTCTGATATTGAATTTTTTGACATGCTATTTTGTTCGAACCACTACTGGTACAATTTTTGTTCGATGACTTTCATATTTTTTAGGGTCTGCCAAACTAGAACTAGATTTGTGAGAATTTTAAAAGAGATCGGCTCATCAGCAGCCGAGATACTTTGCGTCAAAGTTGGGGACGTTCTTTTGGGACACCCGATATATAAAGATTTTAAGAGAGTGTAAAACCGTTACCGTGTTCAGTAGTGGTCCCAGTAGTGATTTCAATATTTTATTAGATACAGACTTTTTATTGGGGATTTCCACATATTTTGGGTATAGAATTTTTTGAACTGAGAGCCACCGAGTGATAAGAGATGAAACGACCATATTTGGTGTTATGCTGCGTTCGATACCTATCGTGAAAATGGTGTTGGAAATTCTGAAATCTGCTAAAGTGAAGACCGTTCAGACAATATTTCATTACATTAACCCGTTGCTATCATGATAAGACATTCTTGTCATTAATTTTGATTGGTCGAACGATTATTCCCTGTAACAATTTATTGCGGTAATTACGAGAGGTATCGAACGAGGCATTATTACAGCCTCACGAACAGAGCCAAATGAGATGGTTGTCTATCGGTAGTTCACTCAAGGTTTTAGGGTGTATCTAGATGGTGTTTCTTGAGCTAATTGACAAAGGGGTAAAATTAATTCGATTTTTTGTGTATATTTTAGATCCGTATAAACTATTTGGTCATCTGTCCAGTCGCCTGTGTAATACAGGTAAGAAGGCTTAGAATTCTAAAAATACTTTCCGGAATTTTTGTTTTCTTTTTGAATTATCTCGTTTTTTTAACAATTTCCCATGACCACGTAGTTATTCACAATTTGCGTTAAACAGTTGATCTGATAAAAGTTTTACCCTTCCAATTAAAACATTTGAAGGGACATAACTCAAGATATTTACTACAGACCAAAAAAATAAGCATGATGGAATTTGCAGTCGGATAAAGGGAAATAAATGATAAATCATCTCTCAGACTACAATAAACATAAACCTGTTGTGATTACACACCACGCAAACCTATAGTTTTCAAATTGTTATTTTTTAACGGAACGTCAGTGATATTTTTCTGAATTGTTAGTTTTACCTTAAGCCATCATGAATGAGTCACCTTATTTTACCAAAGTCCCTAGTTCAGTTCAACCACTTCTCTCGCCTAATCTCTGCAAAACCCTAATATACACTACAGGCACATAACATACACCACAAACACAAACAAATACATAATATACATGTACACTACAAGCACATAATATACACTACAGACACATAACATACACTACAAACACAAACAAATACATAATATACATGTACACTACAAGCACATGATATACACTACAAGTACATGATATACACTACAATCACATAATATACACTACAAACACATAATATACACTACAAGCCCATAATATAGACTACAGGCACATAATATAGACTACAAGCACATAATATACACGTACAAGCACATAATATACATGTACAAGCACATAATATACACTACAAGCCCATAATATAGACTACAAGCACATAATATAGACTACAAGCACATAATATAGACTACAAGCACATAATATAGACTACAAGCACATGATATACACTACAAGGACATAATATACATGTACAAGCACATGATATACACTACAAGCACATAATATAGACTACAAGCACATGATATACACTACAAGGACATAATATACATGTACAAGCACATGATATACACTACAAGCACATAATATATATGTACAAGCATATTATATATATGTACAAGCACCACATAATATACACTACAAGCACTAATATACACTACAAGTACATAATATATATGTACAAGCACGTAATATACACTACAAGCACATAATATACATGTACAAGCACATAATATACATGTACAAGCACATAATATATATGTACAAGCACATAATATACACTACAAGCACATAATATACACTACAAGCACTAATATACACGTACAAGCACATAATATATATGTACAAGCACATAATATATATGTACAAGCACATAATATACACTACACGCACATAATATACACTACAAGCACATAATATACACTACAAGCACTAATATACATGTACAAGCACATAATATACATGTACAAGCACATAATATATATGTACAAGCACATAATATACACTACAAGCACATAATATACACTACAAGCACTAATATACACGTACAAGCACATAATATACACGTACAAGCACATAATATACATGTACAAGCACATAATATATATGTACAAGCACGTAATATACACTACAAGCACTAATATACACTACAAGCACATAATATACATGTACAAGCACATAATATACATGTACAAGCACATAATATATATGTACAAGCACATAATATACACTACAAGCACATAATATACACTACAAGCACTAATATACACGTACAAGCACATAATATATATGTACAAGCACATAATATATATGTACAAGCACATAATATACACTACACGCACATACTATACACTACAAGCACATAAATACAGGGACATACTTAATTAGGTTAAAGATGTTCTATATTAGAGTTCTTTCAATTTCATCTCATTTTCAAAATTAACATCCAAACAATTTGATTAAAGGTTTGGCCAAAAATTTCCTCGTCTTCTCGAGGGCGAGGTTTTATTTTCCTCGCTTTGTCGGGGGCGACATTCCTCGTGGGTGGGGGTTTTTTCCTCGCTTTGTCGGGGGCGAAATTGATTCAAAAATAAAACAAAAATTCTGGAAAGTATTTTTAGAATTCTAAGTCTCCTTACCTGTATTACACAGACGACTGGACAGATGACCAAATAGTTTATACGGATCTAAAATATACACAAAAAATCGAATTAATTTTACCCCTTTGTCAATTAGCTCAATAAACACCATCACCACCTTGAGTGAACTACCGATAGACAACCATCTCATTTGGCTCTGTTCGTGCCTCATTTAATACCTCTTGTAATGAGCGTCAGAGGTTGGTTTGGTTGGTAGATGACAAGTTAACGTTCGCTTCCAGCGTCAGCTGATATCGCAAACTAGGTAGTTGTTGGTAGTGGTGGGAGCGTCAGAGACAAGTTACTTCCCTTTATAGCGAGATTGGCGGCGCTACGAGCGACACGGACCTGGAAGTAAACACATGGCTGTCACATTTAGCGATGCCGGAATAATATTTCATCTCGCTTTATCATCAGATTTAAGTAGATGTGGATGAAATACTTATTTCAAGAAGATATCATAACATGACGAGAATGCTTTGAGCGAATGAATCCAGGAAGACAGGATTCCATTTACTTTTAACACCATACGGCCTGAAAATGGAATGCAGCCTACTCACCACGTATCATCTACCATACCGGTATCAGCATAAATCGAGTCGATTTCACGACGCTGTCCGACCACAACCGATTACGGAATCACAAATTCAGAATAGTAACTTCTAAATAATGAAAATTTGATAAAGAGTCCTTGATCGTTCATGTGCAAATTTATAGATCTAATTTTATCTCTAAGCCTATTTGGAAATAAGGTTGTATAAAACTTGTAAAATTTCTGTCCAAAGGTTGGCAAAAAGGGCTACTTTCAATTGTAATTTTAATTAAAAAGATTTTGATGAAATATTTGAACTATTGTGCATTACTGCAAGTTGAAAAGTTTTTTGAATTTTGAATGTCTTCTTTCGGCCAAAATTAGTGATCTTTCTGGGTTGAATATTTTAGGAGAGAAATGTATTTCAGTGTAAACTTACAAAAATTATTATATTTTAACATTTTAAGACTGGTAGGCCTACCATTGTCAGCTTGATATTCCAAGTCTCATGAAAATAATGTTAAAAATTTAAAAAAAATTGTGTGGTTGGACAGTAAGTTATTCTTGGACTCAAAGTTCAAAGGTGTATGGAGGCATATGTCAACCAAACATCAAGCCACTCAAGACTCAAGGTACTAACAATAAAGGTAACTCTTTATTTTTCATGCGTCATGATTAAGCTCAATACCACGAAGTGATATGGTCCTGTCTCACATTCAGTCCATGGGGATCCACTCCTACTCCATTTCATGTTCTTAAATTCTTATGGTAAGTCATGAAAATGATTTTTTTTATGAATTATGGTCATTCCTGATGGAATACAAAACAAATCCGATCAAAACGGGGCACTTCATGACAAAGTGGTCCAAGTTTGTTTGGTCCAAGCTGTCTTGATTCTTCCTGGTATCAAGGATTATCACAGTATTATCATTTCATTTTGTAATGGGAATTCAAACAATGTTGCTGGCCATTTTTTTATTGAAGGGAATTTTTGATATGAATTTATAAACACAATATAGCTTTAATTTTTTTTAGGTGAAAAAACCATGGTGTTGGTTGTTGGTTCCTATTACAGTACCTACCTGTATCAAAGTAAAACCTTAAAAAAAAAATCAGCAATTTGGAGAATTCAGTTTTTAATTAGATTATGGGGAGATGGACCTCCAACTGATTTACAGCCAAAATATATGCTGGTCAATTTGTTGTGTTTGGATCATCTAGACCTGAAGTAATTATAAGGATAAAGACAAAACATCCACTAAAATATTAAATGATTTAATAAATAAAATATATATTTACAATATTAATTTTTTAATTGATTTATCCACATTTTTTTTTTATCTTTGTGGCCTTAGGCCTAAATATTTGAGCTTGAGCAATTCACCAGCCTCTTCATAAGAATGAAAACTGTTCCATTGGCAGTGATGACATATGAAGTATGCTGACAGGTCATTATTAATTGTAGACTTGGATTTTTGAGGAAAGTGATACTGAAACTGAAAGCTAATATTCCTTGCAGCTGTCACTCTATTGTCCCACATGAGTTACATTTTAGATTCATACATCTTCCAAGTTATATCTTCAACTTTTCTTCAAATATCAACCTGAAATATCAATAAACCTTAAATAATGAAAGGTAGGTACATGTACCATGAAATCCTATTAAGACATCATTTCAGTAATCATTTTACAAATATAAGGATATCAAAATATACATCATTCTGTTCTTTCACAAATATCCAATTAATAAAAATTATTTGAATATTTGTGACAGATAAAACTTCAATCAATTTTGTCAGAGAGTAGGCCTACTCTCTGGCCACAGTAAGGTCTGAATTGAATTTTTTCTCTCATGTCACAAATATTCAAAATATGATTATCAATTACATGCCATGTGTCTTAGAATGCCTTTGGGTCCATGAAAATATATGGTTTGAAAATTTTCAATATGAAATAAATACACTTTCCTCCTAGAAATTTCATGTGAAAATGACATATTTTTGACTGAAATTTCCCCTCTGTAAAATCATGTTTCCAAAAAAATATTTTTTAACAGTTGTAATTTTCATCAACCCAAAGAAAATCTTAGACTCTCAGAACTAATTTTGAGTTAATATTTTAATTCATTAAAAAATAATGGGCAAAACGCGATTCTGAGCTCATTGTTGCCAGAGACTGAGAGAGTAGGCCTAATAAATAATATCGATCTCAATCTCAATAACTAAATCCAACCTACTAATTATACTACCGCAAAAATTGCAAAAGCAACCAGACAAACGAAACACACTTATCACGATTGCCTGCATTTGAACCACATAAGAATAAGATCCCACGACTTTAAAAGGCGATATCAACAATAATTTACACGAGGAAAGTTTGCCGACCTGTCAAATATGACCGTCTAGATTGGGCATACGTGAAAAGTGCAATTTCGAATGTTGATCAAGTGTAAACGGAGACAAACCTTTCAAATAGCTCAACATTTCTTCATCGTTTTTTCAGTTCAATCCTTAATTCATTTACAGATAAAGACGAGTTTGTTGACAGAAGTAGCCATCTTGTTGATCCATGTGGTCAGTGGTCCGTGTCGAATGCAGCGCGCCGTGATTTCTAAGGGGAGATAACCTGTCTCGGGACCCCATTACCATTTTCACAGGGTCAATGTTTTGAATTTCCGTTCGATAGCATCGTTTTCTCGTAATTACTACTTAAGAAAATCGTGAAAATGGAGATAGATTATCGACACCTATTTTCACAACTATTCTGACATTCACCTTGAACCCGTGTTAAAATGGCCACATCTTCAAATTTATCTAAACAATTTTTTTATAACTTGAATCTCTTTTTTTGTCATAATAAACAATAAATATTGATAAATAGCTTGTAATTAGACATGTTCCTTCAGCAACGTTAGACATTAGCATTTTCTACTGTTGCTGGATTGACGGGGTTTTCTCGTCATTAACAGCTAATGACCTCGTTTAAAAAACACTACGTCACATTCAATTTATGACCGTTGAGACTCGATTATCACAAGGTAAATTTGATACAAGAAATCTGACGTCTGGTCATTCGAAAGTTTTCCCGCAATAATTTGTTACAAGGAATATAACTGGTCGAACAATAATCGTTCGACCAATCAAAATTAATGACAAGAATGTCTTATCATGATAGCAACGGATTAATGTAATGAAATGAAATGATAGCCGTTGCTAAAAGAACATTGTAATTAGAATGTAAATTTCATGAATTACTTTGTCATTCATGTAAGCGGAAGCTGTTAGCATGAAGTCGTGAATATTGTCCGAACGGTCTTCACTTTAGCAGATTTCCGATTTCCAACACCATGTTCACGATAGGTATCGAACGCAGCATAACACCAAATATGGTCGTTTCATCTCTTATCACTCGGTGGCTCTCAGTTCAAAAAATTCTATAACCCAAAATATGTGGAAATCCCCAATAAAAAGTCTGTATCTAATAAAATATTGAAATCACAGCCCCCCAAAAAATTTGACCGTAATAGCATCCATTATACCATTCCAACTGTAAAGCAGTAATCCCACTGAAAGTATCTGGTGACTCGCGAAATATGCTTGTATGTTAGAAGACCATCGTGGGACCACTACTGAACGGTAACGGTTTTACACTCTCTTAAAATCTTCAAGGCAATAATTTTGGTGCATGGTTTTCATCAGTTAACATACCGCACTTTTACAAATACATGTCTCATAAGCAGCTATAAATAAATTGAACCATTGACTAGTCAACTAGGCGTTGTTGAACAATATAATTGTATAGTGCATATCTCATATCTTGCACAATCATCTCATACAAAAACTATTATTTTTGAAAGGTTTTCTTAAAATATTTGAATAAAACAGTTCTGCATATTGAGCCAAGCATTACATTTAATGTTGCATATTAAATGGTTCACTATCTATACCAAACCACTTCATACAAACATAGGCGTACGGGAGGTTTTGAAACTGGGGGTGCGGGAGAGATTTGTGCCCGAATCTCAGACTCTGCCCGAATTCTACTGAACGGGGAGCCGCGTCGGGCCAAGCCCGACTACGAGAAGCGCTGAAGGCGCGAGCCCGCTGCAGGGGGGCGGGAGGTCCTCCCCCAGAAAATTTTGAAAATCTACATTCAATCTGTTGCATTCTGACTTCTGAGACATAATTGGGGGTTGAATATTGGACGAGAGGAGTGACAGTAAATTTAGCTGAACTATATCTACCTCGCGCTCTTTACATGTATTGTTGTGATTGCGTCTAAAAACTTGAATATCACTTCTGTACACCAAGACAATCCGCAAAAATAAAGAACTGAGAACGAAGGATGTTCAACTGTACGCCAACGAGTCACACGAGTGTGTATAAGAAAAAACACATCTCACTTCCTTGCTTCAGATCATGCACTGATGTTTATTATAGACTCAATTGGCTGTAAACTGTAACTAGGCCATGATGGATGAGGGGGATCTGATGTTTTGGGATTTGTTTTCCTCCAAAATTCGTTTTGATGACGAATTCGGATTAATGACGGAATTTTATTCTTGTTTCATACCAAAAATACCGAAATACTCATATTGGCTGTAAACTGTAACTAGGCCATGATGGATGAGGGGGATCTGATGTTTTGGGATTTGTTTTCCTCCAAAATTCGTTTTGATGACGAATTCGGATTAATGACGGAATTTTATTCTTGTTTCATACCAAAAATACCGAAATACTCATATTGATAAAATATCATGGACAAAACACTGGCCAAGTGAACTGTTATTTCGCGAGCTAAATCGGTGCTTGATGATGACCTTGACGATGCCCGGTGATCAAATCCGAAACCTCCATGAATCCTAAAGTGCCCGAACAACCAAGGTAAATATCACCAGCCCACAATGCTTCCACAAAAATATATCGATATTCTGGTATTTTGCTTCAATAGAATCTAGGGATTCGGGCAGGAATCGGTTCCCGGCAATATTAGTGGGTATTTTTCTAAAAAAAACAAGAAGACTCGGGAACGTTCAGTGCCCGAATATGTTGGAGCCGAAAATTTTAGTTAGGCGGTACGCCTATGCATACAAATAAACTAAAAGCGATTTCACCTCGCAAAATGAACAAAACAATTACGTTCTGAAAACCGGGTTTCAAATCATCTCGGCCCATGAACCCTGGACCCTCAAGTTAGCGACTAAGCGTCTAACTTGCTGAGCCACTGCGGCTTCCTTGAGTGCAGTTTAAAGTAGGCTAAGAATAAAATAGATATACAAATAAATATATCAATTCCACATGATTATCCCCTCATAATAAGCTTAGCTAAAATATCCACTTCTAACAGTACATGTACTTTCTGTATTGGGTCAATGTAACCTACAAGTCAGTGAAGACAGTAATTATGATAACCGTTTGTGATTTAGTTGGCTGATTTTATCAAATTTTAATAGTCAAAAAAATCACATGAAATATGTCGATAATATGCACATATAACGAAAAGAGTACGTCCATAATTAAAACCGGTGATCGTCAATGGTAAACATTCCACATTCGCCATCATATGAGCTAGTAGAGCTTTTTCTATTTACGCTGATTTCTTAGCTAAACCGAAGCATTTGACATCCAAGCTACAACTACAAGGGTATTGATCAACGCGACTAAAAATACCCTGAAGAAATTACACGGTCGTCATCATGACCTTGTAGAAAAATACAACACATATATAGTTTCTAATATTATCTCGGATATTTTTGTTGAAACATCATGATAAAAATAATCAGTATAAACATTTGAATATTTTGATATATCTTCGCATATGTATAGTTCATTTGCTGCTACAAATGTATTGCTAAAAGGTTACTTTGAGTTCTCTTCCTTAATGTTGAATTTTATTAAATTAACTGCCTGTAATATCATTGAGCATCAGTGGCGTCAAGCAGGGTATGCTTACTCTTCTAGGCACCTGATACCTCTAATTGATATACTTCCTCAAATGGAAAGTTCATTAAGTGCTACCTATGTATTGCCAATTTACATGGATTTCGATATCTGTTTTACAGTTAGGATCGTTCGTGCTTGGATTTATTATTGGTTCTCGCTATGCACGTGCGTTAATTTGGAAACAAATGTTAAAGACATGTCTCTTTCCCCTATAGAGAAACCGAGTTTATCGGTTGTGACTTCTCTCCTAATAGGGAAGAGAAATACGTTCACTGGGCATTTTTTTCTTTTTTCACATCTCGTTCTATCATGTCCTTGTTGGTCATTATGACTGCAATGTCCTTCCAACCAAGATTCCTTTCTTTGAACTTGTCAACTAACAAAGAAATTGCTAGTCCTTCCTCAGTCGCTACTGTCCCGTCCTCAATTAGCCCATATAGGTGCAGAAAAGTAGGACAAATAACAATTATTTCAGAATCCTCATTTTTGAGTACATACTGTGACGTGCGTAAATCGTTAAACTTGTATGTTACATCAATCAGGAGAAGCTATGGATAAACCGAAACATTTCTCATTTCCATTTTCGGGAATCCATTAGCCTGTAGAGTAGTGCTTCTCAACCTTTTTGATCCAATTCCCCATCTGAGAAAACTTTTCTCTGAAATTCACCTCTAGAAATCAAACACTTAAATATGCTAGTCAGAAATTGTCTTAAACTTTTACTTAAAGACTACAAACCACAGATTTTGTATACAATAAAACTCAGTTGTAGTATACTATATGTATAGGATAAAACACGGCCGAGGGTTTTTATGATATTTAAAACCCGCATCCCGAGGGATATAATCACGAGGGGCTTGCCCCGAGGGATTTACCGAGGGAAAGGGTTTTAAATATCATAAAAACCCGAGGGCAAGTGTTTTATCTGACTTATAAACCGATTTTGAACCTTAATTTTATACTTTATTCCGAAACTAAATTTCTACAACGTCAGCCATATCACATAACGAATACCTCGAAAACAACTCACACGTAGGCTACACCATAGAAATATAATAGGACTGGAAGTCTTTGTCTTGTCTATTGAACTTCTGTTTCAATTTTTGGTTTCTCCTTTGGCGACAAGTTCACTCTAAGTAATACTGTAGCAGAGAGACTAGGTAATCTGGTCTAATTAGATCGCTATTAACATGCCTTTTAAATCATATGACTTCTTACAGAAACCGGAAGTTAAGTGAGTCCCCATAATTCAACGCATGCGTGCCAGGCATAAATTTTGTTTTACTATTCCCTACCTTACAGTTCTATGACTACATATTAGTGGAGTTAATCACGTGGTCTGTCAATTGTATTAATTAAACTCAGTGAAAGTTAATATAATTTCCCTACCCCTAACCTGATTTCAGAAAGGACGCGATGGACAGCGAAGACGACATTTTTATTACTCAGTCTACATTCAAGGAAACCGAGGAAGATGATTTTCAATACAGGTTTGGAGAACCTTTATCCAGTGAAGATATTGAGAAAAAATTAAAGGTGTGCGTCCCCAAGTCTACACGATATCGAAACAACTGGGGAGTGTCAGTGTTTTCAAGGTGGCAGGAAGAGAGGCGGTCACGGCCAATACAAGACAACCTTGAATTGCCAGCAGGATGCCTCAACACTCATTTATTGAAAATGAACAAGGAATATTTAAATATAGCTTTGAAATACTTTATTTTTGAAGTACGAAAACAAAATGGTTCAGAATACCCTGCTAACAGTGTTTATGCACTTTACACAGCGATTCAGTCATCACTCAGAGAAAATGGCACAGTTATTAATTTATTTGATGACGAAGAATTTATTGGAGCTCGCAAATGCTTAGATGCTGCTATGCGCAATCTTTCAAAGAAAGGTTTAGGAAGTTCCAGTAGGAAATTGACAGAAACTATATCATCTGACGAAGAGGAATTACTCTGGATGAATGGATCATTGGGTGAAGACAGTCCACGAAAGCTGCTTGATACAATATTATACCTCACAGGTACATATTTTTCATGCTTATCCATATGATTTTAATTAAGAAAAATTATGCATTTCAAAACCACACAATTTTGGTTTAAATTGAGAAATTTCCAAAGAGATTACCCTGGTGTTAAATAGATGTTCGAAAGTATGGAAAATATTTACTATTTCAGTATTATTTCATTTTGCATTTGAATAATTACCAATTACCATGTAGAAGTACCTTTTTTTTACATAGTACCTTTTTTTTACATGACTCATTTTGTATTTTTCAGGACTGAATTTTGCCTTACGAGGTGGGAAGGAGCACCGGAGCTTGAGACTATTTTCCATGCCACAAATAACAGGTCCACACGTGGATGAAAAGGGCAGACGCTATCTTCTGTACAAAGAAGATGTATCCAAGACAAATCATGGAGGCATTAAGGACCGTAAAGTATCTCCAAAAGAAGTCCGTGCCTACGAAAATGCTCAACCATCTAGATGCTATGTCAGACTTTTTGAAAAGTATCGCTCTCTTTGGTTAGTATTCATAGGCTACTGTTACATCAATATATGCAGGGAATATTCAAAACAAAAAAGTCCAATGTTAAAGCACCTTACAGAATATTCAAATGTACATGAATATTTCAGAAAAATAATTTACAGCTACTGTAAACATTTAATTCAGAATTTTGTTGTGTTCAATAGTTGTTAACCATGAAATGCATTAATACTGTTTCAGTTCCGATGGAAAGGATACAGATTACTTTTACTTCAATCCAATGGTCAATTACCGTCCACAGAAATGGTTTACTCGTCTACCAGTTGGACATAATAGTCTCCAGTCGACCATAAAGAGGCTATGCAAGACATCTGGGATTCCAGGTTCGAAAACTAACCATTCATTGAGAGCGACGGCAGCTACAAGACTTTTCCAGGCAAATGTTGAAGAGCAACTGATTTGTGAAGTAACTGGTGGGTTTATATATACAATTTGTTGCTCTAATTTAAAACTTAGTAAAATGCACATTTCATTAGATTAATAAAGTCAAGTATTGTTCGATTAATTTTCTTAGTTTACACGCAGGTGCATATCAAGTTTTTATAATTTCCACGATATTGTTTTTCAGGACATCGAAGTGATGCTGTGCGAACTTATAAGAGGACGTCGTCAGATCAAAAGCAAAATGTTTCTGAGATCTTAACAAAAGTTGCTCGAACCTCAACCACCGAAGATACTCCCACTGTACAAAATACGGCAACCACAACAACTTCAACTTCAACGTCTGAATCGCTAAATGCTGATGTCACTGGCAACAAGTCTGCCACTTACAATTTTTATTTTCATTAAACACACTTAATTTGTTTTTGTCCTTTTTGATATTTAGTGATTTTATATGTAACATACCGGGTATTCTATATGTAACATACCGGGTATTTTATATAAAATCCCGGGTATTTTATATAAAATCCCGGGTATTTTATATAAAATCCCGGGTATTTTATATAAAATCCCGGGTATTTTATATAAAATCCCGGGGAAATTCTGTATAAAGTCTGCTCAGGGATATTATGAGATTAAAAAACCCGCTTGAACAATGGGATGACGTCACTGGAGGTTTATAAAAACCAACAATTTTTAGCCTTTTGATCCAATTCCACACTTGAGAAAATAATTCTCTTCTATTCACCCCTAGAAATAAACTAAAACACAAAAAAACTCCAATATGCTAGTCAGATGTTGGTTTAAAGTAAAGAATACAAACCACAGATTTTGTATACAATAAAACTCAATGTAGTATACTATATAAACCAATACTTTTCAGCCTTTTGATCCAATTCAACACTTATATATATTAAATATTTCTCTTCTATTCATCCCTAGAAATAAAATAAAACACAAAAAACTCAAATATGCTATCCAGATATGGTTCTGCTTAAAGAATATTGGATTCACATTTAGAAATTGAGCCATAGAAAGCAAATAAAAAAGGTGTAATGTCTCCAGAAGAAATTGCGAAAATTATGATTGATTTCTTTGCTTCTCAGATCTTTCTGGACAGCTTTCTCATTTAACGTGCCCGTCTATTCATCAAGGTAAGAGTATGGGGTATTATTCTTCCAAACATTTTGATAATTAGAATTGATTAATTTTGAGGCCAGTTCTGGAAAGCATTCTTGTTAACAGCGCTTTTCTCATGGGGACAATTGAAATTGATTCTCTGCAGAAAATTTTTTCTGGTATACTAGATCTTTCAAGACAGAATTCTCCTTGACAGCTTTATTGTTCGGGGTATCCGTCAGAAAGAACATTTTGAAATTTAGGATTGATTTGCCTGCATCTGAAGCCATTCCAGACAGATTGGCTCCCGCATAAATCAGACGCAAATTGAATATGTATAATCACATGATACTAAAGTACATGTATTGTTAACCAGGGTGATTGCCAGGGTGATATTAACTCCTGTGCATGATTAAACGCTCCAGCGCATGAGTTCACACGGGGTTCGTTCAGTCAAAGTTAGTTTTGTTTGTCACCAGCATGACAGACGGTTCAATTGTATGTAATTCTTCTATAGTCTTTTTTTAATAAATCATTAAACATTTTTATACGCCCTCATCTCTCTATGAGAACGTATATTGTCGGCACCCCTGTCCGTCCGTCCGTCGGTCCGTCCGTAAACATTTGCTCGTAAACGCTCTAAAAACTAGAGTTTCGAATTTGAGCTATTTTCGATCGTTAGAAGCAGAGTTATTGCCCTTGCCCAAAATCTGTCTGTCCGTCCGTCAACATTTGCTTGTAAACGCTCTAAAAACTAGAGTTTTTGATGGAATTACATATTCATAAAATGAAGATCAAGTTCAAATTTGAGCTCTTTACGACTGTTAGCAGCAGAGTTATTGCCCTTGCCCCAAATCTTAAATATGCTGTTACTCTCTTAGTTTTCAACCGATTTTGATGAAACTTAAAATGGATGTTAATGGACCTAAATGGTCTTTTTCAAGATTTAGGCCTCTTTCATCAGTTTTGAGGAGTTTTTGCCCTTTTACCTCTATACAGTAAGTGCTTCTATCAACATCAATTGCTTGTAAACGCTCTAAAAACTAGAATTTTTGATGGAATCAAATGAATTTCGGTAGGTATATAAACTAATGCTCAAAAGAAAGTACCCACCTATATATTTTGCATTAAAACCAACAAAAGTAAAATTTAAGTGATAAAACCACTATGACGCATCTCCCACACCAGTCTAATTAAAATCAGACCCTAATTTCGTTCGTTCGTTTTTTTTTAAATCCGGTTTTTTTAACAACTACATTTGGGTCTGAGAACGTCGCGCTTTGCCAGCCGTTCAGGTTAACTTAATTAGACTGCTCCCACACGGTCAACACAATACTTTCTGTGACAAAATTATGAAAAAAGTGAACGCATCAAGCAAACGGCGCAAAAAACAAAAAGCGACAAATTCTGATGTTGCACAAAATACACATGAATGATGGCGGTATAAACCAGTTTACTGGACACGTAAGCAACAGAGGCGCAAGAAAAACACAAAAAGCATGCCACGTTTGAACATGATTGAAACAGAGAGAGCTGCAGTGATGGTGCATCAAGGAGCAAACAGACCCTTGATTGCAACATGCCTCGGCTGCAACATCAAAACTGCAACAAGACTGATGCGGCGTTTGAGGCACACAGGCAATACATCAGACAAGCCTAGGAGTGAACGACTACGTCTCACAACACCAGTTGAGAACTGCAACATCAGGAACATTCATCCGTGGAATCATCCGTCAATGGCGCCTGCGGCATTTGGCACCATATCAGCTGACACTCAGTGTCCTGGCGACTAAGGGAACATCATATTGGAGCATGTTGACCCAACTGCAGAGCGCATTCGACACCGACGTCAATGATTAACATGGGTCTGGAGAACTTGACAATGCCAGATAAGTGATTAGCAACGCCCTCAGTGCGATTCCATCGTTTATTGTACTGTTCTTCACATAAAGTTATGTGTTGACCGTTTTCAGATGCATCAAAGTGGTTTTAACTCTTTATTATTGGCTTTTGAATATTTAACTGTAATATGAAAAAGTGGGTACTTTCTTTTGAGCATTAGTTTACATATTCAGAAAACAAAGATGAAGTTTGAATTTGAGCTATTTTCGACTGTTAGTAGCAGAGTTATTTCCCTTGCCTCAAAGTCTTGAATATGCTATTACTATCTTAGTTTTCAACCAACTTTGTTGAAACTTAAAATGGATGTTATTGGACCTAAATCGAAAGGTTTGAGAAAGTTTAGTTTTATCCTGATTAAATTTAAGGCTTTTTTGTAAGGCGTATATGGCCGTGGTCCACTATCTTACTTTTTTTCATATACAACATATTTACCGTTGAAAAATAGACCGTCCTCCACCCCCAATAATTATAACTGAAGCAATGGTATTACTATTTTTTTTTTAGATATAACAAGAGATTATCTGGTATGTTGTAAGGGCCAGTAAAATCAAGATTGCTTTATACAAGCAGGAGTAGCAAACCCCAAGACATTGGATTCCATACCACCACCTTGAGAATGGGTAAAATATAACATTGCTTCCTACAGATTTGTAAAAGGAAGCAGTTTTAAACGAATTGAAGAAATGATAAAAGTACTTTATTTGTTTCGTAATACATGTACTCTACGCTGCATTGACTCTTTATACAACTCAAAGTGCATTTCACAGTATACATATATGACGTAGTAAAGCCAGAGCTATATCGGGTGATACAAAAAAACGTAACCAACTTTGAAGCAAAGTATCTCAGCTGCTGATGAGCCGATCTCTTTCAAACTTCTCACAGATTTACTCATCTTCCCGTGGTCAAGGTATTCTCTTTAATAAAGGAGAAAGGTATGACATTGGGATGATGAGATTTACTTCAACATGTCATTGTCAGACCTTGAAAATATTGAATTTTTTGACATGCTATTTTGTTCGTGGCAGTTCTTCTACAATTTTTATTCGATGACTTTCAGATTTTTAGGGTCTGTCAAGGACATGTTAAAGTAAATCTGTGAGAATTTTGAAAGAGATCGGTTGACCAACAGTTGAGATAGTTACAGTCATTCTTGGGGACGTTTTTATTGGGACACCTGATATATAGTTTCATTACATAAACGCTTCGCTCCAGTGACTATTTACAACTCAAATCACAGTTTTTCAAATGCTTAATTATGCTTGACAGTTTAAATATATGACGCATTGAAATCTGGGGCCTTATTCTCGAAAAAGCTTAACTTAAAATCTAGATTTCAAGAAATGCAGTATTCTGATTGGATAATGAAGCTATATTTAAAATCGATTATAGTAATTGATCAATCAGATGACTAAAACACTAAAATCTATTTAAGTTAAGTTTTCGAGAATAAGGACCCAGAGCTATTTCTTCAGTGTCTTGGACAGATACTGATACAGAACATTTTTAATTTTTATCTGATAAATTTGAGCCATGAGGATTCAAGTGATAGTTATTGTGTTATTGGGTGTTATTACAGCCTCACGGACAGAACCAAATGAGCTGGTTGCCTTTGCTTGTCGTGTCTTCAAAGACATGTTTACAGACTGTTCTGAAGGTAAGACTTAAGGTGAATTCTAGATGGTGGCTATAATTAAATTAAGTATATCTCTGAACAATACTTATTAATAGTTGTCTTGTCTTTTACAGTTATTTTGTCTTCACTTCCACCCATCCCATTTAGAATAAAAATATGAAATGGATAATTGTTTTTCAGGTATAAACGTTGCCAAAATTTTCAATTGTGTTGCAGTTAGTCAATTTTGTTTCAGCTTTAATTTTCAAAATACATATATACATCAATGCATCAACGTACCATTATCGATTTGTAAAAATGCAAAATGTATTCTGAAAAAAAAAATGCAATGAAGAGACATGAATGCAGATTGCATTACGTACTTTGCATTGTCAAGTCATGTGATAGACTTTACATAATCGAACACATACCTTATATGGAATGATGACGTATTCATTTGCATATGTAAAATTGTGAATGAACAATATCCTTTTAAAAAAATAAAACTTAGCCAAGCCAAAATATTGCTGTGTTAGGTTTTATACTGATAATTCTAAAATGAAAAGTCATTTCGTTTGATCTGATCTACCCTTTTATTTATAAATTTCCATACGCCTGCTTTTTACCTATGCAAATGAATACGTGACATTCGTTAAATTATGTAAGATGTATTTTTCAAGGCCTGAAAATTCAAAATGTAAAAAATACAAATTGTTAAATACAATGTGTGTAAATTTCATAGTGTTAAATACAATGTGTGTAAATTTCATAGAGTTAAATACAATGTGTGTAAATTTCATAGTGTTAAATACAATGTGTGTAAATTTCATAGTGTTAAATACAATGTGTGTAAATTTCATAGTGTTAAATACAATGTGTGTAAATTTCATAGTGTTAAATACAATGTGTGTAAATTTCATAGTGTTAAATACAATGTGTGTAAATTTCATAGCGTTAAAAGATTGCATTTCATGGATTTTAGAGGTTACGTGTACTTATACATTTTGCATTTTTACACATCGCCAATTTTTACATGTACTTTGCAGCACTGACTTCTACATTTTATATTAACGACATCGGAATCATAAAGCTGCATCACAATCGACAATTTTGATAACGCTATACCTCCATATAGGGAAGGGAAGAACGCTCGCAACACTTTCCCTGAACTTTGTCGTCATTTTTCACTTTGATGTTTTATCACAGAAACCCGATCTGTTCATTTTATACATTCGTATATAAAGCCACTTCGGAGTTCCGCATTGCGCATGCGCTTACATTATCAAGTGATGAGGTCAAAAGGTCATTGCAGATAAAAATGACGTCAACGTAATGAACGGTAACGTGGAGCTAAAAGAAAACTGACATTATTATAGTTATAAACAATGTCAACCATCGCAACACGATTTAATGGGTAGAAATAATGTTCACCTCTGCTATGTATAAAAAATTAGAGCTGTTTCTTTCATTTTAAAAAAACTTTCTTTGCATTTGTAGTAATCGAAACTCCAAAGTGGCTACATTAGTAGCTTTTTCAATGCGTGGGATATTTGTTCAGAAGGGCTCGGATCACCTTTTGTTCTAATTTTACATGACACTACTAATTGTTTTGCCTACCTATTTTATCTTCAATATTAAGCAGCTATTACCGATGTTGTTCTAGATAGTATTTGCTGACCCTTCTTCTCACTGATAACACTTTTCCTCATTTAATTATTATCCTTTATTCGGACGTACTCAACCACCCCCCTTTTTATTATCTAAACATTGCAATTATTATGATCAGTTACTTCCCTTGAATTGTATAAATTGGATATTTTCATCAGTTGCGTCCCTTGAACTTTTAACATTTGTCGTCTGGTCACCTTATTTTTATAATTTTACTAGACACTACTCCAATGCTCCATTTAAGTATTAAGCAGCTATTACTGGTGTTGTTCTAGGCAGTATTTGCTTGCCCTTCTGATAATTTGGTGTCACTTTTCGTCGTTGAATGCTTCCTCGTTGATTGATAGCGTACGGATTGAGTTTATGTAAATTTGTCGTCGAGTCATGTTTTTTTTATCCGACGCTTATTCACGTTTTCGTTTTGTAGTTTTGTGTATGTTTAACAGCTAGGACGGGTGTGACGCCAGGAAGGGTATGCTTACTCTTCTAGACACCTGATACCACTTTTCATTATGATATACTTACTCATGTATGATTGATATAATTCCTCATGTGAATAGTTCTTAAGCTGTTACCTATGCTTCGTCAAAATGTCCTTTTGGATTGCGAGTTTCGTTTTGCGGTTCGGATCATTAGTACTTGGTTTCTTTATCATGGAGGTACGAATTAGATATGTTTCGGTTGAGCTGGTGACATAATATCTTTATAAATCTCATAAATATTATAGGAAGAAACGCACCTTTTTGCATGATACCGAATTTTCCAGTCATGCAGTGGATGCCCGCCAAAAAGAGAACGAATGATCCTGTTATTCGATCATAAATTTTTCAGATAGTACGCCGCATGCGCAAAATTTGTGGACATAATGTTTTCGGATCCCAATTTTGCTTATTTTACGTCCATTACAGACACTCTACTCATCCAAACTTGAAGGAAAGAAACAGAATACCATGTCTCCCTGAAAGAAATGTTACCCTGCTGACCGCCCTCCCCCCCCCCCCACCGTGAACTGTGCTCAAGTTGCAAATTGATACTCCAGATATATCATATCATATACTTTCACGTCATACTAGTAATAATGTCATACATAATGGCTGAATTTTTACTACGACATCGGTCTACTTTTCTCAATTTTATCTTTTATCATTTCTATAGGTGTAGAATGTCCAGCTGATGAAGTGATATCCAATTCAGATGATAAAACTATAAAAGGCTCAGTTGGTGATATTTTAAATTTTACCTGTAAAACTGGTTTCACTAAAATAGATCCCAAGGGGAATATGACTTGTGGTTCAGATGGACAATGGCAAATAGACACGGCTTGTGAAGGTAACATAGTTATTTATTTTTTGATAATAAATGTTATTTTAGTTATCTTTATGTTATTCGGAATATTAACTTCAAAATGGCTTTAATATCACTGCATCTATTCTAGAAATAATTACAAACTTTCTTATCTCCAAACAGTCATTAATATAAATAAAAAAGTATCAACAACTAAATTTTTGTATCAGATAACAGATATGGTTAGTGAACATTTGTGACACTCATAGGCGTACGAGCTGGGGATCCAGTGATTTTCATGAAGGAAATTTAAAAAAAAATAAAATCGTTCCGAAATGTCGGGCAGATATATTTCGTTGTCGGGCAAAAATTGTTTTTGCCCCCGCTCAGCTAACGGCCCGTTACACCATACAGTGATGTTATTACTTTCATGGTATTGTCATAGCCTACTCTTGTTCGATTTCCTGGTATTTAAGCATTACGTTTCCAGTTATCATTTTCTTTTTCAAATGTATTCTCTTACGTGATATTTACTTTCCTAGCTGTGGAATGTTCTGGTGATCCTATATCCAACTCTGATGATACAACAAGAGAAGGAACATTTGGTCAAGTTGTCACATTTAACTGTGACGCTGGTTACACCGCTAATGGTCCAACACATACTAAGCTTTGTTACATTGAGGATGGAGTAAAGGGAGTATGGTTTTCAAGAACAAATCCTTGTAAAGGTAAGATATTTAACTTACAGATTCCCTGAATGTTTTACAATAATCTTTACAGAAAGATCAAAATAAACTGAAACCAGAATGACGCTGATATCTGAGATCTTGACCTTTGTTCTGAACAAAAGTCATTGCCTTTATCGAGATTTATCCAAAGACGTATTCTTGTTTTTCCAATGTTCACTTCTAGTTGTATAGCTCTTTCAAAAGATATACAGCACAATATATGTAAAAAAAAAGGAACCTCATTTTCCATTTGCTTGTAGTTAAAACTTACATGTTTGTTTAAATGTTATCTCCCTTCAACTGGCGATACGATTAACACGCATTTGGGCTAGTGCTGGGTATTGCCAACCATGTCACGATACGTTACGAGGTCACGATACAATACGTATCGCGATATGGGATATAGGGACAAAAAGTAACACTTTTTTTTCAAAGTTTTAATATTATTTATTCAAAGCTTTAAAACTTTATAATTTGGTAATTTAGTTGACAGAAGTGGTCCATATCCATGTCTTAAAATATTTCCCAACAATTTCAATCAAGTCAGTTAGAAAAAAATTGTGATTTCATACGCTGACATGTAAATAAATCGTTACTTTTTATGAAATGAGAGGTATCGTCAAGTATCGATACACGACCTCACGATACGATACGCGTATCGTGGCATGTTGTATCGCGATACATCGATACAACGATATATCGTGCCAGCACTAATTTGGGCGATACAAAATTTAAGAGCGTTTGGGCGATACGATACGTATTCTTCCAGTTGCTATTTTTTTTTTATTGAGATTTGGTTATTTCCTGAGTCCTACTATGCATATATCTCTTATTTTCATTTGGTTACTTGTATTTCCCTTTCCAATAATGTATAATAAACTCTATCAAAGACGTAATAAAGCCTATTTAATTTGAAATTTTTTTCATCAGAAGACTTTTGACAACCGAACGTAAACTGTTTTTTCTACTTTATACTACCGAATATTTATAATTTATATGTTCTGTTAAAGTAAGATAAAAAATGAAACGTTTCACCCAGGGAATGAGTCGGATCAGCATTAACCCGGTATCGTCATATTTTTTATTATCTTTGTAACTTTGTATATGATTATGTAGGATAATGGGTCGTATAGAAAAATGGACTTTAATCTCTTGTATTTATTTTATCAATTTTCATAGCTGAGAAATGTTCTGATGATCCTGTGAACAACTCTAATGATACAACAAGAGAAGGAACATTTGGTCAAGTTGTCACATTTAACTGTGAGGCTGGTTACACCGCTAATGGTCCAACTGGTAACAAGACTTGTGTGGACGGAATGTGGATGTATGGAAGTGAAACTCCTTGTAAAGGTAACAGGTTCAGTATTTTGAAACCGAATACACAGGATTTCCCATGGGTTGGGCGAGAAGTTTTTCATGGATTCGGCATATCCTGCTGTTTTCATTTCCAACGTTCAATGGACCCTCACAGTTACATTCCTTTATATTTTTTACATAATTGATTTTTATGTTAATTCCAATAGCTGTGAAATGTTCTGGTAGTCTTATATCCAACTCTGATGATACAACAAGAGAAGGAACATTTGGTCACGTTGTCACATTTAACTGTGAGGTTGGTTACACCGCTAATGGTACGATTGGTAATAAGACTTGTGTAACAGATGAGTCAGGAGGACCAGATGGAAAATGGCAAATAGACACTCCTTGTGAAGGTAACATATTATTAAATAAAACGTTTTCTAACTTCATTTTAAATGCGAAGGGATCTGGTCGATGAAGATGGTCAACGCCATGCATTGTGAAATGAGGTAAACTTTTTTCAGCCTGCTCTTGTTCAATTTCCAATATTCGATAGATCCGTGCGTAACATTTCTTCTGCTTGCTATTATTTTAATTATTTTTAAAATTATTTTTCTTATGCTCTGTCACATGAGATATTTTGACCAAAACGATAGTTTTTTCAGCAATTTTGCACTACAACACACCCTGTGCCAAATGTTTTCTAGTAATTATTGTCATTTTATTTTTTAATTTATTCTCTTATGTGTTTAATTAATCAATTTTCATAGCTGTGGAATGTTCTGGTAATCCTGCAAACAATTCTAATGATGCAACAACAGTAGGAACATTTGGTCAAGTTGTCACATTTAACTGTGAGGCTGGTTACACCGCTAATGGTCCAACTGGTAATAAGACTTGTGTAACAGATGAGTCAGGAGGACCAGATGGAAAATGGCAAATAGACTCTCCTTGTGAAGGTAATATATTGCGACAGGTGTTGCTTTAATGTCTTATAATATGCTTACTTTAAAATGTGAAAGTTAAATAACCCTTAAATCCATCGAAAACGTTCTGAGCAAACCAGAAATACCAAACCATTAAATCCACATGAAAAGTGGATAGTAATTGGTGTCATAGATTCCCCTGGTTTCGTCTGTCAATTAATATTGACACCGTTTTCCAAATACATGTACGTTCAATTTTTAGCTCTAAAAGACACAATTTGTGACAAAAATTGGTGAATTTATATTTTATAATCTTAAGATAAAGTCTGTCCATAATCAGTGAAATTGGAAAATATTTTATATTAGTTATTGCCCTTTTTTTTTCCTTTTTTAATTCATTCAATTTTTATTCCTTAAACAATTCCACAATGCACAATTTTTACTTATTTTATCAAAGCTTACTGAACACGTTTATCACCACCAACAGATGAACCCTATTGAAAATGTGAAAAATCCAAAAATATTTGATATGAGTTACTGTCCTTGTTCTTGCAAACGCGTTCAATTGTTAGCTTGAAAACGCTCTATACGGCACAATTTTTGCCGGATTTTAACAAAACTTAGTGAACTTGTTGATATTTTAAACAAGTAGAGACTGTACTGATAAAAATCGAAAAATATTTTACATGTAAAGTGTTAATTAAGAATTAAACGTTGGTCTCATTAGCATTATTGGTGTGTAAACGCAATAGATCACGTGACAAACTGAATAAATGACGAAGTCATTTATGTATGTTTGTGGCATGATCTATTGCGTTTACACACCAATAATGCTAATGAGACCAAAGTTTAATTCTTATATTTATATTCAGATACTTTTATTAATCAAATTTTGCCCTTTTTATTTGATAATTTGCTTGAAAATGCCAGAAATCTCAGATTACGTCATTGTTGTGCTTTGATGACGTCATAGTGTCACGTGACAAACTAGCGTTCATCGAAAAATGAACGCCAGTTTTCTTAACTGGTTCATTGAAGGAAGTGATAATAGAAATGTAAATATTGAAGGATGAACCCTAGCAAAAATAAGTACACTGTATACAGACTAATCTTTATCTCGTACATACAATATTATACATAGTTTATGACTGATATGACGAAAATTATCAAATGGGCATGAAATTTCTCAAATTTAGCTATTTTTAATTGAAAATATAGGGCACTCTCTCCTACTAAATACGCCACCGTTTATCTTTAATTACATAATTTATATTTCAGATTGCTACAACTATACAAATGGTAAATCATTACCCATTAATTACCTTAATTTTATAGAAACCCAGGACCGGATGTACTGTGTGGAAAAGTGTGATACAAATACCCAATGTTCTGCTTCAGTAATAAGTGGTAGATACTGTTATTTATTTAGAGCACCATGCATCTCAGCAGTCTCAGATGTAGATTTAAACAAATGTAAAGAGATCTGTGATCAGATGGACAACTGTGTGATGTTATCACATTCTCCACCTTTTTGTTTCTTTTTGAACATTACACTGAACAACTTACCTGATTCTGTTTCGGTAATTAACGATCCTTCAGCTACTATAGCAGAACGTAACTGTAAACGCGATATTATAGATGACAATTTTTAGAAGCAGGTATCAAGTCTGTTGTTCTAACGTGTTTTTAGGGATTAAGTATGAAAACTATGCAACGCCTGTTGGTAAACATGCAGTAACAAATCCATTTGATTAATTAATACAGTAGGTTGATCATAAACTTAATAATCAGAATTGATATATAATTGAATTAGATTATTAAATGGAGTATCATAGTCTGTGCTAATGAATTTATTTTAATGCTTCAATATACTAAATATTTGATCATTGAATTATCATATTAAATGATACTATAATATATATATCGGGTGGGCCTAAAGTAATGTCCCAACTTTCGACCTTCACTATTATCCAAGGCATTTACTCAAACTGACTGAAATTTTGCATATGATTAGTTTATTATATTATCTACCCCTGGTGCGAGTTTGAATGATATAGCATCAATACCCTTTAAATGGCATAACAAACTAAATCAGAGGCCGAAAAATACAATGCAGGAGTCTTCTGAAATTAACCCTGCATGTGCATGGTGACATGGTGTCACCTAACAATCATAGTGTCATATGGGATGTTCGTTGGTTTGAGGTGAACCTTCGTCATGATATTTTTGTCGTAGTAATAACGTAAGGCTCGACTTAATTTGTCGTAGTTCATATTAGGTTTGCTTTTTCTTTCTCCCCATCGACGAGCTGTTTCGTCTGGGTCGACAAGTTTGAATTCTCCGTTCGTACCCTCCCACGTGATACAGGTAGCATTTCTACTGTCTGATAATAACTCCAATAAAAACTGCCATAGCTGAATCTGGCCACTACCTGTAATAATAATAATAATTTCACATTTAATAAAAAAGAAAGATAGAAAGATCTATATTTTATAAGGATAACAACATGCGGACCCTTTCTCCCATCCTAAATGGTACTTGGCCGAACCTTTAATTAAATTGTTTGGATGTTAATTTTGAAAATGAGATGAAATTGAAAGAACTCTAATATAGAGCATCTTTAACCTAATTAAGTATGTCCCTGTATTTATGTGCTTGTAGTGTACATTATAATAATAATAATAATAACTTTATTGATCACCAATTTGTTAACCAAATCTTCCTTGGAGTCAATGGAACATATATACATACATTATTTACAGAGTAACAGTAAAAACTGGGCAAAATACAAAAAAAAAATTATTTATCAGAAAAAATAGGTATCTGTAATAAAACATATATACATTTATGAAAAGATAATAGTGTCAACATATTCAACAACAGAAAATCAAAAACAAAAATATATCAAAACATCAGGTTGGGTCTTGCTTTAATTCTGTTTTTAGCCTATTTCTAAACATATGAAGTGATGGAGATGACCTTGAAGTGGCAGATAAAGAGTTCCACAGTAAACTTGCTGTATATTTAAATGTCCTGGTCATAGCTCGAAGTTCGCATTTAGGTAAATATAGTTTTTGATCAGATTCCGAACGAAGACAGAGATTGGTTGTTGAAATATGGGATTTTAGAATAAAGAAATTTTAAAATAATCAGGACAAATGTCTTCCATAATTTTGTATGTCAGTATCCCAGTGTTGTATTTAATTCGTTGATAAATAGTAAGCCAATTTAGAGTTTTAAACAAGTCTGCCGATCTTGCATCATAGTTCGCGTCTAGGATACTTCTTGCCGCACGTTTCTGAAGTTTTAGAATGCCGTCAAGTTTACTGGGGAATGCATTTCCCCACACAACGTTACAATAATCCATTACAGATAGAATGTAGCTATTATAAAATAAAATGCGGGTATCAAGTGGTAAATGTTTTTTAATTCTATTAAGGAGGTAAATTTTTGAAGCCAAATTTCCATGTAATTTTTTAAGGTGTTGTTCCCAGTCTAAGTGATCATCGACCGTTACTCCAAGAAGTAATGTTTTAGAGCAATCGGCAATCCTCGGCAGTTTCCGTAAACCATAATCTGTCTCGGTAATGAATGGTGTTTTTCGTTGTGTTTTCATGCGCGAGACTCTTTACTTTGACGCTTTACTTCTTGCTTGTAACGTCTCGACAAAAATATATTTCATAGCAATATAATTTATGGAGAAATATTCTGACACTTGCTCGTGCATTTGATGCTACAAAGTGACTATCTGTTCACCAATTACGCATTTTATTATCAGTTTGAATACATATCTGTTTGTTTTCATGTTCTTTGTTTACAAATACTTGTAGCCTCGAATGACCAGCCTCTGATGTTTGAACTACCAGAAGCACGAGATTACGTGACAACTTTGATGTAGTCCGGTCAAATGGCCGCTGTTCATTACCGTGATATGTTGCAGAGCGCTAGCGTAACTTTCACGGATACCGTTTGGTTTTAGAGACATTTTCAATAGTTTGTGAATTTAATTTCAATGATAAGCTATTATTAACAGTGCGATTCCTTACTAACATAGATTTGGTTTTATTGGAATTCAAAACCATGCCATTATTCTGACACCAGTCAAATATATTATTTAAGTCTGCTTGTAACAATTGTTCTATAATATTAATATCTTTGTGAGAATAATGAATGGTTGTATCATCAGCAAATATTTCCGTGGTTGAATGATTTACATATAAGGGTAGGTCATTTATAAAAATAAGGAATAAAATTGGACCTTATATCGAACCTTGAGGAACTCCGCACTTGACTGTTGTTTTTTGTGAGTGAATATTGCCGAAACAAACTTGCTGTTTTCTATCAAATAAATAATTTTGCATTAAATCAATAAAATTTGGATGGAATTTATAAAGGGTTAATTTTTCAAGTATTAAGTTATGGTCAATTAGATCAAAGGCTTTGCTGAAATCAAGGTAAACTACACCTGTCATGTTACCTGTATCTAATGCTTCGAGTCAAGAGTATGTTATTCTTATCAAGGCCGTACAGCAAGAATGATTTTGGCGAAAGCCTGATTGAAATTTGTAGAAGAGTTCATGTCTAGAGAAAAAATTTTTAATATTATTGGCAATATGTCTTTCAAAGATTTTAGACATAGTTGGAAGAATTGAAATTGGTCTATAGTTAGATGGAACTTTCTTAGAATCTTTTTTGTGTATGGGCAATATCTTAGCCACTTTTTAGATATACAAAGATTTATGATATACGTTAGAGGAGAAGCAATGATTTCTGCAGATACTTTTAAAATACGAGGGCTTAATTTATCAAGGCCTGTCGATTTAGATGTATCTAACCTTTTTAAGAAATTGAGAACGGTTACTATAGAGATAAAAGGTAATTGTAAATGATTATTGTATGGAATTTTCTCATGGACAAATTGTTGGATTCTATTAGTATTAGTTAAAGGTTTATATACTGGTTTAATAGAGTCGGTTATATTGGTGAAATAGTCATTCATAATATCTGCGATTTCAGGTAAGTTGGAAGTACTAGTTGAGTCAAATTCTAAACAGTCTGGAAACGGGGTATCATTTGATTTTCCCTGTAAGTTTTTGAAGTAATGCCAAATTTTATAACTTTCTTTTTTATTGTCAACTGCATTTTTAATAAAATTACTTGTTGCCACATTAATAAGTTTTTTGGTTTTATTTCTCCACATTTTATATGCTTCTATATCACCTTGTTTTTTTTAAATTTGTCACGGTTTCGTCGTGCTTCTTTCACTTCAGTATTAAACCAGCGAGGTTGTGTATTATATTTTGCACACTTTTTTCTTTTTAGGAGCATGTTTATTAAATATATGAAGAAAAGTATCATAAAAAGTTTGAAGGGCTACATTTGGATCATCAATACTCTCAATGTGATTAAATGGTTGTTGGCTTAGTTAAAAAAGAAAATCGTTTTCATTGAAGTGTTTTAAATTTCTATATTCGATTATAAGATGATTTTTATTAGTAGATTCAGGTACAAAGTTATTGAAGGAAAATAAAATCGGGTAATGATCACTTAGACCGTAAATTGGAACTTTAATATCTTTAACAGACAATGGTGTATTTGTGTACAAATGGTCTATTATAGTAGCTGAAGAACCTGTACCTCTAGTTGGTTTATCAATTAACTGTGACATGTTATAAGTATTTATAATTTCTTCCCATTGAGAAGGTAAAGGTAAACTATAATTAATATTAAAATCTCCTATAATATATATAGGTAAGGAATAAAAGGATGAAATATTATGTATAAAATTTTCAAAAAGTTCATACCAAACTACTAAAGCTTTAGGAGGCCTATAGACTGTTAATAAAATAAAAGGTTTTGTAAATTTGGGAGAGACCTTTAAACACATACATTCAAGATCACATCTTTCAAAAGTTGTAAGTCTTTCATAATTAATAATATTTCTTAAATAAATTATCTGACCTCCTCCTCGTTGATGTGTACGGTCTCTTCTTTCTAGGGTATAGCCATCAATTTTAATATGGTCATCATTTGTCTTATCATCAAGAAAGGTCTCACATAATGCCATTATACTTATATTATTAACATATGTTAGAATCACATCTCGCACTTCATCAAGCTTATTGTTTTCCTCTGTGATTAAATAATGAATGTTTAAATGCCCAATGATATAATCTGATTTACCATCACCTAATTTAAAAGGGTTTAAAGTAGAAGATGAGAGTAAATCAGCTGGTGGTATTTGTGTAGGGTCATCTGAGGATAAGCCGGATGTAGAACAAGATGGTAAACTAACAGTTGGCATATCTATAGCAGACGAAATTGGTTTAGAACTAAAGACAGAATTAAAAGAATTAAAACTATAATTACCATCAGTGACTTCATTTAAAAACTTAAAATATTGTAATGAAGATGCAACATTATCTTCTTGAGAAGGTGATAATTGAAGCGATACATTTGGGACTGGCAACAACTTTGGCACATTTGAGACATTTTCGGCTATATTGGCATTGCCGAGTTCCTAGTAGTTTTGATAATTATTGAAATTGCTCATAGACGGCCCTCTTCTCTCCCTATAGCGGTTGGTACAATACGATGACTTGTGACCAAATATACCGCATTGGTAGCATTGAATTTTTCCACTTCGACATATTGAGGTATTGTGCCCTGTTAAGCCACAGTTAAAACATGATTTGGACTGGTTTGAATTTCTGTTTTTAATGATAGGTATATGTTGTTGGTATAGATGGAGCAGTTGGCTTGTTCCTTTATCCGTTAAGTGAACTCCATCTTGCCATAGATTATCACGGGACTTGTTTATGGTGTCAAAGGTCTGAATTAAAGTCGTTGATGTGTTGCTGCATATTTTCTTCAGAAGGTCATTGTGCCGAATAATATTACTCTCAAGGCCTCTTCTTGGGGTAACTTCAGCTAGGTGGAGTTTGGATTTGGGCGATCTGGCCTTACAGCTCGCACGAATAGCTTCCAAGTCGTCATAAATGTCATTAGGTTGTTGATGGGCTATATCATTTCCGCCAGCTTGGATGATGACATGACTGTACTGCTTGATAGGAATATCAACTAGCTTATGGTCGACAGTGTGGCACCCCTAATTGTTTTCACCTCAACATTTTTCTTCAGGCCTGCTAATTTAATTCGTTGCGTAATTGACGAACCAATGATAATGGTCTTTTTTGTTTCTGTAGTAGATTCTGTTGTATTACTAGTGAAAGTTTTAGGCATGGTTTCATTGTTGATCATTTTCTCTTTATCAGTCACTGGTTCAATTGGTGCAGAGTGTGAGCTTTTGTTGGTGTCAGTTGTCAATGTCTGACAGAGTTTTGTTAAGTTATTTATGGAATCTTGAAGGATGGTCACTTTGTCTTCTAAATCTTTGACCCTTTTCTGCAGATGGTTTCCATTTCCATATCTGATGGGTGTTGAGGAATTTATTGGTGTTATTTTAGGTGACGGACCAGAACTATTTTGCTCACTTGGGGGTGTAATTGAATTACCAGATACACTGTCTGACTTATTCCCTGTTTTTTCCTCAATGCTTTTTTCTTGGCTTTGAATAGTTTCCATGAAACGATCCAAAAAGGAAGGGAAAATGTCTTCAAACCACGTTGTACATGCTCCACCCTGGATATGTAATACAGAAACAGAAGTAGTATCATATAGAACAATCTTGAGTTTGTTTCCTTCTATGCAGCTACTTAACATATGACCATTGGTTGCCTTGTCTTCAAAAGTTTCCATTGTGTAATGACCAAATACATGTAGTAATTTTTGCATAGCTTTATAGAATCTTTCTTCTGTGAATGCAACACAGATACTACAACACTTATCAGTATGATTTATGACAGTAAAGTATATGTTGTTTGTTATTTTTTCACTTTCCTCACTATCTGTACTAGTTCCTAATATGGAGCTAATAAAGCTTAAAAACAAGGAAGATGATGCCATAATTAGTTGATCTGTTGTTGGATTTAAGGTAATAATGTACGATGAGAACAGATTAATAGTTGTTGCACAATAACCGAACATGCTTGTAGTGTATATTATGTGCTTGTACATGTATATTATGTGCTTGTAGTGTATATGATGTGCTTGTAATATATTTTATGTGTTTGTAGTGTATTTTTTGTGTTTGTAGTGTATGTTATGTGCCTGTAGTGTATATTATGTGCTATGTACATGTATTATGTAATATGTATATGTATTAGTTTTTAAAGAATATCTTAAAAAGAATTTAATAACAACAAATATGATTAGATTTTTCCATCGAATATTCCAAAACTTCAACACCGATTCAGTTAGACAAAAAACTCTTTTTCATTCTGGTTGTGAAGCTAAGAATGAGCTAGGGACTCTGCAGAGATTAGGCGAGAGAAGTGGTTGAACTGAACTAGGGGCTTTGGTAAAATTAAGTGACTCATTCATGATGGCTTAGGGTAAAACTAACAATTCAGAAAAATGTCACTGACGTTCCGTTAAAATATAACAATTTGAAAACAATAGGTTTGCTTGGTGTGTAATCACAACAGGTTTATGTTTATTGTAGTCTGGGAGAATATTCATCATTTATTTCCCTTTATCCGACTGCAAATTATATCATGCTTATTTGTTATGTCTGTAGTAAATATCTTGAGTTATGTCCCTTCAAATGTTTTAATTGGAAGGGTAAAACATTTATCAGATCAAAGAACTGTAACATGTATGTTTAGAGTTCTATGATCAGATCAACTGTTGAGCGCAAGTTGGGGATAACTACTTGGTCATAGGAAATTGTTAAACAGATGAGATAATTCAAAAACAAAACAAAAATTCTGGAAAGTATTTTTAGAATTCTAAGTCTCCTTATCTGTATTAGGCCCCGTTGTCACGCTCAAAGTTTTCTTTCTTGATACAAATTGACACATTTTGACGACAACTCTTAAATATTGATAATAAATTGGTGTTTAGAAACACGGAAAGAAAAGAGTTAGTGAAGAAAGTGGTCGGAGTTTGTGATTAAAATATTTAGATAAACTTGTGCCGAATTCATTGACGATTCAAGGTCAGAGTTTGTGATGATCAAAGTTAAAAACTTAGTCCCAGTTTTCTTGTATTCATTGGAAGACACACCCAGTCACAAACAACAATAACTGTTTATTGACTATTTATTAGCGAATCATAGTCAATAAACAGCATTATTATGAATTATCTTATGGATTATTACACGGGAAAAATATAAATTTAGATTTGACCAAAGAAAGAGCTCTAAAATATTCGTTTTTTGATGTGATATTGTTTTGATCCTAATTTTGGGTTAACTTTTGGCGCAAATTTAGTTTCGACTTTATTGTCTTTTCAGACCCAATTCGGACAGTTCGAGAATTGGAAATTTTACACCCACCGAATCAAAACATATCTATATCTCCTTCAAGTTTGTAGGTCGGGGTCTATACCTCCTTCAAGTTTGTAGGTCGGGGTCTGTGGAGAGGTTTTGGACGTGGTATTCACAACACATAAATAAAATACATGTATATATACCGTTCTATATTCTCAGATTATAGAACATAACAGAGAGTTCACAGGTTCACAAAGTATACATAATATCTATCACCAGTACACTGAGTACAATAACTAATACCACTGTTCCCAGGGGCGCCGGGACCAAGGGGACAGGGGAGGGGCGGGGGGCGAACATGTGCCCTTTTTGTCACGGAGACACGGACAATTTTTATGTTATAATAATTACAGCCGAGGCAAGAGACGGAAAATGGAGATTTTATCTGGACTGAGCTCACATCCCCCCAAAATAAGTGCCGACCTATACTATAAACCATGCGGCAGCATTAATAAATATGCGTGCGCATTGGTAAATTGTTAGCTGCATTCATGTGACATTTCATTGGCTTTTTGCGTATACTTATACGTTTTGCATTTTTACACATCGACAATTGTACTTGTACTTTGCAGCATTGACAAATGCATTTCGTAATTACGACATTGGTATTTTAACTTTGCAACAAAATCGGCAATTTTTGCAACGCTATACCTCCATAGATGAAATCACCAAACGAGTTTTCTCTTACTCTGCACCTGTGTTATGGAACAATTTACTATCAGAACTACGATTTAGTTTCTTTTTTTAAGATTTATCATTAGGTATTAGGAGGCAGATTCATTCTTATATTTACAGCATTTCCACCAAAAACGAAATGATACAGCATGTATTTAAAGACTATTTAGTCATAATTAACATATTTAACCTTTAACTTGCACTTAAGGCCTTTTAAGTATGTGTAACCTTCATAACATCAGCTACAATAAACATTCTTACAAGCAAAACAATTCCGTCTATCAAAATCACATCCAAGACACTTTTAGTTCTATAAAAGTTGTAAAGAGGCCAATAACTTTAATCTGTATCATTTCAATTTTCAATCTAACTTCTGTGGTGCTAACAATTCGACGGAAACTACACCTATACTTGAATCACAGACACCAATTTAAGTGGAATTGATGGGCCACTACTGAAAATTCTTTTGAAAACCTTCATATAAGGCAAATACGATCTGACCGATCTAGCCGTTGCTTTCATGAGACACCATTGTTGTCATTTATAACTTCATTATATTAATATATTATTGTGGGGAAATGTCACCCTCCCAATTCGCAATTATCAAGAAAAATATCCCACCATAAAACTTTGAAACTTGACCCTAACCTACTGCCTTTTTACATAATATTCATCCTTTCATACGGGGATATAAACAAATTGCAACACGGACTCGTTTATTCCTTGATAACTGGGGTTGTAGGTACAATTTAGTTAAATTGTAAAATACTTATAGCCAATGTGCACAAGCTCGTGTAGCGATAAATTACTTTGCAGTCATCTCGTGCAAAAACTATTCATTTTGAAAGCTTTTCTTAAAATCTTTCAACCAAAAACTTCTTGAATAGTAGTCTAGTCTAATTTGATTATTGCGTCAAGCGAAACATTTTTTGTTTTTAAATATATTTATTCATTGTACAGAGAACAATTAAGAACAGTATTCTTACAACAGAACTACAAAAAAAAATATACATACATGACTGTAATTCTCAAACTTGGCCAATAAGAGTTAATAGTCATCATACGTCTTAAGTATAAACAAGACCCAAAACATCCATAAACTTTTGCAATTATCTATATAATTACAGGGTATTATAAACCGCCTAATATTTTGTAAGCAATTTTTAATTATTATACAGTCATGACTCACCGGGGAGAGACCGACTTGCCCGAATTTTTAATGCTCACTGGGCCAATTTCACATTTGATAAAAAAGAAAGAAAGACAGATCTATATTTTACAAGGATGACAACATATATTTTGTAAACAATTTTCAATTATTATACATTGCCACGACTCACCGGTAGACCCTTGCGCCGCCGCCGATTTCTTTACAGCCATAATCTGCCAGTTGTGAAAACAAAGCGCCGCCGATTTACGTCAGCCGATTTTTGCCTGCCACTTTGTAAATGAATTCAAGACGATCGTCACTTAGACCTACCATGCTGAACATGATCATTTTCATCCATGATAATTCAAAACTATTGTAGTTTGATTAAGATTTTGAATTGTGAGTTGATTATTCAGAAATAAATAACTTGCTAACAAACACCACCATTATAACTCAAATTTTTAATGGAGGAAATCCGTTTTAGCCGCCGAAAACCGCCGATTTTTTTTGCTAGCCAATTCTGCCAGTTCAAAACCGGCTAACCGAAAACAAATGGCTAGCCAACCAGTTTCATCTGCTAGCCAGTCACTTTTTACAAAATAAATCGGCGCAATGGTCTACTCACCGGGGAGAGACCGACTTGGCCCGAATTGCTAATGCTCGGTCAATTTTGCCCGATTTGGGGGTGAGGGCAGCTGCACCCCTGTCTCCTACGGCTATGGATTACACAGGTACTGTAGTTAGGTAACAGGTTGTGTAGTTATGACACAAGGTACAGTTTTGGTTTCATTGATAACCACGGCATTATGGTGACACAAGTGAATAATTTTATCAGTTTTAGATTGAAGGAAAGAGGTTAAAGATGTGATGAATTGAAACGAAGAATAGATTGTTGTGTCGTCTTCAAATAGTTCATAGTTACTGGATAATTAAAGATAAATCATTAATAAAAAGATTAAATACTAGAGCTGTGAACAGCACTGAGCGTGGCCCGTGATACTTTGCCTGATAGCTGTAAGACTTTTTGAACTTCAAACCCCTAAAGTCTGGTATTCACTCCCTCAATTTTTAGTAAAAAGTTTTGTGAAAGGGTAGATTCAATATTATATCAATATAACTTATAGTATGGTTATTTTTATAGCTTCATGGTAGCTATAATATACAGGTTTGTGTGAAATGTGAACATTATGTGACGGAATTCCTTTCCTTTAAACATGATCTATAAGTGTTTCACCTTCATTAGTGTAATGCTGAACAAGTTGTTGGAAACCAAATTTTTGAAAACAATTAAGTATAAACAAATGATATTTTGATTGAAATCTCCCATAATAACATACACCAGATTCTTGTAATTCAACTAGTGATCTTTGTAACATTGGGAGAAATAATTCTAATCGATAAACAGGTTGTCTATAGATAACAATTACGTTAATATTCTGAAATATTCAAAGTAATGTGTTCTATTTTTAAAACTCCCAAATTTAAGACATTTTTTTTCTTCTTTATAATAAGGGAGCCGCGGTGGCTCAGCGAGTTAGGCGCTTGCTCGCTAACCTGAAGGTCCAGGGTGTAACACATAAGACTTTTGTTGGTATAGAACATTTATTGGTTGGTAAAGCATTGGTATAATTAAATATGGCTTCAACATCTTAACTTATATCTTGGATCCTCCGGTATCGAACATGGCCCAAGGGGGCAAGGCCCGGCTGGAAACTTGATCTGGAACTCTCTATGCTTGGTATCTCCGTTGCTAAGAACTCTCTCCTGAACTTGGATTGAATTGCCTTTTATAAGCTCTAAGACAATAACTATACTTTGATTGAAAGGTGCTCAAGGCTATGAAATATTACTTAATAAGATCTATGAAGTTGTCTAAACAATGACAATGGACATTTAATTTAAAGTGGCTGGAATGTTAATTGATAAGTTTGACAGTCATTGTCCTATTTTGTAACATTCCTTCTATTCTTTACAAATTTAAGCTGCAGACCTTAAATTGACTAAAACCTTAAAATTTGAATAATGATAATTAAACACATTGGTACTAAAAGTCATAAAATATAAAAACATACTAAAAGAGTAGATTAAGCATTAAAACATGTAAGAATTGTTTTATGCATAAATCAATAAGTAAAGTCCACAAATGATAAATACTAATCCGGAAATGTCCAACATTTACACTGTACAGTACACACTGATGAATAATGAAAATCCAAATTATAGTGACACTTCCCCATCAGCACAACAAAATTAAACTGGACACACGTATAAGGCGAATACAACAGTCTAAAAACTTCTTTATTTCTTCTTATCCATAATACTCTGAATACGATGTTATTCATAACCATAGACGTTAAAAATATCTGTAAACATCAGCAATAACCATTCAAAATTTTTGGAACCTTTTGTATAACCATAAACATTAAAAATCTCTCCTTTTATCACCATATTTTCTTCTGTTATTGAGGATGTAGGGGTAATATTCTCCCTATCTTGCGTAGATCCGCTAACAGCTTTAGCTGACACCCTCTCTCGTATTATGTCATACGTAACAATAGTTATCTTCTTTCTTCTCCTATCGTTTGATCAAATTCATTGGGTGGAGACGAATTGCTATGAGTCAAGTCAAATGTATGTTTAATCAATCCTCTGAACACATTCAATATGTCTTAAATAAGACAGTTTTCTTAATTTTTCTATATCAAAATGTTATCTAAGTACGTTAATACAGGACACTCTAACTTAATGTCCAATCGTCCAACATCCGGACTTAAAACAACTACAGGACAATTTCTCTAATGCCCATTAATGCTCATAACTCGAGACTTTAATTATTCACCTTACTTAAGGAATTTTTTTTTTCCGCAAATATACTATAATACATATATACAAAATGTAACGTACTTAGAGACAGTTTCGAACTTTAAAATCTTATAAAATCGCCAACGTGGCAGAGCCAAAACTATGTGTTCAGATTCATAATCAAAATACATTTTTCTTTAATAGACAATTCGCTCACCTTTAAATTACATCTTTAACTTCATATGTTTCTGTTTCTTCTTTGGCCGGTGATCATCTTCGTGGTTAGGACTTCTTGAAGTGTCTTGGTCACGGACATCAAATTAAGTCATATGTAACACATAAGACTTTTGTTGGTATAGAACATTTATTGGTTGGTAAAGCATTGGTATAATTAAATATGGCTTCAACATCTTAACTTATATCTTGGATCCTCCGGTATCGAACATGGCCCAAGGGGGCAAGGCCCGGCTGGAAACTTGATCTGGAACTCTCTATGCTTGGTATCTCCGTTGCTAAGAACTCTCTCCTGAACTTGGATTGAATTGCCTTTTATAAGCTCTAAGACAATAACTATACTTTGATTGAAAGGTGCTCAAGGCTATGAAATATTACTTAATAAGATCTATGAAGTTGTCTAAACAATGACAATGGACATTTAATTTAAAGTGGCTGGAATGTTAATTGATAAGTTTGACAGTCATTGTCCTATTTTGTAACAAGGGTTCAATCCCGGCATGGGTCGAGATGACACCTTCGGATTTTTCAACCCGGTTTCCCCCTGTCAGTGATGCAGGTCGGAGGGGCTGACATGGAAAAGCGTCTAGTCGCTTGGATGGGACAATAAACCGAGGCCCCGTGTGCTATTGGCTGTGCACGTTAAAGATCCCTCGACAGTTGGAAATCGAAAATAAGAGCAGGCTAATAACGACTACTTTGCGAACAGTGACTGCATAGACGATACATTACAAATACATTCAACAATTACGAACAAATAATAAGCTAAGCAGACGATAAAAACAGGTTAAAGTCAATTGGGCCCCTATCCAAAATGGCCCCTCGTTTGGTCAAAATGGTTCCTGATAAATGGTCAAAATGGTCCTCAAAAAAGGTCAAAATGGTTGAAATCAAAGGAAAATTCAAAGGCCATTCTGACCAAAATAGGGGCCATGGTGACTGGCCATTTTGACCAAACCATTGACTAAGGGCCAATTTGGATAGGGGCCCAATTGACTTTTATATTGCAACGGATTAGTGCAGACGCGTTGCGAACGCGAGCCCTCAGTCGAAAAAAACGCAATATTTTGAAAACATATTTTGATGGGTTATTGTCATATATCGTTTAAAATCTAATCAAATCGCCATTACAAAATTGAAAAATTTAATTATCTGCGTTGATTACAAAATGTGATAGAGATGTAAATTCAGAGTCCATTTTGACCAAAATAGGGGCCATGGTGACCAGTCCATTTTGACCAAAATAGGGGCCATGGTGACTGGCCATTTTGACCAAATTTAACTTTTATGGCCATTTTGACTAGGGGCCATTTTGTATAGGGAATATACCCCCTTCCCCAACATTCGAACTGTGTAAATGTCAATATTTTCCTTTAATGCTCAGTTGAAATACTGTCTTTCGTTTCAATGTATTGGAGCAGTCAGTAGCCAGTAGAATTGATGTATGTAAGTCAATTAAGTGCCGTGGGTAAGAATCACCCTCAAAATAAGAAAAAATCTGCTATTATATCAAATATAGCAAACACTCGAAAAAACATGTTAATTTTTATAAAGTTAAAACAATGTGTAATGAGATTAATTTATCTTTGACCTATAATAATCTTAGCAGACGATAAAAAACAGTTTGAGCACTTACTTTTTATTGCAACGGATTAGCGCAGACGCGTAAACAGTTTTAATTGCTGTCTGCTAGAGTCCAGCCCTAGAGTTAAAAGATTATGTAGTCTGACTAATTTGTTTATAACCTTAAATAACCTTAGCAGACGACAAAAAGAAAATTGGTGTGTATCTTGTAGAAAGAGTTCTGTCAATGGTAGAGAAAAAATTCGAACAGGTTAATGTATCAAAAATTCACAGCTCTAAATGATTGTATGTAAAATTAATATAAGTGAAAATTTTGCAAAGAAAATGAATAAATTTTTGATACTTTTTAAAGTGTTAAAAGATTACATAATCAGATTAATCTGTTTATGACCTAAAATACTTCACACCTCCATGTGAAAAGTTCATGTGGGTAGTTTTATTACCATATTATATAACCTGCTATAACCCTGTCAATCATTTTAATCCTCTCTACTCCTTATTTTCTCAGAAAAGGGGTACTCTATGCCTATTTTCACTTTAATGGATTTTGTATTAAACTGCTCATGTCATATGTCGTTGAAAAGAGAAAATTTAGTACATACTGACTATACACACCATATTGCTATTAGATAATTGCATTGTAAGTTATAACCCTCAGTCGAAAAAAACGCAATATTTTGAAAACATATTTTGATGGGTTATTGTCATATATCGTTTAAAATCTAATCAAATCGCCATTACAAAATTGAAAAATTTAATTATCTGCGTTGATTACAAAATGTGATAGAGATGTAAATTCAGAGTCCATTTTGACCAAAATAGGGGCCTTGGTGACCAGTCCATTTTGACCAAAATAGGGGCCATGGTGACTGGCCATTTTGACCAAATTTAACTTTTATGGCCATTTTGACTAGGGGCCATTTTGTATAGGGAATATACCCCCTTCCCCAACATTCGAACTGTGTAAATGTCAATATTTTCCTTTAATGCTGAGTTGAAATACTGTCTTTCGTTTCAATGTATTGGAGCAGTCAGTAGCCAGTAGAATTGATGTATGTAAGTCAATTAAGTGCCGTGGGTAAGAATCACCCTCAAAATAAGAAAAAATCTGCTATTATATCAAATATAGCAAACACTCGAAAAAACATGTTAATTTTTATAAAGTTAAAACAATGTGTAATGAGATTAATTTATCTTTGACCTATAATAATCTTAGCAGACGATAAAAAACAGTTTGAGCACTTACTTTTTATTGCAACGGATTAGCGCAGACGCGTAAACAGTTTTAATTGCTGTCTGCTAGAGTCCAGCCCTAGAGTTAAAAGATTATGTAGTCTGACTAATTTGTTTATAACCTTAAATAACCTTAGCAGACGACAAAAAGAAAATTGGTGTGTATCTTGTAGAAAGAGTTCTGTCAATGGTAGAGAAAAAATTCGAACAGGTTAATGTATCAAAAATTCACAGCTCTAAATGATTGTATGTAAAATTAATATAAGTGAAAATTTTGCAAAGAAAATGAATAAATTTTTGATACTTTTTAAAGTGTTAAAAGATTACATAATCAGATTAATCTGTTTATGACCTAAAATACTTCACACCTCCATGTGAAAAGTTCATGTGGGTAGTTTTATTACCATATTATATAACCTGCTATAACCCTGTCAATCATTTTAATCCTCTCTACTCCTTATTTTCTCAGAAAAGGGGTACTCTATGCCTATTTTCACTTTAATGGATTTTGTATTAAACTGCTCATGTCATATGTCGTTGAAAAGAGAAAATTTAGTACATACTGACTATACACACCATATTGCTATTAGATAATTGCATTGTAAGTTATAACCCTCAGTCGAAAAAAACGCAATATTTTGAAAACATATTTTAATGGGTTATTGTCATATATCGTTTAAAAGATAATCAAATCGGCATTACAAAATTGAAAAATTTAATTCTCTGCGTTGATTAGAGAATGCGATATAGATGTCCAAAGTTGACAAAAATGTCAATTTTCAAATGTTCATAAAACCAGAAGTTAATACTTTTCAATTAATATCAGCATACATATGGATAGCTGAGGTCAAGGACATCCTTCATTGGAATTTTCAAGGTCATCAAAGGTCAAGGTCACATAATATGGCCTTTTGAATTTTCAAAAAATTCAAACGAACATAACAAAATTTCAAATTCGAAATTCAAAATTCTGTTCCAACAAACTGTAGACAAGGTTACAAGGTTTTGATAGACACCAAAATTATAAAAATCGGATAACAAATAGAGGACTTATTGATTTTTTGCTGAAATGTGTCAGTCTGTGACGGCAGCTTATGCATCACTTCCGATTCGGATTTTTTATGCTAAGTGCATTCTAATCATGACTGACAGACAATATATATAGTTTTTGTCAATATCTGAAATTTATACCGGAAGTGAGGCTGCTAGGCGTGATTTTGAAAAACCGGAAGTTCTCACGTCAAAACCGGAAGTGATAGACAAATTTTGATTGATTAATTTTATTTCTATGGACATTCTGTACATGTCCTATGAATTTCAGGTCAATCGGATAATTAGCGGCTGAGTTAGAAATTTTGAGCTTTTTTGAAAATTTTGGTTTCAAATTTTTTGGACAAAAATATTTCAAAATTTAAATTTGTGTAGTCCCACCTGATACTTCTTTTTACAATGAAGATATTAAAGAAAATTTCAGCCAAATCGGTCCATAAATAAACCCTACAGACTAAGTGCAAAATAATTGCATATTATGCAATAGCCCACTCCTGGTTCAGCAAAAATTGAGTTTCAGATATTCATTTTTGATTCCAGGTCATTTAATAATGTTTGGTGGATACAATTATGCTACACCATTTTCGATTTTCTCTAAAAAGTTTCACAAAAAAAAAAAAAAAAAAAAAAAAAAAAAAATAAACATAACGAAAACAAAGCGTGACAAATCGAAAGATTTGCCACGCAAAAAACGGACGTAAGACTGATCCTTGAGGTACTCCTGATGAAGATCTATCATTTTCAATTAGACCCTTGCGCCGATTTATTTTGTAAAAAGTGACTGGCTAGCAGATGAAACCGGCTGGCTAGCCATTTGTTTTCAGTTAGTCGGTTTTGAACTGGCTGAATTGGCTAGCAAAAAAAAATCGGCGGTTTTCGGCGGCTAAAACGGATTTCCTTTATTAAACATTTGAGTTATAATGAAGGAACATACATTATACACTGCAGGCATCATAAACAACTGGTATTTGTTATCAAGTTATTTATTTCTGAATAATCAACTCACAATTCAAAATTTTAATCAAACTGCAATAGTTTTAAATTATCATGGATGAAAGTTATCATGTTCAGCATGGACGATCGTCTTGAATTCATTTACAAAGTGGCAGAAATCGACTGACTTAAATCGGCGGCGCTTTGTTTTCACAACTGGCAGATTATGGCTGTAAAGAAATCGGCGGTGGCGGCGGCTAATGGCGGCGGCGCAAGGGTCTATTTTCAATAACAACACGTACATTTCTTAAATGTAAAATACGATTCCATGCTTTTTTTCTTTGCACATATAGGCCTATGTGTTTACGTAAAAATGAAATGTCGACTGGAACGCGCCATATTTATTTACACTATTTCTGGGACTTTCACCGTTGATCACGTGATGCTATGCGATACGTTTATCGTGGCGGTTAATTTGACCGATTCTGACTTCAGCCCGGTGTAAGATTACGAGAATTTCTGTAATATGCTAATGAAGGTTTCACGTCACCTTTTATAACTTCCGTGGATTTCCGTAATATGCTAATGAAGTAAGTCACGGAACCTTATGGTAAACGTTCAAGAATACACAAGTCGAGATTACAGATGTCGAGAATGCAAAGTGAGTTAGACGCTTGCTCGATAACCTGGAGGTCCAGGGTTCAATCCCGACAAGGGTCGAGATGATACCTTCAGATTTTTCAACCCGGTTGCTCCCTGTAAGTGATGCAGGTTGGAGGGGCTGACATGGAAAAGCGTCTAGTCGTTCGGATGGGACAATAAACCCAGTTTACAGTTGGAAATCGAAAAATTGCTTACAAAATGTTAGGTGGTTTAGAATACCTTGTAATTATATAGATAATTGCTTACTCTTCTAGACACCTGATACCACTTTTCATTATGATATACTTACTCATGTATGATTGATATAATTCCTCATGTGAAAAGTTCATAAGCTGTTACCTATGTTTCGTCAAAATGTTCTTTTGGATTTCGAGTTTCGTTTTGCGGTTCGGATCGTTAGTACTTGGTTTCTTTATTGGACATATTTCTCTACAATATGCAGTTAAATTCAAAGTAAAAAAAAACGTACATTAGTTTTCCAACATCAACCAAGTATTTGTACACGTATTTCGAAATCGCATGTTGATATCTAGGTCGTGATGTAAACGGCGTGAACGTGAGATATCGCTAAGAAGGTTGGATAGGTAGGCAAACGTGACAGACGGTTATTTCAGTGAATGCCGGGCCAGAATTCTTAACTGTCAAAAAATTTTCCACGGCAGCCACGGTGCGGAGAAACGTAATAAGACGTATAAAACGGGGTAAACGTTACTAAACGGTCGTAACGGATAGGTCGTAAAGAACGCTACAAAACGTGACAGAACGCTTATTAGGTCGCCACAAAACTTGGAAGTGGTCCGTAGTGGAAAGGGAATCGTACCTGAGTGTTCCGGTCACGGTTATCACGGCAATCTATAGTAATTGGTGAACAAAGCCGTTTCATTACATTTGATTAACCGATGTGTGGAGTTTTGCAGACCGGGGCATCACAATTAGTTGATTTCTGCTTCTCAGATATTACTAGGGCATAGGGCCGTGGCAAACTTTTTGACAGTTTAAATTATGGCCTGCATCCACCGCTGTCACGTTTATCTATCGCGTTGTCTCATGTTCATCCCGTTGGCCCTGAAACGTGATTGCCGTGACCGCCGTGAACATAGTGTAAACCTAGCAAAAAGGAACATGGACACCCAAACCTACTGCATTTTAACACAACCATCGTCGCATACGAAGATAGATAAATTGAATCACTGACCCGTCCATTCCTTGACAACCGGGCGTTGTTTGTAAAATATCATCAAATTCTAAATACTATAAATATTAATTTTGAAAGGTTTTCTTCAAATCTAAATGACCTGGAATCAAAGAAATGAATATCTAAAACGTCATAAATTTATACTGTCAAATATAATTCAAAGATACGATTTAAATGATTGTGAACTGAACTGTAAAGAGTCAAGACAGCGGAGCGTTTATGTGATTTTTAATTACAAACAATACTATTGTCGTTGTCTTTTTGGTTCGTTCGCAAATGCTTGAGTCTTGTTTTATTACCATGACATGTATATCTTTTTAATCCTTTTCCATCTCCTTTTCATTAAAGTTTCAAGATATTATATTTAAAGATAACATTCAAGGCTCTAGGTATGTGGGCGCCCGGGGGCAATGTAAATTTCAGCTCCACTATTATGCCTATGCCTATGGTGGGGGGAGGGGGGAGGGGGGAGGAAGGCGGTGGTCTGGAAGGGTTTTTTTTTTCAAAGTTCGAAGCATTTTTGTAATCGAGATAGGATTAAGTGAGCTCTAGTGAGTTTTAGAGTGGACTTTTGCTTTAAGTTTAACACAAAAGCATGCAGTATTTTCGGACATATGTGGTGATGGCCATATATGTGAATATATATACGCGATTCCCGCTGAGCAGGAGTAACAGCTAGGATTGACCCCTCCATTTACCCACTCATTCATTTCCTTGACGGTGTCTGTCGACACGTGTTTAAGAATATTTTGTTTAGTTATGTTGTAAGATATCCGACCCAATCACTGTCTTTTTTTTTATCTCTGGACAATAAACATATTTAAAAAACATGTTTCGCTTGACGCATTTTGAAATTTATATTAATTTTCACTAAGTTTTTTGTTGAAATATTTTAAGAAAGCATGAGATGATTATATTATGCAAGATAATTTGTCGCTACACGAGATAGTTTGAAAGGCTAACGTATACATTTTAAAGCGATACAAGCTCTTAGAATGAACCACAAAGTATACAAACAGAATCAAATAAACCCATAAAACTATGTAATTTTCCATATAATTACAGATTATTATTGATAAACGCCTTAAATTGGATTAAGACATTTATCAATTATTGTATTTAAACATAGTTTTCTGGATTTATCAGATTATTTAGGTAATCTGTTTTATAGTTATGCCACTAGGTTTGTCCCCTGATGAATATATACTCCTATTGACCAAGTTTGAAAATTTAATTTTTTTGTTCATTCTAAGACGTAGTATCGTTTTAAAGACGCTACTGTTTTGGTTGATGTTGGAAAATAATGTACGGATTTAATTTGAAAATAACGTCACATTGATGAGAAATATTTCTAAATTGCTAATGATAAATATTTTTTTATACTTCAAGAACCATTTTCATCTGAGAGAGTTGTAGGTTGTAAGAATACTTTCTTAATTGTTCTCTGTACAATGAATAAATATATTTAAAAAACATAAAATGTTTCGCTTGACGCAATAATCAAATTACTATTCAAGAAGTTTTTGGTTGAAAGATTTTAAGAAAAGATTATTAAATGAATAGTAATTTATCGCTACACGAGCTGGTGCACATTGGCTATAAGTATTTTACAATGTAACTAAATTGTACCTACCTGGTGGGATATTTTTCTTGATAATTGCGAATTGGTGGGTTGACATTTCCCCACAATAATATATTAATATAATGGTGTCTCATGAAAGCAACGGCTAGATCTGACCGATCGTATTTGCCTTTCAATTTTCAGTAGTGGCCCAGCAATTCCACTTAAACTAAAGAGACTGGTGTCTGTGATTCAAGCATATTTCGTTGGTGTGACGTCATCAAACAATTTGTTTTGTTCGAATCGTTAGAACCACAGAAGTCGGATTGAAAATTGAAATGGTACAGATTGAGGCTCCGCCAAGGTTTTTGAGACTAGATATTTACAAATTGAAAAGCACGTTTTTCTGATGCAGGCTGCAATTAAAAGTTGATATATTTATATAACGTATGACAGAAGGACATAACCTGTGGCGAACAAAGCGCATCACGTTATTTTTATACGCCCTCATCTCTCTATGAAGACGTATTATTGTCGGCACGCATGTCCGTCCGTCCGTCCGTCAGTCCGTCCGTCAACATTTGCTCGTAAACGCTCTAAAAACTAGAGTTTTTGACTGAACTAAATAAAATTTGATTTGTGTATACATATTCATAAAACGAAGATCAAGTTTGAATTTAAGCCTTTTTCGATCGTTAGAAGAAGAGTTATTGCCCTTGAATATGCTATTACTCTGTTAGTTTTCAACCGATTTTGATGAAACTTAAAATGAATGTTATTGGACCTAAATCGAAAGGTTTGAGAAATTTTAGTTTACTCCTGATTAAAATTAAAGCTTTTTCAAAATTTAGGCCTCTTTTCATCAGTTTTGATGTAAACGCTTGCTTGTAAACGCTCTAAAAACTAGAATTTTTGATGGAATCAAATGAAATTCGGTATGTATATACATATTCAGAAACAAAAAGATCAAGTTCGAATTTGAGCTATTTTAGACCGTTAGTAGCAGAGTTATTGCCCTTGCCCCAAAGTCTTGAATATGATATCACTATCTTAGTTTTCAACCAATTTTATTCAAACTTAAAATGAATGTTATTGGACCTAAATCGAAAGGTTTAAGAAAGTTTAGTTTACGACTTTTTCGTTGGGCGTATATGGATGTGGTCCACTATCTTTGTTTTGTAATTTTACTTAGGGATTATTTGGGGTCTTCAGACTCATGAACCTAAAAAAAAGGCAATACTGTCCCAACGAACAAAGGGTGGTGATGCAGAATTCACGAACATGGGTTGAGTATGGCTGCTCCGAATTCAAGTCTCAAATACCTTGGCGTGATGGCGGAGACGGTCCGCCCTTGACGGAGGATTCAAGACATCGTTAAAAGGCGCTACTATTTTGAAGTAAACGTCACATCCTAGAGAAATCTTTCAAATTAAAAAGTTTTTATAAAATACGGAGAAAATTCGTACGAGTGGGTAGCCCGAAACTTGCTGACTCTATTCCTATTCTTTGATAGATATTTGAAAAAAATATAGCTGCGGGTCAAAACAACTAAGCTACAAATATTGGGGATTTTCCTTGCGAGTACAGCCTTCAATGGCGACCGACAGATTTTATTTCTTGGAAAAATAACTTTAATGGACTGGCATACATGACCTGTATGGTGTAGGGGGGTAATGATGGTACAATGAACTATAAAAATATCTATCTTTCCAAATATATCGAGGTTTGGTTGATTCGAAGATAAGAAAAAACTCCCGCAATGTTGCGGAAAATCACCAACCAGATGCCTCTTACCATGACTGGGTGTATCTGTCCAAATAGCTATCTGAGATTGGGAATAGAGTCAGCAAGTTTTGGACAAGGTTGTGGGTAGCTAATATATCAAATCAAGACTTGTTTGTTGAAATTAACAAAACAAAACGAAAAAATAGTGAGAAAATGACTTTTACTCAGTAATACGAACTTATTTTGTCTAAACGATTTACGTACGAAAAGGAAACATGACAGAAAAGAGCATTTGCGAACGGGCCAAAGTTTGGCGACAATAACCTTGTTGGTAATTACAATTCAAGTTACATAAACGCTACGCTGCACTGACTCTTAATAGCTCAGTTAACAATTATTTAAATTGTATCTTTTGAATTGAGCTTGACAGTATATAAATATGACGTAGTTAAGTCAGAGCTATATCTTTAAAAATCTTGGGCAGATACAGATACTTATTTTATTCTGTGTCGAGATCGTAGTTATTTTAAATTTTTGACCAGATAAATTTGAGCCATGAGGATTCAAGTGATAGTTATTGTGTTATTGGGTGTTATTACAGCCTCACGAACAGAACCAAATGAGCTGGTTGCCTTTGCTTGTCCCTACTTCAAAGACATGTTTGAAGACTGTTCTGAAGGTAAGACTTAAGGTGAATTCTAGATAATGGTTATAATTAAAATGATGGCCAGACAAATGGTAATTGAAAATGGCTGTCCTTATTTTTAGGCAAAGTATTTCTAATGAATTATCCACTTATTAATTAAATAATCATATTCTTATCGCATATAATTAAGAGTTTTAACCAACCATAGTTAATTATTATTAATCTACGAGCACTCTGTAAATTAGACAAAACTACTTATACGTTTCAATTCTCCCACATAATATTTTATCATTTCTATAGGTGTAGAATGTCCAGCTGATCAAGTGATATCCAATTCAGATGATAAAACAATAAAAGGCTCAGTTGGTGATATTTTAAATTTTACCTGTAAAACTGGTTTCACTAAAATAGGTCCCAAGGGGAATATGACTTGTGGGACAGATGGACAATGGCAAATAGACAAGGCTTGTGAAGGTAACATAATTCTTCAATTTCTCTTGTTAGTAAATCTATTTTTATTATTTCCAATTAAATGGAATCAATATAATCTATAAATGCAGTGAAAAAGTATCAAACGTCTCACTTTTATGTATCAAGTATGGCTAATGACACCATGCGGTGTGCAGTGATGTAATTGTTTTCATGGTAGTGGCATAGTCTACACTTGTTCGATTTCCTGGTATTTTAGCATTACATTTCAAGTTATCAGTTTCTTTCTTAAATGTATTATCTTACGTCATATTTACTTTCCTAGCTGTGGAATGTTCTGGTAATCCTATATCCAACTCTAATGATACAACAAGAGAAGGAACATTTGGTCAAGTTGTCACATTTAACTGTGACGCTGGTTACACCGCTAATGGTCCAACTCAGACTAAGCTTTGTTACATTGAGGATAAGGTAGAGGGGGTATGGTTTTCGAGAACAAATCCTTGTAAAGGTAACATATTCTTACTCAAACTTACCGATTGATACATGCTGTCAACGTTTTGAATGTAATCTAGTTTTGTGGTCGACATCATGGTTAAATATTTGTCACAAAAGAAATTTCACGCGAATAACTAATTATAACAGGTGTTTTTGTGGGACGATTCGATTTGGTCGATTAGCTATTTTGCGCATTTGTGAGCCAGTTCGATTAGGCTAATCGGTGCATTTGTGAGACCGTTTACCTAAACTGATTAGGCTAATGGACCTAACCGCCCCAAGAGGTGGTTAGGCGATTCGATTAGGTATTAAAAGATGGCGGAATGTGCCAATTCGTAATACTATTGGCAGATATAACAATGACGTCATATATAATAATAATAATAATAAAATCTTTTTTAGAAATCCAGTTACCAATGGTAATCTTCCCTGGAATCTAGTTACTACAAATAACATATACGAGGGGGGGGGGGGGGCTGAAAAGTTCATAGCCTGACTCAGAAGGAGTTATGCCACAGTGATTAAACTTGGCATGCATTAAATTCAACGTTTTCTGATACTAACGACATGGCTCTATTTTTCTTTGTTTTTTTTTTATTTCCTTGTGTTTATTTAAACTCTTTTTCCATAGCTGAGAAATGTTCTGATGATCCTGTGATCAACTCTGATGATACAACAAGGGAAGGAACATTTGGTCAAGTTGTCACATTTAACTGTGAGGTTGGTTACACCGCTAATGGTCCAACTGGTAATAAGACTTGTGTAACAGATGATTTAGAGGGACCAGATGGTCAATGGCAGATTAACAATTCTTGTGAAGGTAATATATTCTTTACGGTAATGCAAATGTGTTTAAAAATTTATTTTGTGTATCGGACACTGATAACATCAATTTCCGAGATTTAGATATTAATCAGATTGTTCCAGTTATTTATTTAATTTATTTTCTTGTGATTATTATTCGATTTCTATACGTGAATATTTAATCAATTTTCATAGCTGTGGAATGTATTGGTGATCCAGTGATCAACTCTAATGATACAACAACAGAAGGTACATTTGGTCAAGTTGTCACATTTAACTGTGAGGCTGGTTACACCGCTAATGGTCCAACTGGTAATAAGACTTGTGTTGAGTCAGGAACGTGGCAGATAAACTCTCCTTGTGAAGGTAATATATTATTGGTAACGGGATTGTAAATTTGCGTTCATTTTATATGTGTAAGGGAACATTGATTGCATCAATTCTCACCATTTCAATTTTCTCAATGTTTGATTGTTTACATTTGTAAATTTTTCACACGAGTTGTCTCCCATGATGTATTGATTAATTATTACATGTCACACATGTTGACACAGTTCTCTCCCTTAAAAATGAATATCATGTTATTAATAAATATGAAATATTTCAACTCCGTTGAAAGTTAAACTTTAATATTGACTTTGTGACGTAAAATTGACATTAACCTACATAATAGACGTTATATCATTGAGCAGCAGTGGCTGGTGTGTCGCCATGCGGGTTATGCTAACTCTTACAAACACATAATAACACATAGTTTTGATTTTCCAATCGTCAATTTTCCTTTTTTGTGCAGCAAAATTCCACATTCGCCAGCTTATGGAGTATATGTGTCTCAATTAGTTCGATACTCTAGAGCATGTCCTTTCTACGATGATTTCTAAGCTAGATCGAAGCTCCTAACATCTAAGCTACTACTACAAGGATATTTACCAAATCGACTCAAAATCTCTGTTAAGAAATTTTAAAGCCGCCATCATGAACTAATTGAATTGATAAATATAAAATATTTGTTACTGCTATCATTGGAGATGTTTTTGCTTAAAGGGCCATTCTGCTTTTTTGAAAAAAGTTTCCATTATCAAAAAATCGCAAATGTTACCCGAGAGTATTTTTAAAGTATGCTTATTGTATCTCTATATCTTCTTGATCAAACTGAATTTGGTTTTAAAGGGTTAATTACAAACAGGGAGTACTTATTGTTATTTAAGAAATTTGACCTAGTTTTGGTGTTTGCCCTTTAAATGGCTCAATATTTCTAGCTAAAACCTTTAAAATACACAAGAGGGACATTTCTCTACAATTAGGCGTTTATTTTACTCAAATCCGTTCAGTAGTTTCCTATCGGCGTCCAAAAAACATAACACACTTAAAAACCTTACGTAAGGTTTTTAAAAATTTTAGCATGTTTTTAGCGTTTAAAAATTAACGGCTGGATTTTTTTAGTTAAAACTTTCAGATACATAAAAGGGCACATAGTTACAGATTTTGGTGTGAAGTTTTCACAAATTTGAGCTAAAAAAATTTTTGACCTAAAAAAAATTCAGACTGTCCCTTTAACGTTTCATTTTTAACTTGTCCTCACGCACGAAAGCAAAGATGTTGTCACCTTTTGATCTAATTTTACAAGACACTATTTATTAAGCATCTATTACCGATGTTATTCTAGAAAGTATTTGCTGACCCTTCTGATAGCACTTTTCGTCATTGAATGATTCCCCTTTATTCGGACGCACTCGACTTTTGTTTTTTATTATCATTACATAACAATTATTATGATCAGTTACGTCCCTTGAATTATCGAAATTTAATATTTTCATCAGTTACCTCCCTTGCACTTTTGAAAATTTCTCGTTTGGTTACTATTTTCATTCGACGCTTTTTTATTTTACGGCCGCCATCAAGAAATAATTTATAAATACAAATCATCTGTCTGTGTTATGATTGCAAATGTTTTTGCTTAACGATTCTTTTAAACTTATCCTCACGAAACTGTCGAGTTATTGTTTTATAATTTTACAAGACACTACTTTTTGTTTTGCCTCCCTCCATCTTAAGTATTAAGCAGCTATTACCGGTGTTGTTCTAGGCAGTATTTGCTTGCCCTCCTGATAACTTGGTGTCACTTTTCAGCGTTGATTCAGGCGTGCTGATTGAGTTTATGAAAAGTTTTTGTCACGTTTCTTTCATCTGGCACTTTTTCATGTTCTTGTTTTGTAGTTTGTTTCGTGTATGTTTAACAGCTAGGACGGGTGTGGCGCCAGGCAGGGTATGCTTACTCTACTATACACCTGATACCACTTTTCATTATGATATACTTAATTATGTATGATTGATATAATTCCTCTTTGAAAAGTTCATAAGCTGTTAACTATGTTTCGTCAAAATGTCTTTTTTGATTTTAGTTTCGTTTTGCGGTTCGGATCGTTAATACTTGGTTTCTTTATTGAGTGGCAAATCTATCGATTTGTCACGCTTTGTTTTCGTTATGATTATTTTTTTTCTCCAAATTCTGGTCAGCCTCTGTAGAGATAACTGAAAATGGTATAGAATTTCTGGTTTGATCAGCTAGTTTCACTCGAGGAAAATTTTCACGTAAATATAAAACGGTACATTTTTGGTAATACAGAAGTGGGCTATTACATAATGTGCAATAATTTTTCATCGAGTCTGTAGGGCTTATTTATGAACCGATTTACTTGAAATTTCCTTTAATATGTTTAATATTAAAAGAAGTATTTGGTGCATCTTCAAAAATTTAATTTTTAAATTTAAAAAAAAAAAATTTGAAAGCAAACTTTTAAAAAAAAATCAAAATTTCTAACTCAGCCGCTAATTACCCGATTGATCTGAAATTCACGGGATATAAACTGAATGTCCATACAAATAAAAGAAGATAAGTAAAAGATAATTCCGTTTTTTTTTAAAATCACGTCTGGCGACCCCACTTCCGAGGTAAATTTCAGATGTTGGCTTAAACCATATATTGTATGTTAGGCTAGAAAAAATCCTAACCTGAGTTGATGCATAAGCTGTCGTCTCAGACTGACATATTTTAGCAAAACACATAATTAATCCTCCATTTTTATCCGATTTTTATGATTTTGGTGTCTATCAAAACTTTGTAACTTTATCTAAAACTTGTAGGAACAGAATTTTGGATATCGAATTTGAAGCGTTTTTATTTCGGTTTGTCCTTGAACTTCAATGACACCAAAATTTTCAATGTAGAATGCCCTTGACCTCAGTTATCCATAGGTGTTCTGATATAAGTTGAAAAATAATAACTTCCGGTTTTAAAGACATTCAAAAAATGACATTTTTGACAACTTTGGACGGCTGTATCACCTTTTTATACGCCCACATGAAATGTGGAGCGTATATTGTCGTCACCCATGTCCGTCCGTCGGTCGGTCCGTCCGTCCGTCCGTTCACAATTGCTCGTAAACACTCTACAGGTCACAATTCTTGACGGATTTTGACGAAACTTACTGGTAATGTTTATTACCGCCCAAGGATGAACCTTATTGAAAATCAGCAAAATCGGAAAATATTTACTATGAATTATTGCCCTTGTTCTTAAAAACGCGATTGATTTTTGGCTTGTAAACACTCTACAGGTCACATTTCTTGACGGATTTTGATGAAACTTGCTGATAATGTTAATTCCCACCCAAGGATGAAAACTATAGAAAATCAGAAAAATCGAAAAATATTTACTATGAATTATTGTCCTTGCTCTTGAAAATGCGTTCGATTTTTGGCTCGTAAACACTATACAGGTCACAATTCATAACAGATTTTGACGAAACTTAATGATAATGTTTATTACCACTCAAGGATGAACCCTATTGAAAATCAGCAAAATTGAAAAATTTACTATGAACTACTGCCCTTGTGCTTGAAAACGCGTTCGATTTTTGGCTCGTAAACACTCTACTGGTCACAATTCGTAACAGATTTTGATGAAACTTACTGATAATGTTTATTACCACCCAAGGATGAAGCCTATTGAAATTCAAGAAAAATAAAAAAATATTATATACTATGAATTATTGCTCTTGTTCAATTTTTAGCTCATAAACACTATAGGAGGCACAATACTGGACAGATTTTGAAGAAACTTGATGTGAATGTTCTTAATCACTTTTCTTGTAACTGTCAAATATATTTGTTTAAAGTCAAAGTCAGTGGGCTAGTGGGCGTATATTACCTTGCCTGGCAAGCTATGTTCTAATTAACACAGAGAATCAATTTTTTAATTTTGTAATGCCGATTTAATTATCTTTTTAACGATATATGACAGTAATCCATTAAAATATGTTTTCAAAATATTTTTCATCTGAGGGTTCGAACTTGCAATGTACTTATCAAATATCAATATGGTTTGTATATTCAGGATGTCCTCAATTTTCTCTTTTCAACGATATGTGACATAAAAATACCTCTTTCTGAGAAAATAAATAAATTTTTGGGATTAAAATGATTGACAGGTGTTATAACAGGTTATATAATATGGTAATAAAACTATCGACATGAACTTTTGACATGCAGGTGTGAAGTATTTTAGGTCATAAACAGATTAATCTGATTATGTAATACTTTAACACTCTAAAAAATAAAATATTTTATTCATTTTTTTGCAAAATTTTCACTTACAATAGAGGAGTGATTTTTTGATACATTAACCTGTTCGAATTTTTTCTCTACCATTGACAGAACTCTTTCTACAAGATACATGGGCATGGGTTGGTTTCGTTGCACCTCATGATTTTGACCTTTATAGTAGTGGCGCACGAAGCAGACTATGCTTACTCTTTTCGAAACACCTTCTCGTATGGGAAGTCCACTACTATATAGTTATTGCACTCGGTTTTGTCATGCTCTAGACGAAATTTTTGATTAACGGAGTTGTTTTGCTTGTACGGATTTTTATTATTTTACACAAACCAATTTTGTTTTTGTTGTCTGCTAAGCTTATTATAGGTCATCAACAAATTAGTCAGACTACATAATCTTTTAACTCTTGGGCTGGACTATCTACCAGACAGCAATTTAACTGGCTACTCGTCTGCGCTAGTCCGTTGCAATATAAAAGATAAATTAATCTCATTACACATTGTTTAAACTTTATAAAAATTCACATGTTTTTGCTAAATTTGACATAATATCAGATTTTTTTTACTTTGAGGGTGATTTTACCCACGGCACTTAATTGACTAACATGTACATCAATTCAACTGGCTACTGACTGCTCCAATCCATTGAAACAAAAGACGGTATTTCAACTCAGCATTAAAGGAAAATATTGACGTTTACACAATCCGAATGTTGGGGAAGGGGGTATATGGTAAAAGACCCAAAAAGGCAGAAGCCAAGGAATTATGGTCACTGCCACGCTCGATGCTGTTCACAGCTTCTAGTTCATTTTGAAATAAATGAAAAGTTCATTAACTTCTACCAATGTATTGCTAATGTGTTTACATGTATTTGAGATTTGTTTTATTTTTGCAAACGTTCATGAGATTCTTTAATCCATTTTTATAGCTGTACGATGTCTTAGTGAACTTGTGAATAAATCTGATGATACAGCAACACAAGGTACATTTGGTCAAGTTGTCACATTTAACTGTGAAGCTGGTTACACCGCTAATGGTCCAACTGGTAATAAGACTTGTATAACAAATGGATTAGATGGAAAATGGCAAATAAACACTTCTTGTGAAGGTAATGAACGGGATTGTAAAAAGAAAATTAAATCATATTTCGTATTGGTAGACTGATAACATCCATTTATTTCGGTGGTTCGTATAAGACATCATATTTTATTAATTTTGAATTTAAAAAGTGGAATATATTATAAAAAATTAAATTATAATTCTATTCAAGTTTTTAGGTTGAAATTATAGAATCATCACCTGGGTGAAAATCCGAGAGGAGATTCAATTTTTATATTTAATATTATTGAATTATCACCCAGGTGAAAATACAAGTTTTATATCAAAATTATGTTTTATAATTCTATTCAAGTTAATTTGAAATTGAAAATAAAACATACGACTTGTTTGTTTAGTAAGAGGTATATTTGAAGGGATTATGATTTTGTGATGTTGTCCATATTCTGGTACATCTGGACCTAGTTACTTATATTCAAGACCTAAATCTACTCTCGAAGATGCCGAACGTTCCGTTTAAACCTATTCTTCATTTATTTCATATGATATTCTGTAATCAATTTTCCTATAGTTATAGAATGTTCTGGTAATCCTGTGAACAAATCTGATGATACAACAAGAGAAGGAACATTTGGTCAAGTTGTCACATTTAACTGTGATCCTGGTTACACCGCTAATGGTCCAACTGGTAACAAGACTTGTGTAACAGATGATTTAGAGGGACCAGATGGACAATGGCAGATTAACAATTCTTGTGAAGGTAACATATTCTTTACGGTATTGTAAATGTGTTTTAAAATTTATTTTGTGTATCGGACATCAATTTCCACCATTTAGATATTAATCATCAGATTGACTCCAGTAATCCACTTTGGAATGTTATGGGTTGTTGCTAAAGAGGCCCAGATACACATAACATCATACAAAAAACTTTATTTGACCATACTAACATAATACATTTCATTCTGATATATTAAAACAAATCACTCTTTCCCAGTACCTCGAAATTGTATAAACAAAACAAAAGAAATAGTAGGCTTAAAAGTTTAAAATACCAAAACGCCCAAAAGATTGACAAGTTATTGCAATCATTTTTCAAACTATTTTATTATGTGAATCTTTGATCCATTTTTATAGCTGTACGATGTCTTGGTGAACTTGTGAACAAATCTGATGATACAGCAACACAAGGTACATTTGGTCAAGTTGTCACATTTAACTGTGAAGCTGGTTACACCGCTAATGGTCCAACTGGTAATAAGACTTGTGTAACAGATGAGTCAGGGGCACCAGATGGAAAATGGCAAATAGACTCTCCTTGTGAAGGTAATATATTCTTAAATCAAAATCAATTCTCATTTCAAAAACAATTTCAGGGGAAGAATGCACAAAGACCCTCTAAATGAACATGAACCCTAATTGATCTGCCTATGGCACCCAAACTTTGAATGAACATTCTAAAAATATCCCGCCGTTAATTTTTAAACGCTAAAAACATGCTAACATTTTTAAAAACCTTACGTAAGGTTACTAAGTGTGTTATGTTTTTTGGACGCTGATAGGAAACTACTGAACGGATTTGAGTAAAATAAACGCCTAATAGTAGAGAAATGTCCCTCTTGTGTATTTAAAAGGTTTCAGCTAGAAATATTGAGCCATTTAAAGGGCAAACATCCAAACTAGGTCAAATTGCGTAATTGACAATAAGTACTCCCTGTTTGTAATTAACCCTTTAAAAACAAATTCAGCTTGATCAAGAAGATGCATAGATATAATGAGCATACTTTAGAAATACTTCCTGGTAATATTTGCGCTGTTTTTGATAATGGAAACTTTTTTGAAAAAAGCAGAATGGCCCTTTAATGTTAAAAGCTAATTTGTTTCAGCTTTCTAGTTGAAAACAAGGAACAGGGTTAAAAAGGTTTATTTACTCCTATTTTGACCTTGAAATTGGTTGACCTTGACATGTAGTATCAAAGGTCATTGACTTTGGCTACTCACATGTACTTTCATATAAACGACAACTTCCGGTGTTTTTACCTTGTCCATTTTCAAAGTTTATAAGTTTCAAATACTTATATCTCGTATCGTTGACCTTAAGTGACTTTAACCTTCAGTACTTTTGGTTTCACAACCTTCCATAAACCAGTATTCTCAACTTCCGCTGCGCCGCGCGCATATGAGCGGGAAATCGTTAGTTTAAATCATTCGTCTACCAAGTCAGCATACGAGTAACATCTCAATACGATCTCTTTTGCACGTGCAGACATGCCAGCCACCGCCATTTTGTCGAAGACATCAGACAATTTACAACAGAAAGACATAGTTGAAGTAATAAAGATATGGAGAAAGGGAACAAAAGAACAATACAGGTTTGATGATGAAATTCCTATCGCAAGTTTGTCGAAAGAGGAGATAATAAAAAATTTTGATAAACGACTTGGATGGAGTGAAGCTGTTTTAACTGAATTGGGTATCGTACTAAATGATGAATTTCTGAGTTGGGAGCACTCATTTTGTGTTGATTTGGCGATGGCGGCAATTTGCGTAAGTTTGAAATTATTCCTTTTGTCGCTTCATACAAGTGTCCGGTTATATGTATATATTGTTTGAGGTGATGTATGTTTGAAGTGACTAGAATTGAGAAGTCGTATGAGTCTATTGCTTCTGTTAGACATTCACTATTTATGTACGTTTTTGTTTTGATCTGATGTAAACTTTAGTCGTAAATCTATGCAAACAGGTAATACCATAGTGTGCAATAAGGGACATTTTGTTAGGCCTGCATTAGTCTACTCTAATTCGACTTCAAACTGTGTAGGAATAATTAATCTGTACAGTCTGAACAAATTAATGTAACAGATGGTATTTTTAGTTATTGATCTAGTTTTGTTTTTCTTTATTGTTTTATAATAGGTAGCGAATAAGAATGATAAGAGTAAGAAAAGGCGGATGATGAAGTTAAATCGAAAAAAAGAAAGGCCTCTGACACTGAGGAGGTAATTCAGTATTATTTTAATTGTTGAATTATGCCATTGGTGGTATATAGGCAATTTGGTTAAGGACCAGGTTTGGTCTCCCTACAATTAGTTCCTTGGAGAATATCATACTGAGGTAACCACTATTTAGTTGAATTTTGTGTGTCGAAATTTAGTTGAGTTAGAAAAGTATAGTTGTTTTACATGATGATGATCTAGATCCTGGGTTTTCAACTGGTTTTCTCAAATGTCCCCAAAAATGCGTAAGGAAATGACCATGTCCCCTGAATTTTCTGAAGAAAACATGCAATTTAGAAGTATGATATAGTCACAGTATTTTTTGTTGTAATACAAACTTAAATTGTGGTCGTTGCAGGCAGTGGACACTGGTGTTTGAAGATAATACAAAATATAACATATTTTTTTCAAACCTATAGATCAGTTTATGTCCCCTGGAGAATGTCTAAATGTCCCCAGTCTGGGACATGTCCCCCAAGTTGAAAACCCAGGATCTAGATCATGACCATGGTGTAGTCAATCTGAAATGATCATGGTGTAGTCAGCCTGAAATGACCATGGTGTAGTCAATCTGAAATGACCATGGTGTAGTCAGCCTGAAATGACCATGGTGTAGTCAATCTGAAATGACCATGGGGTAGTCAGCCTGAAGTGACCATGGTGTAGTCAGCCTGAAGTGACCTTGGTGTAGTCAATCTGAAGTGACCATGGTGTAGTCAGCCTGAAGTGACCATGGTGTAGTCAGCCTGAAATGACCCTGGTGTAGTCAATCTGAAATGATCATGGTGTAGTCAATCTGAAATGACCATGGTGTAGTCAATCTGAAATGACCATGGTGTAGTCAGCCTGAAATGACCATGGTGTAGTCAATCTGAAGTGACCATGGTGTAGTCAATCTGAAGTGACCATGGTGTAGTCAGCCTGAAATGACCATGGTGTAGACAGCCTGATGTGACCATGGTGTAGTCAGCCTGAAATGACCATGGTGTAGTCAGCCTGTAGTAACCATGGTGTAGTCAGCCTGAAGTGACCATGGTGTAGTCAGCCTGAAATGACCATGGTGTAGTCAGCCTGAAATGACCATGGTGTAGTCAGCCTGAAATGACCATGGTGTAGTCAGCCTGAAGTGACCTTGGTGTAGTCAGCCTGAAATGACCATGATGTAGTCGGCCTAAAATGACCATGATGTAGTCGGCCTGGAAACTTTTTAAGGAATTAGTAATGTAAATTTATTCACATTAAATTTTAAACATGACAAAATTTATTATCTCAGTATTATTTATATAAATATTCTTAGCAGTCTTGATTTGACATTGAGTTGTAAAAATTTCTTTTTATAATTAATTAACTTTCCAATTAATACATGACCAATTTTAATAATTCTGGGTTTGTTTACAAATTATCATAGTATATTCTTGATTTGAACATGGTAGTCAGCCTGAAGTGACCATGGTGTAGTCAATCTGAAGTGACCATGGGGTAGTCAGCCTGAAGTGACCATGGTGTAGTCAGCCTGAAGTGACCATGGTGTAGTCAGCCTGAAATGACTATAATGTAGTCAGCCTGAAGTGACCATGGTGTAGTCAGCCTGAAGTGACCATGGTGTAGTCAGCCTGAAATGACTATAATGTAGTTAGCCTGAAGTGACCATGGTGTAGTCAATCTGAAGTGACCATGGTGTAGTCAGCCTGAAGTGACCATGGGGTAGTCAGCCTGAAGTGACCATGGGGTAGTCAGCCTGAAGTGACCATGGGGTAGTCAGCCTGAAGTGACCATGGTGTAGTCAGCCTGAAATGACCATGGTGTAGTCAATCTGAAATGACCATGGTGTAGTCAATCTGAAATGACCATGGTGTAGTCAGCCTGAAATGACCATGGTGTAGTCAATCTGAAATGACCATGGGGTAGTCAGCCTGAAGTGACCATGGTGTAGTCAGCCTGAAGTGACCTTGGTGTAGTCAATCTGAAGTGACCATGGTGTAGTCAGCCTGAAGTGACCATGGTGTAGTCAGCCTGAAATGACCCTGGTGTAGTCAATCTGAAATGATCATGGTGTAGTCAATCTGAAATGACCATGGTGTAGTCAGCCTGAAATGACCATGGTGTAGTCAGCCTGAAATGACCATGGTGTAGTCAATCTGAAGTGACCATGGTGTAGTCAATCTGAAGTGACCATGGTGTAGTCAGCCTGAAATGACCATGGTGTAGTCAGCCTGATGTGACCATGGTGTAGTCAGCCTGAAATGACCATGGTGTAGTCAGCCTGTAGTAACCATGGTGTAGTCAGCCTGAAGTGACCATGGTGTAGTCAGCCTGAAATGACCATGGTGTAGTCAGCCTGAAATGACCATGGTGTAGTCAGCCTGAAATGACCATGGTGTAGTCAGCCTGAAGTGACCTTGGTGTAGTCAGCCTGAAATGACCATGATGTAGTCGGCCTAAAATGACCATGATGTAGTCGGCCTGGAAACTTTTTAAGGAATTAGTAATGTAAATTTATTCACATTAAATTTTAAACATGACAAAATTTATTATCTCAGTATTATTTATATAAATATTCTTAGCAGTCTTGATTTGACATTGAGTTGTAAAAATTTCTTTTTATAATTAATTAACTTTCCAATTAATACATGACCAATTTTAATAATTCTGGGTTTGTTTACAAATTATCATAGTATATTCTTGATTTGAACATGGTAGTCAGCCTGAAGTGACCATGGTGTAGTCAATCTGAAGTGACCATGGGGTAGTCAGCCTGAAGTGACCATGGTGTAGTCAGCCTGAAGTGACCATGGTGTAGTCAGCCTGAAATGACTATAATGTAGTCAGCCTGAAGTGACCATGGTGTAGTCAGCCTGAAGTGACCATGGTGTAGTCAGCCTGAAATGACTATAATGTAGTTAGCCTGAAGTGACCATGGTGTAGTCAATCTGAAGTGACCATGGTGTAGTCAGCCTGAAGTGACCATGGGGTAGTCAGCCTGAAGTGACCATGGGGTAGTCAGCCTGAAGTGACCATGGGGTAGTCAGCCTGAAGTGACCATGGTGTAGTCAGCCTGAAATGACCATGGTGTAGTCAATCTGAAATGACCATGGTGTAGTCAGCCTGAAGTGACCATGGTGTAGTCAATCTGAAGTGACCATGGTGTAGTCAGCCTGAAGTGACCATGGGGTAGTCAGCCTGAAGTGACCATGATGTAGTCAGCCTGAAATGACCATGATGTAGGAATTTAGTTATGTAAATTTCTTCTAGTTTTCAAATAACTCGTTTTCAACATGAATTGTGAAAATTTCTTTTTATAATAAGTTTAGCTTAATTTTCCAATTAATACATGACCAATTTTAATAATTCTAGAGTTGTTTATAAATTATCCATAGTATATTCTTGATTTGAACATGGTAGTCAGCCTGAAATGATCATGGTGTAGTCAGCCTGAAATGACCATGGTGTAGTCAATCTGAAATGACCATGGTGTAGTCAGCCTGAAATGACCATGGTGTAGTCAATCTGAAATGATCATGGTGTAGTCAGCCTGAAATGACCATGGTGTAGTCAATCTGAAATGATCATGGTGTAGTCAGCCTGAAATGACCATGGTGTAGTCAATCTGAAATGATCATGGTGTAGTCAATCTGAAATGACCATGGTGTAGTCAGCCTGAAATGACCATGGTGTAGTCAGCCTGAAGTGACCATGGTGTAGTCAATCTGAAATGACCATGGTGTAGTCAGCCTGAAGTGACCATGGTGTAGTCAATCTGAAATGACCATGGTGTAGTCAGCCTGAAGTGATCATGGTGTAGTCAGCCTGAAATGACCATGGTGTAGTCAGCCTGAAGTGACCATGGTGTAGTCAATCTGAAATGACCATGGTGTAGTCAGCCTGAAATGACCATGGTGTAGTCAGCCTGAAGTGACCATGGTGTAGTCAGCCTGAAGTGACCATGGTGTAGTCAATCTGAAATGACCATGGTGTAGTCAGCCTGAAGTGACCATGGTGTAGTCAGCCTGAAGTGACCATGGTGTAGTCAGCCTGTAGTAACCATGGTGTAGTCAGCCTGAAATGACCATGGTGTAGTCAGCCTGAAATGACCATGGTGTAGTCAGCCTGAAGTGACCATGGTGTAGTCAATCTGAAATGACCATGGTGTAGTCAATCTGAAATGACCATGGTGTAGTCAGCCTGAAGTGACCATGGTGTAGTCAGCCTGAAATGGTTATAGTGTAGTTTATTTATTTATTTATAGGAAGTAATCCTAGTGGGCCAAGTGTAGGTGGTAGTTATTTTATTTTATATTTAGTATTTAAAAAATGTCTTAGACTATTTAACTGTCTATATCCTCACTGTCTATACCCTCACGAGGATAAACTGTAGACTGGTCTTGGGTATTTTTCATTGTGTCCATTTCGTTTCAGTTGCTTATATTAGATAGAATGGTCCTTAAAAAGCGGATGCAAGATTTGGACAGATTGCTTGTCGACACGAAATGTGCCCAACAGAAAGAAAAGTTATCAGGACAGTTAATGTTGTTTCTGATGTCTGTAGATTCGGCATTAAATTTGGACAATGCATCTCCAGGAGTCATGAGGGAGTTTTTAGTTTGGAAGGATTTTGCTGGGAAAACGAAAGTCCATGAGGATGATTGTGTGTTTAGGGCGTATTCTTCTACGTCATCGTGTAAATGCCCAGTAAGGCGTGCTGCGTCGTCATTAGATACATTGATCGGCCAGTTGCGGGCAATTTTTAGAGACCATGGCAGAGGGTCCGATTGGAACGAGGTGTTGGGTTTCGGTAACCCAATGGCTGCTCCATCTATTAAAAGACACTTGCAGGCTGTTACTTTGGAACAATCTAGAGCTCTAGTTCACCACGTCAGGCTAGGCCACTATTTTTTGATAAGATTGTGAGAATGATCAGGGTCATAAATTATGAACTTTCAAACAAAGATAAATTATCCAATAAGAAACGGTATGCTTTCGCTAGGGATAAGGCATACTTTACACTTATGTGCTTTACAGGTGATAGAGCGGGTGATGTGGGGAGACTGAAAAGAGATCAAATTCGTTGGCTACCTGATAAATCTGGAGTATACATTCACATGACAGAGGGGAAGACTGTAAAAAATGATCCCCGTCGAATAATACTGAAGAAAGTTCTGGATGGGGAGTTATGTCCTGTAGTCGAGATGCTGTCTTATTTGCAAGAGGTGGAGGATCTAGGGATATGTTTGGAAGGGGGTTTCTTATTTCGTCCGTGCTCTATGAATAAGGACAGTTTAGTGGCTGATAAACCCGTATCGTCTTCCCTTATGAACCCTCGTTTAAAAAAGCATCTCAAATTATCGGGTACGTGGGATGGAGAAACTCCCCATAGTTTCCGGAGTGGGTGTGCCTTGACTCTCAAACATCTTGGGGCATCTAATGAACAGGTTAAAAGGCACGTGGGTTGGAAGTCTGGTTTAATGCTTGATAAGTATACATCATTGCTAGACATTGAGAATCAAGAACAGTCTTCCCAGTTAATTGGCCAATTAAATAAATCATCTGATCAATTAAAGACATTGGGTCATGTTGCACACTCTATACGGGGTTGGAAGGCTTTGAGTATAGTATGATTATTCTTTGCAGTTTGATATACGTGATGAACTAAAGAAACTGAAATCAAAGGTGGAACTCCAAGAAAAGAGGATAACAGAAGAATCCGTTGATGTGATGTTAAGAGAGGTAAAAGAGTATGCTTCCAGAACGTCTGAGATGAATGCAGATACTCTACATCAGAAACTCGTTCTTTTTAAGCCCGTAAAGCAGATAACGTGAATGCAGACGAATATAGCTTTGTTTTGCAAAGGTTCTTGGCGAACAAATCTAATCATAATGTAGGCTCGTTAGTGGTCTTTATGCTCTCCTCAAAAATAGAGTCACGCCTAACGGAGAAGGAGCATAAATTTCTAAAGTCTTGGGGTGATCATCTAAAGTCTTGGGGTGATCAGAAGTCCACACAAGGCAATAAGGGGTCATATAATAAAAATAGTTCGTATTCTTCATCGTCTGTCAAGAAATCTAATAATAATTCTAGGATAATTTGTTATAAGTGTGGGGAACCGGGTCATATAAGTACTAAGTGCCAAAAGAATGATTCATAGTGTTATTAGTGTTTATTTTTAATTTAAGGAAGAGTATAATTACTTCATAATCATATTTCTCAGTGGGATAAAATTACAAATGATTCCTCGAAATTTATTCTTGATTGGATTAAGAATGGAGTAAACGTAGAGAATTATATTCAACACTTTGAAGGTTCTTATGCTGGACAGCAATATAATCATGATTATCCACCACCTAAAATATTTGAAAATTCTGAAAATTGTCAGGAATTCGGGAAATTCATAGATTCTGAAATTGAAAATAGGTTAAAAACAGGGGCAATATCAAAGTGGGGTAAGGTTGGTGTTGTGAAACCCCCATATATAGTATCCCCAATTACTATTGAACTTTTAAAGCCGAGAATGTGTTTGAACATGAGGTATTTAAATCAGTGGATGTTAGATTCTCCATTTACATTGGATTCATTGAACGACGTTCCAAGATTCGTAACTTCATTCTCATATCTTACGAAATTAGACGATAAGTCTGGCTACGATCACGTTCTTGTCTCTGAAGGTAGCAAGAGACTTTTAGGTTTCAAATGGCGATATTATTTTTACGTATGCAATACTCTTCCATTTGGTTGGAAAACCTCGGCTTTTATCTACCACACATTAAGCAAAGTTGTTGCGGCTTATTTAAGAGAGCTGGGTATTAATAACTTGATTTATATAGATGACCGCTTAATTGAACAATTTCAAAGCAGAGGCATTTTAAGCAATTATGATGAAGCTAAGTTAGCCATTTATGTAGCTTGTCAGATTGTTTGTTGTTTGGGGTATTGTATAGGACTTTCGAAATCAATATTTATACCAACTTCCCAGATAACCTATTTGGGTTTCATAATTGATGCTAAAAACCAGTGTTTCAAATTAGCAGATTCTAAACGGGATAAATTTGCGGATTTGAGGGAATCTATTTTAGATGGTGATTATGTTAGTCTTTCCACAATTCAAAGGTTTGCTGGTAAATGTATATCTTTCATGCTCGCAGTACCCGGTGCAAGATTATTTACATAGGTATGCTTCAGCAACATATCTAAGCTTATGCAATTGCATAAAGATACTGTTTACATTAATTCAAAATTGAGAGATGAAATAGCTTTTTGGCGTTTTTTGGATTCAATAAGTCGGTATGTACCTTGGAAACCTGAATCCATTCAACTATTGATTTGGCTACTGATTCCTCTAACTTTCGATGGGGCGCTGTTATTAGGGGACAAGAAACACAAAGTCATTTTGGTGATTATTGGGATAAGTATGATTTATTAAGTCCTATACATGTGAAAGAGGCCAAAGCTTTATTATTAACACTTCGTTCATTTGAGTCCTCAATTAAGAATACACGGTTTGATGTTTTGGTAGACAACAAGGCTGTTGTTGACGCATGGGCAAAGCAGGGTAGTAGATCTGATGCTCTTAATGAAATCTTTAAAGACATATTCTTTATTTTACAAGATAGAAATGTGTTAATGAAATTAATTTTTGTCGAATCAAAATTAAATCCGGCAGATAAAGAGTCTCGATATCTTTCAAAAGCAGATTGTAAATTATAAAGATTAGCATGGTTACGAGTTGAGCAGTTTTTCGGACCACATACAATTGATCTTATGGCAACAGATTCAAATTGTATGATAGGTTCCTCGGGTTTGCTAAAGCACTATATGCCTACACGGTCTCCCTTGTCTTCGGGAGTAAATGTTTTTTCTCAGGTTATCCCTTCTAATGAAAACTGATATATATATCCTCCGTTTAATTTAATTTTGTCTTTGTTAAGTTTTTTAGAACAGCAAAACGCAACTTTCACAATTATTGTGACTGTGTTGTAACCAACTCCAGCTTTGAAATTTGGGACTACTCTAAATAGTCTGTATCTAATAATACATGGGGGAATTAACGATTTAAATTCAAGGGGAGATAATTGCACAAATTTAAACAATCTTTTGCAAATCTTTGATAATATTCATAACGTTTTTGATAGACACGCAAATTTTACTATTATATTTTCAATTTTGATTTTTGATAACGGGTTGGGCGGATTTAAATGTACGTGTGAGGGCAGCTAATGTCAAATTGAAAGAGGTTTGTTTAACTCATTCTTGGCGGTTGGTGTTCCATGAAAACATTCATATGAACGATTTAAAAGACGGTTTGCATTTGAATGCAACTGGAACCTTCAAAATGATGAAGAACATTAATGATGCTTTGTATATGAGTTAGTATAGTTGTTATGTTGATTTGGTAGATGACAATAAATAATTTAATGTTTGTGTTGATTTATAATAAGAGGAACGTCGTTATGAATTTAGTGTTGGGTAGATAGACGTTCACCGCACTTTGTTGCTTTATGGGTAGTCCACGACGGCGTAACGGGTTTGGGTCACATTTGAAGGTGGTTATATGTTATCCTTGCAATTGGATGTTCTGCAATCATTGATTAATCCCGATTTACTGTGTAATCTAAAGCTTGTAAAGTACTGGTATCCTGAAGTTACTATAGAATGGAATAAGGGCCAATGTGTGCCTTAAAGTGTCGCTAGTGTAGATCTCTACATTAAGATACTGACTTGATAAGCAACTTAAGATCTCTGATTCAAGGTTGAATATTCGTGAAGTTAAAATAATAATAATTGGTGAATGAGAAACGTTATATACACCTCATAAGGACCTTAACTCGCTTAAATTTAAGTGAGTGTTGGGTGTCCGGTTCAAGGTATAAATTCTAGTGTAGGTTCACGGAGTGGTTTCGCATACACTCCAGACCTAAAATATGCGGGAGAAGCAAGGATGTTGAGATTAGTCTCACTATTCTCAACTTCAGCTGCGCCGCGCGCATATGAGCGGGAAATCGTTAGTTTAAATCATTCGTCTACCAAGTTGAACAGGGTGTATATATCGTATTTACGAAACTTGGAAACTTTAACATCCTTTTTAACTCCCACCCTCCCTCCCGTAAGGAAACTCTACATTGAGCCTCTCCTGCATTTGTTTCGCATACACTCCAGACCTAAAATATGCGGGAGAAGCAAGGATGTTGAGATTAGTCTCACTAATTTTAATGATGTAGGACTTCTCTAGTACTCATGGTTTAAGATGCCTACAGTGTCGAGGTCTTTTCAGATTCCCTTTAGCAAATTTGCAAAGTCCCATTCTGTACAACGTGTAGATCTTATTTTTTTTTAAATAATGTTTACGTGATTGTTTAATCAACTTTTAAAGCTGTGGAGTGTATTGGTCTAGCTGTGAACAATTCTGAAGATTCAACAAGAGAAGGAACATTTGGTCAAGTTGTCACATTTAACTGTGATGCTGGTTACACCGCTAATGGTCCAACTGGTAATAAGACTTGTATAACAGATGGATTAGAGGGACCAGATGGAAAATGGCAAATAAATACTTCTTGTGAAGGTAATATATTATTTATTCTTAACGGATTGCAAAAAGATTTTAAAGAATGTATTTGTGTATCGTGTCACTGACAACATCAATATGCACCAATTCAATCAAAATGATTCCAGTAATCCACTTTGGAATGGTATGGATTGTTGTGTCCCCGATACACATAATAAATGGAAACCTATTCACAATCATATAAATCATACTTATTGTTTGATACAGACCATTAACGTTGTAAGTTAACCACTAGATTGCAATATTTGCTTGGTCGTCATCATGGTTACATATTTATCATACAGAAATGTATTTGATCACATTAATATAATAACTTTCCTTCTCATATATCTAGTTATCAGTTTTAAAAAATTATATTGTGTGTTTGTTTGATCAATGTTTATAGTTGTACGATGTCTTGGTGATCCAGTGATCAACTCTAATGATACAACAAGAGAAGGAACATTTGGTCACGTTGTCACATTTAACTGTGATCCTGGTTACACCGCTAATGGTACCACTGGTAATAAGACTTGTGTAACAGATGAGTCAGGAGGGTCAGGCGGAATGTGGCAGATAGACTCTACTTGTGAAGGTAATATATTTAAATACGCCACTTCCAGTGTTGCTTAAATGTCCTATCATATGTTTACTTTGTGAAATTTAAATAACCCTTTTTCCATCGAAAACATTCTGAGCAAACCAGAAACACCAAACCATTTTATACATCCAAATGAAATATGGAGCGTAATTGGTGTCATAGATATATCTGGTTTTGTCCGTCAATCTCCGACAGTTCGTTATCACTCTACAAGTTATTGACCATGTTTTTCAAAATACGTTTAATATTAACTCCAGAAGATCCAATTCATGACATAATTTTTATTTCAGATTGTTACAACTATACAAATGGTAAATACATAGGCATCACTTACTTTAAAAAGGTAGAATCCCAGAACCAGGCTGAATGTGATGAACTGTGTAAAAACAATACCAACTGTGCCTCTTCATTTATGATAAATATTTACTGTTACTTACATAGAACACCAATCATCTTCAGATCTCAAACTTCAGATGTAAACAAATGTAAAGAGATCTGTAATCAGATGGAAGACTGTATGGCGTTGTCTGTTAATAATGCTTGCACTGTTTTTAACGTTACCCTGAACAACTTACCCGGTTTTTTTTCGGAACGTAACAGTCCTTCAGGTGTTATAGCAGAACGAACCTGTAAAAGGAATACTATTAAATAAAATTCATTACAAGCTAAACAATTTCTTTTCAATATTGCACCCAAAAACATGTCAAAATTGAGAGAAGTAGTTGTAGGGAGATAGAGAAGTACCATCGGGTGTTTTGAAAAGCGAAAAGAGTAAGCATGGTCTGCATCGCGTGTAACACCCGCCACTACTATATAGATCAATATCATGGGATTCAATCAATTTATACTACAGAAAACTACAATATATCCAAAGCTCGGCGTCTCTCTCTATCGGTTACCAGTCAAAAAACGAGTCGAATTAAGATACCCTTACAAAGCCATAAACAAAACATCTCTTACATACATTCAACAACAGATCGAATTTTCAAATCCAACAAGAATCTTAAGATATTCAAGTCAGTCGCCCCCTGCCCCCCGTGGTTACGGCGCCCCTGGGAACAGTGGTATTAGTTAGTGTACTCTTTAGTACTCAGTGTACTGGTGATAGATATTATGTATACTATGTGAACCTGTGAACTCTGTTATGTACTAATAATCTGAGAATATAGAACGGTATATATTTTATTTATGTGTTGTGAATAACGCGTTCAAAACCTATCCACAGACCCCGACCTACAAACTTGAAGGGGGTATAGACCCCGACCTACAAACTTGAAGGAGATATAGATATGTTTTGATTCGGTGGGTGTAAAATTTCCAATTCACGAACTGTCCGAATTGGGTCTGAAAGACAATAAAGTCAAAAATAAATTTCCGCCAAGAGTCCACCCAAATTTAGGATCAAAACAATATTACATCAAAAAGCGAACATTTTAAAGCTCTTTCTTTGGTCAAATCTAAATTTATATTTTTTCCGTGTAATAATTCATAAGATAATTCATAATAATTCTGTTTATTGACTATGATTCGCTAATAAATAGTCAATAAACAGTTATTGTTGTTTGTGACTGGGTGTGTCTTCCAATGAATACAAGAAAACTGGGACTAAGTTTTAAACTTTGATCATCACAAACTCTGACCTTGAATCGTCAATGAATTCGGCACAAGGTTATCTAAATATTTTAATCACAAACTCAGACCACTTTTCTTCACTAACTCTTTTCTTTCCGTGTTTCTAAACACCAATTTATTATCAATATTTAAGAGTTGTCGTCAAAATGTGTCAATTTGTATCAAGAAAGAAAACTTTGAGCGTGACAACGGGGCCTAATACAGATAAGGAGACTTAGAATTCTAAAAATACTTTCCAGAATTTTTGTTTTATTTTTGAATCAATTATCTCGTCTGTTTAATAATTTCCTATGACCTCGTAGTTATTCACAATTTACGCTAAACAGTTGATCTGCTAAATGTTTTACCCTTCCAATTAAAACATTTGAAGGGACATAACTCAAGATATTTACTACAGACAAAACAAATAAGCATGATGGAATTTGCAGTCGGATAAAGGGAAATAAATGATAAATCATCTCTCAGACTCCAATAAACATAAACCTGTTGTGATTACACACCACGCAAACCTATAGTTTTCAAATTGTTATTTTTTAACGGAACGTCAGTGACATTTTTCTGAATTGTTAGTTTTACCCTAAGCCATCATGAATGAGTCACTTAATTTTACCAAAGCCCCAAGTTCAGTTCAACCACTTTCCTCGCCTAATCTCTGCAAAGCCCCTAGTTCAGATCAACCACTTTCCTCGCCTAATCTCTGCAAAGCCCTTAGTTCAGTTCAACCATTTTCCTCGCCTAATCTCTGCAAAGCCCTTAGTTCAGTTCAACCATTTTCCTCGCCTAATCTCTGCAAAGCCCCTAGTTCAGTTCAACCACTTTCCTCGGATAATCTCTGCAGAGCCCTTAGTTCAGTTCAACCACTTTCCTCGGATAATCTCTGCAAAGCCCTAATATACACTTCAAGCACATAGTGTAGACTACAAGCCAAATATACTTGTAAAAGCACAAAATATACAGTACAAACACATAATATACACTACAAGCACATAATATACAGTACAAGCATATAATATACACTACAAGCACATAATATATACTACTACAAGCACATAATATACACTACAAACACATAAAATACAATACAAGCACATAATATACACTACAAGCCCATAATATACACTACAAGCACATAATATACATGTACAAGCACATAATATACACTACAAGCACTAATATACACTACAAGCACATAATATATATGTACAAGCACATAATATACACTACAAGCACTAATACACTACAAGCACATAATATATATGCACAAGCACATAATATATATGTACAAGCACATAATATACACTACAGGCACATAATATATACTACAAGCACAAAATTTAATGTACAAGCACATAATATACACTACAAGCACATAATATACACTACAATCACATAATATATCGGGTATCCCAAAAAAAAACGTCCCCAACTTTGACGCAAAATATCTTAGCTGCTGATGACCCGATCTTTTTCAAAATTCTCACATATTTACTTAGAAATGTCCTGGTCAGACCCTAAAAATGTGGAAGTCATCGAATACAAATTGTACAAGTATTGCCTCGAACAAAATAGCATGTCAAAAAATTCAATATCGGAGCAAATTATATATTTGAATGTGTTCCTTGTGCCTTCACCACATCGACCACTAATATCAACCATTATTAAGTGATTTTTATATTAATTCCAATAGCTTTGAAATGTTATGGTGATCCTATATCCAACTCTGATGATACAACAAGAGAAGGAACATTTGGTCAAGTTGTCACATTTAACTGTGACGCTAATTACACTGATAATGGCCGTATTGGGAACAAAACTTGTGGAACAGATGAATTAGGAGGGTCAGGCGGAATGTGGCAGATAGACACTATTTGTGAAGGTAACATATTTAAATACGCCACTTCCAGGGTTGCTTAAATGTCCTATCATATGTTTACTTTGTGAAATTTAAATAACCCTTTTTCCATCGAAAATATTTAAGCAAACCAGAAACACCAAACCATTTTATACATCCACATGAAATATGGAGCGTAATTGGTGTCAGATATCTCTGTTTTTTTTCGGGGAGATCGAAAACTCGGACTTCTCGGAATCCTAGGATTATCGAATCCTAGGAATTCGAAGTCCGAGTTTTAGACCTCCCGGTGTACGGAAGGTCGAAAACTCGGAAAACACGGAAAAATAAATCCGAGAATTTCGAGTTTTCGACCTCCCGTATACCGGGAGGTCGAAAACTCTGACTTTTGAATTCCTAGGATTCGATAATCCTAGAATTTCAAGAAGTCCGAGTTTTCGATATTGCTCTATATGAAATACGAAAACTCGGAATTGTTTCCTAGGAATTAGAATTACCGAGTTTTCGATATTGCTCTATATGTAAATCGAAAACTCGGAATTATCGAAATCCTAGAAATTAAAATCACCGAGTTTTCGATATTGCTCTAAATAAAAATCGAAAACTCGGACTTCTCGAAATCCTAAGAATTAAAATCGATTTCAAGGAGTTAGAAAATAGGAGTTTTGAACATACCGCATATTTGGGAAAATCAGATGTATTGGGTATTATCCATTTTTTTAAAGGGATAAATCTGTTACACTCGTCCTATACGGTTAATATTTGTGTTTAATATTTACTATTGGTTAAATAAATATGCATCCCACACATTTTATCTTCCTTCTAACACCTTTTATCCCTATAACATAGAAAATTAGCATGATAAAATCCCCTCGTTTGTAGTTTTGTTTCCGATACTAAAATTACAGCTGATAAAGTGACTATCATGCTGAACCTATTGACGGAAAGTCACGTGGCTAGTGGAGCAAGATATGCTCACCACTCCGGAACACAATCATGATGTCACTCTGAGACTGGGTTTGTCAAATCGGCTGGCCTTTCAGAGAGACAACATAGCTAATTATTATTTTTTTCTTGGAACTCGTGTTGTCGGCATCCCACCTTTACCCCAATGCTTTAGCTAAAGAGGTTATTTTTATATATTTTCTATAATGCTCTATACGGAAATCGATAATCGATAAGGGGGCACCTGTCGAATGCTGTTGGCGAACGTTTGTCAGGACAGCCCACTTCCAGCAAACTCCATGGTCCCGAACTTCTGAGTCTTGTGAAGCCATTCGATTCCTTCACCGTCAGGAACGGATTTAGGGGGTTGCAAAGCATGGGTTGTCCGCACCATTTTACCACAAATGTTTCTCGCCACACTTTGCTTGGCAAGATATCTATGTACATTGCACCCACTCTAGAAGAATATATCAATAACTTTGATTATTTTAACCTCAAATAATTTTTCGACTCGCTCCGCTCCCGAAATTTTATTCTGCGACCTCCCCCCCCCCCCCCTCCCCTAACGTCAAATCCTGTATCCGCCCCTGGTCTGTCCACGAATTACTTGATGTGTCCATAAACTTTTCTACATCACTATCACAGCATCCATTCCATGGCCAGGAACATTGATAAATATCATGCCATTTCCATGTTTACATCCACCCTCCTTTCCCCCCATACATAGCCTAATAATGATAACAACAACACCCCCCCCCCCCCCATATATTACAATAATTCTGAATCTATTCATGGTCAAGGAATTAAACAAATGTGACGGTACTCTGTAGGGCCTATGGGAACTCGCAATAATGAAAATAAACGCATGCGCAATGATTTTATGAGGACTTGAGGCTTCAACTTAGGCTATAATAATAATTTATTATGCGTATATATACGCGCTCTGTACTAAACTTTTTTATCCTTTTTTCTTAATCTGCTTTAGATAAAACCCATATATTTAGAATTATGTATATTCGTACATTGAAAACAAAACAACTGAATTAGTGGATTTGTGATCTGTTTTCTGTGTTTTATGATTGTTTTTTTTTTCAAGCAAAGAGCACAAGTGTCACTGTACAAATTTGATAGACAAGAATAAATGAAAAAAGTATGAGTTGCTTCCCTTAATGTAAACACAACAAACTATCATATCAATAGCCTCACTATTTATCGCAGCTCGATTACAAATTTTATAAATCAGTCTCAGTTGAAAAAATTAAAATAGACGTAATAAGCTTAATCAACCTTTGCATATTTAAATCGATATATTCAATTTACAATTTATGCCCTATCCAAAAATCAGGAAATTATAGGCCTAGTAGGCTAATTGTAGTGAGCCGAGGTGGCTCAGTGGGTTAGTTATTGCCCTTGACTTGGACTTAACAAAATTGCGTCAAAATTTTGTTGTAGACACAATAGAAGCTACAATTTTCAATGGATTTTAATGAAACTTGGTATGAGCATTGTAGTTGATAAGACGGCGGTCAAATTTGAATATGAAATATTTTCCATGAATGTTTTTTGACTTATTTCCCTTGACTTAACACAATTGCGTCAAAATAATGTTGTAGACACAATAGAAGCATCAATTTTCTATGGATTTTTATTGAAACTTGGTATGAGCATTGGAATTGATAAGACGGCGGTTAAGTTCGAATTTGACATTTTTTCGATGAACGGTTTGTTCTGTTTTGCCGATGGAAATTGGCGATAACTTCCAACTGACGCTACAGGCAGGCTAACGCACACCCAAAAACCATCAAGAAAGAATGTCAATATAGATGATATTTTATTCACAAGGTTTAATGGTAATAGGTAGTGGTAAATTAACTGTAAAGAATGACATCTTAGCCACGGCAAACAATTCTTAACGGCACATGGCGGCATATAATAACAATGAAGACACAATTGTCCAGTCTCTAGAAGAACAATGATTCAGGTAAAGAGTTCCATGTGCTTAGTTGTAAAATTATGCTTACGATAATAAAATACTTATGAAATGATCAATTTGTTGTTTAAATGTATACTAATGATAGTCATATGCATATGGGATTGAGAATAAATGCCAAAATAATAAACCTAATATAGTTGGGTCAACTCTAATGACAACACGAATGCAGCGAGTGTTACAGGCGACTTGTAAATCGAGTTCTTTTCTATAAAGAGTAAGGTGCGCTATAGATATCACTTTTTAGGAATGTTTTTAGAATTAAAGAATAAATGTTTGTAAAACAGCACACTCCCCACTTAAAAGTTAATAACTTTTACTATCAATTTAATTTCCGGGACGGAACAGGAATACAAGTTCAGTAGTTGGTCGTAGAAATCGTTTTCTTCTAATGTTGAGCTGTTTTGATCCTGGTTGATCATCTTCACAGGTTTCTACTTCTGCTTGACGAACGACACCATCAGGGCTGGGTTGAACTTTAATGATGCGTCCTTTAGGCCAAAGTCCTCTTACAGCATCCTTCTCGTGGATCAGTACAATGTCGTTGACTGCCAGGTTCTGACTAATGTTATTCCATTTGCGTCGAGGTTGTTGACTCTGGAGGTATTCTTTGCGCCATCGTAACCAGAATTGATCAGCTAAATATTGGACTCTTCTCCAGCGGCGTTGACAATACAAATCTGGTTTATCAAATATTCCAGGAACAGTTGTGTATGGACGGGATTTCATGGTGAGAATGTTCGCTGGAGAAAGCGGCATGGGGTTGTTACTATCATCTGATGGTACAGCAGAGAGGGGTCTTGAGTTGACTATTGCTGCAGCTTCAGACATAAGGGTGATGAGCAAATCATGGGTCAGTTGAGGTTTACCAAGTTCAAGTAGCATGCCTTCCAGGACACGCCGTACAGTACCAATCTGGCGCTCCCATATTCCACCAAAGTGAGAAGCATGAGGAGGGTTCCATAACCATTGGCACTCACGTTCTAGAAGAAACTTCTTTACATGGTCGTTGTCGATTTCTTTGAGAGCTTCTTTTAATTCGTTACGTGCTCCCACAAAATTTGTACCACAATCAGAGCGTAAGATGGAGACTGGACCTCTGATTGCGAAAAAGCGTCGTAGAGCATTGATGAATGCGGAAGTATCCATGGAGTCGACGACTTCTATATGGATGGCTCGACTATATAGACAGGTGAAGATAATCCCCCATCGTTTACTGTTGACAGATCCACTGCGAGTCTTCCTGGTTGAGATCTCCCATGGACCGAAGGCATCCATTCCTACATTGGTGAAGGGAGGAGTCTGTTGAAGTCTGTCTTCAGGAAGATCAGCCATTTTGGGTGCTTCTGTAGGTTGACGTAGTAGTTTACAGCGGATACAATTTCGAATAAGAGAATTTACGACATCAGAACCACCTAAGATCCAAAACCCTGCCTGACGTATGGCACCATGGGTTATAGATCTACCTTGGTGATGAATTCTCTCGTGGTAGTGGAGTGACACAAGGTGTGTAACATGGTTGTTCTTTGGTAAGATTACTGGATGTTTCTCTGGAATTGAGAGAGTAGATTGGCGAAGACGACCACCGACTCTGATAAGATCTTCGTGAACAAATGGGTCTAAGTTGTAGAGACGAGATCCTCTCAAATGTCTTTTGGCGTTTGGTGATTGGTTTACCAATATCTTCAATTCGTTAGGGAAGGTTTCTTGTTGAACATGCTTCAAAATAACCAGTTCGGATTCCAACAGGACATGACTGGTGATCTCAGATGATACATTGGATTTCTTCTGACGAATTAAGATTCTGAGACGGGCAATAGATTTAATGAGGCGAGTCCAGTTACCAAAATATTTGAAGTACTCGCAGAGTGAACAGGAAGGGCCTTTGTTGTTGTCGATCCTGGTAACGCAGGCTTTGACATCTCGAACTTCTTGGTCTTCGTGGTTGAGGTCGAATGAGTTGAAGGGTATGTCTGTTCCAGATGCTAGGAAATCTGGGCCCTTTAACCATAATGTATTCATGAGATTAGATGCAGAACATCCTCGTGTTGCAATGTCTTCAGGATTTGATTCAGATTCGATATATCTCCATGACGTAGGTGAGGTGAGGCTTCGAATAAGTTCTACTCGGTTGGCAACATATACATAAAATCTTCTGGATTCATTCATTATATATCCAAGGACAACTTTGGAATCTGTATAGTAGTGTGTACTTTCGATATCATACTCCAACTCTGTTAAAGTCTGTTTGACGGTTGTAACAAGTAGTACTGCTGCGCACAGTTCCATTCTAGGAATTGACAAATGTTTTTGAGGTTTAACTTTAGCCGATCCTTTGACGAAAGAGGTGTGTATCTGACCATCGGTGTTGATGAGTCGCAGGTATAAAACTGCACCAAGAGCATCTTTACTTGCGTCAGAAAAGGCATGGACTTCAATTTTACAGATTTGTCCAAAATCTTGGGAATGGAAACATCTTTGTACCTCAATCTCTGTGAGAGACAATAGGCCAGAATGCCATTTATACCATTCAGTTTCCAGTTCAGCAGGTAAAGGATCGTCCCATCCAAGTGGATCTCCTTTAGAGTTGCCAAGTTGTATCAGGTTCTGGAGAATCTTCTTACCAACAATAGTGAAAGGTGCAAGGAAACCAAAAGGATCATAGAGTGAGTTGATGACTGACAAAACTCCTCTTCGCGTGTATGGTTTATCCTTGTTGACGATTTTGAAGGTGAAGACGTCTTTGTCCAAGTTCCACTGCACTCCAAGTGTACGTTGACATGGTAGTTGATCGTTTGATAGATCCAGATCAGCAAGTCCTTTGGCTAGGTCTTGTTGCGGAAAAGCTTTCATCACATCTGGATAATTGGAGACGACTTTGTGAAGGCGTAGTTTAGAGTCTAACAGCATTTCTTGGGCTGATTTCAGTAAGGCAATGGCATCTTCTGTTGACTTACAAGAATAGACTCCATCGTCGACATAAAAGTCCTCGTTGACGAATTTTCGTGTAGTTTCGCCATACTTGTTTGATGGGTCTTCAGCTGCTTTACGTAATCCATAAGTGGCTATAGCAGGACTGGGTCCATTTCCAAACAGATGTACATTCATCCGGTATTCCACAATTGAGGAATCAGGAGTGTCATCTTCAAACCATAGAAATCTGAGGAAGTTTCTGTGGGTTTCGTTAACATAAAAGCTGTGAAACATTTGTTCGATGTCACACATTATTGCGACATTGTGCTGGCGAAATCTTAAAAGACGTCCAAACAGCTTATTCATCAAGTCTGGACCTTGAAGTAGTTCTTGGTTAAGAGATGTACCTTCATGTTCAGCTGAAGAGTCGAAGACTATTCGAACTTGGGTAGGCTTTTGAGGATGGTATACGGCAAAGTGAGGTAGATACCATTTCTTACCAGGTTCGGTGGCAAGTTCCGATTTCGGGATACGAGATGCGTGACCTCTTTTGAGTATTTTATCCATAAACTCAAAATAGTCTTTCTTAAGTTGTGGATTTTTTGAAAAGTTCTTCTGTAAACTCTTGAATCGTCTTTCTGCTTGGATACGATTATCTGGCATCAAAACTTCTTGATTGCGAAAGGGTAGAGGAGCTTCCCAATTACCAAGTTTGTTGATATGAAAGCTGTTCTCCATGCATTCTAAAAATTGTCTGTCTTCGGGTGATGTTCCGATTTCAGAATCTTTCTCTGTCGTAAGAAATTCGTTGTTGGCGATTTTCGACAAAATTTCTTCTTGAGTCCGTTTTATGGATGAAGCAGATACGTCGGGTTCTTCGTGACCTCTGTTGACTTCAAAGTGTTCTTTACATCTAATTTCGTTTTGACACTGGACGTAACCATGTTGTAATCCAGTATGTGTCCGTCGTGAGTTGACGTGTACTCTGCCTCCATGTCTATCTAGACAGAGTTCTCCGGAAACTGTCCAACCAAGATCCATTAATTGTGCCCAGGGTGCTCCTACAGGACCGTTGATGAAGTCTCTAACTTTGAGGAGTTCTGGAGCGTCTCTACCAATTAACAGATGGATACCAGTAGTTTCTTCGAAAGGTGGTAACGAGTTTGCTATAGAAGCAAGGTGTGGAACGTGTGTTATCATTTCTGGTGTAGGAATCTCATTCTTGTCTGCTGGAATGTTGGCAGATTCGATTACAGTTGGAAGATTAAACGTTGTACCATCCAATGAGCGAATACCAAGATTGAAGCCTCGTCTGCCGGAACAGACTTTCTTCCCATGACACGTCTCAAGTGTGTAAGGTTGGTTTTGACCTGTGATATGTAGGTTGTCCATAAGAGTTCTTGTACCAAGAGTATGGTTCGATTGTTCATCGAGATTGATGTAGCTTCTAAATTTGATATCAGGATCATCTCTATCAAATACTTCAGCCAATACTATTTTACCACAGGACTTGCCTTTAACATCGTGACTTCCACATATCTGCATACAGGAGGATTCCACCCTCTCCCCACTTTGACTTGATGCAGGGGTGCTTGCGTTAGAGGTTGCAGATTCGGTATTTATATCTTGATGAAGCAACGTTAAGTGACGTCGTCCACAGGTGGTACATTTTACATCAGCTTTACAAAAATTGGAGAAATGTTTCTTGACGAGACATCTGAAGCATATGTTAGCTTCTCGTACAATCTTCTGTCTTTCTGTCACGGGTTTTTCAGCAAACAGACGACAATCGACTAGGGTGTGTGGTTTCTTAGCATCAGGATGAAGTGTGCAGTATACTATCTCTTCGTCAGACGGTCTAGAATTTGACTCGTGTTTAATTTCTGTCTTAAGTGTTCTAGTATAATTGGCTCTGTGGTTTGCTCCAGTAGTTTTATATTTCGATGACTTTGTTGAAGTTTCAATATCTACAGAAGGTATTCTTACAATAGCAGGGTGATTCTTCTTCAAAGCTATGTTGTGCACGACCTCGACAAACATGTGAAATGGTGGATAATCATCTTTGTTTCTCCCAACCATGTGTTTTGTGATTTTTGACTCCCATTTATCTCTAATGGTTCTAGGAACTTTCTCCACCAGTGTTTTCATGTAGTAAGACGAGTTTAAAATGGAAAGACCTTTCAAATAAGGAATCTGTGTGTTAACATCTTCACATACATCATGAAAGTGTTGAAAGGCTTCTCTGTCATCACTCTTGAATTCAGCAGCTTTCTGTAGATTTTTAAGGAGAGCATTTGTTATTTCGGCACTGTGACCAAATCTTTCTTCTAGGGACTTCCATAGGTCTTGTACTTTAGCTTGTGCATTAGGATGAACTCGGCGACGAAATGTGTTAACGAGATCTCTGGGTTTAGCAGATGTGTAGCGTAGTAAATAAGTGAGTTCTTGATCAGGTGTAGCATCGACATCGTTAATCATGGCTCTAAAGGAAGACTTCCATGGTAGAAACAAAGCAGCATCTCCTGCGAAAACGTCTGGTTCACATTTAGGTAGTGATTGTTTTGCCAAGGAGGCTATCAGTTGTTTGTTCGTCTCTTGTTGCATGTTGATGAAGGACTGTGAGAAAGTGTTGTTCTGAGCAGTGTTGTCTGGATATTGGTGTGTGAAAATAGGACCATTTCCAGCAAAACCATTAGTGAACGTTGACTTTTGGTTGATGTCGTAGTATTCCTGTTTGTCAGCTCTAGTTTTGGGTTTGACATCTTGTTCATCGTGTTCAAGTTTAAGATTTACAAATGAAGGAAATTCATTCTTAACATCTTTGTTTATCCATTCTTGTGTGAGTTTTCTTCGATCAGGTGGATCAGGCAAATCAGGCAAACTATACTGTCCATCTTCGTTCTCATAAACTTTAGCAGCGGCTTCTGCCATCTTCAGATCTCTTTGGCCCCTTATTCGGTCAAGTTCTGCAGCTTGTAATGACCTTTTTTGTTCTAGTTCGATATTTTGACGAGCTATTTCAGCCTTTTGATATTCTATTTCAGCTGTCTTCTGACGAATAACTTCTTCGTATTCTTGTTTAGCTTTCTCTTCAGCTAGTCTTGCTCTAGCTTCCAATCGTCGGGCTGAACTTGATGTAGAAGATACGTGCGAAGTTTGATCGCGAGGTATGGGTTGAAGGATGGGTATATTTGCTGAAGATAAGGCACCATTAGCCAACTTTAACCATTTATCAGCAGTCGCTAGGAGAGACTGTCTCTCACTAGAGTCAACGTCGTGTTGCGAAAATATTTGTTTTAATTCAGTTAATTCTTTTTCAAAATTTTCCAATGAAACTTACAGTTTGTCTTTGAGTTCAGGAATATATGGAGAGAATGGGTCACATCTAAACAAGGCGTTTGTGTTTTGCTCCAAATCCTTGTGAGATTTCCAAAATAATTTGGTTTTTTCCATAGTAGCAGCTTCTAATGCCTTTATAGACTTGGTTTTGGCACGAATTGGTCGATCGGACGATTCGTCTTGACATTCATGGGTTTCCGTACTTTTTTCATTCAACGACATGGCCTTTATTGCAGTTGTCTATTTTCGTTCAAATTTCGGTTTACAACAAGTTTTTGTTCGAATTTACGTAATTCTGTATTGTGAAAATGTAGAAATACGATTTTAGTTCTTCAATCGGCCAAGAAAGTCTTACTTGAGTTAATTTACTGTTCTGTTTTGCCGATGGAAATTGGCGATAACTTCCAACTGACGCTACAGGCAGGCTAACGCACACCCAAAAACCATCAAGAAAGAATGTCAATATAGATGATATTTTATTCACAAGGTTTAATGGTAATAGGTAGTGGTAAATTAACTGTAAAGAATGACATCTTAGCCACGGCAAACAATTCTTAACGGCACATGGCGGCATATAATAACAATGAAGACACAATTGTCCAGTCTCTAGAAGAACAATGATTCAGGTAAAGAGTTCCATGTGCTTAGTTGTAAAATTATGCTTACGATAATAAAATACTTATGAAATGATCAATTTGTTGTTTAAATGTATACTAATGATAGTCATATGCATATGGGATTGAGAATAAATGCCAAAATAATAAACCTAATATAGTTGGGTCAACTCTAATGACAACACGAATGCAGCGAGTGTTACAGGCGACTTGTAAATCGAGTTCTTTTCTATAAAGAGTAAGGTGCGCTATAGATATCACTTTTTAGGAATGTTTTTAGAATTAAAGAATAAATGTTTGTAAAACAGCACACGGTTTGTAATCACCAAAGGATGAATATTATTAAAAATGAAGTACCGGTAATTTGAAAAATATCTGATACCAGTTATTGCCCTTGTTCTTCTATTTAGCTTGTAAACACAAGGCACAATCCTTAACCGATTTTGACGAAACTTGGTGTGAGAGTGTGTGCTAAGATAAGGATGAACGCTATTGATAGTCAGCGAAATGAGAAACATTATAGGTATTGCCCTGATCTCCATAACTTTACCATTTATGTAAGCAAAGCTGCCAGTGCGCGTATGTTACCTTGCCTAGCAAGCTATCTTATCTTTCAGAAGAGCCCACGTAGCAAATTTTGTTTATTTATAAGATCGTTAATTTCCATTGGTCTAACGACAAAATAGAAAAATTAGTAACCTCACTTTATCAGCTGTAAATTTAGTATCGGAAACAAAACTACAAATGAGGGGATTTTATGATGCTAATTTTCTATGTTATAGGGATAAAAGGTGTTAAAAGGAAGATAAAATGTGTGGGATGCATATTTATTTAACCAATAGTCAATATTAAACACAAATATTAACCGTATAGGACTTAACATAACGTATAAAAGGATTTCGAGATGTCCGAGTTTTCGATTTTTATTTAGAGCAATATCGAAAACTCGGTGATTTTAATTCCTAGGATTTCGATAATTCCGAGTTTTCGACCTCCCCGTTTTTTTCCGTCAATCTCCGACAGTTCGTTATCACTCTAGAAGTTATTGTTTTTCAAAATACGTTTAACTTTAAACACAATTCATGATAGACTTTGGCAAAAATTGGTGAATTTATATTTTCTAACTCAAAGATAAACTCTGTCGATAATCAGTAAAATCGGAAAATATATCTTGTAAACGCTATAGAAGGCACAATTCTTCTGTTATTTTGGCCAATGCTTGGAAATATTGTTCATAATTACACAAACATGAACTTTTTTCATGATCAGTAAAATCAAAAAAATATTTGATATGATTTATAATAGCTGATAAATAATAACAAGGCACATTAAAATACGTCACTGGAAGCGTTTATCTTTAATTACATAATTGTAATTGCGGAAGCAAAGTCCCAGTTTGTTTTCGAAATGTTTCCATTTTTTTTTTTTTTCGTTTTTTACACAGGGCACACAGCCTAAACTGCAACAACTGCAGCAACTTTTTTACAACTTCTGAGGTCAATTTTTGGCGATGTACTTAATGAATATAAATTGAAACATTTTTGCAAAAGTGCAAGTTGCACATTGCAACATGAGCAAAAACCGGTTTTGTGACTCTGGAAGCTACATTTATGGGCCGATTTTGCTCGGGTTTTCATTTTTGGAATCTGTGACGAAATTCTAATCCGACTGAAGTTAAAAAAATTCAAATTTCGAAAATTCGTAGTATACATTTTTTGGCCGATTTTCGAAATTTTTGGACTATTTTTCAGTTTTTTTCGGATTAATCTGAAATTTTAATAAAAGATGCATGTCACTAATGTAAACAATTTGACATATTTAAAATTTTTGCCTTACTTCCGGTTAAAGTGCAAAATCGATTTTGACTTCCGGTTGAATAACTTCCGGTGTAATTGAAATATTTCAACGAAATAATGCTCATCGTTATTAATCGTAATTCTACAGCCGATTTTAAAATAAAATTTAGTCCGAAAAAAATACTTTGGCCGCAATGTTGATTTGACACTTTTTCATAAAACTCAAAATGGGGCTTCGGGGGAGAATGGGATTTGTCAAATTTTTATGTTGGTGTATACTTCAGTCGATGGCGACAAAAATGTTGCGAATGGATTTTTGAATTTGACTTTTGCTTTTTTGCAACTTCCGGTCGAATTTTTTCAATTTTTGAAGGCTTATATCTCGTGACCTTGACCTTTGATGACCTTGACCTTTCGTAGGTCAAATGTCATTGACCTTGGCTATCAGATGATACTTTGAAATTGGACCTCCGACATCTACTTCCGGTTTTATAGCTGTCCGAAAATAGCCAAATTCGCAACTTTGTACTGCTCCTACAGGTGACCTAATTAACCTAAAGACTTTATTTTTGCATATTCTGAATGGGCTTTATGAGCTCTTTCGAACGATATATCACAATGCATTATAATTCAAAAATGCAATTTTGCAATTTTGAAAACCTTTACCCGATTTTTTTACTTTAATATATGCATAGTTTATGATCTGTTAAGTTTAGAGGCTTTAAAATTGGAACATAATTGAACATACCCCAAATAAATGTATTCATCAAAAAAAAAATGACATGGGCGTGGCACATCCGGGTTAAATTTTAATTTTGTTAACATTTTTTTGTCGGGAAAAAATCCATATAGACTACATTTTTTTTAAAAATGGTTCTGCACACACCAACCTCATTACTTTATCTCAATTATATCAAAATCTCAGCTATTTCGGCTGTATAGTTAAAAAAAGGGAACAATGTTTATTAATTTCAAAATTTCCGATAATAGATTTTGACCTTTTTTGACATTTATGATTGTATATCTAGTTAACCAATTAACTTGATAACTCAAACTTAGGCTTGATAATTTAGCCATAGTAAGATATTATTAATGTAAATAAAGTCACATAAAAAAATCTGACGTGGGCGTGGCACATCCGGGTAAAATTTTGTTTTTGTTAAAATTTTGTTTATCAAAAAAAGAGGTAAAGTTTAAATTTTTTTCAAAAAATGACCTTGCATACAGTTACGGCATTGCTTTATTCAGCTTATGTTAAAGGCTCATTGATTTCGGCTTGGTAAAGGGAACAAGGTTAAAAAAAAAAAAAAAAAATCGTGTTTGACTTTGACCTTTGTTGACCTTGATCTTTTAAGGATCAAAGGTCATTGACTATGGCTGTTCATTTTTACTTTCATAATTGAAGTCTAGCGTCAACTTCCGGTGTTATTACTGTATGCATATCCAAATTTTAAAAACTTGTTTCTCGGGAATTTGACCTTGAGTGACCTTGACCTTCAGTAAGTTGAAGGTTATTTATAAAGGTTTTCAGCTGGTACGTTCAAATGTTAGGTCTAATGACTACTTCCGGTTTCACAACCTTTCAAAAAAACAAAAATTTTAATAGTTTGTCGACTTCTTTGGCACTTTGGATTTACGTTAAGGGCCGTTTTTTTCTAAATTCCCCTTAGCAATTTGCACATTTGCAAAGTCCCACTCTGTGCCACGTGTGGCTCTAGTTTATATTTCAGATTGTTACAACTATACAAATGGTAAATACATAGGCATCTATTTTATTGATGTTTTAGAATCCCAGAACCAGACTGAATGTGATGAACTGTGTAAAAACAATACCCAATGTACTACTTCATTAATAGGAAGTACAGGTTGTGTTTTATATCCAGCACCAGCCATCTTCATATCTCAAACCTCAGATGTAAACGAATGTAAAGAGACCTGTAATCAGATGGAAGACTGTGTGATGTTTTCTCATAATTATATTGTTTGCGTTCTTTTTAACGTTACCCTGAACAACTTACCTGGTTCTGTTTTTTTAAATGACGATCCTTCAGGTATTATGGCAGAACGAACCTGTAAAAGCAATACTATTGAATAAAATTCATTACTTGCTAAACAATTCCTTTTAGCAATATTGCACCCAAAAACATGTCAAAATTGAGAGCAGTAGTTGTAGGGAGATAGAGAAGTACCATCGGGTGTTTTGAAAAGCGAAAAGAGTAAGCATAGTCATAGCCGTAGGTGCCCACGACTCAACAGGGGACTTCTGCCCGAAATTTAGTAATGTTTTCCCATTGATTGCCCGATCTTTTGGAACTTTTTGCCCGAAAACATACCCCTGTCTCCTACGCCTATGAGCATAGTCTGCATTGCGTGCAACACCCGTCACTACTACATAAATTAATATCATGGGATACAATCAGATCAATTTATACTACAAAAAAACTACAACATATCCAAAACTCAGCGTCTCTCTCTATCGGTTACCAGTCCAAAAACGAGTCGATTTAAGATACTCTTACAAACTTACAAAGCCATAAACAAAACATCTCCAACATACATTCAACAACTGATCGAATTTTCAAATCCAACAAGAATCTTAAGAATGTACCTATGAAAAATTATTAAAGCATAAATCAGTGTTTATGAAGCGTGCTATCAGTAAACCTTGAAATCACCAAAACGAGCTTTCTCTTACTCTGCACCTGTTTTATGGAACAATTTACCATCAGAACTACGATTTTCAAAATCTACATACATCTTCACAGAAATTTATTGATCGAGGGCGAAATATTTACAACTGGGTTGACTGTAATTTTGAGTGAAGTTGGCTTATTCAAGGTCATTGGAGTTTCACATCCCAATCGAGAACCGAACTCTCAAACACAACGACCACCATTTGCTCGTATCCATGTTTGTAGAGAAAGACACATACATTAACCGACTGTGCTGTAGAACCTTCAATCTATGGAGGAATAACGTTGCCAAAATTTATTGTCGATTGTGCAACGTTAAAATACCAATGTCGTAATTACGAAATGCATTTGTCAATGCTGCAAAGTACAATTGTCGATGTGTAAAAATCCCCATTTTCCGTCTCTTGCCTCCGTCGGCTGTAATTATTATGTCGCATAAGCTTACTAAAATTGAAGTATACGAAAACTAAAAATTGTGATTTGACTAAAGAAAAACTCTTTAAAAATTTCGTTTTGGTGCAAATTTAGTTTCTTTTCTGACCCAATTCGGACAGTTCGGGAATTTGGAATTTTACAACCATCGATTTTGATTCGTAAGAGTGCATCTGGGACACTGATACAATCCATTTGCACCATTCCAATATTCAATTAGATATTTCCGCTATACGAGTGTATTTCTCAACTTCTGACGTCACCAAACACTTAGTTTAGAACCACAGATGTTTCATTGAATTTTAAAAAATAGTGGACCACGGCCATATGCGCCTAACGAAAAATTTAATCAGGATAAAACTAAACTTTTTCAAACCTTTCGATTTAAGTCCATTAACATCCATTTTAGGTTTCAACAAAATTGGATGAAAACTAATATAGTTATAGCATATTCAAAACTTTGGGGCAAGGGCAATAACTCTGCTATTAAAGGTATAAAATAGCTCAAATTCGAACTTGATCTTTGTTTTCTGAATATGTATTTACATACAGAATTTCATTTGATTCCATCAAAAATTCTAGTTTCTAGAGCGTTTACAAGCAATTGATGTTGATAGAAGCACTTACTGTATAGAGGTTATAGGGCGAAAACTCCTCAAAACTGTTGAAAGAGGCCTAAATCTTAGAAAAGCTTTAATTTTAATCATGAGTAGACTAAACTTTCACAAACCTTTCGATTTTAAGTTTCATCAAAATCGGTTGAAAACTAAGAGAGTAATAGCATATTCAAGATTTGGGGCAAGGGCAATAACTCTGCTTCTAACAATCGAAAATAGCTCAAATTCGAACTTGATCTTCGTTTTATGAATAGGTATACACATAATAAATTTCATTTGATTCCGTCAAAAACTCTAGTTTTTAGAGCGTTTACGAGCAAATGTTGACGGACAGACGGACAGGGGTGCCGACAATATACGTCCTCATAGAGAGATGAGGGCGTATAAAAAGTAAATACAAACATTGGTATATACACCAATTGAAGCCCGTGAAAACTGATATAAAAAAAATTTTCAAAATCCACCTCTCACCCTCACCCCCACCACAAAAACTCCTCGGATTTCGGCCACTCGATTTTCAGATTTCGGAAATTATTATATTTTTTTTATAAAAATGACAAAAATATTTTGATGAAAAAAGAAAAAAAAAACTGTCCCTGCCACATGATTATCCCCTCATACTAAGCTTAGCTAAAATATCCACTTCTAACAGTACATGTACTTTCTGTATTGGGTCAATGTAACCTACAAGTCAGTGAAGACAGTAATTATGATAACCGGTTGTGATTTAGTTGGCTGATTTTATCAAATTTTAATAGTCAAAAATATCACATGAAATATGTCGATAATATGCACATATAACGAAAAGAGTACGTCCATAATTAAAACCGGTGATCGTCAATGGTAAACATTCCACATTCGCCATCATATGAGCTAGTAAAGCTTTTTCTTTTTACGCTGATTTCTTAGCTAAACCGAAGCATTTGACATCCAAGCTACAACTACAAGGGTATTGATCAACGCGACTAAAAATACCCTGAAGAAATTACACGGTGGTCATCATGACCTTGTAGAAAAATACAACACATATATAGTTTCTAATATTATCTAGGATATTTTTGTTGAAACATCATGATAAAAATAATTAGTATAAACATTTGAATATATTGATATATCTTCGCATATGTATAGTTCATTTGCTGCTACAAATGTATTGCTAAAAGGTTACTTTGAGTTCTCTTCCTTAATGTTGAATTTTATTAAATTAACTGCCTGTAATATCATTGAGCATCAGTGGCGCCAAGCAGGGTATGCTAACTCTTCTAGGCACCTGATACCTCTAATTGATATACTTCCTCAAATGGAAAGTTCATTAAGTGCTACCTATGTATTGCCAATTTACATGGATTTCGATATCTGTTTTACAGTTAGGATCGTTCGTGCTTGGATTTATTATTGGTTCTCGCTATGCACGTGCGTTAATTTGGAAACAAATGTTAAAGACATGTCTCTTTCCCCTACAGAGAAACCGAGTTTATCGGTTGTGACTTCTCTCCTAATAGGAAAGAGAAATACGTTCACTGGGCATTTTTTCTTTTTTCACATCTCGTTCTATCATGTCCTTGTTGGTCATTATGACTGCAATGTCCTTCCAACCAAGATTCCTTTCTTTGAACTTGTCAACTAACAAAGAAATTGCTAGTCCTTCCTCAGTCGCTACTGTCCCGTCCTCAATTAGCCCATATAGGTGCAGAAAAGTAGGACAAATAACAATTATTTCAGAATCCTCATTTTTGAGTACATACTGTGACATGCGTAAATCGTTAAACTTGTATGTAACGTCAATCAGAAGGAGCTATGGATAAACCGAAACATTTCTCATTTCCATTTTCGGGAATGCGTTAGCCTGTAGAGCAGTGCTTCCCAACCATTTTGATCCAATTCCCCATCTGAGAAAACTTTTCTCTGAAATTCACCTCTAGAAATCAAAAACTTAAATATGCTAGTCAGAAATTGTCTTAAACTTTTACTTAAAGAATACAAACCACAGATTTTGTATACAATAAAACTCAGTTGTAGTATACTATATAAACCAATACTTTTCAGCCTTTTGATCCAATTCCCCACTTATATATATTAAATATTTCTCTTCTATTCATCCCTAGAAATAAACTAAAGCACAAAAAAAACTCAAATATGCTATTTAGATGTGATCAGGGTAAGGGGTATTATTCTTCCAAACATTTTGATAATTAGGATTGATTCATTTTGAGGCCAGTTCTGGAAAGCATTCTTGTTAACAGCGTTTTCCTCATGGGGACAATTGAAATTGATTCTCTGCAGAGAAACGTTTCTGGTATGCTAGATCTTTCAAGACAGAATTCTCCTTGACAGCTTTATTGTTCGGGGTATCCGTCAGAAATTTTTGAAATTAGGATTGATTTGCCTGCATCTGAAGCCATTCCAGACAGATTGGCTCCCGCATAAATCAGACGCAAATTGAAATATGTATAATCACATAATACTAAAGTACATGTAGGCCTACTGTTAACTTGGCTGATTGCCAGGGTGATATTAACTTCAGCGCATGAGTTCACACGGGGTTCGTTCAGTCAAAGTTTTGTTTGTCACCAGCATCATTAAACATTTTTATACGCCCTCATCTCTCTATGAGAACGTATATTGTCGGCACCCCTGTCCGTCCGTCCGTCCGTAAACATTTGCTCGTAAACGCTCTAAAAACTAGAGTTTCGAATTTGAGCTATTTTCGATCGTTATTGCCCTTGCCCCAAATCTGTCAGTCCGTCCGTCAACATTTGCTTGTAAACGCTCTAAAAACTAGAGTTTTTGACGGAATCAAATGAAATTTGATATGTGTATACATATTCATAAAATAAAGATCAAGTTCAAATTTGAGCTCTTTACGACTGTTAGCAGCAGAGTTATTGACCTTGCCCCAAATCTTGAATATGCTGTTACTCTCTTAGTTTTCAACCGATTATGATGAAACTTAAAATGGATGTTAATGGACCTAAATGGTCTTTTTCAAGATTAAGACCTCTTTCATCAGTTTTGAGGAGTTTTTGCCCTTTTACCTCTATACAGTAAGTGCTTCTATCAACATCAATTACTTGTAAACGCTCCAAAAACTAGAATTTTTGATGGAATCAAATAAAATTCGGTAGGTATATAAACTAATGCTCAAAAGAAAGTACCCACCTATATATTTTGCATTAAAACCAACAAAAGTAAAATTTAAGTGATAAAACCACTATGACGCATCTCCCATACGGTCAACACGATACTTTCTGTGACAAAATTATGAAAAAAGTGAACGCATCAAGCAAACGGCGCAAAAAACAAAAAGCGACAAATTCTGATGTTGCACAAAATACACATGAATGATGGCTGTATAAACCAGCTTTCTGGACACGTATGCAACAGAGGCGCAAGAAAAACACAAAAAGCATACCACGTTTGAGCCAGATTGAAACAGAGAGAGCTGCAGTGATGGTGCATCAAGGAGCAAACAGTCCCTTGATTGCAAGAATCCTCGGCTGCAACAGAATAGACTGCAACAAGACTGATGCGGCGTTTGAGGCACACAAGCAATACATCAGACAAGCCTAGGAGTGAACGACTACGTCTCACAACATCAGTTGAGGACTGCAATATCAGGAGCATTCATCCGTGGAATCATCCGTCAATGGCGCCAGCGGCATTTGGCACCACATCAGCTGACACTCAGTGTCCTGGCGACTAAGGGAATATCATATTGGAGCATGTTGACCCAACTGCAGAGCGCATTCGACACCGACGTCAATGATTAACATGGGCCTAGAGAACTTGACAATGCCAGATAAGTGATTAGCAACGCCCTCAGTGCGATTCCATCGTTTATTGTACATGTACTGTTCTTTACATAAAGTTATGTGTTGACCGTTTTCAGATGCATCAAAGTGGTTTTAACTCTTTATTATTGGCTTTTAAAATTTAACTGTAATATGAAAAAGTGGGTACTTTCTTTTGAGCATTAGTTTACATATTCAAAAAACAAAGATGAAGTTTGAATTTGAGCTATTTTCGACTGTTAGTAGCAGAGTTATTTCCCCTTGCCTCAAAGTCTTGAATATGCTATTACTATCTAATTTTTCAACCAACTTTGTTGAAACTTAAAATGGATGTTATTGGACCTAAATTGAAAGGTTTGAGAAAGTTTAGTTTTATCCTGATTAAATTTAAGGCTTTTTTTGTAAGGATATGGCCGTGGTCCACTATCTTACTTTTTTTCATGTACAACATATTGACCGTTGAAAAATAGACCGCCCTCCACCCCCAATAATTATGACTGAAGTAATCGTATTTCTATTTTTCACATATAACAAGACATTATTGGTTTGTTGTAAGGGCCAGAAAAATCATGATTGCTTTAGGAGTAGCAAACCCTTAAACATTGGATTCTGTGGATTCCATACCACCACCTTGAAAATAGGTAAAATATAACATTGCTTCCTACAGATTTGTAAAAGGAATCACGATAGTAACATAGCAGTTTTAAACGAATTGAAGAGATGATAGAAGTACTTTATTTGTTTCGTAATACATGTACTCTACGCTGCATTGACTCTTTATACAACTCAAAGTGCATTTCACAGTATACATATGACGTAGTAAAGCCAGAGCTATATCGGGTGACACAAAAAAACGTCCCAAACTTTGAAGCAAAGTATCTCGGCTGCTGATGTGCCGATCTATTTCAAACTTCTCACAGATTTACTTCAACATGTCCTTGTCAGACCTTGAAAATATTGAATTTTTTGACATGCTATTTTGTTCGTGGCAGTTCTTCTACAATTTTTATTCGATGACTTTCATATTCTCAGGGTTTGTCAAGGACATGTTGAAGTAAATCTGTGAAAATTTTGAAAGAGATCGGTTGACCAACAGCTGAGATAGTCATTCTTGGGGACGTTTTTATTGGGACACCTGATATATAGTTTCATTACATAATGAAAATTTACATTACAAAATTGACGTCAACGTAATGAACGGTAACGTGGAGCTAAAAGAAAACTGACAATATTACAGTTATAAACAATGTCAACCATCGCAACACGATTTAATGGGTAGAAATAATGTTCACATCTGCTATGTATAAAAAATTAGAGCTGTTTCTTTCATTTTAAAAAACTTTCTTTGCATTTGTAGTTATCGAAACTCCAAAGTGGCTACATTAGTAGCTTTTTCAATGCGTGGGATATTTGTTCAGAAGGGCTCGGATCACCTTTTGTTCTAATTTTACATGACACTACTAATTGTTTTGCCTACCTATTTTATCTTCAATATTAAGCAGCTATTACCGGTGTTGTTCTAGATAGTATTTGCTGACCCTTCTTCTCACTGATAACACTTTTCCTCATTTAATTATTATCCTTTATTCGGACGTACTCAACCACCCCCCTTTTTATTATCTAAACATTGCAATTATTATGATCAGTTACTTCCCTTGAATTGTATAAATTGGATATTTTCATCAGTTGCGTCCCTTGAACTTTTAACATTTGTCGTCTGGTCACCTTATTTTTATAATTTTACTAGACACTACTCCAATGCTCCATCTTAAAGTGGCACAGGCTTCATTTTCGTGGGTCGATTTTTCCAAGTCTCAGAAACAGGGATTTTTTAGCTCAGCAATTTAGTACTGGTTATCAAAACTCACCATTGAAATTTGAGTCTTCAAATCCATGTGCATCCATAATTATTAGCATTTGAAAGTTATAATGCCCTACTACACATTAGTGATACTATGCAATATATAGAAAAGTCATCTATAGAAATAGAAGGAGAAATGTCTAATTTAAGATATATTTGAAGGAAATATGCAATTTTCGTACATTTCTAGTGCTTCTGAAGGATATTTAAGTATATTCAAGACCCAAATCAACCAATAAAAATGAAGACTGGTCCCCTTTAAGTATTAAGCAGCTATTACTGGTGTTGTTCTAGGCAGTATTTGCTTTCCCTTCTGATAATTTGGTGTCACTTTTCGTCGTTGAATGCTTCCTCGTTGATTGATAGCGTACGGATTGAGTTTATGTAAATTTGTCGTCGAGTCATGTTTTTTTCATCCGACGCTTATTCACGTTTTCGTTTTGTAGTTTTGTGTATGTTTAACAGCTAGGACGGGTGTGACGCCAGGAAGGGTATGCTTACTCTTCTAGACACCTGATACCACTTTTCATTATGATATACTTACTCATGTATGATTGATATAATTCCTCATGTGAATAGTTCTTAAGCTGTTACCTATGCTTCGTCAAAATGTCCTTTTGGATTGCGAGTTTCGTTTTGCGGTTCGGATCATTAGTACTTGGTTTCTTTATCATGGAGGTACGAATTAGATATGTTTCGGTTGAGCTGGTGACATAATATCTTTATAAATCTCATAAATATTATAGGAAGAAACGCACCTTTTTGAATGATCCTGTTATTCGATCATAAATTTTTCAGATAGTACGCCGCATGCGCAAAATTTGTGGACATAATGTTTTCGGATCCCAATTTTGCTTTTTTTACGTCCATTACAGACACTCTACTCCTCCAAACTTGAAGGAAAGAAACAGAATACCATGTCTCCCTGAAAGAAATGTTACCCTGCTGACCGCCCCCCCCCCCCCCCACCGTGAACTGTGCTCAAGTTACAAATTGATACTCCAGATATATCATATCATATACTTTCACGTCATACTAGTAATAATGTCATACATAATGGCTGAATTTTTACTACGACATCGGTCTACTTTTCTCAGTTTTATCTTTTATCATTTCTATAGGTGTAGAATGTTCAGCTGATCAAGTGATATCCAATTCAGATGATAAAACAATAAAAGGCTCAGTTGGTGATATTTTAAATTTTACCTGTAAAACTGGTTTCACTAAAATAGATCCCAAGGGGAATATGACTTGTGGTTCAGATGGACAATGGCAAATAGACACGGCTTGTGAAGGTAACATAGTTATTTATTTTTTGATAATAAATGTTATTTTAGTTATCTTTATGTAATTTGGAATATTATCTTCAAAATGGCATTAATATCACTGCATCTATTCTAGAAATAATTTGCAACTTTCTTATTCCCAGCTGTGGAATGTTCTGGTGATCCTATATCCAACTCTAATGATACAACAACACAAGGTACATTTGGTCAAGTTGTCACATTTAACTGTGACGCTGGTTACACCGCTAATGGTCCAATTGGTAATAAGACTTGTTACATTGAGGATGAGGTAAAGGGAGTTTGGTTTTCAAGAACAAATCCTTGTAAAGGTAACATATTTTTAATTAACTTACAGATTCCCTGAAACAAATAGTACCTCATTTTCCATTTGCTTGCAAAACATTTAGTTAAAACTTACATGTTTGTTTAAATGTAGTTATCTCCCTTCAACTGGCGATACGATTAACATGCGTTTGGGCGATATGAAATTTAAGAGTGCTTGGGCGATACGATACGTATACTTCCAGTTGCTATTTCTTTTTTGAGATTTGGTTCTTTCTCGAGTCCTACCAAGCATATATCTATTATTTTCTTTGGGATACTTGTAATTCCCTTTCCAATGATGTATAATAAACTCAAAATTGTAATAAAGCCTTTTTTATTTGAAATTTTTTCATCAGAAAACTTTTGACAACCGAACGTAAACTGGTTTCTCTACTTTATATTACCGAATATTCACAATTTATATGTTCTGTTAAAGTTAGATAAAAAAAAAATGAAACGTTTCACCCAGAGAATGAGTCAGATCTTCATTACCCAAGTATAGTCGCATTTTTTATTATCTTAGTAACTTTGTATATGATTATGTAGAATAATGGGTCGTATAGAAAATTGGACTTTAATCTCTTCTTGTACTTATTTTATCAATTTTCATAGCTGAGAAATGTTCTGATGATCCTGTGATCAACTCTGATGATACAACAAGAGAAGGAATATTTGGTCAAGTTGTCACATTTAACTGTGAGGCTGGTTACACCGCTAATGGTCCAACTGTTAATAAGACTTGTGTGGACGGAAAGTGGATGTATGGAAGTGAAACTCCTTGTAAAGGTAACAGGTTCGGTCTTTTTGAAACAGACAAGGTTGTCAGTCAATAAAATGTAATACACAGGATTTCCCATGGGTTGGGCGAGAAGTTTTTCCAGGGATTCGGCATATCCTGCTGTTTTCATTTCCAACGTTCAATGGACCTTCACAGTTACATAATTCTTATTATTTTTTACTTAAGTGATTTTTATATTAATTCCAATAGCTGTGGAATGTTCTGGTGATCTTATATCCAACTCTGATGATACAACAAGAGAAGGAACATTTGGTCAAGTTGTCACATTTAACTGTGATCCTGGTTACACCGCTAATGGTACGACTGGTAATAAGACTTGTATAACAGATGAGTCGAGGGGACAAGCTGGAAAATGGCAAATAGACACTTCTTGTGAAGGTAACATATTCTTAAATAAAACATGTTTAACTTCCTTTTAAATGCAAAGTGATCTCGTCAATGAAGATGGTCAACGCCAGGGGCGACTGCCCCCTGCCCCTCACCTGAGGGGCGAGAACATGTGCCCTTTTTGTAATGGAGACACGGACAATTTTTATGTTATAATAATTACAGCCGACGAAGGCAGGAGACGGAAAATGGGGATTTTATCTGGACTGGGCTCACATCCCCCCAAACTAAGAGCCGACCGACACTAAACCCTGCGGCAGCCCAGAGCTACAGTCAGCTGGTGTTCACGGACCCTCCACCCCTAACCCCCATTCCCTTCCCTCTATTAACCATAAATCCAAGAAGCCCGACCAGCGCGTTGGATCCAGAGATGGTCCACATTCACCCGTTCTTGAATTAAATTTACCACACATGGGGTAGGCCGCTCCGAATCCCCAGACCGGAAGGTTCCCTCGCTTCGCTCGGTCACATAGTGCCCTTTATATCACAACTCCGCCCCCGCCGCTAACATTTCCTTCCGGCGCCCCTGGTTAACGCCATACATTGTGTTATCGGCCTGCTCTAGTTCAATTTCCAATATTCGATAGATCCGTGCGTTACATTTCTTCTTTTTCTTCTTCCTATTATCTTATTTAATTTTTAAAATTATTTTTCTTATGCTCTAGCACATGAGATATTTTGACCAAAACGATAGTTTTTTCAGCAATTGCGCACTACAACACACCCTGTGCCAAAAGTGTTCTAGTTATTATTGTCATTTTATTTTTTAATTCATTCTCTTATGTGTTTAATTAATCAATTTTCCTAGCTGTGGAATGTTCTGGTGGCCCTGTGAACAATTCTGATGATTCAACAACAGAAGGAACATTTGGTCAAGTTGTCACATTTAACTGTGAAGCTGGTTACACCGCTAATGGTCCAACTGGTAATAAGACTTGTGTAACAGATGAGTCAGGGGGAGTAGATGGAAAATGGCAAATAGACTCTCCTTGTGAAGGTAATATATTGTAGTATGCGACAGGTGTTGCTTTAATGTCTTATAATATGCTTACTTTAAAATGTGAAAGTTAAATAACCCTTAAATCCATCGAAAACGTTCTGAGCAAACCAGAAATACCAAACCATTAAATCCACATGAAAAGTGGATAGTAATTGGTGTCATAGATTCCCCTGGTTTCGTCTGGCAATTAATATTGACACCGTTTTCCAAATACATGTACGTTCAATTTTTAGCTCTAAAAGACACAATTTGTGACAAAAATTGGTGAATTTATATTTTATAATCTTAAGATAAAGTCTGTCCATAATCAGTGAAATTGGAAAATATTTTATATTAGTTATTGCCCTTTTTTTCCTTTTTTAATTCATTCAATTTTTATTCCTTAAACAATTCCACAATGCACAATTTTTACTTATTTTATCAAAGCTTACTGAACACGTTTATCACCACCAACAGATGAACCCTATTGAAAATGTGAAAAATCCAAAAATATTTGATATGAGTTACTGTCCTTGTTCTTGCAAACGCGTTCAATTGTTAGCTTGAAAACGCTCTATACGGCACAATTTTTGCCGGATTTTAACAAAACTTAGTGAACTTGTTGATATTTTAAACAAGTAGAGACTGTACTGATAAAAATCGAAAAATATTTTACATGTAAAGTGTTAATTAAGAATTAAACGTTGGTCTCATTAGCATTATTGGTGTGTAAACGCAATAGATCACGTGACAAACTGAATAAATGACGAAGTCATTTATGTATGTTTGTGGCGTGATCTATTGCGTTTACACACCAATAATGCTAATGAGACCAAAGTTTAATTCTTATATTTATATTCAGATACTTTTATTAATCAAATTTTGCCCTTTTTATTTGATAATTTGCTTGAAAATGCCAGAAATCTCAGATTACGTCATTGTTGTGCTTTGATGACGTCATAGTGTCACGTGACAAACTAGCGTTCATCGAAAAATGAACGCGAGTTTTCTTAACTGGTTCATTGAAGGAAGTGATAATAGAAATGTAAATATTGAAGGATGAACCCTAGCAAAAATAAGTACACTGTATACAGACTAATCTTTATCTCGTACATACAATATTATACATAGTTTATGACTGATATGACGAAAATTATCAAATGGGCATGAAATTTCTCAAATTTGGCGATTTTTAATTGAAAATATAGGGCACTCTCTCCTACTAAATACGCCACCGTTTATCTTTAATTACATAATTTATATTTCAGATTGCTACAACTATACAAATGGTAAATCATTACCCATTAATTACCTTAATTATATAGAAACCCAGGACCGGATGTACTGTGTGGAAAAGTGTGATACAAATACCCAATGTTCTGCTTCAGTAATAAGTGGTAGATACTGTTATTTATTTAGAGCACCATGCATCTCAGCAGTCTCAGATGTAGATTTAAACGAATGTAAAGAGACCTGTAATCAGATGGAAGACTGTATGATATTGACTCATATTTATACACTTTGCGTTCTTTTAAACGTTACCCTGAATAACTTACCTGATTCTGTTTCGGTAATTAATGATCCTTCAGCTACTATAGCAGAACGTATCTGTAAACACGATATTATAGATGACACGTTTTAGTAGCAGGTATCAAGTCTGTTGTTCTAACGTGTTTTTAGGGATTAAGTATGAAAACTATGCAATACCTGTTGGTAAAGATGCAGTAACAAATCAATTTGATTAATTAATACAGTAGGTTGATCATAAACTTAATAATCAGAATTGATATAATTGAATTAAATTATTAAATGGAGTATCATAGTCTGTGCTAATGAAGTTATTTTAATGCTTCAATAACATTAAAATACTATATCTAATTATTACAATAATGTATAATATTATTAATATACTAAATATTTGATCATTGAATTATCATATTAAATCATGGGTTTTCAACTTGGGGGACATGTCCCAGACTGGGGACATTTGGACATTTTCCCGTGGACATTAACTGAGTCAAAGGTCTGAAAAAAACAACCTAATATTTTGTATTATCTAGGTGGATGCATCCAGCTCCACTGCCCTCAACTACTCTATATACCTGTATTGTACTATTTCTGTTTAGGGGACATGACAATTTAGTCATGCGTAATCGGGGACACTTGCGAAAACCAGTTGAAAACCCAGGTATTAAATGATACTATAATATATATATATATATATATCATTCAAATTGCTATATAAAATCACTATGGTATCTAATTATGCAATTACTATATCTGTTTTTAATATTACTATATTACATTATGCAATTACTATATCTGTCTTTAATATTACTATATTACATTATGCAATTACTATATCTGTATTTAATATTACTATATTACATTATGCAATTACTATATCTGTATTTAATATTACTATATTACATTATGCAATTACTATATCTGTATTTAATATTACTATATTACATTATGCAATTACTATATCTGTATTTAATATTACTATATTACATTATGCAATTACTATATCTGTATTTAATATTACTATATTACATTATGCAATTACTATATCTGTATTTAATATTACTATATTACATTATGCAATTACTAATCTTATATAAATCTGTGGTCTGTGTTCTTTAAATAGAAGGGACGAATACAACAGGGTTGATACGAGAAGGAACTAAATGAGGTGCATTGGGAAAGTTGCAAAAGGCGACGGGGGAAAATGTAATCAATTGTTGCCTTCAGTGAGGTTAGCACACAGGACCTCGGTTTAATGCCCCATCCAAGCGACAAGACGTCTCCGCTCCGACCTGCTTTGGCAGAAAAATTTCATCAACATTTTGGATCCGTGAAGAATTCAGGTGTATAAACGAGATCATAATTTTATGAAATAAAATTCTTTATTTACATTTATACAATAAATATACTTTGAATAAAATTTAGAACATTAGAAATAAAACACTTTCATATCATAGCAACATTTCAACATTACAGACGCTCTGTCGAGCAGAAAACAAAGTTGTATGTATATACATGTAAATTGAAATAATACTCAAATGAAAAGAATTAATAAATCTATAAAAGTGTTTAAAATTAAGATAAATGTTATTTTATTAAATAAGTCTGAATAATCCTAACATGGTGAAATCAATTCCGTTGGAGTTTTACGTCCTGTTTTTTTTCTTCTAAAATTCCTAATTGTGAAAGGGACTAAGCGTTTATTATCAAACCACCACCCACAGTCCCTGGCAGAACATGAAATTAAGCTTGCCCATCTATTCTATAGGGATTTAATCGCAAATCTGTTCGACAATCAAATCAAGCAACTAACTTGCAGTGGCGTTTCTAGGAATTTTTAGGTGGAGGGGCCGCGTTGGGGCCAAATAATTGTCAGGGGGGCTACCAGCACATACCATCTGTATTTAACATTATAAGAAAATTTCAAAGTGGGGGGGGGGGGGGGGGGGCCAAGGCCGGGCCAGCCTAAATTCTGGGGGGGGGGGACTGCCCCCCGTAGAACTTGTTGAAATTTATCAAACAGCTTCGAATATGAAGACCTATTGTAACAGTTAAATAAATAAGACAATTTTATGGATATATACTTCTAGAAAGTTTATTATTTCAACGTTTCAATGTGGTTCTCACACCGTCATCAGGAATATAATGATGAAGTAATAAACTTTCTAGAAGAATATATCCATAAAATTGTCTTATTTATCTATAACTTGTGCTTCTAATATGCCATTGAAGGATTACTATAACAGTGAAACTAGGAGCAATAAATTGTAGTTCAACGATTTACTGTCTTTAAAATGCACGATTTGGTTTGAACAATCAGAAAGTTAAATCATTATAATACAAGAATAAAAATTATGCATAACAAGAACCAATGTGCGACGTCATGTGACTGGTCATGTGACTTGATGTATTTGGTAAAACTGGGCTTTGTATATTTGGGTACATGTTGGCGTTAGGGGAGGCCCAATAATTTCCTGGGGTCCCTAAAAATCCAGGGGACACATTTGCTACAGCGGAATATGGATTTCCAAAGTTAATTTTTGTTCCTGTGTAACTTGGGAAGAACCATTCTTGATGTCTGTAGGTAGGATCTGGAGTTGTGGGTTGAATTGCTTGCGCCAATCCGGCGAAATCGAACTTGTAAGCGTATCGCTTTCCGTGAACCTTCGTCATGATATTTTTGTCGTAGTAGTAACGTAAGGCTCGACTTAATTTATCGTAGTTCATATTAGGTTTGCTTTTTCTTTCTCCCCATCGACGAGCTGTTTCGTCTGGGTCGACAAGTTTAAATTCTCCGTTCGTCCCCTCCCACGTGATACAGGTAGCATTTCTACTGTCTGATAATAACTCTAATAAAAACTGCCACAGCTGAATCTGGCCACTACCTGTAATAATAATTAAAAAAATAGAAAGAAAGTTCTTTATTTTATAAAGATAACATCTTGGGCTTGCGCGGACATTTCACACCCAAATAATTCCCTCCCAGACAATTCCCGCCGGACCAATTCCAGGACATTTCGCACCAGGATGATTTGCATCAGGACAACTTCCACCCAAGACGTTTCACACCCGGGTATTTTGCACCCAGGACAAATTCCACCAAGGAAAATCTGGGTGTGAAACGCACTACTACCCATCTTGGGTTCTCCCAGCTGGTCCTTGTCCAAACCTATTGTTCAAATTGATTGAAAGCTGAGACCGAGCCCGTTGAAATTGAGGGTAGCAACTGAACTGAGCATTTTGTTAAAGATTTAAGAGTTTGAAAATGATAGGTTTGCTTGGTATGTAATCACAACAGAATTAAGTTAATTGTAGTCTGAGAGATGATTCATCATTTATTTCCCTTTATCCGACTTCAAATTCTATCATATCTTGAGTTATGTCCCTTCAAATGTTTTAATTGGAAGGGTAAAACATTGATCAGATCAACTGTTTAGCGAAATTTGGGGATAACTACGTGGTCATAGGAAATTGTTAAACAGACGGGATAATTAATAATAATAATACTTGTATTTATAAAGCGCTGAAATCCACTCTACATAAAGAGTGCTCAAAGCGCTACATTGTCTTTCACAAGCTATATACATCATACATGTACATAGTAAGTCTAATCGTAATTCGTAATTCAAAAACAAAACAAAAATTCCGGAAAGTATTTTTAGAATTCTAAGTCTCCTTACCTGTATTACACAGGCGACTGGACAGATGACCAAATAGTTTATACGGATCTAAAATATACACAAGAAATCGAATTAATTTTACATCCTTTTTAAATTTAATAAAGGTATGCCTACATCACGTGTCCTGTACAAGTTCAGCCTTCAAATCTTCAAGCTTTAGGACGACATCAATTTTAAATGAAACTTTTTTATTTTCGTTCTGTTTCATTTACTCAAACTATGCTTGGACATACTTATGGACATAAGGTTACAGTTAAACTCTGCATGACTCGAGAATTCTTTGACTTTTACATTTTATACAGACATGCTGATTACTCAATCGTATATACGGCGGCCATTGTCTCTAACAATAACCTCGTATGCAGATAGAAGAAAACCTTCTAAGATTATTTGGCGGAAGTAGAATGCGCGATAAAAAAAAGTTCCTGAGCTCATGTTAGTTATCTCCCTTGACAATTGTACATTATCTTTCGTAGACAGAAATGGAGACTTGAAAGTGCGCTTTATCCGACAGTTGCATACGAGGTTATTGTCCGTAGCGAGAATGGTCGACATTGGCTGACTACTATTGCATAATTGTGCCAGGAGTTATCTCCCGTAATGTATTGACATAATTATAAATATAATTATACAGTTAATGAAAATTATTTGACAGAGTTCTCTCCCTTAATGTTGGATTTTATGATTTTAAAAAATAACTCCTTAGAAAGATAAACTTATAGATTGATTTTGTGACAGTAAATCTATTGAATATCAATTTACAGCAGTTTGATACCACTTTTCATTATGAAATATTTACTCATTTATTGATAAACTGTCTTAAATGAACAGTTCATGAGCTGCAACCAATATATTGCCAATGTGTTTACATGGATTTCAAGATTTGTTTTCCAATACGGTTGGGATCATTCATGCTTAGGTTTTAATTGAAAAGATTTATTCTATCAACAATAAAAAATTATATTCTTTTTTCCATGTTGCAATTAAATAGCTGGAAATAATTTCCAAATTTTCCTGCATTGCTTCTGAAATTTCAACTTTAAATGAGTTACTTTTCTATTGGTGTGGAAAGCTTTCTATCTTTGGTCAGTGTTCTGGGTAGCTTTCTTGTCAACTCTGAATAAGCTTGTTCTAATATTCGTGTAGGTATAAACAAAGATGTGTAGAGGCCTTTAAGTAGAATAGTTGTAGTTGAAAAATTGTGACGTACCCTGTGTTCTCCAGGAGGGTGGGGAGGGGTCGATCATAGACTTGGTCATACCAGCAGTATACGGTGTCGTGGAATAACCTACAAGTAGAATGAATGCGTCAAATTAAACATTCAACTACCAACTACCACCACTACCAACAACTACCTAGTTTGCGATATCAGCTGCTGCTGGAAGCGAACGTTAACTTGTCATCTACCAACAACTACCTAGTTTGCGATATCAGCTGCTGCTGGAAGCGAACGTTAACTTGTCATCTACCAACCAACCAAATTAAACAATGACAATTGATCGAAGAGGTGTGGCTAACGTCGGAGTCGATGATAATCTGCTATTTAAAAGTCTCAAAAATGTTAATTAATTTTCGAGGAGCAAATGACAGTTGTGGATAAGATCCGACTGAGCCGTCGCGGGTTGGGAATTCTGCTATATCAAATGTTGCACCAGCTTCTGACTTCTTTTTTTTTTGGGGGGGGGGGGGGCTTTTTTTTTTCGGTCTATTGTTGTATGAGCTTACCTCTAGTACATGTATTTGGTGATTGCGTCATCCAACCTGATTTACTGAATTCACCATCTGAAACGAAAGTTCATAGCTTTGAAACGTTTGGATCGGACATAACCGTGTTCTGCTGGCTGTATACGTTAAAGAACATGCGACAATTTGAAAATAAAAATGATTATGCTAAGATTGCCGTCTTGGCAACATTTGCACAATGCACGACGTTTGCCTGCCGTCATCAACTGAAACAGGTATAGAAATGTTGGACGTAAAAGTAAATTTGATTTTGACAGTTGCTGGAAGTCAATTACAGCTTTGTGTATACATTGTGTACCATTTCTTAGAATGGATGTAAGTTTTCGATTCGTCAACAATTAGGCAATGCATAAGGCCTACATACTAGTATACACATTTTTGCGATACATGTATATGCCTGAGACCGGATATCGGATTACAGCAGTACAAATACAATCCATGTATTAAAAAAAAGATTAATCTAGTAACCACAAAGTTTACCTGATCTCGAAACAGTTGCCATGGAATCTGTCATATTAAATGTGGGGTAGGACCAGGGGTTCGTTGGTGACGTGGGGGTCATACTGCCACACCCAGTTCTATCTATATTCTCACCTGGGAGGGACGGGATGGGCAACTGGGCTGTAAAATAATCAGACACTAAGTTAACTTATTACAAAGAAGAAGAGTCTGACTTATTTACAATAAATATAAATATTGACTCTAAGAAATATTTATTTGAAATTTGAAATAAAATCTATAAATAATTTGAAAAACAAAATTCATCATTACAAATGAAATTTGAAATATTCTTAAAATCGTATTTAGTGATAAAACATTAATACAATATTATTATTATTATTATTATCCGTTTTAAAGCAGTGTGTTATATTCCATAAAATTGTCTTGTGTTTTGTTAAATATTTTTAGAATTATTCTATTTTAAAATCCATCTTAATGGAATAGTATGAATATAAATGTTTAGTTTAATTCATAATTCAATATGTTAGTTTGAATTTCGTGGAAACGCCATCAAGCGAAAAGTAAAAATTATGGTGTATTAAAAATCAAGCTATCAGTGGAAACACAGTTATTATCCGCTCAAACAATACAAAAATCTTTTCCTTGCAAACACTCAAACTAATTTTAGTTCTATAATCAAAACATTAGGTTTTTGAAAACTTAGTATTATATATTTATATATGTAAGTTTTTTTTGTTTTTTTTTTTCTCCTTTTTTTTTTACTTTTTCCCCTTAAAAATTCTTTTTTTTTTTTACTTTTTCTCCTTAAAAACTCAATTGTCACTCAGATTTCATGTTAAAACGTTAATTTTGATCGAATTACAATCTCACAACGTCCCAAAGTAATTCAGAATCGTCCAAAATACAAAAATGAAATTCGAAAATGTCTTTATAATCCTTTAACGTCATACGATAAAAACAACATACAATGGAATTACAGAAAAATAATATTCCTACCTTGTCTGAGATACGTTAAGTGTGTAAAAAGAACGTCTGCTTCATACGGTGCCACCAGACGACACAGTTCATCACGTGACAGGCGACATAACTGTCTTCCATCTAAATGGATAAATCTCGTGGCATCGACTCCGCGAAGCCCATATTCCAACACGGCCCATTCTATCCATTGCTGCACGTGCCAAGAATTCCACAACTGAGGGTCTGAAAGATACAATTTGATTGGTTGATTAGATTAGACAGAAAAATATCCAAGTGATTTGGAAAAAACTTTTGAGACATGAATATAAACTAAATTTCTTTTTCTTTGTGAATATTGTTGTAATAAATATATTAGGAGAAAATTGTCCTGTACAACTTGATTTCTGATATTATTTCTATAGTGACTTATAGTTTATAGTTGCATTTTAAACTTTGCCAGTCCCAAGTGGTGAGCGTGGTGGACGGACAAAAGCCCCACCGGACAAAAGCCCCACTTTGATTTTTTACCCTAGTGGACAAAAGCCCCACAATATAAATTTACCTAGGACAAAAGCCCCACTATGAAAAAATAAAATATTTAGGAAACGTACATTTGAAGAATCATTTATTATTTAAATAAGAAAAAAATTTAGAATTTAAATACATTTAGAGATTGGATTCACTTGTAGAATTAATGTTGAGGGTGTTAAGTTAATTAGATAGTAAAACAGTTTGTTTTGTTAATTAGATAGTAAAACAGAGTGCTTTGTAATAAATTAATAATGAATATGATGATGACTTCTTTTGATAGGCAATTAATCAACAGATTATAGGATTAAAATGTCTTCTTTTAAAACCAAGAGAAATATTTCAAAATATGCAATGTAAATTAATGTAATTATTTTTGGTAAAATCTATTACATCTAACCTATTTTCTTGATATTTTCGACTTGCAAATTACAAGATGCAAGATTATAATGAGATAAAGATAAATACATATCTAAGAATTATTTCATACATGTATTAGTAAATATTACTTGTTAAGTAAATCACAGTACAGTAAAAACCCGCGTATAAGAGCACCTATTTTGGCGGTCCACACCTATTTTGTTCTTATATAAAAGGCTATAATCTGCAAAATCAGCCTGTAAGTGTTCATAAAAAAGGAATACCAATAAATGAAATCAATATATATTCACACAATTTTAATTAATTAATACAAAGATGTAACTATTTTAATTTAAAATATTTTGTTTATATAATTAGGGTGGAAAGAAAGAAAGAAAGAAACATCTATATTTTACAAGGATAACAACTTAGGTTCCGTGCGGATCCTTTCTCCCAGTTGGTCCTCAGCCAAACCTCTTGGCATTGATCTTTCCCGGATTATCCGTACCCATTTACAGCTGGGTGGACTGGAATTATGAGTGAAGATGACTTATTCAAGGTCATCGGACTTTCACACCCTAGTCAGGAACCGAACTCACAAACATAACGACCACCATTTCCTCGTATCCAAGCAAATGACGTCATGTTTGTAAAGAACGACTCGCTAACCACGGTACTATAGAACCATGATATGGGCAATGAAAAGTAATGTAATCTTTGAAATTTTTCCATATAAGAACAACTTTCATTTTTCAGACTGAATGTGTTCTTATATAAATGGTACTTTGATTCCTAAAATCAGGCCTGGGTGTTCTTAATCCACTTGTTCTTATACGCGAGTTTTTACTGCATGTGCATGTATTTAATTTTTTCAAAACTATTTGGAAGTTGATATTCAAATTTGTGTGATTATAATGTTACGATAAACTGGTAGTTTAGTTTTGATAGAATAATAATCTCACAAGGTCCGATAGTAAATCAGAAAATTTATTTAATTTTTTCATAACTATTTGGAAGGTGATATTCAAATTTGTGTGATCATAATTGGGTTAAGATGAATTGGTAGTAATTCTCAACATGAGGTGTTGTTCGCCGCGTGTTACTTCAAATACACTGACTCAATACACAACAACATTTAACTGATCTGAAACATCTTATTATACAGGGGTCTGTACTTCAAGAGAAAACTTCAAACCAATTATCACGCTTTATTACAATAAATATTACCTCACGTGCTGAAGCACGGACGAGATGACAATACAATAGAAAAGCATCTGTTCTTTTGTTCGTGACACTTTAAGCGACCCAATGTCTCTCCTTTATTAGTAAAATTATACCTTCCTACCACAGATAATTATATTTCTAGAGATTTGGTGATATAGAATATACTGTCGTTTATTAGCAATGGATAACCACAAGGTTCCTTAATACCTTGATATTGCTCAAGTCTAATTAAAAAACAGACCCTAATTTCGTTTTGTTCGGTTTTTAAATCCTGTTTCTTAAACGAAATTAGGGTCTGATTTTAATTAGACTGGATATTGCTAAATCAATGCACCATAAAAAAAATACCTAATGCTGCATTTAAATTAAAAAATTGAAAATGCTATTGATTTTTCTAATTCTTCGGCTTTAATTTTTTCCATTTATATTTTGATTTTATTTTATTATCTGTAATGTAGGTGAATATACTTGTGATGCTGAACATTGTGATAAATTCTTAGCAGAAACCGAAGAAGAATTAAAACGTCCTGTTTCTTCAGTAAATATAAAATTTATAGATATTTAATTGAAATTTCAACAAAAATTGTATTGAATTAAGCTGAAAATGACTTTTTTTAAATTGATTCTGAAATCACAACGTATTTTTGTGTAAACTGTGAGTAAAATAATAATTTTTGTATTTCTCTCAAGTTGATAATCCAATTTGTATGAAAATAATCGGCGAAATTCGATTTTCCGACGAACTTAAAAAGAAAGTAATAATTTGTCTTCTGTACCCTCTAATCATATCTTTTAACATGACATATTAATTACCCCGCCTACTTTATAATAGACCAATTAGAAACCGAGATTTCTTTCTCGCGCGTCTTATCACGTTCTCACGTCGCGCGAGACGTAATTCCTAATTGCGGCAATTAGCACGTGCAGTTGACTGATGTTTTGTTGTGGAAGAAAATGAAGTGTAGAGAGTGAAGAGAGAGAGACGTGGATATTGATTTGTATTAAATATTAACACAATGTGCTAAACTGTTATCATTAAATATTAGTAATTTATTTCTACTCTTTAATCAATCAATAACTAACAAGCTATTCTTGTCACCATCACGAGTAGAGAGTCTAAATATTTATAAATAATCATAAAAGCGATATCAACTCTTACAATTAGCAAAATCCAAAGGTGTCATAAATATACAAACAAAATACAAAAGATCCATAAAACGGAAGTTATTATTCATAAAAATTCAAGTTATTTAATCTTTAACAATTATTGTATATAACCTAGTTTTGTTAAAGCGAAATTATGGAAATTATAAAGCAGAACGTATAGAAATATAAAGAACTAATGCTGACTGTGATGTTTAAGTGTTAATGTATTTTGTATTATTGTGAGCTATTTTATTCACGAGAGTCAGTATTTTCGTTAGGAAAAAGAAATTTAAGGTTTAATTCCAGTTAGATTAAAACCAGTCAAAATAAGCTGATATCTATTAACAGGGTCAAACAAAACAATGTTAAACTTAGAGAAGGAATTACCTAACTTCTAACCTATCTCAGCTATAAGTAAGGACACATGACGCAAGCATTATTAGAAATTGAGACGCGGTACCGAGGCAGGTTAAACCATTAGAAAAATTGCCCTGCACTGCATGATACGAAATTTGATAGAAATTCACAGCAAGCTTCATATGTGTTTTATTATTGTCATTTCGGTCTTTCAATGCGTGAAATCTAACAAAAACTTTACGAAATAATTTTGGAGCTCTTCCTATGATCAGAACCTTGCTAGTCAAAATTCTTTCTAATTCATAAACTACATTGACCCCATTTCCGACTCTAATACGCATGTGCATTGAATTGAATGACGAGACGTTGTATTTATAAAATCTGGAATTATTTTATTTTCCGACACGAAGTTTCATTCCTGATAAACAATGTGATATTTTCTCTGGATTAGTAATGAAAACTATTCCCGTTATTTTCCTCTATTGTTGCTCATATCAAACAAATCTTCATAAATTGTACACAACCGGTAATAAACATGTTTCTTGACGCTTAACGATAATTTCAGACACTTTTCAGATTTCGTTTCATGTTTAACAAATTAGACTCCGTTTAATGTTCGCGACTCTCGACTTGTAGTCTTTGACGAATTGTTTTGTTAATTTGAAACAAAGCGTAGAGTAAGATTGTTTTATATGATACAAATTAAAGAAGGAAATGTTTTAATAATTTTATAGAGTCAGTTTGTCGCCTAACAGTCTTTCTGTTATAAGTTTGTAGGCTCGGTTGTATTAAGACGTATCGCTAGGACTGTATCTACCCTACAATTTATAGACACAGCTTTATGGAACAATACCACGCCCTCAAACACACCAGGGGGTCATGTCGAAACATTGCATATAACTTCAACCAGTAGTTCAATGAATGCCTTTTAAAGACTTAACCTTACAGATAATAACTCTGTTTCATTTTGACATGAAACCTATAACATGTACATGGATATTTCAAATGGTAGAAATTACTATATAGACATGTGTTATAAACTACATGTATTATAAATAAAGGCGCTATTGGACTTCAGGATGTTAAACTCCCTCTTTCTAAGATAACTAGACTTTACGCTTAGTTTTTAGAGCACTGTCATTCAAAATGAAGCAATATGTTCATCAGTTAACCACAGGTGCCGTGGATGTCGACCTTGGGGGATTTTCAAAATCTTTACATTCACCACAATACTTCAGAAAACTCCTCGGATTTCGGACATTTGATTTTCAGATTCACGACATTATCCTTTGAAGATTAAAAAAAAAAAAACTTTTATTGATCAAAAAAAGCTCTAAGCTAAACATTGGCTTAGGAAAGGTTTGATCCATCATAAAGAAACTTAAATAATGGCGACTCACTGTGATCGTATTACAATCCATAGGCGTACGACCCCCTCCCACCCCCCCTCCCCCCCCCAGTGATTTTCGTGAAGGAAATTTAAAAAAATAAAATCGTGCGGAAATGATGTGATCAGGCAGATGGTGAGAAGTTTTTGGAATTATGGGTTGGGTGGGGGTCGACTTGTCGGTCAAATATATTTCGTTGTCGGGCAAGTTAGCATTAGTTGTCGGGCAAATTGGTTTTGCCCCCCTCACCCCCGCTCGACTAACGCCTATGTTACAATCTGCTATCAAGCCTGTATTATACATGAATAACGAATGGTTCTGTATTTATTTAAGATTGTTAAAGGTTCTCAGCACAATAGAATCAAGATGTTTAATAAAGATGTTTTTATTTCTCAAGATTTCCTCTCAATATTTCAATCTTGAACACATTATTTCTCCAAACATACAGAATATAATATATATAGTGGGTATATTATATGGTATACTGCCCGTATTCAACATGTAGGTTCTTCAGTCTAAACGATATTACCAAATATTCAAAATAAGTTTGGGTCTTCAAAATCTAAAGTTGGCTGACAATCGCTAAACAAGATCGTACAGAATCGTTTATTTACTTCTAACCTGGTAAATATATCCGGAAAATTCTTATTGAAGAAAAATAAATCCTTGATTACAGAAGAATATATTGGCTGGGACAAAACGAGTAAATGTCAGAAACCCAGTGGTATGGATTGTGCAAATTGATGCTATTATTGTCCCCAAATAAACTTAATAAAAATATTGAGAAACAATATCTTTAAAATTACGTGACCTACTGAATAGAAAATTCAGTAAATGGTTATTGGTTAAAAAAGTAGGTTAGGAACTTAATTTTTTTTTAACATAAATGGTTATTCAACATTCACTGTTACATAAGAAAAAAAAATAAAAATCGAAAGCATATTTGAAGAAACCCTGTGGACTTTAACATAGATTATCAACATGGTATTTTCACTAGCCCTTGTCATACATGGATTGAGATTCAATCCCTATTACTAAATCATAAAAATATCTATTCAAATCACACTCAATTTTAACCTTAAAAAAACAAAAGTTGGAAACATATTAGAAGAAACCCTGTGGACTTTAACCCTAAAATACGAGCTGTCACCCCACCCCTTGACAATTTTTGACATATGATAAAAATGACCATTAATATAATGATTGAGTTTTCTACATTAAAACTCCTGATTTCAACCATATGAATGACCTCTACATTTGACCTCTAAATTGTGACAATACTTACTGAGGTCCTGGGAACCAGAAAATCACTAGAACTGACCTTAAATGACCAAATGATGAAAATAGCCAGCAAGTGTTGGACCTGAGAGAACCACTGTCAGGAGATTTCAAACTATTCCCGATATTCTAATGTTTTCTATTCCAAGATTTGAGTTGAAATTTCCGAATATTTCACAAGGGGTTAATTTCTGCGTTTTAATACTCGTATCTCTATTTTATGATTGCATTCTTTTAACGTTTACTTATTTACACAGTAATTTTTGAATTTCCACTGAATTTTCAATTATATTTCTGATATTTACTTTAATTTATTTGAACGTTTAGTTTCGGTTGAATTTCGATTAATCTCGGGGAAATAAGTTTATTAATTGATTTATTTTTTATTTGATAAAAGATATCATAAAGGAACAAAAAGCAAGTTTTACACTGATCTTCATGAGATTTAAATATTTTTATTTCGGTAATATTTTATTACAATCACTGATCAAATTATTAGATTATGCTTTATTTCTTATGTTTCTGCGTATTTCCCCCATTGAAACGCTGCATACAACTGTAACAAATGATTGTCGTTCCATTATTTAGCTGTGTCTAAATAATGAACATATTTTATTCATCTATTTATCGAAATTTAATTCAAGCAAAACAAATCCGTTAATCAAAAATCTCGTCCAGATCATGACAAAATTGGGTGCAATAATTATATAGTAGTGGACTTCCATACGAGAAGTTCTATCAGGTGTTTCGATAAAAGTAAGCGTGGTCTGCTTCGAGCGACACCTGCCACTACTATAAAGGTCATAATCATGAGGTGCAACCAGATCAATTCATACCTAAATGAAAATATGATGCAAAATATCCTTGATTGAAGTATGAAACCGAGAGGTCGGCGTGGAAATCAGACGAACTTCCTAAAGATAGTGAAAAGACAGTGTAACAGGAAACGTGTACCCAACACGTGTCTCTGACACTGATATTCTTAAAACAACCTGTTTTAGATAGCACCGACTCTATCGCTAGACTTCAAACTTTCTTGACTCTAAAATCGGAAATTTGAGCCCCCATAAATACAACTTTTACAATTTTAAAATACAAAGATGAAAGAGAGGCGAAGGTTAGAAAAAGTTGATTTTAAAATTTCAAGTTTTTTAATGATTCATGCAACATTTGACATTCTTCCAAATATCATAGCACCGTTGATTTTCTTTCAAATCGACGTGTTTTTCAAACTATACACAGGTCATGCTTGGTCTTTGTTACAATTCTTCTTAAAAACTAAAACATTTCAATCGCTCAATGAAATTTTAAAATTTATTTAGATTGTAGCCAGATGTTAGATTTTTAGTGGAAAAGGAAATTTTGTGAAGTTGGTGGTTTGAGGCTATGGAACTTGAAAAGTTATATTTTGAGTTTAAAAGGAAGTCGAATTGCAAAATAGTTAATAGACATTACATGAGTTAGTTTAAAGTCCCATTCACACTTCCGTCGAGTGAATTTAAAGAGCGATATCCTCGAAATGAAATAAATTTAACTGGCTAAAAATTGCTTGAATACCTAAGAAAAAATTATACAATTATTATGGTTAATTAACGTTAACAAACATGATAAATTAGTACATACATAATATTTAGTGCTCAATTAAATATTAGAACTATATACATTAATTGTAGAGGGATATACAAATAATACTGTTAAAATAGTGCATTAATAACATTAAATGTAGAACTTTATAGAAATACTCATATTAAAATAGTGCTCAATATAGTAATTGTAGAGCGATATAAAAATACTCATATTAAAATAGTGACAGAAATACCTCTGTTAAAATAGTGTTCAATACATTAATTGTAGAGTGATATAGAAATATCACTGTTAAAATAGTGTTCAATACATTAATTGTAGAGTGATATAGAAATATCACTGTTAAAATAGTGTTCAATACATTAATTGTAGAGCTATATAGAAATACCACTGTTAAAATAGTGTTCAATACATTAATTGTAGAGTGATATAGAAATATCACTGTTAAAATAGTGTTCAATACATTAATTGTAGAGTGATATAGAAATATCACTGTTAAAATAGTGTTCAATACATTAATTGTAGAGTGATATAGAAATATCACTGTTAAAATAGTGTTCAATACATTAATTGTAGAGTGATATAGAAATACCACTGTTAAAATAGTGCTCAATATATTAATTGTAGAGTGATATAGAAATATCACTGTTAAAATAGTGTTCAATACATTAATTGTAGAGTGATATAGAAATATCACTGTTAAAATAGTGTTCAATACATTAATTGTAGAGTGATATAGAAATATCACTGTTAAAATAGTGTTCAATACATTAATTGTAGAGTGATATAGAAATACCACTGTTAAAATAGTGCTCAATATATTAATTGTAGAGTGATATAGAAATATCACTGTTAAAATAGTGCTCAATATATTAATTATAGAGTGATATAGAAATATCACTGTTAAAATAGTGTTCAATACATTAATTGTAGAGTGATATAGAAATATCACTGTTAAAATAGTGCTCAATATATTAATTGTAGAGTGATATAGAAATATCACTGTTAAAATAGTGTTCAATACATTAATTGTAGAGCTATATAGAAATACCACTGTTAAAATAGTGTTCAATACATTAATTGTAGAGCTATATAGAAATACCACTGTTAAAATAGTGTTCAATACATTAATTGTAGAGTGATATAGAAATACCACTGTTAAAATAGTGTTCAATACATTAATTGTAGAGTGATATAGAAATACCACTGTTAAAATAGTACTCAATAATTAATTGTAGAGCGATATAGAAATACCACTGTTAAAATAGTGCTCATTATATATATTATAGAGCGATATAGAAATACCACTGTTAAAATAGTGTTCAATACATTAATTGTAGAGCTATATAGAAATACCACTGTTAAAATAGTGCTCAATATATTAATTATAGAGTGATATAGAAATACCACTGTAAAAATAGTGTTCAATACATTAATTGTAGAGCTATATAGAAATATCACTGTTAAAATAGTGCTCAATATATTAATTATAGAGTGATATAGAAATACCATTGTTAAAATAGTGTTCAATACATTAATTGTAGAGCTATATACAAATATCACTGTTAAAATAGTGTTCAATACATTAATTGTAGAGAGATATTATGCTATTATTATATTGTGTTCAATACATAAAATATTAGATTTACGACCAAACTGCTTTCTTTTCGATTTTATTTCTTAACGTTTGGGGGTATTGATGTGGAAAAGAATTCTTAATGGGCTTTAAAACTCATTGGTATAGGAAGTTTCAACTGTGGCAACCGAAAAAAATGTGATCTTTCATATGGGATCGAGATGCTAATAAGTGTACGAGAATAGTAACCCCGGCATTCGGTCGGACAATGAATATCCTAGCGATTTGACATCCTGTACTCAGGTGTAAGGCACATTGTTGGCATGCGCACCAGATGCGCATATGATTGTTTCCATTATGATGATTGGTTAAAATATCGGGATATACAATACAGCAACATACCGAAATGTAAAAGTTCATTTTACTCGTAACTATATAAATATATAGGGGCGGTATTAAAATCTAAAAGTATAAAATGAGAACCATATTGAAACAGTGTTTATTTTCTGAGTGATATTTGACGAGCTGGTATAAAAGTCTCATGTCATGGGAGCGTTTGAAGAAAGATGTGAGGGCAAATCTTTGTTTGTAGTTTTAACATTTTAATTTTAGGATAAATATCATCACTTTTTGTCCGTCTGTGGGGAAAAAGAAGGTGGGATAGCTTTAATTTAGAGATTGATTCTGGTTTAAAATTTGAAGATACAGTGTAAAGTAGGACTGAAACGAATTCTTGTCACTTGCAATCTGTCTGTTTCTAAATATTGTCTCGATGAGTCGGTAGGGCACGAACAACCTGAAAACCCAGGGCCCACCCGGCATGTGTGGATGTGATGCCCGTCTTTACCTGGTTTTGCCTGTTAGTAATTCGGGTATCGTTATTGGAATGAGGCAATATTAAGGCCCCGTGTACACGTTAAGAATTAATCCGTTTAAAATTTTGCATGCGAAAATCCAAAAAGAAAATGTCAATGTCACTGTCCAAACAGTATACGCTTAATGTATTGAGCACTATTCAAGGACCATGGGCCGAAAATTCCGTATTATAGTGGTAGTCAAATGTCCAGTCGAATTATACGAAGAAAAAAGGAAAAAATCACAGAAGATTCTTAAAATTTCGAAAAAAAAATTTTCAGGTTTTAAAAAGGCGACAACCTTCTCATAAAGCCCCGATCTTCATATCACGGGTCACTACGCAAACTTGGGTCGCTTGAAGTTTCAAAGGGTCACATGATCTGTTGTTTACAGTATACATGTAGTATAGTGCAGTAAGAATTGAAGTGTTCCTCGTTCATATAGATATTACCTATTATTTTAACAATTATAAAGTAATAATGTTGGTGTTACATATTTAAATAGTATTCTTCATCCAGAATTAATCAAAGTTCATGATCGCGGATACATTTCGAAGCTTGACTTTGGGTTGCCGATATAAATTGGTGAAGACTCAAAAATTCTCAAAAACGTAACTTAGATCAAATCCAGATTTTAAGAAATACAGTAATCTGATAATAATAATAAATTTGAAGGGCCATTCTGCATTTTTGAAAAAGTTTCCATTATCAAAAAAATCACAAATGCTACCTGAGAGTATTTTTAAAGTATGCTTATTGTATCTCTATATCTTCTTGATCAAACTGAATTAGGTTTTAAAGGGTTAATTACAAACAGGGAGTTCTTATTGTTAATTAAGCAATTTGACCTAGTTTTGGTGTTTGTCCTTTAAAAGGCTCAATATTTCTAGCTGAAACCTTTTAAATACACAAGAGGGACATTTCTCTACAATTAGGCGTTTATTTTACTCAAATCCGTTCAGTAGTTTCCTATCAGCGTTCAAAAAACATAACACACTTAAAAACCTTACGTAAGGTTTTTAAAAATTTTAGCACGTTTTTAGCGTTTAAAAATTAACGGCTGGATTTTTTGAGTTAAAACTTTCAGATACATTGAAGGGCATATAGTTACAGATTTTGGTGTAAAGTTTTTACAAATTTGAGCAAAAAAAAATTATGACCTAAAAAAAATTCAGACTGTCCCTTTAAAATTCATTTTAGTGATTGAATAACAAGATGTCTGGATCCTTATCTTAAGTTATGTTTTCACGAATAAGGCCTCGGGTCGACTTTTTGCCCAAATTTTAATGATATTTTGACCGATTTTTCAAATTATTTGCCCGAAAACATAACATTTAGGGGTGCAGCTGATACCCCCAAACCCCCTGCCCCCCTGTCTACTGCCCCCTGTGAGGAATATTTGTAGTGTAATATAATCAATGTAAACCAGTACAAGGTTGACAGTATAATAACAGTTTAACAGTGTCGACTTGATTTCATTCTCAAATTGTCTTAAGTTTAAATCAAACCACCTTGTAATAATATTGGCTCTCAGTCTATTCCACTCAGGGTTCGCAGGAGTACCGGCGGTACCAGGTGACCGGTACCGGTACCGGTACGAGGCTGGTACCGACGGTACCGGTACCGGTACCGGTACTACAATGGTACAATGAATTTGAGACCAAATCATGTATGACAAACCGGACTATATAACTGCTCACTGCTGTATAACCGGGAGAAACACGTTTGCGCACAAAATCAAAAGTTTCATTTGCGCACAGTATACATCTGCGCACAAAAAAGCTCGACATTTGCGCACAAATTATAGTCTACATTTGCGCACATCTAGATTAGATATAAAACACAACAGTTGAAAATTTAATAATTTAATATCAAAATACATGTATTCTACTACATTATATACATTACAACACAATGTCATAAGAATGTGTCTAGTAGGGCCTAGTGAATATTGATGGCATTCTCCAAGCACGATTCTTTAAGAAGTTTGATCATGTTGTCATAACAGTCTCGTCCCTTTCCAGGAAGCAGAAAGAAAGCACAAGGTACATACTGTCCATTCTTGTAGGCAAGGATTGTGTCCAATTGATAAAAAAAACTTTGGGTCGTTCTTAAAAATCATAGGTTCGTTCTGGCAAGATTGCAGTTCGTATTCTGTTAATGTCTGGAATGTTTCCTCTCTAGACTTAGGAAGTTTCGGTTGAGTTTCGGAGTCAGTTTAGTTCTTGGTTGGACTAAAATAAAATTGTGTTCCGTTATTTAATGTGATCATGAAATACCGATATAGCTGGGTGTATAAATTGTGTGCGCAATCGTAACATAGATTAATTAGTTTCTTTAGAAAAATGTGCGCAAATGTCGACCCAAATTCTCAGGTAATTTGTGCGCAAATGTCGACCCAATTAGTCATTTTGTGCGCAAACCCTATATTCCCTTTATTGCTACTTCTATCAGATGAATCTCTTCCCAGCGAACCAAACGTTTACATTATACTCACAACTAGCAAATTTCTTTCATTACCGAAATGAATATTACTTTATTAGGAACTGAAAAAAATTGAGATATACATCCAACACTTATACACAACACCAACAGTTGGATGGCAACTGAGAGTCAATAATACGGATAATCTTTATTCGATCTCAACTATTTCGCGGTCATTTGATGGTTTTCCCGGAAAAAGTCAAGCGTTTAAATATATACCTTATATGGTCATAAGAGACAATTTTCGGAGAAGCAGTTTTCTAGAAAATAGTTTCTAGCTGTCTGACGAATGAGCATATATGGTCAGGTTAGCGTGAGAATATGTCAAGCGACTGAAATAATGCACGTGCAATGTAAGGAATTCGTTCATATAAACCTCAGTGTTTTCACAAATTCCGGTACCGGTACCGCCGGTACTGGAACCCGGTACCGGTACCGGTACTGAAGCGTCAGTACCGGCGGTACCGGTACCGGTACTGGTACCGGTTGCGAACCCTGATTCCACTGTAAACCATTCACGACCATCCTTGAAATGGGTGTTAAAGGGATATGTTAAATAACCGTTCTATCAATACACTTCAAGTCTCAGAACCTGATATGTTTTAGCTAATCTAATCTGTAATAATGTTCACAACTCTCCCTTAAATTTCAGCCTTTAAATCCACGAGTATCCATAATTATGCGCGTTTGAAAGTCAAAAATACCATCTCATCTTCAAATGCTATATTTTTAATTGACAATTTTTACTCGAAAGTGTCTAGAAAGCCAGTTTAGTACTATTGCTAAAACCTTATTCGTGTATCGAAATATGAAAATTTATTTCAGATTGCAGAAAATTTTGAGATAAAAAAAACTTAAAAACGACAAAAGATGTTGAAATGATATGAATTTTAGATCAGAAAATTGTGCACGAATTCATCATCGTTATATATTTATATAAAACGAGGACCATTTTGCAAAATGATATTTACCCAGAAAATTATGTATTTTCGAAATGCAGACAGTCATAAGGGGCCCCATTTAAAAAAATCACGATTCTTGATTTACATAAATTTTAAGAAGCCTTAATTTACAAATTTGAGATTACGCAAAAAATGACTACTTAAATGCACCATAAAACTCACGTCGAAGTATACAAGTAAATGAGTATAAAAAATATTTACGTGGTCTGTTAGATAATTCAAAGTTGTATTTATAACATTGAATTTGAATTTTTTGAAATGGAACAGCTGATTGAATACTATCAGGAATAGTCCACACTGTGTTAAATATCTTCATTAGCTCTTCGATATTTCATTTCAATTACCAAGTCAGAAAAAACAATTCGGATGTGAAGCTCCATTTATTTCATTCATAAGCCCACTCAGGTACGGGACTGTGGACCGTAACAGAAGGCCATACAGTCAAACTTGGTCCAATGGTCACCTGTATTAAGCACCACCCTTTAATGAAAGATCACCCAAATTACATCCATGCAATTTTCAACCAAATTTACCTCTATTCAACACCACCCTCTTGACGCGGCCAGCGGTCACCCTTTTCTTGACAGTGAACATGTGTCACCCTGCAATCAGCGGTCGTTTTCCGTTAATCTTTGTTAATCCCATTTATTAAACTAACTAAGAATTACTGCCAAACAGATAAACCTTGGTTTATAATCCACGAATTATACTCATACTCATATATACAGGTTATACTGTACTTTAAAAATATATTTCATTAGCCGATTCAAAAACAGAAATTCAGGACTAAAAACCCACTTGAGTTTTATCAGAGGATGGGAATCTGTTGAAGGGTATTTGTTAAACTCTAAGTGTTCTATAACATGAAATGTATTGTTTTAATCCCGAGGGTGTTCATCTATTACTATAAGCTGTTAACATCTGGGTATATAATACTCTATACTGCCGCTGTCCTGGCAAAATTTCTCTCATTGCACACTGCATGGCGTTTGTCCGTCCTCAATTAGTCCATACATGTGCAGAAAAGTAGGAGGTAAAACTCCATTCATTTCATTTCATTTATAACACTCTATACACTATTCTTACATACCTTCCCCAATAAATACCCAGTTTGTGATATCAGCATATCTAGAATTGAACTTTAACATGCCATCCGCACTGGAGGACACAATTTTATTACAAAAAAAAGTAGGATTCAAAAAACAGTTCATGTGAATAAATGATATCTTTATCATTAAAATCATAATTCTATTAAAATTAAGTATAGACCTATCGCTTTTAAAACTAATATTTTATCAATTTTAGCCCCACAACTTTAAACAAAATATTTTTTTTTCTTCAAATCGCGAATTTAATAATATTCTAGAAAAGTATTTTTATTTAGTCAATTAGTCTAAGATTTGAACGACATATAGAAGCGAGGAGCACATATAACAAAACACAAGACAATATTATGGAATATAACACACATGCGCCTATAACTGTATTAAAGAAGTGTGTTATATTCCATAATATTGTCTTGTGTTTTGTTATAGTCAATTAGTGATTGAAGTCAAATATCTACCGAGTAAATTGTTGAAACATTGAGAACATTGTTAAAATATTTTCATTTTTAATAAAATTTATAAAACAAATACGTACACTGATACCATACACGAGAATATCACGTCTGTATATCATACCAATACATAGATTTTGATATTTGTTTTACGATTGGGATCAGTTCGTGCTCGGGTTTTTATTATTCAAAGTCGAAAATTTTTAAAAAATATTTTAGCATTATTTTAGCGTTTAAAAATTAACGGCTGAATTTTTTTAGTGAAAACTTTCAGATACATAGTGAGCAAAAATAAATTTTGACGTAAAAAAAAATTCAGACTGTCCCTTTAAAGAAGTATTAATGCCATGAACTATGTGGATATTCATCTTTAATTTTATACCCGATCAGAATCGCAGTTTGTCAATCGTCGTGATATGAAATGAAATATATATTGAATAATACTTGGTATATGTTGAATATATTCACGATGGTCTTTGGTTTCACGAACATTTCAACCATTAGATAAAGAATTATTGAAAATTGTCAGTTAAAAATGTGGGCCTGACTATTAAATTATGAGAAGACAGTATACATTATTTATTTACAAATATATAATTATCAAAACTTCTATGGAACCGATTCTCAAACGAATGAATTGAAAATTATATTATATTGTTGAAATAATCAAACTGAAATGGGTCTGACAGTAAATTATGTTTGTAAAAGGTCCGTTTCCTAGCATTTAATTTAGTCTTAGTCTGATATTCGACATAAGATAGTCTTACTAAATTCTTGCAATGACTTAAAGCGATACTACCTCTTAGAATGAAGAAAAAAATAAGTTGGTCAAAAAGAGTATATATTCATCAACAGTGTCCAAAGTATACAAACAGAATCAAATAAACCCATAAAACTATGTAATTTTCCATACAATTACAGATTATTATTGATAAATGTCTTAAATTGGATTAAGACATTTATCAATTATTGTATTTAAACATAGTTTTCTGGATTTATCAGATTATTTAGGTAATCTGTTTTATAGTTATGCCACTAGGTTTGTCCCCTGATGAATATATACTCATATTGACCAAGTTTGAAAATTTAATTTTTTTGTTCATTTTAAGACATAGTATCGATATTAAGCACAAGGATAGAAACCAGGTAAAAATTACAGGATCGAGATTTTTATTAAATAAAACGAAGAGAAATTGATAGTATTATATTCACAGGTGATTTCATCTATATATTCTATTTTATAATATACTGAACAGATAAAGAAACGTTGCAAAACACAAAGTTAATAGTGAAAAAACTACAGAATTATCAGAACACAACTGGTATTGTCAGTGGAATTTCATTTACTGGACTAAAAATAATATTTATGTAGAAAAATAACAATTTTGATCATGCACGACTTTGCCCAAAAGATCTAATAATGCGACGTTTCTTTATCTGTTCAGTATAGATATATATAGATTAGGAAATATTAGTTTGAATGCATTTGTCCTTGACACAAAACTAAATTCTATTCTATTTCAATTCTTTTCTATAGCATAATTATAATATAAACAAATTAACATGATACAAGTGGTCAAAAATGTGAAATAAAGCGGGGCAAAGTTAATTTCAACTCTCTTATAAAGCACTGACAAGGTCATCGGATTCTTCGAAAAGATTACAGCCAGTTGAGTGATAGTAGGTGTAAAATTAAATAACGGAACACAATTTTATGGTATACTACTCCTTAGTTTTATTACACACAAAAAAATATCTCGGCATCTTAGTAGAAAGGTCAGGTTGTTGCTAATCTTAGTATATTTCTGTCCTACCTTCTTTAGAGTATTAAAGTCCCCAAATGTCGCTTAAGGATTAGGTGTAAAATAAAACACAAGACAATATTATGGAATATAACACACTTCTTTAATACAGTTAGGCACATAACGTTTCAACACAAGACAATATTATGGAATATAACACACTTCTTTAATACAGTTAGACACAATGATTTCAACACGAGATACACATCTTCAGATGTAATTACATTGTAATTTATTATAAAGAAATGTGTTATATTCCATAATATTGTCTTGTGTTTTGTTATATGTGCTCCTCGCTGTTATATGTCGTTCAAAGTATCTAGTATTAGAAAGTTAAACTGAAATTAATATATTGATATACTTCCTCAAATGAAAAGTTTATTAGCTGCTACAATGTATTGCCAATGTGTTTACATGGATTTTGAGATTTGTTTTGCGGTTGGGATCGTGGTTTTATTTTTAATCCAATATTACTAACACATCCATTATTCCTACCGATAAATCACCAATAAAGGACTAACAGTTTTTTAACTAATTTAACGAGTTTATGTCACATATATAAGGACCCAATTCTCACAAACAGTTTTAACATGGTAAGTTTTGAATTCTGAACAATAAGCTGAAAATGTTAATAAATACCAACACAATTCAATGACAAAATAATATGAAAAACTCACCTGCTGGTACGAAGACTTTGTGATGTAATTTATTGCCGGAGTCGCAAACGGAGAGAGAATAAGGTGTTGTACGACTCGTGGAATTGAATTTTCTAACTGGACCGTAAGATGATGAGGTTGTGTTAAATAAATTGTTTGTACAGTCGCCAGAACCTCGGTTTAAAACCTCAACTACTCCCTTCCTTTCCTCGCTTCCCATCATTTCCGACACGGAACAATTAATGTCCGGTTCAGGAAATCCGTGCCTCGAGCTGCCTGGAACAGATACGTCTGCTAGAGTTCTATTAGCCACCTGCACGTTAGAATTTAATTTGGTGTTACTGTCCAGTCCTTGGTACGTGTATTTTGAAACTGTATCCGACCACACCCTTTGATTTCGGCGACCCTCGGGTTCCATCTTCACCCCACAGTTACTCTGATACGACATGGAAGATCTCTAGAAGTTGATCTCGTGACAGAATCTGTCTACCAATTTATCGTACCACTTGACAACATTTCCAAGTCATTCACGAGGTTTCCTGCTCACGGCACGCGCCAGGCTTCTGACGTTACGTTCTGTTTCCGTAGAATGAAGAAAAGAACGAGGGTATTGGCTGGAATTGGTTGAGAGGAAGTCGAGGGGAAGGCAGAACGGGAAATCTCAACATTTGCATAAACAAAAAACATTTGATAAAATATATGTTATTTATAATGAGGACAATATGAAGTATGAATTCTATTTTAGACTTTCTCAAGTCATTTTAAATATATTCTATATTGTTATGAGGGGAAAAGCTAAATTTGATTTTCAAATCGTCCCTACATACCTTTTTTTTAAAAAATTAAAGATTATGTTATCCAAATTTGAAAAAAAATGTAAATTTGAATTCTGTGCAAAATGAACATGAATAGGAAAAAAAAATATCTGGGGCCTTATTCTCGAAAACTTAACTTAGATAAAATCAAGATTTTAAGAAATACAGTAACCTGGGACCTTATTCTCGAAAATTTAACTTAGATAAAATCCAGATTTTAAGAAATAAAGTAATCTGATTGGATAATAAAGCTGTATGTAAAATCAATTTTAGTGAGTGACCAATCAAATGACCCAAACACTAAAATCATTGTAAGTTAAGTTTTCAAGAATAAGGCCCCAGGATTATAATACTAAATTTAAAACCGATTTTAGTGATTGACCAATCAGATGGCTGGATCACTAAAGTCGTCTTAAGTTAAGTTTTTAAGAATAAGGCCCCAGCTCAAGTATCTCTTTCCAAAATTGGAAACTGGTTTGTCCACAATATAGTAAATAACGCAAAGAGATTAGAACCTAAGCATGTTTAGTAAATATAGCATGATCAAGCATAATTTTATTTTCTTGTAAAACTGAGTGTTTAATCTAATCAGATTTCTGCCGAGTTTTAAATTAACCATAATAATTAATTATTTATTTCACTTTAATTGGAAATCACAGAAAAACATGATGTCTTTATAAAACTCACATTTAATCTAAATTCTAAACGTTATGACAATAATTAGCACGCACCTGCAACAGAAGATGTTTTATTAAATAACTATACCAATTCTGCAAAATGGCATTTAGTAGCAATTGTAAGCACAATATATAGCTTAACGGAGCAACTTTCACGGGTAAAAGTTTTATGCAACGTTTCGATTCGTTTCCCCCATCGTCCTCGGACAGGTACTGGATGTATTTATAGTTTCCTGGACATATTTCATCATTATGTGCATGAGGGCAGGGAAACACATCGAAACGTTGAATGAAGCTTTAACCAGCGATTGTTGTTCCATATGTTGTTTAATAAAAACTGTACCAAATATAAGATTTGAACGACATATAGAATCCAGAAGCACATGTGACAAAACACAAGACAATATTATGGAATATAACACACTTCTTTTATAAAGTTAGGTACATAACGTTTCAACACAAGATACACGTGTCGTCATCATATGTAATGTTATGTTTTTTTCTCTTACCATTACATCTGAAGGTAACACGTGTAATTTGTTTTAAAACGTTATGTGTCTGACTTTATAAAGGTGTGTTATATTCCATAATATTGTCTTGTGTGGGTTTTTTTATATTCATACGAAATATATTTTATAATTTAAACTCTGTAAAAGCTTCATGGCATAGAAGATTCTGGAATAAAAATCCGTACAAGCAAAACAATTCTGTTAATCAAAATCGCACCCAAAATGTGGCAAAATAGTAGTGTAGGCCTACTACCCTAAAGAAAAGCACCATCATGTGTTTCGAAAAGAGTAAGCAAATCTGACCCGCGTGCGAAACCCGCCACTACTATAAAGGTATATGTTAATGGAAGACAGGGCAAGCATGCCTTGACAAAAATGATCGCATAATACGGAGTTCAAAATAACAAAATGGTATCAGGTTTCAAGGGCATTAAGTTCAGAGTTAATACATAAACTTGTTAATATCACTAGAGCGTTAATCATAATGTAATATAAGTAATGTGAACTTGTATAAAAGCATAGCATTGTAGATTCTGGAACAATGCCTTGCCAAACATGATCGCATAATGGGGAGATCAAAATAAGAAAATGGTACTAGTATCAGGTTTCAAGGGTTTTAAGTTTAGAGTTATCAGATACAGTTTCTAAAGAACAAACCTACTATCACTAGAGGAAATACGAGCGTTTATCTTAATATGAACTAATCTATTCTAATATACCTCAATACTATAATGAAATATTTCCGAATATAGGAAACGACAAGTGAAATTCTTCCTTCCGGTACAGACTGCCATTAACTCCCGCCATTTCTAGGTCGTTAACAACACGCCCTCTAGCGGTGTTAAATATTTAAATAGATTTTAATGGAAAACTGATTATCTTGTATAGTTTTGTCAGTCAGGCGACCGTTAGACATCGCTTGTTCTTAATACTAATTATCGTTTTGTGAGAATCGACGGCATCAGGCAAGTAATGGTATCCTGTTTTAATGGTGATCCCTCATATTTACTGGATTTAAGAAAAAATAATTAGATTACGAAGAGTCATCGTAAAAGTAAAAGTATGCACCAGAATCAAAATAATAAGAATTCTTTTCTCTTTTTTTTTTGGAATAAAGATTTATCAATTTTTTATTCAATTGTAAATTCATTCCTGTTTTTTTAAATACTTTCAATAAAGATTTAAGAAAAAATAACTAGATTGCGAAGACTTTTTATACGCCCACATGAAAATGTGGACGTATCTTGCCGTCACCCCTGTCCGTCCGTCGGTCCGTCGGTCCGTCCGTCCGTCCGTCCGTCCGTCGGTCCGTCAACAATTTCTTGTGTACGCGATAGACACCAGAGTTTTCATCCGATTCGAATGAAACTTGGTATGTGTATTCATCTTGATAATATCTCGGATGAGTTCGAAAATGGCGCAATTCTAGTCATCGGTTTATGAGTTATTGCCCTTGACTTAGTGAAAAAACATTAAAATTAACTTGTGTACGCGATAGAAGCCAGAGTTTTTATCCGATTTGAGTGAAACTTGGTATGTGTATTCATCTTGATAATATCTCGGATGAGTTCGAAAATGGCGCAATTCTAGTCGTCAGTTTATGAGTTATTGCCCTTGACTTAGCGAAAAAACGTTAAAATTAACTTGTGTACGCGATAGAAGCCAGTGTTTTTATCCGATTTGAATGAAACTTGGTATGTGTATTCATCTTGATAATATCTCGGATGAGTTCGAAAATGGCCCAATTCTAGTCTACGGTTTATGAGTTATTGCCCTTGACTTAGTGAAAAAACGTTAAAATTACCTTTTGTACGCGATAGAAGCCAGAGTTTTTATCCGATTTGAATGAAACTTGGTATCTGAATTCATTTTGATAATATCTAGGATGAGTTCGAAAATGGCGCAATTCTAGTCGTCGGTCTATGAGTTATTGCCCTTGACTAAGCGAAAAACCGTTAAAATTAACTTGTGTACGCGATAGAAGTCAGAGTTTTTATCCGATTTGAATGAAACTTGGTATGTGTATTCATCTTGATAATATCTCAGATGAGTTCGAAAATGGCGCAATTCTAGTCGTCGGTTTATGAGTTATTGCCCTTGACTTAGTGAAAAAACGTTAAAATTAACTTGTGTACGCGATAGAAGCCAGAGTATTTATCTGATTCGAATGAAACTTGGTATGTGTATTCATCTTGATAATATCTCGGATGAGTCGTCGGTCGTTGTAGGTTTATGAGTATTTGCCCTCGATAGAGGCTAGAGTTTTCATTCGAATTGATTCATCTAAATATCAGCTCGAAGAAGTGCGATGGTGCAATCAACTTTTTCAAATATTCAAATTTGCTGAAGTGGGCGTATGTTACCTTGCCCGGCAAGCTATCTTTTAATTATTCTTGGATCATGTTATGAAATCAAAAGTATTTTTTTGTGGAAATCAAAGCCATTGAAATCATGATGTCCAACCTCTCATATTCTATTTTGTAGTTTTTCCGTCAAATTTAGCCGACCTCTAATAGAATGAAAGCAGCTGTAAATTTCACCACATTTAACATATTATTAGGCTAATCAAATATTAAATATTCATTCACTGCGGCCGTATTTCTCTATTTCCGGTAATGACGTCATGTAATAATTGAAATGGAATTAATGAGTGGTTGAATTGCCAGGTGTTTATGTTCAAGATTTTCTGATTGGCTGCACAAGTTAAAATGTAACTAAACGAGAATATTTAAAGCTGATACATGCAGGCGGGTACAGGTTACATAACAACTGAACGATGACATGTCCAAATGACTCCATGCTTCCAGTCTGTTCAGTTTTCACCGAGCCCAAATCACCAGTTTAAAAGAGATATGTTGACTAACCTGTTCGACCAAAAATTTTTTTTAGATAATCTAATCCGTTATAATGTTGCAAAAATTTAAAATTCAAAATTTAAGCTTTCAAATCGCTGTGTATCCATAAATATCAGCGCCTGAAAGTTAAAAATACGACTCGTCGTTTAATAAAGCTTATATAGAAAACACATATAAAGAAAATGAAAGATAACTGTTAAGGTACGGGTATAATTGAAGGGATTGTTTTCTTTTTTAGTGGTTCCAGTAAATCTGAAGGCTGTTTACATAAATTCAAGGCCAAAACAGATCCTCAAAAATGCATAGCATTCCCCTGTAAATCAAGGAAAACAATTTTAAATGGAACAGTACTCCTGAATTTTGTACCGTACGCAACGTTTCAACAACTTACATTGTCATGGCTTAATTAATCTATGCCTATGCCTTTATATTGATCTTTGATTAGATATTCTATTTGTTTCCATTCAGTCGGAATGAAACATTATGATGTAAATATGTGTATTGCATAAAATCTATATGTTTAACACAAGTTAAATTGTAAACTTTTTATCTAACTAAAATAAGATTTGTCACACAGCATCCTGAGTTTATTCCTCAGTTAAAGAGTTATTTATAAAGCAGTAATTATCGTCAGCCAATTGAAGGATCTCGAGATAAAGACACCTTATTAATTATACTCAATTATTCATGTCTCTATTTCCGTTTTACAAGACGCCATCTTTATTAGCCGCCATTTTCATTATTGTAAGACGACTTAACAAGTGAAAGGGAGGCTATAGGGAAAATTCTGTAAGAATGTACTTATAAGTGATTTCAACTTTTTCTATTTAGAAATTTCTTAATCTAGATCGATTGCATTATCTACCCACCTCTTTTAATCTCCACTAGTTTGTGTTTTTCTCTGCAATATATTTCATGATTCAGAACATAGCCTGAATGAATAGAAGAATTAAAATTATCAAATCATTTGATTTAACACTACAAAGCGCTTCATTACCCCCCGAAAAAAATCAAAATTTTCCCTTTGTAGATGCAACATATCTCGGTAACGAACAGCGGCCATTTAACCGGACTGCATCAATATTGTCACGTAATCTCGTGATTCTGGTAGTTCAAACATCAGAGACGGGTCATTCGAGGCTACAAGTATTTGTAAACAAAGAAAATGAAAATAGATATGTATTCAAAATGAAAATAAAATACGTAATTAGTGAACAAATAGTCAAGATGTAGCATCAAATGAACGAGAAAGTGTCAAAATATTCCTCCAAAGATTATATTGCTATGAACTATATTTATGTTGGGACTTGACAAACCAGTGGCGAAGCGTCAAAGAAAAGAGTCTTGTGCATGAAGACACAACGAAAAACACCATTCATTACAGAGACAGATTATGGTTTACGGAAACTGCCGAGGATTGCCGATTGGTATAGTAGTGGAATACTCCAAAGAGACACACACAACTACTATATAGCTCAACATCATGGGATACAATTAGATCAATTTAAAGAAAATAATTTTTTTTTGAATTTCTGCTTCAGGAAAGTTTGTGCAATATTTTGTATTTTACTCCTGGAAGAGCCCTGACAATGATGTAGCTCGGATGGTTTCATAAAGAACAGTTGCTTTGAAGGGTTTATCATGCGTTAAGCAATTTTAATGTAGGAAGAAATAATGTTGTTCTGCTTAAATACCCCCTTTTGTATTATACATTGCATTAGTTATACTTTTCACCTACGTAAAACTTCCGTTCATTTCGTTTTACTGTAGAATAAATCTGGTCTCGGTAGCCATTATTGTTCAGGTGTTTCAACTTCCGGTAGACGGAAGTCTAGATCACGTGATATACCACTGTTTCCGTTTTCTTTGATAGAAAAGTTCAGATTTTCACAAAACTTCGTCTTTCTCCCCGGAAATCTCGTAGATAATGAGATTATCTGGCAAATCAATTCGTCACGTGCTTCACAGATTCAAAGTACGTTAATCTAATTGAAATACAAACCTACGAATCATAAAAAGAAAACCGACTTACACCTTATCTAAATTGCAATCCACAAGTCGACAAGTTCACTGTTAGATATAATAATATTCGAAATAACACAAAGTCAAAACCTACATATAATTTCACTACAGAAGCAAATCATTTGTACCAAGAAAATTGTACGAAGACGATCATCTTTATTGTTTGGTTCAACCTCTCAAATAATAACCTGTTTTTACATATTTCGAGGGTATGTTATTAAAGAGAGCTTGCTCCAGACTGTAAAACCCAACCGTAAGCCTAAAGTCACACATACGAACGTCAGAATTGTATATGTCAAACGAATGAGAAACTATGCAGGTTTTATTTGATTAAGTTACGTACTCAACTGACGGATAGACAAAAACGGACAGTTACGTACACTTTACGTACCCTTACGTGCGTATGTGTGACCAAAGCCTTAGTGCTTTCGAGAGTCGGTCCGGTTTCTGCTTTCACCAAATCTCACCCAAATATCTATTAGATAAAATAATAATAATAATAATAATATCTTTATTACAAAAGGGTAGAAAATTAGGCCATACATTACCGATGAGCATCAAGATAATCCTGAATACCCAACGATAGGCCTGTCTTCCATTCTGCCCCTTATAGACAATACAAACATACACATATAAACAAAAAAACACCACAATAACCAATTATTACAAGGATGACAAAATTACATGTACAGTTTATAGCTATAATGATGTAGGCCCTATATCTTATTTATGAGAAGTAAAAAAAAAAAAAAATAAAAAATAAAAATTATAAATGTACAAATTTTTATCAAAAATGCAAACAAGTTTATAAGATTGAAAGTTTTAATACAAATTAATAGCCAAATTTGAAAGCCAAAATGGTCAGTTTATGTGCTGCGAGCGGGCTACCCAACCCCACTCCATTTTATAATCATTGGAGGGGGAGGTAGGATTTGTCAGAGTCTTAACATAAAAATAACAGGAGACAAAGTAGAAAACAGAGTCAGATGACGAGCTTTTAGGACAACTGTCTTCATTTCATTTCGATTCAAGTACATGAACTCAGAAATACAATCACTGTAATCATTATCTGTACAGTAATCGCCCTTGTGGTGATAAAACATCATTACAATACATGCACTAACAGTGAGAATTACATGTCGAATGTTTACGATGGCGGCTTCCAGCAAGGTGCGCCTTTCTGCCAATATTGTTTTAACGTTATAATAGACGGTATCAAAGATAGCTAACAGTGTTGTCTGATTCTCCATTGTGTTGATTCAACAATGTATCGGTTATTATTAAACCTGATCAGCTCATCACAAATAGATTCTGATTGCCAATTGCCCTCGCAGGTAGAAAGATGATATTTGATTCATGAACGATTACCCCGAGTTTCCGTTGTCTGTCCCTCGGGTCTCGACACTCGCATCCACCTGTTACAGAATAGTTTCCTGGTACAGATTGATGATATGGCATGATGCTATGACTTTGCTAGCGAAATATCATTTTCATATACCGATAGAGGTTATATAATACGAGAAGTATCATCAGGTGTTTCGAAAAGAGTATGAATGGTTTGTTTCGCGCCCAACACCCGCCACTATTATAAAGGTCAAAATCAAGAGGTGCAACGAGATCAATTCATGCCTGACTAAACAAATCTGCCAAAATGCAAAAATATACACTCGAATGGTCAACCTGAATTCCCCTGTCCAGAAAAAGCTATTGTCTTTTTGAATTTTCATTATTTTTATGAGAATTGCAATATCAGCCTGACTAAAACGAAAGCACGAACGATCTGAAACGTAACACAAATCTCGAAATCCATGTAAATAGATAAGCATCGATATAGCAGATAGCGGGAAATGAACTTTTCATATGAGGAAGTATATCAATAAATGAGTAATAAATGCATATCAAATTGAAAAGTATAATCAATTGTCTAGATGACTGGCGTCACATCCTCCACTGCTGCTCAATGTTTAAATTTTAAGGGAGTTAATTTTATATATATCATAATAAAAACCCGTACAAGCAAAACAATTCCGTTAATCAAAATCCAAAGAGAAGTACCATCAGGTGTTTCGAAAAAAATTAAATGAATGAAATGAATGGAGTTTTACGTCCTACTTTTCTGCACCTATAAGGGCTAATTGAGGATGGCAAAGCCATGCAGTGTGCAATGAGGGAAATTTTGACAGGACAGCGGCTATATAGGTCAACATTATAGGATACAATCAGATCAATTCATGCCTGATTAAACAAATCAGTCAAGATGCAAGAGACAGATTTGTTATATTTGTCTACAATGTAGTTTGAACTTAAGGGAGTTAATTCAATAACTGCACGTATAATAAAATTTATCATTAAGGGAGAGAACTCTGTCAAAATATTGACAGCCAAAATGGTCAGTTTATGTGCTGCGAGCGGGCTACCCAACCCCACTCCATTTTATAATCATTGGAGGGGGAGGTAGGATTTGTCAGAGTCTTAACATAAAAATAACAGGAGACAAAGTAGAAAACAGAGTCAGATGACGAGCTTTTAGGACAACTGTCTTCATTTCATTTCGATTCAAGTACATGAACTCAGAAATACAATCACTGTAATCATTATCTGTACAGTAATCGCCCTTGTGGTGATAAAACATCATTACAATACATGCACTAACAGTGAGAATTACATGTCGAATGTTTACGATGGCGGCTTCCAGCAAGGTGCGCCTTTCTGCCAATATTGTTTTAACGTTATAATAGACGGTATCAAAGATAGCTAAGAGTGCTGTCTGATTCTCCATTGTGTTGATTCAACAATGTATCGGTTATTATTAAACCTGATCAGCTCATCACAAATAGAATCTGATTGCCAATTGCCCTCGCAGGTAGAAAGATGATATTTGATTCGTGAACGATTACCCCGAGTTTCCGTTGTCTGTCCCTCGGGTCTCGACACTCGCATCCACCTGTTATTGAATAGTTTTCTGGTACAAATTGTTGCTATGTCCTGATGACTTAGCGAGGGAACGAAAATATCATTTTCGTATACCGATAGAGGTAATAATAAAGAAACCAAGTACTGACGATCCGAACCGCAAAACGAAACTCGAAATCTAAAAGGACATTTTGACGAAACATAGGTAACAGCTTAAGAACTTTTCACATGAGGAATTATATCAATCATACATGAGTAAGTATATCATAATGAAAAGTGGTATCATGTGTCTAGAAGAGTAAGCATACCCTGCCTGGCGCCACACCCGTCCAAACTGTTAAACATGCACAAAACTACAAAACAAAAACGTGAAAAAGCGTCGGATGAAAAAAAAAAAAATTACATGTACTCGACGACAAATTTACACAAACTCAATCCGTACGCTATCAATCAACGAGGAAGCATTCAACGACGAAAAGTGACACCAAATTATCAGAAGGGCAAGCAAATACTGCCTAGAACACCACCAGTAATAGCTGCTTAATACTTAAGACAAGATGGAGGGAGGCAAAACAAGAGTAGTGTCTAGTAAAATTATAAAAATAAGGTGACAACTCGACAGTTTCGTGAGGATAAGTTAAAAAGAATCGTTTAGCAAAAGCATTTGCAATCATAACACAAACAGATGATTTGTATTTATAAATCAATTCTCGATGGCGGTCGTAAAATTTCCTAAGAGAGGTTTAGTTAGAGTCGGTTTTAGTTCACATCTTTGTAGTAGGCTAACACACTACAACTTAAAGACAGAAGCATGAAATCGCATCAAATGAAATTAGTGACCAGACGACATATGTTAAAAGTTCAAGGGACGTAACTGATGAAAATATCCAACTTCTACAATTCAAGGGACGTAACTGATCATAATAATTGCAATGTTATGATAATAAAAGGGGGGTGGTTGAGTATAGTCAAACAGAGATATTTCGGCTCATCCGGGTACAGTCAAAACATATACACAACCAGTCCATTTTATTTTCAAGGGTGTTGCTGTAAATTACCAAACAAACAACCCTCTAAATAAGATACTTTTATACCCTTGAAAATATAATGGACTGGTTTTGTATATGTTTTGACGGTACCCGGATGAGCCGAATTATCTCTGTTTGACTATACGTCCGAATAAGGGAGAATATTTCAATGACGAAAAGTGCTATCAGTGAGAAGAAGGGTCAGCAAATACTATCTAGAACAACACCGGTAATAGCTGCTTAATAGTGAAGATAAAATAGGTAGGCAAAACAATTAGTAGTGTCATATAAAATTAGAACAAAAGGTGAGTAATTTCGTGAGGACAGGTTTAAAAAAAATATAATACGATATGATAATAAGTATCATTAGGTGTTTCGAAAAGAGTAAGAATGGTCTGTTTCGCGCCCAACACCCGCCACTACTATGTCAAAATCACGAAGTGCAAAGAGATCAATTTATGTCTGACGAAACAAATCTGCCAAAATGCAAGAATATACACTCGAATGGTCAACCTGAATTCCCCTGTCCAGGTGGGGGCAATAAACTATTGTCTGTGCAAAACGAAAAGTCTTTTTTGGATTTTCGCCATTTTCACGAGAATTGGAACATCTGCCTGACAAAACAAAAGAACGAACAATCCGAAACGTAACACAAATCTCGAAATCCATGTAAGATAGGAAATATTGCAGAGAGCGGAAAATGAACTTTTCATATGGGGAAGTATATCAATAAATGAGTAATAAATGCATATCAAATTGAAAAGTATAATCAATTGTCTAGATGACTGGCGTCACATCCGCCACTGTTGCTCAATGTTTAACTTTTAAGGGAGTTAATTTTATATATATCATAATAAAAATCCGTACAAGCAAAACAATTCCGTTAATCAAAATCCAAAGAGAAGTACCATCAGGTATTTCGAAAAAAATTAAATGAATGAAATGAATGGAGTTTTACGTCCTACTTTTCTGCACCTATAATGGCTAATTGAGGACTGGCAAACCCCATGCAGTGTGCAATGAGGGAAATTTTGCCAGGACAGCGGCTATATAGGTCAACATTATAGGATACAATCAGATCAATTCATGCCTGATTAAACAAATCAGTCAAGATGCAAGAGACAGATTTGTTATATTTGTCTACAAGTTCGTTAACACGAACATAAAATCTCCTGAATGAAGTTTGAACTTAAGGGAGTTAATTCAATAAATGCACGTATTATAAAATTTATCATTAAGGGAGAGAACTCTGTCAAAATATTGTAAACTGAATAATAAAGTCAATACATTACGGGAGATAACTCTTGTCGAAATTTTGTAAATGTAAACAAGTCTAAATTAAATGTAAACAGTCCAGTCTCGACTGTAACCTACACCAGTCTCCATATGTAATCTAAGCATAGTTTGAATACATGAACCAGCGAAAATTCAATGTAACCTTTTGTCAATACATTGGTAGCAGCTAATAACCAAACATAAGAAAATATATCAATTATAAATGAGAAAGTATTTCACCATGAAAGCATATTATTTTATATAAAATATGAGGGTAAAAATATAGTGCTCTGTATGAATATACATGTATAGTGACAACTTGTATTATTGTTATGAAATCATAAGTTTATAGTGATTATGTTTATCATTATATTTATTCAAATTTTAAAAATCCGAACAAGCAAAACAATTCCGTTAATCAAAAATTTCGTCCAGATCATGACAAAATCGGATGAAATAATTATAAAGTAGTGGACTTCCCATACGAGAAGTATTATCAGGTATATCCGAGATAATATTAGAAACAGACATGTTATATTTTTCTACAAGGTCATGATGTCGAACGTAAAATTTCTTGTATTGAAGCTGTTCAAGGGATTGTAAATTGATCTACAGATCACTGTCAGTAAAGTTATAAAACGTGTTAGTTTTAATGGAATTGCAAGAACCACAGACGTCTGAATAGAAATTGGAAAGGCACAAATTGATATTATCGGTGTCCCCGATGCACATGCACAGTTTAGAAAACTTCTTTAAAATTCCCTTAATATGGCAAATGAATTATATTTATAGTAAGGCTATAAACAAATTATCGTAGCACAGTTGCTTCCCTTGAAATGTGAAATTTGGTTGGTAAACTACTGAAAGTATGTCGACCCGAGTATTATGATTACATCGTAATGATAAAGTTTAAGGGAAGGAGAAGGGAACATACAATTTCTCCATTTTATTGTCTTAAATCAGTGGTTCCTAATCTTTTTCAAGCTGAGGCCCATATTCACGAAGCTCCCAGGGCCATGGCTCCCTGTTCTATTTCAAACTAGGACAAAATAGGTAATATAGCGCAAGGGTGTTTGTCTTGTGCCTCATCATCATCGGGAGGTCAGATGCATTACACCACGAGCAACTAAAGACCTTACACAGCCAAATATAGTTAAATAAAAATTGGGCTAGAGAAAAAATGAAATACATTCTCATGTGCCATGGCCCCCAGGTTTGGAACCACTGTCTTAAAGGGACAGTTCGATCTTTTTTTTAAGGTCAAAAATGTTTTTTCTTAAATTTGTGAAAACTTTACACTAAAATCTCTAACTATGTCCTTAAATGTATCTGAAAGTTTTAACTTTAAAAATCGAGCCGTTAATTTTTAAACGCTAAAATATTTTTAAAAATCTTACGTAAGAAAATATATTAACTTGATATGATTAATATATTCGTGTTACATGATAATGTTCTTTATCAATTACATCCGATTTAATTTTGATTAACGATGTAATAGCTTTAATATCAGTGTTACATTATAAACTATATATGGCAATATGAATAAATATATACTTGAACTAAACACAATGGTCTGGGTACATTCCCGATTTTCTATGGATAGTTCGGTATAAATATATAAATTCTTGAAATAACCTATATGATGTTAAAAATAAATTATACATGTACTAGCCTATAAACGGTAACTTCCCGGGAACTTTTTCAAAAATAAGATTTTGCAAACAAAGGAATTATCTAAATTTGAAAAACGAGTGGACGTAATCCGAAGGGTTTTTGTTTGTGGGTTGGGGTGGAGATAATGTCTGTTCCATTTTTTTAATTTTTAATCAGGGCTCCCTCCACCTACAGGGAAACTCTGCGGACCTGAATGTTTAATACAAGTTCTACTCTATGTAGATAAAACATTATAAGCCTAATAATTTGAATGAAAAAAAATGTTATTTATTAGTAGAGTACACAGTTAATAAAGGTTCTTGCTATTCCACTAAAACTAACGCGTTTTATAACGTCACTGACAATGATCTACATAGATATCAATAGTATCTTCCAGTAGATCTATATCTAAACTTATTCTCGGAAAGTAAAAATGGTTTCATAAATTATACACAATATTCAAGGTTTTATATCTGTAAATTAGATTTTAAAAATGGTCAATTTTATTGCTTTGAACTTGGTTTTATTGTCATTTTTAATAAGGTTCTATTATTATTCTATTATTTATTGAGGTTCTGTAGCACTGTGGTTAGCGCATCGTTCTTTACAAACATGACGTCATTTGCTTGGATACAAGGAAATGTTGGTCGTTATGTTTGAGAGTTCGGTTCTCGATCAGGGTGTGAAAGTCCGATGACCTTGAATAAGGCATCTTCACTCATAATTCCAGTCCACCCAGCTGTAAATGGGTACGGATAATCCGGGAAAGATCAATGACAAGAGGTTTGGCCAAGGACCAGCTGGGAGAAAGGATCCGCACGGAACCTAAGTTGTTATCCTTGTAAAATATAGATGTTTCTTTCTTTTTATTATGTCGTATTTGGTTTAACTATTTCCATGGACGTTTATTTTCTAATAATTAGTAAAATTATGAAACTGTTCATTTCACTTTTTCAAAAATTACCTGGAAGTAATTCTAAATTATGCTCATTGTAATGTATCAATGTATCTTCTTGTTCAAACTGAATATGTTTTTAAAGGGTTAAAAATAAACTCAAAATCCATGAGCTCATCATATGAGAAAGTATATCTACGAAAGCCTTTTAGACACATCTAAAAAAAAATATTTATAATTTTTTTTTCTGAAAATATTTTGCACAACTCGAAATTTCGGATTCCACAAGTCGAAATTTCGGATTCCACAAGTCGAAATTTCGGATTCCACAACTCGAAATTTCGGACTCCACAACTCGAAATTTCGGATTCCATAACTCGAAATTTCGGATTCTGCTATTCTGATATCAGAGCTGTTTTTAGTATAAAAAGCTGTTCTAAACCCACATGGAGGTTATTAGGACACCATGTAGGCCTTAGGTGAAAACACATACATGCGGTTCGTGGTCCGATGCGGAGATGCGATGCGTTAATTTCAACACAACGATTTACCGGACCGAAACTCAAGGTGAAAACACATACATGCAGTTCGTCGTCCGGTGCGTTCATTTTACCGTAGCGTTTTACCGGATAGAAACTAACAGGGGTATGCACTTGACATGACACATACATGCTGTTGCGGTACGAACGTCGACGTTCAGTCAAATTTAACAGCGCATATGTGTCATACCTGCCGCAACTGTACCACAAAATCCCACCGTATTACCGCAACGTAGGCATTGCACCCGCATGTATGTGTTTGGCCTCAAGCGGCAGCGGCATGCGTTAGCCTATCCGACAAAAATGGAAAAACATGTAAACGAACGAGGGTGCTTCCATATGATCGGATACTACATGCGATTTTTCACGCGGTTGCGAATGGCTGCGATTCTGTAAACTGAATCGCTCCATGTAGCGATTCATGCGGCAAACTAGTAAAAATCGCGGAAATCTAAAATATTTTCTGCCTTTCACTTCTTCAGGAAATGAGATTGGTGCCGTAGGTGATTTTCATTATTATCACACGTCATTGTGGGGAAACGTCCTCCTCCGAGGTATCCGCTATGTCTGAAGTTGAACGAACGTCGACGTTCAGTCAAATTTAACCGCGCGTATGTGTCATACCTGCCGCAACTGTACCGCACCGTAGGCATCGCACCCGCATTGTATGTGTTTTCACCTTGATGGAAATCAACTGCAGCACCACTGCGGAGAAATATAACAACGCACCGAAACAGCATGTATGTGTCATGTCAAATGCATACCCATGTTAGTTTCGATCCGGTAAAACGCTGCGGTAAAATGAACGCATCGCATCGCCGCACCGGACGACGAACTGCATGTATGGGTTTTCACCTTTAGTTTCGATCCGGTAAATCGTTGTGGTGAAATTGACGCATCGCATCGCTGCATCGGACCACGAACCGCATGTATGTGTTTTCACCTAAGGCCTACATGGTGTCCTAATAGCCTCCATGTGGGTTTAGAACAGCTTTTTATACTAAAAACAGCTCTGATATCAGAATAGCAGAACCCGAAATTTCGAGTTGTGGAATCCGAAATTTCGAGTTGTGGAGTCCGAAATTTCGAGTTGTGGAATCCGAAATTTCGAGTTGTGCAAAATATATTCCGAAAAATAAAATTATAAATATTTTTTTTTATGTGTGTCTAAAAGGCTTTCGTATATATCAATATACCTCTTATAAATTATATATAGACATTATTAAACAATATGATATGCAATGGACTTGGTATTGTGAATGTATGATGATAGATTTATTTTTAAAGGTGATTTATCAATCCCCAATCAGCATTAATAATAGCATATTGAATTCCCCGAAAAATAAACAGATTTTATTTGGGCTTATGGGCGTATTAGATAAAGAACGATATGGATGACATTGATAACGAATATTTTGGGCCTTGAATTTATGAAAATACAATTAAGATTCGCTGGAACTGCCCTAAAAAATCGCACAATCTCTTCAATAATTATACCCGTAGGCCTACCTTAACAGTTATCTTTCATTTTCTTACTAAATAAATAGTCATACTTTTTTACCTTCAAACGCTGATAATTATGGATACACGGGGATTTAAAAGCTTAAATTTTGGGGGAGAGTTTGGAACATTATTACGGATTAGATTAGCTAAAACAATTCCAGGTTCTGAGACTTCAATCATTTTGGTTGAACGTTTAGTGAACATTTCCCTATAAGATTTGCATTTTACGAAAGAATTGTTCCTTTTTAGGCTCATTGTAGGGAGAGGAATTTGTTAATTTTTCGATTGTCTAAGATCTAAATACTAAACATACATTCTGATCGGCATTTTCAAATAAAAAGTTACCTAAATTACTTCCTGAAATGAAGGTACGTCTATCTGTCATTAGAGTAAACATTGATAACATTTCACACTAACTTAAATCTATATGTTATATATAGGCCCCTATTATACAGTGTTTAAGTGCATACACAGTGAAAGCCTCGGCCTAAAAGTTTTAAAACAAACTTTGTTTCACGGATTAATTCTTGATCAATCGCTGAAAGGTAATATGTTTTTTTAGAGATTTTTTGATAATTATGACATAATGCAGTATTTTGTTAAAGTGATACCACGTCTTAGAATGAACAAAAAAATTAAGTTCTCAAACTTGGTCAATAGGAGTATATATTCATCAACAGTGTCCAAAGTATACACACAGAATAAGAAAACCCCATAAAACTCAAACACGACAGATAATTTCCTTAACGCCTCGAATAAAAAAAAACTTACGTAAACTCCGCGCACACGAGAGCTACGAGCTGAGCTGACAGCCACGAATGAAATTTTGCTCAGCTGGGAGCTCTCGTGTGCGCTAGCCTTTAAATTAGCTTGATAACTAGTTTGTATGTACAGTAAGTAAATAGCTAGAGCAAACTAAACTAACAACACAACTTTTGTATATCTATTCCACATGGAAATATCTCTTAAGACTAGATACAAATTAAAGAATGCTACGAAATGTAAATGTAGTAGGATGAAAATTTATGGGACAAGTGTCACAAAGTACCTCGAATTCAAAATGAAATAATTTGTTGTTTTTTCCTCCCATTTCTGTCTAATTCACCATCCAAAATTCAACCAATATATATGTTTAAGATGTATCAAAATAAATTAAAACTGTAGTCACTGTAGATCTTTGTTAAATCAAGATCAATAACTAAATTAAACTTATCTGACACCCCATCATTACAAAAATAGATCAATTTCATATTTAAACAAACATTTTAGTACATAACAAACAAATGTCTGTATATCTTTTCTTACGTTTGTCAATCACGAACACACTTAACATGTACATAGTTTAAGGGATTATTAAGATATATTTAACATAATTAAATAAGGTTATTATACAGGACTCTTATTCTTTATCTATTTAACATAATTCTATGAAATGTTAATATTTACATTTTATTGTCACGCGCTACAGTGAACCCTTGTGAAAATTTGCATTCATTTACCGATGAACGCAAAATTGTAGAGTGATCTCCCGTGACGTCACTAAACAAAAGGACTTTATTAGAATTCAGATTGAACATAATTATTTGAGATTTAACATAATTATTTAAGATTTAACATAATTATTTGAGATTTATCATAATTATTTGAGATTAAACATAATTATTTGAGATTTAACATAATTATTTGAGATTTAACATAATTATTTGAGATTTATCATAATTATTTGAGATTTATCATAATTATTTAAGATTTAACATAATTATTTGAGATTTAACATAATTATTTGAGATTTAACATAATTATTTAGGATTTAACATAATTATTTGAGATTTAACATAATTATTTAGGATTTAACATAATTATTTGAGATTTAACATAATTATTTGAGATTTAACATAATTATTTGAGATTTAACATAATTATTCAAGATTTAACATAATTGAGATTTATCATAATTATTTGAGATTTAACATAATTATTTGAGATTTAACATAATTATTTGAGATTTAACATAATTATTCAAGATTTAACATAATTGAGATTTATCATAATTATTTGAGATTTAACATAATTATTCAAGATTTAACATAATTGAGATTTATCATAATTATTTGAGATTTAACATAATTATTTGAGATTTAACATAATTATTCGAGATTTAACATAATTGAGATTTATCATAATTATTTGAGATTTAACATAATTATTTGAGATTTAACATAATTATTCAAGATTTAACATAATTGAGATTTATCATAATTATTTGAGATTTAACATAATTATTTGAGATTTAACATAATTATTTGAGATTTATCATAATTATTTGAGATTTATCATAATTATTTGAGATTTAACATAATTATTTGAGATTTAACATAATTATTTGAGATTTAACATAATTATTTGAGATTTAACATAATTATTCAAGATTTAACATAATTATTTGAGATTTATCATAATTATTTGAGATTTAACATAATTATTTGAGATTTAACATAATTATTTGAGATTTAACATAATTATTCAAGATTTAACATAATTGAGATTTATCATAATTATTTGAGATTTAACATAATTATTTGAGATTTAACATAATTATTTGAGATTTAACATAATTATTCAAGATTTAACATAATTATTTAGGATTTAACATAATTATTTGAGATTTAACATAATTATTTGAGATTTAACATATAATTATTTGAGATTTAACATAATTATTTGAGATTTAACATAATTATTTGAGATTTAACATAATTATTCAAGATTTAACATAATTGAGATTTATCATAATTATTTGAGATTTAACATAATTATTTGAGATTTAACATAATTATTTGAGATTTATCATAATTATTTGAGATTTTATAATTATTTGAGATTTAACATAATTATTTGAGATTTAACATAATTATTATAAGACTTTTTTTTTATCAATTTAATTGTTTATAACATTTCATGACTGAGTTTTAGACACGATGCCAAAGAAGAACAGGGGCAGAAGAAGAACAAGGGCGAAATCAGCCAAAGATGTTTCTAAAGAGACGTCGTCATCATCAAGTGAATCTAATGATGTCCCTGATAGAAACGTGGATGATGTCCCTGATAGAAACGAGGATGATGCCACCAATACCACTATGATTCAGAAGAATGAGCAGCCACATGGTTTATGTATAACTTTGTTTATCTTTGAACACCCTTCGCAGTGTCTGTATATGATATTCGCTGACACAATTTCATCGCGGTAAAGTAGGGCCTACTCTTTATTCTGAGTCATATTTATGTTTTATGAACGGATGAAAGGGAAGAACAGGGACACTGAAAATCTGCTGACATTTTTTTGTATTATCTAGCTAGTGTTTTGTATAGTACAATATGAAAGCTTGAGTTTAAATCCATTCATCAAATTGATCATTTTCCATTGTGCCTTTCAGTTCAGCAGTTTGTAAAGTTTGTGGCCGTCATTTTGGTTGTAGCATGTATTGTGCTAATACTGTTTATAATGAGTCAAGGTGTGAACGCAAACTTTGATAGTCTTGTAAGTAAGCATATACTTTATATATTTTTAGAAGGATACATTGGATAGATACCTTGCCGTGTTAACAGTTTAAATCCTTGGTTCCTAACCATTTGGACTCTTCGTACCCCCATTTTGTTTAGGCAATCACCTAGTACCTCTTCGCCTACCCTAAGTAACATTAAGAGTCAATATGAAAGCACAATGTAAAAGGATATTTGACAGTTGATGTTGTTTGATATTTAATCCATTCCTAGCCACTATGCCTGAGATTGGTTCACCAACAGCCGAGATACTACTTGTCATTTTGGGGACGTTTTTTTCTGGGACGCCCGATATATAAATATTATAATTTTTGAAATTATTAGGCGTTCAATAATAACCTGTAATTTTATGAAAATTACTTAGTCTTAAGATTTATTTGATTGTATTTGTGTACTGTAAACACCTTTGATGGATATATACTGTTATTGGCCAAGTTTGGGAACTTAAATCAGTTGTTCATTTTAAGAGGTGGGATATTGCTTTACACTGTTCAAGGACGAGTAATGTTTGAGAATTGTCCTAGACTTATACAGATGACATATTTAGTGTTTGATTTGAATCTTCCATGGTATTGTGTTTTACAGGTTTTAGGGAGACAACGTCGATCTCCTGATGAAGGTAAGGCTTTTTAATTAAACAGCATTTACTATATCTGTTTAAAATGTCGTCACATCAAAGTTTCTTTTTATCAACTCCGAATTTTAATGAAACAGGAACGAATTGCTACTCTTGGTAAGAACAATGAAATACCACACAAGATGGCTCCATATTTGCCAATTGGATGATCTTAAAAGAAATATTAGTATGAATATTATAAGTGTATTTGAGCAGCATAAATTACTGAATAAACAAAAACACGACAGTAGTGTAGGTAGACTCAATTCGGTCGCACCTTTCCCCATGCCATTTTCATCCCATGGGGAAACTTGCAACCAAATTGAGTCTACCCAAAACACACCTTAACACCCTACATTTCATAAAACAGCCTACATTTTTCATAGAATTCTTACGACAAACACCTTCAATAAATTTCCTACATTCCATCAAAAAAGCATATTAAAAATAGGATGAGTTTAATTTTAAAACATGAACAATACAGGAAAAACCCCCATTAAAACATTAATTCCACCAAAAAAAAATTGATGTGGTCTGGTTTTTTGTTCCTTCCCTTTATTAAAGTGAGGTAACTCTTCTTGGAAAAAATATTTCAGACCACAATTAATTTTTCTAAACATGAAGCGTGGACTGGCTACTCATGTTGATGGATACTTAAAAATACTTACCTAATACTTACCTAATACTTACCTAATACCTACATATCTTCCTTTCAACATTGCTGAAACAAGAAAGCCATTTAGATGAGAATTTTGAAGGATTTTGCTTTTTTATCAATTATTCTATCTGTAGAAGGGAATCATGGGAATAACTGAAAAAGAAATTCAATAGTTCAAAATAATCAAACATTGGAATCATCTCCTCAAATTAAATGTTTCTGAGATGAATGACTCAGTACCCTATGTTAACCTATAAGCCAACAAAACCATATTTTTTCTTCGTGTGATCAATTTACCTCCCTCCAATTAGGTATTGAATTTGATGTCCCCCATTTTGGTTGTAAATCCTACTAAATATTGTAGAATAAACAGATAGGGTTTTCAATACCTTAATTTTTCATGTATACCCCTTTTAAGGTCAATTCTCAGAGCGAAAAAATTCGAAAGTCTCGGAGAATTAACAAAGGGTTACATGAAATCACTACAGATTGGAAACTTTTATCTAATGAATTGATTGAGAATTCATGTTAAAACTCAACATCTTCCTTATCACTACAGATATTATATACATATGAATGATTATATACATTAGATGTGATTAAATAATTTGGGATTCAGGCAAATTTTTATCTCTGCTCAGAAGTCCAATATGATTTGATGTGATTAAATAATTTGGAATTCAGGCAAATTTTTATCTCTGCTCAGAAGTCCAATATGATTTGATGTGATTAAATAATTTGGGATTCAGGCAAATTTTTATCTCTGCTCAGAAGTCCAATATGATTTGATGTGATGTTATGAGTCTGTAGTGAATATAAGGAAGTAAAATATGACGTGTGTTTCAACATAGAATTCACTAACAATACACAGAAACATTGCTTTGTCAATCTGTAGTGGTTTGAGGGGTGAGTCATAATAGCACACACGAAGTTAATTATACACAATTGTTGACTATAGGTCAGACATAAGTTGCACTAGTAACCCAAAACAGAAACATAATTTGATAGATAGATTCCATTGCCCGACATCTTGAACTATTAAAATAACTTAATCAGAATCCTATTATCCCTTCATTAGACGGTATAATTGATAAAAAAACAATAAAAATTACACATTATTCAAAATGGCTTCTTGTTTATATCTGCTTTCTATGTCAGGTGATATCATATCCGGTAGACACATTTTATTAGTCTCTAACACAAGGAAGTAAGATATATTAATATTACATCCTGTTTTATATAATCCGAAACGATCAGACTTAACAAAAATATGTGTCCCTCGCTTTTTTACATTCAATCGGAAATATGCTTAAGTCAATCAGCAAGTTGTTATGAAACGTGCAGTGCATAACATAACAGGGTATAAAAGTACGTACTTTGGCAATAATTAGTCAGTCGATCGTGGGGCAGGAACTCGCTAAGTTCGGCTCTGATTGCTTACTTCTATGGGAATTACAACACTCCGCTGGTAGAGTAGAGCTCGTGGGTTAGCTCGAGACGATCTGGGTGTTCGGTTTGTGGTTCAATGGTGAGTAGTGTAGGTAGACTCAATTCGGTCGCACCTTTCCCCATGCCATTTTCATCCCATGGGGAAACTTGCAACCAAATTGAGTCTACCCAAAACACACCTTAACACCCTACATTTCATAAAACAGCCTACATTTTTCATAGAATTCTTACGACAAACACCTTCAATAAATTTCCTACATTCCATCAAGTCCCTACCTAGCATAAAATACCTCAAATTCCATCATAAAATACCTCAAATTACATATTATCCCACTATTTTAAAATGATTTATTTATGTAAAAAATTCGTTGTGGTCTGGTTTTATTAAGATTGACAGATTTAGTTCCCTTTAATCATGTTACATTATCAATATACAATTCTAGTACATTTAGAATTGTAGTGTATAAATCAACTTGTGCAGCAGCTTCAAAAAATCAATATTAATCATATTGTAAAGGCTTGATTATTAATCAATACATCCCGTATAAACTTCATTATTTGATTACTATGAGCTCACTGCAGGTAAATGGAAACAAGCTGTTTCTAGGAATCTAATCAAATACATTACGTGATAATATTGAGGTTGCAAGCTGTATTTGAGACATTAGTTCGCCCTTCTAGCAAAAATGAGTGAAGAAAATATGGACACTGCCCCAGGTATGTAATTTGATATATTAGATTAATAAGCTTGGTGTTTTTTGAAAATATATATTGTTTTTTGATATATTGTTTTGATATATAATATGAATTTGATATTTGTTTCAGCCCCAGTGGATATTGCAACAGCAATACAAGAACACATTACGTACCACGAGGACCATTTACATCATTACGAAATAGTTAAAATAGAATTGGAAACGAATGGATTTTTAAGCGCGCAGACATATCATCAAGGACACAAAAAAAACCTGTGTAAAAGACCAAAGGAACTTAAATTTGAACAGCCGCTTCCTAAAACACCCGAAGATTATTTAAAACATTTAAAAACATTACTGTGTTCTGTTGAAGCGGCTTTGGAAATACCACCTTTTGACAGTACTATAAACACAAACGTTGAAGAAATAACTGTGAAATGTGATAAATATATAAAACGACATTCTTCTCGATCGATCCAGTATTATGTAGTATTTGGATTGTGGTTGAAAAAACTTTCAATTTTAAAAATGGGAACCTTTAACGCTTTCGTTGAAAAAGAATTAACTATTTCGGTATCTTGGAGTAAAAGCTTAAGAAGACTTGCCGATCTCGTTAAAGACTACCCGAAACTACAGAAATTGTCAATGCCTATTTCTACAATTATTAAGTCAATTCCCAAAATTGAACGGGAGTTAACTATTAATCCTGTAGAAGCGGCGTTTTGGAAAGAAGAATAAGTTTGTATAGTTATCACACTTTCAACATTATTGTAAAAATCAATATACTTGTTATGTTATTTCAACAAAAGCTGTGACTTTCAATCGATAATGTAATTCATTATATATTGTGAAATTTTCTCCTGTACAATATCGACCCAGGGACACTACAGTGGCTCTCATTGACAACGGGTTGTTTACTATCGTTTCTATGCAAGGACACTATAGAAGCCTTGATTAGTAACCGTGTGTTTACTGTCGTTGCTATAGACGCCATTTCTAGTGGCTGTCATTAACAACGGTCTGTTTATTGTCGTTTCCATGCAGGGACACTACAGTGTCTCTCATTAACAACGGTCTGTTTATTGCCGTTTCCATGCAGGGACACTACAGTGGCTCTCATTAACAACGTTGCTATGAGTTGATAATATAGTATATACATTGTTGAACTTATATATATGTCCTTTTGAATTGTTATTTTGTTTTGTATAATAAAAATGACTTATTTTTGCACAAATTATAGTTTTAAATTACTGATTGGAAAAAACCTAAAATTATCCCCCTTAAAAATGGCAAATAAAATTCTTGATCCAATTTTTAGATTATACGATCCAATTCTTTATTCATTTACTCGTAAGAAAGAGGATTACATTATTATTAATGCATCTGTGGGGTCTAAATCACAATTGAATGATGGTGGTAGGGTCACTTTCGAGATCAATAGTCTGTCAAATTGGTTATTACTTTCCGATGCCTATTTCAGATGCGATTTCAAAATCAAGGACGGAACAGCAAATGAAAATAGAGTCCCACAGACTAATACAACATTAGAAAATAATTTCTTTCCTTCTTTATTTAGCGAAATGGTTTTGGAAGCGGGATCAAACCCCATAGAAACCATCAAACACCCTGGAGAATTTGACACAATGTTGAAAACAGTCCTTTACCCCAAAAACTACGATTCAGTCTCGGGTTGGATACCCGATGTTGGTGATGGGACCGTTTTAAAAGAACCAGTAAAAACTGTAGCTAACGATGCTGATATCGCTAGAATGAGAGTCATTGCCAGAAATAGCATCGAGAGAATCGGTAGAGCAGTAAACCAGGGGTTTGACAAACGAGTAAATCAGTACAATAATGTTGTTGAGGATAATAGATGGGGTAATTACGTAAATTGGAAATTATATCCTTTATTCGGTCTTTTAGAACATCGAAAAGTTTCTATAGGTTTACCATTTAAAATTCATTTACAAAGAGAAATTAATGACGATAAGATATTCTTTGGAGAAGCTAATTCAAATGCAAAATTAGAAATAACAAATCTCCAACTTTTCATACCCGTAATAACACCATCAATTGAAGTAGAAACGAGAATATTCAACTCGTTAACTAAAGACATTGAAATAGCTTTTCTTCGGCGCAACACTGTAGGGAGTATGACTTTAACTGGAGAATCCACAACATGGCCAATCACTAACAGCATTAAACCAGCAAGATATTTAATAGTTGGTTTCAAGAACTTACCAGATTCTCAGACAAATAACAACAGTATCTTTAGAGTGGCAATGAACCAAACTCAAGATCCTATAATCCGTAAAGTTCAAGTAAGATTAAACAACGATAATTATCCTAACCAACCTTTAACTATTAATCCATCCACAAAGGATTATAATGAATTGTATAGAAATTATAAAAATATGTGTGAATTATTTGGAAATCCACCCCAGTTTGGATATGTAGATTTTGCAATTAATCACCCAATCTTCTGTTTTGATCTATCAGCTCATCAAGAAGATCTTTTCAAAACTGGAGTAAACATAAATATTCATATCGAAAAAACACAAGGAGATGTAACCGGTTATTGTTTATTATTGGAAGAAGCAAAACATATAATAAAAATATCCGACAGACGGATGATTCGAATAGAATAAATTAATCCCTTAAAAATGAAACCCGAAACTTTAGTAAAAAGAATAATAGACGCTATCGAAACAGAAAAGCCAACTACAATTACTTACAATGGTAAAAGAATCAGAATAACTAAAAAACTTATTGATACATATAAACACTGTAAAGTGCGAGATGATATAGATTTAGAAAGAATTGACAAGAACATAAAGGCAGGTGGATTTTTACCTTTCCTACCCTTGATCTTTGCTGGGCTTGCAGCCGCAGGTGCCACGGCCGGCGGAACGGCAGGAATAGTTCAAGCCGTCAATGCCAAGAAAGCAGCCGAAGCTGAAAAAAGTGAAAAACGTAGACATAATTTGGAAATGGAAAAGTTAGCAAAAGGGTCGGGAGTAGCAGACATATTAGGTACAGTTAAAGAATTTGGAAATCGATTTAGTGAAGAAACTAAGAAAACTGTCAAACAAGGATTAACTAAATTAGTGGATAGTATTGACACAGGGGAAATCAAAGTCAAACATAAGGGTAATGGAATAGTTTTTAAAAATATACACACTGGAGAAGGAATATATCTTTCAAAGTATAAAGGAGAAGGTGTAATTTTTGGTACATAAAATGGGAAGGAAATTTAATCATTCAGAAATATTTCCTAATAATCCAATGCTCATGTGTATATGCGGTAGTTCAGGTTCTGGGAAAACTCATCTCACTTTTAACATGTTGACAACACCCAACCTTTTAGATTTCGATTCTTTGTATATCTACACAACAACACCAGAACAACCGTATTATCAATTTCTCGAAGCTTTAGAATATTTACCAAAGAAATATGTTCAAGAATTATTTCAATATTACGAGGACAACGATGAGATAGAAATAAAAGATATCTTAGATAACTTCATAAAAGAAAAGAATCCATCTTTCAATCCAACTGACATAAAAGTGTTTCTGACAAAAAATGTAAATGATTTGGACTTGTCTAATATTGATAGTAAACGAAAGAACTTAATATTGTTTGACGACTGTGTAGCGCAAAAAAATCAATCTGTTCAACAAGAATTCTTCACGAAGGGAAGACATCACAACTGTCACTGCTTATACCAATCCCAATCTTTTTACGGGATGGATTCTATGTTTATTAGAAAAAATGCTAATTGTTTTTTATTATTTGAATTAAACGATAAAGATTTATCTCAAATCATACAGTCGATAAATCACGGAATGGACAGAGATTCGTTTAAAAAGGTTTGTAAAGCACAATGGAGAAATCCAGAGGAACATGGATATGTATTCGTTAATACAAGAAAACCTGCGGGTGAAAGAGTAATGATCAACATATGTTAATTTATTTTTTTAAAAATGGAATGGAATAATATTTTAAAAAGAAATAGAGAATATATCAAAGCTAAGAATAAAATAAAGACCCAAGTTGAAAATAACAGATTACAACAACTTGGATTAACAGAAAATCTACAAACTTTATTTAAACCAATATTAAAAAGTCAAGAGGATATCAAGAATAAATTAGAAGCTCCTAAACAACAAATTCAACAATCTCCTCCACAAATAGAATATCCCATTGAAGATGATGGAATCGTAATCAGGACATTAGATGATATAAAACGTTATTTTTCAAATCCAAATCCAACCCTAGCCAAAACAATAAAGCCAACAATTGATCAGGATGGATTGATTCTTAACGGTTTTAGGATACGTTTCAATCAACTCAACCCAACATTTAAGATTGACAGAATAGACGCTATATATGATTTAACACCCGGTATGGTTAATCTTTTGAATGGGTATGATAAAGATTATAATTTCAAAGATTTAAATTCATACGTGGAAATTCTTACATCGACAAGGACAGGAGGACCAAAAACTTTAAGATTAAGAAGACTGGAAAAAGAATTAGATGATAACACCGATGGTAGTGATGATAACTACACTGATGATATTATAGAAGAAATCGATGACTTTTTGGGACATACAGGAGATGGTGTAATTTTTCTACCAGACAATAACGAAGAATTGCTTAATAGATTACAAATAATATTAGCAGCAATGAAGGAAGGACATCAATCACACAGACAATATAATGAATTAAATTGTATATTAAAAAGACTCCTACAAAAAGGTATCATAGATAAAAATGATTATAAAAGTGTTATTAAAAATGAGTCAACTATTCGTCATCACCTCAAATAAATCAGACATTAAATTATCTCTAGATTATGAGTATGAACTCGATCGAAATCAAGAATATGAATTGGGATTAAAGTATTTCTCTGTTTACAATTCCATTAGAAATATCAACGAAGATAATAACAAAATAAAAATATCAACAGATAATGGAGCAACATTCAAAACCATAAGTTTACTACCAGGAAGTTACGAATACATAGCCATTAACGAATACCTATCTGAATACGCAGGAAGTGTCAATGGTAAAAACAATATTGAATTCGAAGGTAATTTAAATTTGAACAAAATGAAATTGATATTAAGAAATAATAGTCAAGTTGATTTCAACGTAGAAAATTCATTGAATACGTTACTAGGATTTGATAAACGAGTATACACCCAATCAACTATAGCACCAAATAAAGCTAATATCGAGAATGATGTCGATGTGATCAATATACATTGCAATTTAATAAACGGTGGATTTTTCAATAAATACAAACGTCAGATTATTTACAGTCTTCCAACGTTCACTGTTCCTATTGGATATAGAATTATAGAAAAACCATTTCAAACAACATATTTACCACTTAATTCCTTTATGATCAAAGATATAAATCTGGAAATCAAAGATGGCAAAAATAGGTTTATAGATTTTGGTAACGAGGAAATTGTTATTCAACTTCATTTAAAACAAAAAAATTAACATTCTTCTTGAAGAGTTAGATAATCAAAGTCATCAAATTCATAGTTTTCATCCAAGGACATCTCCTCTTTATCATTGTAAGGATACATGATTCCTTCATCGTTCGGTGCTTTTCTCTTTATGAGATTCAGATAACTTTTAAATTTTTTAGTTTGTTTTTCTTTAGGAATAACTATTCCATTAGTAAAACTCTTCCCCCATGGTTTATCGAATTCATTCGTTATGTCATGTCCACTAGCTAATTGAATATAATCCTCTACCTTAACCTTATAGTTCGAGTAACCCTTAAACGTTTTCTTTTCTTTTAGAACACCGTCGGAAGTTAGAATGATATTGTATTTAACTTTTGGCGCTAAATATAAACCAAATATAATTCCACCATCACCATAATCATTCTTTCCTTTACAATACTCATTTTCGGACACCAACCCAGCTTCATTTAATTTATCCCAATTGCTAGAAGAAATGTATAAACTATCGGTATCAGTATAGTATATTTCTGGTTTATAAAAACCATCTATTACGTGAATAAAATTATTCATTATTTTTTTACTGTGTGATAATATAAACGTACCTAAATGAGTGGGTGTTAATCTCGTAAAATCCTTTGGAGGAACAAACTCTTTTTCTTCGTCATTAATCTCAACAATGTATTGACTATCATTTAGTCTGTCATACTTTTTGACGTGTTTGTCGTAATTAAGGCGAAAGGTTTCTCCATTCCATAAGTGTAATGAGGTATTTCTATCCCTCTGAATAGATTTCCCATACAGGGCATTACCTAACAACTTCATGCAGTTACTGGCAACCATATCCCCTTCCTTTTTGTATTTACTCCTTAATTCCTTCAAAATCAAAATATAATCTCTATAGGGTGGATTTTTAAAATTTTCTTCGTAAACTATACCATCTAATATTTTAATAATTCGTCCACCGGCTTTCACTATTTCTTGAATATCGACTGATGTTAAAACATCTGAACAGAAACCATTTCTGAATCTGATTTTAGTGCCAGTTTCCTTTTTACCTTCTTTATTCGTGAAAGTGATTTTATCTTTAGCTGGTATGGGTTGAAAGAACATGTTTTTGGGATATTCAAACCAGACTTTTAAAATAGCAGTTCTAGGTCTGAATTTCTGTTCATTAAAGAGCTTGACAAATTTTCTATTTTCTTCTGGTAGAAACGCTCTTGCACTTTCAGCTTTTGGATATTCACCTTCTGTCATAGCGGAAGCGTACAAACCGTTGGCGTCAAATGCCATCAGTTTAGTACATTTTATTTTTTTAAGTCTCGAGTGAACTTCCGTTTTATCTGTATCACTTTTACTATATTCTTTAAATAAATCAATTATGTTATTGCTTTCAAGTTTTGTGTATTCCCTTAATACATCACAAATTTCATCCATTTTGTTCGTTTCAAATGATTTTCTGTTTGCTGAAACTCTTCCTCCTTTAATACTTTGTCTTATAAAATATCTTATAAAAGGGTGAGTATGCGAGTAAACTTTTTCTATGTTTTGCTTTTCGGTGTGTTTCAGAACCATTCTAGTACTTTCGTACCATTCTTCTTCAACCATTTCTTTATTGTAATGATATAAATAATACCAACCCTTTAAAGATAAAGATGGAGCCGTAAGATTATTTGAAACGTTTTGGAAGACAGTTTCTCTCATTGCTTTATTGTATTTTATCAAACAAGCTGCGAGACATAAGGTATCTCTTTTAGCGTACGGTTCCCATTCGTGTCTTAAAGATTCCCAATTATCTTTGGTGTATTTTGCAATATTAATATCGGCAATCTTCCTCAAATTCATCGGTAGATTAGACGAATTCCCCCATGCCTCCAAACTAGATCTTTCATGTTGATAGGAACAAGTGAGAGATATATGTTGTAAATATTTATTTTTATCAGGTATCTCTTTCTCTCTTTTCCATTTTTTCTGTAATCTTTCTTCTGTATATGGATTAGATATAGGAAGAGATAGAATTTTATTATCTGCTACTAGTGGACATTGTGTTAGTTTATCAATGGTTTGAAGTGCAACCCAGTTGTCAAAACCACTCCCGTTATGGGCAATTAAGGTTAATCTTTTTTCATCTACTCTTCCTAAACGACGCAACATCTGATCAAAACAATCTGTTCCTACAAATATTTCTACTATATTAGTCATGAGTTTGTTGTAATATTCTTCTGGAATGGGATCAGTTGGTTTTAAATCTGGGAATACTCTTTTAATTAGTTCTAGTTTTTTCCTTAGTTTTTCCAAATTGACTAAAGTACAACAATAAGGAATGGCTTTATTTTCGTTATAAGTTTCGCAATCCCATGCGTATAAAGTATCATCATGAGGGTGTGAAATCACATTTAGTTTTAACTGAGCAAAACAAGTTAGTGCGTCATCATCCCCACAGGTTCTCCATACATTTTCATCGTAATTATCTTTTATTTCTTGAATGCCTAACTTTTTGTTATTTCTTCTTATCAAACAAAAATGTTCTTTGTGTAAATAAAATACCCAATCTAATTCTTCGGATACTTTCTTTGGTTGAAAATGTCTATGTGCGGGCATATAAATTTGAAAATAAGTATTAAATTTCTTATTGAAATCAGAGATTCTAGCAGATGTCATAACTCCTTTTCGGTTTGATTTTTGAAAACTATTGACGAAATCTTTAAATTCTTTTGTTAAGTCTTTATTCATGAAGTGATTTACACACTTTATAAAACAATAACCATCGCTTGGTATGAAACAATTTTTGCCTTTGTACTCATTTATCTTTTTAAGTAAATTGCCACCTCTGCCAGTTTTAGATCTTTTTATTATACTAAAATTATTTTTGCGGAAACAAATCTCTCCTGTAAAATACCAATCAGATGCGTCAGATTTATCATCCATCTTTGAATAAATAACTTGGAAAGTTTGAGCATTGAATCCAGATAATCTCATGTCTTGTTTATATTCCCCAACTTCATATATTTGACCATTTATTTCAATTTGGCCTTTGATTTTAAAATCGTTAAATAGAATAGTTATTCTCTTGATAAATTCTGAAAAAAGTATATTTGATATTTTGATTTCATCTTCTTCTACATTTTCGGCTAGATATTTGAATTTTTCTTGCGAAGATAAAGTAGGTATTGCCTTGAATAATTTTGAAAAAGAATTGTTTAAATTTTCAATATTTTCCATCTTCTTTTTTTAAGTATCTATTTTAATTATGAATTTTTAACTTTTATTGATGACATTTCTACATTAAATTTATCTAAAATTTCATTGAATTTTTCTAATTCTTCAACTGTTATGTTCTTGTCTTCTCTCGATCTTTCGAAAAAAATAAACAATTTATTAAGATACGCATTTAAAATTTCGATTTTCCTTTTATAATGAGCTTTCTGTTTTGATGTAAAACCTAAAGTTATCAAACCACAAGATGAAGTTTGAACGGCAGTGAACGCAGCTAATACAGTTGGGACAATTATTGGAAGCATTAATCCACCGGTTACAGCTGTTGCCAGCGTTATTCCTACTGTTAAAACTGTACTTAATGTTTTGAAAACAGAATCGATTCTACTCCATGTTTTTCTGCATTTGTTAAATTGTCTTAGTTTTTCTTTTAATTCTATTTGTTTGTCTATCATGTATTTTTGTCTACTTTCTTGTTCCATTTTTAAACGTTAAATTAAGTGAACTTCCGATAATGCTCTACGTTTATTATCCTTAGGGTTTTGTACAATAGTGACATGTACCTGTACTAAGAATGCTTCTTGTTTTGACTCCTTGTTCTTCTTATCCCGATAAACAAAAAAATTTGTTTTTTTTTCAATAGAGATTTCTATGAAAAAATATGATACATATAGATTTTCTGTTAATGCTATTGGAAAATGTTTAAATTGTTGATTTTTATTAACATCAACAGAGAAGAAAAGATCATTATGAACAAAATATAGTTTCACATATTCAAAGTCTGTTGTTCGTAAAAACTCATAAATCTGTGTTTCTTCTTCTCGTGGTTTTGGATTTCTAATTATGCTTGCTGATGGTGGAGTTTCCGTTTCCAATATCATATCAAATAACTCAGCTGTATAAGACGCTCTTTTATCATTCGGCTCGATTGAGATTCTAAGGTTATCTATATACAACTGATTTGACGAAATATTAATATTTTCCCCCCAAAGATTAAATATTTTAGTATCTACGATGTTAGCATTTTTGATAAAGTGAACAGATAAAAGAGTGCTATAATTAGTGAATTGACCATGAATTGGAAAATCGACTTTTACCTTCATAGGAAAAAATATGTCAATTATAGTATTCCCCTCAAAAGAAGTCATAATATCAGATAAGCTTCCATGAGGATCTATATCTTTTTTAATATTTACTTTAAACCCATATTTATAACCACGAATGAATTCTCCAGTGATTTCTTCCACCGAATAATCTTTATAGTCTTTAGAAAATGGAAGAAAGAAATAATAGGGTTTAATATATTCTAATTCATTGAGATTATTTTGTAATGTGGTTATATTTGTTTCCTGTTTTAAAACTTCATTATTAATAGTAGTTATCCGTTGTTGAATCTCACTATAATCAATATTTTGTATTTGTTGTTGAATATAAGTTTTAATTTCACTATCATCAATATTTTCTATCTGTTGTTGAATATAAGTTTTAATTTCACTATCATCAATAGTTTTTAGTTCGTTTTGTAATTCAGTTTTAAATTTAGTTTCCAGAGCAGTTAATTCTTGTTGTAATTTATCTTCACTTATGCCTGGACTAATGTTGGATATTAGTTTTTTAAAATCTACTTTTTGTTTTGATAGTTTATCATCTAAATTAGATATTGATGAGCTTAAATTTTGTAATTGATTTTTATCTACTACATTTATTAATTTTTGTTGAATAGATTCTATTTGTTTTTGTATTTCGCTATCATCACTAAGTTTACTTTCTAATGCGATTAATTTGTCTTCACTTATGCCTGGATTAATATTGGATATTAGTTGTTTAAGATCTACTTTTTGCTTTGTAATCTTGTCATCTAATTTAGATATTAATGACCTTAAATTTTGTAATTGAGTTTTATCTACTGTATTGACTAATTGTTGTTGAATAAAACTTTTTAAACTTGTTACTTCTTTTTGTAATTTACCATCATCAATATAATCTAATTCTTTCAATTTAGATTCATTTATAAAATCTTTATTATTTATTTGTCGTTTGAAGAATCTTTTCACATCAGCTATTCGATCTTTTAAATGGTCTTTATCTACTTCAATTAAATTTATTTGATCCATTAAATATTTCTTGTTAACAGCATCATTATCATTTTCTGCTAACTTTAAATTAGTTATACCAAAATTGTTCATATCAATATCACCCTGAAGAATGTCTCCGATTTGATCCACAAAATATGGTTTGATTTTATTGATTGAAAATGTAGTGTTTGGTTTTTTAGTATCTAAAGGTAAAGCACCTAAACCAAATTTATTTGCCATTTTTATTGAGTTAAATTTATTACAATTTCTTCGAACTGTTTTCCTAAACTCAACTGATATAAAACCCAAAGTGAAAGCTGACCACAAAACTTTTGACCCGGCTTTTGTATTTGAAATGTAGAAGATTTAATTGGTTGATTAGTTATATTCATTATCTCTTCAGTGGGATCTAATCCAAAAGAGTCGAAAAAATAAAAGTTAGAGTCTTTGTACAAAGCAGAATGATGAACACCTTTTTGATCGGAAGTGTGTATATTTGTTATAGCGTAGAATTTACCTTTCTTACTTTTGAGATTATTTATTTCATCTCTCATACAATAATAAAACGGTGATATATTTAACTCACTCGCCCATCTCATAAGTTGGAAGTTTGTGGTTGTATCGGTACCATATTTATCGAGAAATTCATTCATTTTTAAAAGTCAGTTTTTTGAAGTTCATTTTGATAAAACCTACCTATAATTTGTTCTTTGTCTTGATCGATTAATTCATATGTTGGAGGGGATGTGCTATTAACTTTATCTACGATAAATATTTCGTTTGTCCAATAACCAACATATCCTTTTTCGAATTTACTTTTATATTTGAAAATACGAACTCGATCTCCAATTTTAAATTTGGGTTTGACATTTAGATTCTTTATTTCATTTTCGTAGTTATGTTGCGCGTTAATTGATCTTATAATATTTGGATTTTTTGAGGCTTGTGCTGGTGACACTCCTATAGATGAATGTATTTTGTTATTGTATTCGTCTACGACCTCTGGTAATATTTTTAGCCATTTTTGAGATTTTAATTCCGTGAACTTTTTGAAAAGTTTATTTTTTAGAGTCCTGTTGAATCTTTCAATAACTACAGCCTTACCTTCGTTGTGAGTACTGTAAATTTCAAACCCCACAGATTTCATATTTTTGTTATAAAATTCGCTCCCTTTATCTACCCATAACTTTTGGGGCCGTCTGTCAGATTGTTTCATTATGGTTTCAAATGCGTGTTTGACTGATATTCCAGTTTTGTTTTTGAGAGGAATGACCCAAGCATATCTCGTATACAAATCTATAACTGTTAAGCAATATTTAAATCCTCTTTCAACTGGCATATTAATTAAATCTGCTGACCATATTTCATCTTTATCAAATACTTTAACTTTTAAATAATGTTTGTTTTTTCTAAATTCTTTATGAATTTCATCTGCCAATCCCATACCCAATTTCATCTTTGCTTTTAACAGTTTAATGATTAGCGCTCTTTGCATTCTCTCTTTGAATGTTGGATTTGGAATATTTTCGAGTTCGATTATCATTTGTTTGTCTGCTTCGTGTCTGAAGTTTATGTCTTTGTTTCTGTAAAGTATGTCGTGTTTAAGCGCAGCAGCGTCAACTCTATTGACTGGTTCTTCCCCTGGTTTTGGTTTATCGTTTTCGTCTAATCGCAGATCTAATCTAGTACCTGGACCGGTGTAATTATGACCTGGAAGATGTTTCTCGCCAGAGTATTTGGCCCATGGAAATCCAGGAAGATATCCTAATGATTTTTGAATATCGGAACCAAAATAAGTTTTTGGATTTTGAGCAATTATCAAAGACATTTTTATCCAATTACTTTAAAACCTTTTCCTGTTTTTTTATCTAAAGCTTGTTGTTCTATTCTCCTGTTTCGTAGTTCTCTTATTTGCTGTAATTCTTTCAGTTCGTCGGATTTTTTCACGGCGTCGTTTATTCTAATTCCTGCTTTTGCCACGGACCCAACTGCTTGAGCACCGGAGGAAATTAGGGATTTGTTGTTTGAAACAAAGCTAGCTACTTTTGGAATTATTTTTGAACCTAGCGAAAATATAGATGAAAAGATACCGTCGCCTGAATAATCTTCGAATCTGTATTGTTCATGTTTTAAAATTAAACTCATCCTATTTTTAATATGTTTTTTTTTGATGGAATGTAGGAAATTTATTGAAGGTGTTTGTCGTAAGAATTCTATGAAAAATGTAGGCTGTTTTATGAAATGTAGGGTGTTAAGGTGTGTTTTGGGTAGACTCAATTTGGTTGCAAGTTTCCCCATGGGATGAAAATGGCATGGGGAAAGGTGCGACCGAATTGAGTCTACCTACACTACTATGGTGAACTACTATGTGGTTGGGAGAGAGCAATAGGTCGGGAATGTGATTTTTGTGTTGTCTAATGTACCTTGATGTTCCTACTTTGGAGAGTTAGGTGGTGGAGAACAGATCGCGAATAAATTCAATCCCTCCTGATACATATGCATATAGTAAATGTATTGTATTTTATCAAAATAATTCCTCTAAAAATGGCAAATAAAATTCTTGATCCAATTTTTAGATTATACGATCCAATTCTTTATTCATTTACTCGTAAGAAAGAGGATTACATTATTATTAATGCATCTGTGGGGTCTAAATCACAATTGAATGATGGTGGTAGGGTCACTTTCGAGATCAATAGTCTGTCAAATTGGTTATTACTTTCCGATGCCTATTTCAGATGCGATTTCAAAATCAAGGACGGAACAGCAAATGAAAATAGAGTCCCACAGACTAATACAACATTAGAAAATAATTTCTTTCCTTCTTTATTTAGCGAAATGGTTTTGGAAGCGGGATCAAACCCCATAGAAACCATCAAACACCCTGGAGAATTTGACACAATGTTGAAAACAGTCCTTTACCCCAAAAACTACGATTCAGTCTCGGGTTGGATACCCGATGTTGGTGATGGGACCGTTTTAAAAGAACCAGTAAAAACTGTAGCTAACGATGCTGATATCGCTAGAATGAGAGTCATTGCCAGAAATAGCATCGAGAGAATCGGTAGAGCAGTAAACCAGGGGTTTGACAAACGAGTAAATCAGTACAATAATGTTGTTGAGGATAATAGATGGGGTAATTACGTAAATTGGAAATTATATCCTTTATTCGGTCTTTTAGAACATAGAAAAGTTTCTATAGGTTTACCATTTAAAATTCATTTACAAAGAGAAATTAATGACGATAAGATATTCTTTGGAGAAGCTAATTCAAATGCAAAATTAGAAATAACAAATCTCCAACTTTTCATACCCGTAATAACACCATCAATTGAAGTAGAAACGAGAATATTCAACTCGTTAACTAAAGACATTGAAATAGCTTTTCTTCGGCGCAACACTGTAGGGAGCATGACTTTAACTGGAGAATCCACAACATGGCCAATCACTAACAGCATTAAACCAGCAAGATATTTAATAGTTGGTTTCAAGAACTTACCAGATTCTCAGACAAATAACAACAATATCTTTAGAGTGGCAATGAACCAAACTCAAGATCCTATAATCCGTAAAGTTCAAGTAAGATTAAACAACGATAATTATCCTAACCAACCTTTAACTATTAATCCATCCACAAAGGATTATAATGAATTGTATAGAAATTATAAAAATATGTGTGAATTATTTGGAAATCCACCTCAGTTTGGATATGTAGATTTTGCAATTAATCACCCAATCTTCTGTTTTGATCTATCAGCTCATCAAGAAGATCTTTTCAAAACTGGAGTAAACATAAATATTCATATCGAAAAAACACAAGGAGATGTAACCGGTTATTGTTTATTATTGGAAGAAGCAAAACATATAATAAAAATATCCGACAGACGGATGATTCGAATAGAATAAATTAATCCCTTAAAAATGAAACCCGAAACTTTAGTAAAAAGAATAATAGACGCTATCGAAACAGAAAAGCCAACTACAATTACTTACAATGGTAAAAGAATCAGAATAACTAAAAAACTTATTGATACATATAAACACTGTAAAGTGCGAGATGATATAGATTTAGAAAGAATTGACAAGAACATAAAGGCAGGTGGATTTTTACCTTTCCTACCCTTGATCTTTGCTGGGCTTGCAGCCGCAGGTGCCACGGCCGGCGGAACGGCAGGAATAGTTCAAGCCGTCAATGCCAAGAAAGCAGCCGAAGCTGAAAAAAGTGAAAAACGTAGACATAATTTGGAAATGGAAAAGTTAGCAAAAGGTTCGGGAGTAGCAGACATATTAGGTACAGTTAAAGAATTTGGAAATCGATTTAGTGAAGAAACTAAGAAAACTGTCAAACAAGGATTAACTAAATTAGTGGATAGTATTGACACAGGGGAAATCAAAGTCAAACATAAGGGTAATGGAATAGTTTTTAAAAATATACACACTGGAGAAGGAATATATCTTTCAAAGTATAAAGGAGAAGGTGTAATTTTTGGTACATAAAATGGGAAGGAAATTTAATCATTCAGAAATATTTCCTAATAATCCAATGCTCATGTGTATATGCGGTAGTTCAGGTTCTGGGAAAACTCATCTCACTTTTAACATGTTGACAACACCCAACCTTTTAGATTTCGATTCTTTGTATATCTACACAACAACACCAGAACAACCGTATTATCAATTTCTCGAAGCTTTAGAATATTTACCAAAGAAATATGTTCAAGAATTATTTCAATATTACGAGGACAACGATGAGATAGAAATAAAAGATATCTTAGATAACTTCATAAAAGAAAAGAATCCATCTTTCAATCCAACTGACATAAAAGTGTTTCTGACAAAAAATGTAAATGATTTGGACTTGTCTAATATTGATAGTAAACGAAAGAACTTAATATTGTTTGACGACTGCGTAGCGCAAAAAAATCAATCTGTTCAACAAGAATTCTTCACGAAGGGAAGACATCACAACTGTCACTGCTTATACCAATCCCAATCTTTTTACGGGATGGATTCTATGTTTATTAGAAAAAATGCTAATTGTTTTTTATTATTTGAATTAAACGATAAAGATTTATCTCAAATCATACAGTCGATAAATCACGGAATGGACAGAGATTCATTTAAAAAGGTTTGTAAAGCTCAATGGAGAAATCCAGAGGAACATGGATATGTATTCGTTAATACCAGAAAACCTGCGGGTGAAAGAGTAATGATCAACATATGTTAATTTATTTTTTTAAAAATGGAATGGAATAATATTTTAAAAAGAAATAGAGAATATATCAAAGCTAAGAATAAAATAAAGACCCAAGTTGAAAATAACAGATTACAACAACTTGGATTAACAGAAAATCTACAAACTTTATTTAAACCAATATTAAAAAGTCAAGAGGATATCAAGAATAAATTAGAAGCTCCTAAACAACAAATTCAACAATCTCCTCCACAAATAGAATATCCCATTGAAGATGATGGAATCGTAATCAGGACATTAGATGATATAAAACGTTATTTTTCAAATCCAAATCCAACCCTAGCCAAAACAATAAAGCCAACAATTGATCAGGATGGATTGATTCTTAACGGTTTTAGGATAAGTTTCAATCAACTCAACCCAACATTTAAGATTGACAGAATAGACGCTATATATGATTTAACACCCGGTATGATTAATCTTTTGAATGGGTATGATAAAGATTATAATTTCAAAGATTTAAATTCATACGTGGAAATTCTTACATCGACAAGGACAGGAGGACCAAAAACTTTAAGATTAAGAAGACTGGAAAAAGAATTAGATGATAACACCGATGGTAGTGATGATAACTACACTGATGATATTATAGAAGAAATCGATGACTTTTTGGGACATACGGGAGATGGTGTAATTTTTCTACCAGACAATAACGAAGAATTGCTTAATAGATTACAAATAATATTAGCGGCAATGAAGGAAGGACATCAATCACACAGACAATATAATGAATTAAATTGTATATTAAAAAGACTCCTACAAAAAGGTATCATAGATAAAAATGATTATAAAAGTGTTATTAAAAATGAGTCAACTATTCGTCATCACCTCAAATAAATCAGACATTAAATTATCTCTAGATTATGAGTATGAACTCGATCGAAATCAAGAATATGAATTGGGATTAAAGTATTTCTCTGTTTACAATTCCATTAGAAATATCAACGAAGATAATAACAAAATAAAAATATCAACAGATAATGGAGCAACATTCAAAACCATAAGTTTACTACCAGGAAGTTACGAATACATAGCCATTAACGAATACCTATCTGAATACGCAGGAAGTGTCAGTGGTAAAAACAATATTGAATTCGAAGGTAATTTAAATCTGAACAAAATGAAATTGATATTAAGAAATAATAGTCAAGTTGATTTCAACGTAGAAAATTCATTGAATACGTTACTAGGATTTGATAAACGAGTATACACCCAATCAACTATAGCACCAAATAAAGCTAATATCGAGAATGATGTCGATGTGATCAATATACATTGCAATTTAATAAACGGTGGATTTTTCAATAAATACAAACGTCAGATTATTTACAGTCTTCCAACGTTCACTGTTCCGATTGGATATAGAATTATAGAGAAACCATTTCAAACTACGTATTTACCACTTAATTCCTTTATGATCAAAGATATAAATCTGGAAATCAAAGATGGCAAAAATAGGTTTATAGATTTTGGTAACGAGGAAATTGTTATTCAACTTCATTTAAAACAAAAGAATTAACATTCTTCTTGAAGAGTTAGATAATCAAAGTCATCAAATTCATAGTTTTCATCCAAGGACATCTCCTCTTTATCATTGTAAGGATACATGATTCCTTCATCGTTCGGTGCTTTTCTCTTTATGAGATTCAGATAACTTTTAAATTTTTTAGTTTGTTTTTCTTTAGGAATAACTATTCCATTAGTAAAACTCTTCCCCCATGGTTTATCGAATTCATTCGTTATGTCATGTCCACTAGCTAATTGAATATAATCCTCTACCTTAACCTTATAGTTCGAGTAACCCTTAAACGTTTTCTTTTCTTTTAGAACACCGTCGGAAGTTAGAATGATATTGTATTTAACTTTTGGCGCTAAATATAAACCAAATATAATTCCACCATCACCATAATCATTCTTTCCTTTACAATACTCATTTTCGGACACCAACCCAGCTTCATTTAATTTATCCCAATTGCTAGAAGAAATGTATAAACTATCGGTATCAGTATAGTATATTTCTGGTTTATAAAAACCATCTATTACGTGAATAAAATTATTCATTATTTTTTTACTGTGTGATAATATAAACGTACCTAAATGAGTGGGTGTTAATCTCGTAAAATCCTTTGGAGGAACAAACTCTTTTTCTTCGTCATTAATCTCAACAATGTATTGACTATCATTTAGTCTGTCATACTTTTTGACGTGTTTGTCGTAATTAAGGCGAAAGGTTTCTCCATTCCATAAGTGTAATGAGGTATTTCTATCCCTCTGAATAGATTTCCCATACAGGGCATTACCTAACAACTTCATGCAGTTACTGGCAACCATATCCCCTTCCTTTTTGTATTTACTCCTTAATTCCTTCAAAATCAAAATATAATCTCTATAGGGTGGATTTTTAAAATTTTCTTCGTAAACTATACCATCTAATATTTTAATAATTCGTCCACCGGCTTTCACTATTTCTTGAATATCGACTGATGTTAAAACATCTGAACAGAAACCATTTCTGAATCTGATTTTAGTGCCAGTTTCCTTTTTACCTTCTTTATTCGTGAAAGTGATTTTATCTTTAGCTGGTATGGGTTGAAAGAACATGTTTTTGGGATATTCAAACCAGACTTTTAAAATAGCAGTTCTAGGTCTGAATTTCTGTTCATTAAAGAGCTTGACAAATTTTCTATTTTCTTCTGGTAGAAACGCTCTTGCACTTTCAGCTTTTGGATATTCACCTTCTGTCATAGCGGAAGCGTACAAACCGTTGGCGTCAAATGCCATCAGTTTAGTACATTTTATTTTTTTAAGTCTCGAGTGAACTTCCGTTTTATCTGTATCACTTTTACTATATTCTTTAAATAAATCAATTATGTTATTGCTTTCAAGTTTTGTGTATTCCCTTAATACATCACAAATTTCATCCATTTTGTTCGTTTCAAATGATTTTCTGTTTGCTGAAACTCTTCCTCCTTTAATACTTTGTCTTATAAAATATCTTATAAAAGGGTGAGTATGCGAGTAAACTTTTTCTATGTTTTGCTTTTCGGTGTGTTTCAGAACCATTCTAGTACTTTCGTACCATTCTTCTTCAACCATTTCTTTATCGTAATGATATAAATAATACCAACCCTTTAAAGATAAAGATGGAGCCGTAAGATTATTTGAAACGTTTTGGAAGACAGTTTCTCTCATTGCTTTATTGTATTTTATCAAACAAGCTGCGAGACATAAGGTATCTCTTTTAGCGTACGGTTCCCATTCGTGTCTTAAAGATTCCCAATTATCTTTGGTGTATTTTGCAATATTAATATCGGCAATCTTCCTCAAATTCATCGGTAGATTAGACGAATTCCCCCATGCCTCCAAACTAGATCTTTCATGTTGATAGGAACAAGTGAGAGATATATGTTGTAAATATTTATTTTTATCAGGTATCTCTTTCTCTCTTTTCCATTTTTTCTGTAATCTTTCTTCTGTATATGGATTAGATATAGGAAGAGATAGAATTTTATTATCTGCTACTAGTGGACATTGTGTTAGTTTATCAATGGTTTGAAGTGCAACCCAGTTGTCAAAACCACTCCCGTTATGGGAAATTAAGGTTAATCTTTTTTCATCTACTCTTCCTAAACGACGCAACATCTGATCAAAACAATCTGTTCCTACAAATATTTCTACTATATTAGTCATGAGTTTGTTGTAATATTCTTCTGGAATGGGATCAGTTGGTTTTAAATCTGGGAATACTCTTTTAATTAGTTCTAGTTTTTTCCTTAGTTTTTCCAAATTGACTAAAGTACAACAATAAGGAATGGCTTTATTTTCGTTATAAGTTTCGCAATCCCATGCGTATAAAGTATCATCATGAGGGTGTGAAATCACATTTAGTTTTAACTGAGCAAAACAAGTTAGTGCGTCATCATCCCCACAGGTTCTCCATACATTTTCATCGTAATTATCTTTTATTTCTTGAATGCCTAACTTTTTGTTATTTCTTCTTATCAAACAAAAATGTTCTTTGTGTAAATAAAATACCCAATCTAATTCTTCGGATACTTTCTTTGGTTGAAAATGTCTATGTGCGGGCATATAAATTTGAAAATAAGTATTAAATTTCTTATTGAAATCAGAGATTCTAGCAGATGTCATAACTCCTTTTCGGTTTGATTTTTGAAAACTATTGACGAAATCTTTAAATTCTTTTGTTAAGTCTTTATTCATGAAGTGATTTACACACTTTATAAAACAATAACCATCGCTTGGTATGAAACAATTTTTGCCTTTGTACTCATTTATCTTTTTAAGTAAATTACCACCTCTGCCAGTTTTAGATCTTTTTATTATACTAAAATTATTTTTGCGGAAACAAATCTCTCCTGTAAAATACCAATCAGATGCGTCAGATTTATCATCCATCTTTGAATAAATAACTTGGAAAGTTTGAGCATTGAATCCAGATAATCTCATGTCTTGTTTATATTCCCCAACTTCATATATTTGACCATTTATTTCAATTTGACCTTTGATTTTAAAATCGTTAAATAGAATAGTTATTCTCTTGATTAATTCTGAAAAAAGTATATTTGATATTTTGATTTCATCTTCTTCTACATTTTCGGCTAGATATTTGAATTTTTCTTGCGAAGATAAAGTAGGTATTGCCTTGAATAATTTTGAAAAAGAATTGTTTAAATTTTCAATATTTTCCATCTTCTTTTTTTAAGTATCTATTTTAATTATGAATTTTTAACTTTTATTGATGACATTTCTACATTAAATTTATCTAAAATTTCATTGAATTTTTCTAATTCTTCAACTGTTATGTTCTTGTCTTCTCTCGATCTTTCGAAAAAAATAAACAATTTATTAAGATACGCATTTAAAATTTCGATTTTCCTTTTATAATGAGCTTTCTGTTTTGATGTAAAACCTAAAGTTATCAAACCACAAGATGAAGTTTGAACGGCAGTGAACGCAGCTAATACAGTTGGGACAATTATTGGAAGCATTAATCCACCGGTTACAGCTGTTGCCACCGTTATTCCTACTGTTAAAACTGTACTTAATGTTTTGAAAACAGAATCGATTCTACTCCATGTTTTTCTGCATTTGTTAAATTGTCTTAGTTTTTCTTTTAATTCTATTTGTTTGTCTATCATGTATTTTTGTCTGCTTTCTTGTTCCATTTTTAAACGTTAAATTAAGTGAACTTCCGATAATGCTCTACGTATATCCTTAGGGTTTTGTACAATAGTGACATGTACCTGTACTAAGAATGCTTCTTGTTTTGACTCCTTGTTCTTCTTATCCCGATAAACAAAAAAATTTGTTTTTTTTTCAATAGAGATTTCTATGAAAAAATATGATACATATAGATTTTCTGTTAATGCTATTGGAAAATGTTTAAATTGTTGATTTTTATTAACATCAACAGAGAAGAAAAGATCATTATGAACAAAATATAGTTTCACATATTCAAAGTCTGTTGTTCGTAAAAACTCATAAATCTGTGTTTCTTCTTCTCGTGGTTTTGGATTTCTAATTATGCTTGCTGATGGTGGAGTTTCCGTTTCCAATATCATATCAAATAACTCAAATTTATAAGGACCTATTATCTCAACCTCCTCGATTGAGATTCTAAGGTTATCTATATACAACTGATTTGACGAAATATTAGAAATTTCATGAAAAAAATAAGATTCTTTTGCATCTACAATGTTACCATTTTTGATAAAGTGAACAGATAAAAGAGAGTTATAATTGGAATGAATTGGAAAATCGACTTTTACCTTCATAGGAAAAAATATGTCAATTATAGTATTCCCCTCAAAATAAGTCACACTATGAATATCTCTTTCTGTTTTAATATTTACTTTAAACCCATATTTATAATTATAAATGAGTTCTCCACTGATTTCTTCCACCGAATAATCTTTATAGTCTTTAGAAAATGGAAGAAAGAAATAATAGGGTTTAATATATTCTAGTTCATTGAGATTATTTTGTAATGTGGTTATATTTGTTTCCTGTTTTAAAACTTCATTATTAATAGTAGTTATCCGTTGTTGAATCTCACTATAATCAATATTTTGTATTTGTTGTTGAATATAAGTTTTAATTTCACTATCATCAATATTTTCTATCTGTTGTTGAATATAAGTTTTAATTTCACTATCATCAATAGTTTTTAGTTCGTTTTGTAATTCAGTTTTAAATTTAGTTTCCAGAGCAGTTAATTCTTGTTGTAATTTATCTTCACTTATGCCTGGACTAATGTTGGATATTAGTTTTTTAAAATCTACTTTTTGTTTTGATAGTTTATCATCTAAATTAGATATTGATGACCTTAAATTTTGTAATTGATTTTTATCTACTACATTTATTAATTTTTGTTGAATAGATTCTATTTGTTTTTGTATTTCGCTATCATCACTAAGTTTACTTTCTAATGCGGTTAATTTGTCTTCACTTATGCCTGGATTAATATTGGATATTAGTTGTTTAAGATCTACTTTTTGCTTTGTAATCTTGTCATCTAATTTAGATATTAATGACCTTAAATTTTGTAATTGAGTTTTATCTACTGTATTGACTAATTGTTGTTGAATAAAACTTTTTAAACTTGTTACTTCTTTTTGTAATTTACCATCATCAATATAATCTAATTCTTTCAATTTAGATTCATTTATAAAATCTTTATTATTTATTTGTCGTTTGAAGAATCTTTTCACATCAGCTATTCGATCTTTTAAATGGTCTTTATCTACTTCAATTAAATTTATTTGATCCATTAAATATTTCTTATGAACGGCATCATTATCGTTTTCCGGAGATTTTAAATTAGTTATACCAAAATTATTCATATCAATATCACCCTGAAGAATGTCTCCGATTTGATCCACAAAATATGGTTTGATTTTATTGATTGAGAATGTAGTGTTTGGTTTTTTAGTATCTAAAGGTAAAGCACCTAAACCAAATTTATTTGCCATTTTTATTGAGTTAAATTTATTACAATTTCTTCGAACTGTTTTCCTAAACTCAACTGATATAAAACCCAAAGTGAAAGCTGACCACACAACTTTTGACCCGGCTTTTGTATTTGAAATGTAGAAGATTTAATTGGTTGATTAGTTATATTCATTATCTCTTCAGTGGGATCTAATCCAAAAGAGTCGAAAAAATAAAAGTTAGAGTCTTTGTACAAAGCAGAATGATGAACACCTTTCTGATCGGAAGTGTGTATATTTGTTATAGCGTAGAATTTACCTTTCTTACTTTTGAGATTATTTATTTCATCTCTCATACAATAATAAAACGGTGATATGTTTAACTCATTCGCCCATCTCATAAGTTGGAAGTTTGTGGTTGTATCGGTACCATATTTATCGAGAAATTCATTCATTTTTAAAAGTCAGTTTTTTGAAGTTCATTTTGATAAAACCTACCTATAATTTGTTCTTTGTCTTGATCGATTAATTCATATGTTGGAGGGGATGTGCTATTAACTTTATCTACGATAAATATTTCGTTTGTCCAATAACCAACATATCCTTTTTCGAATTTACTTTTATATTTGAAAATACGAACTCGATCTCCAATTTTAAATTTGGGTTTGACATTTAGATTTTTTATTTCATTTTCGTAGTTGCTTTGTGTGTTAATTGACTTTATGATATCTGGATTCTTTGAGGCTTGTGCTGGTGACACTCCTATAGATGAATGTATTTTGTTATTGTATTCGTCTACGACCTCTGGTAATATTTTTAGCCATTTTTGAGATTTTAATTCCGTGAACTTTTTGAATAGTTTATTTTTTAGAGTCCTGTTGAATCTTTCAATAACTACAGCCTTACCTTCGTTGTGAGTACTGTAAATTTCAAACCCCACAGATTTCATATTTTTGTTATAAAATTCGCTCCCTTTATCTACCCATAACTTTTGGGGCCGACTGTCAGATTGTTTCATTATGGTTTCAAATGCGTGTTTGACTGATATTCCAGTTTTGTTTTTGAGAGGAATAACCCAAGCATATCTCGTATACAAATCTATAACTGTTAAGCAATATTTAAATCCTCTTTCAACTGGCATATTAATTAAATCTGCTGACCATATTTCATCTTTATCAAATACTTTAACTTTTAAATAATGTTTGTTTTTTCTAAATTCTTTATGAATTTCATCCGCCAATCCCATACCCAATTTCATCTTTGCTTTTAACAGTTTAATGATTAGCGCTCTTTGCATTCTCTCTTTGAATGTTGGATTTGGAATATTTTCGAGTTCGATTATCATTTGTTTGTCTGCTTCGTGTCTGAAGTTTATGTCTTTGTTTCTGTATAAAATATCATGTTTAAGTGCAGCAGCGTCAACTCTATTGACAGGTTCTTCACCTGGTTTGGGATTATCGTTTTGGTCTAGTCGTAGATCTAACCTAGTGCCTGGGCCAGTATAATTATGACCTGGAAGATGTTTCTCACCTGAGTATTTGGCCCATGGAAATCCAGGAAGATATCCTAATGATTTTTGAATATCGGAACCAAAATAAGTTTTTGGATTTTGAGCAATTATCAAAGACATTTTTATCCAATTACTTTAAAACCTTTTCCTGTTTTTTTATCTAAAGCTTGTTGTTCTATTCTCCTGTTTCGTAGTTCTCTTATTTGCTGTAATTCTTTCAGTTCGTCGGATTTTTTCACGGCGTCGTTTATTCTAATTCCTGCTTTTGCCACGGACCCAACTGCTTGAGCTCCGGAGGAAATTAGGGATTTGTTGTTTGAAACAAAGCTAGCTACTTTTGGAATTATTTTTGAACCTAGCGAAAATATAGATGAAAAGATACCGTCGCCTGAATAATCTTCGAATCTGTATTGTTCATGTTTTAAAATTAAACTCATCCTATTTTTAATATGCTTTTTTGATGGAATGTAGGAAATTTATTGAAGGTGTTTGTCGTAAGAATTCTATGAAAAATGTAGGCTGTTTTATGAAATGTAGGGTGTTAAGGTGTGTTTTGGGTAGACTCAATTTGGTTGCAAGTTTCCCCATGGGATGAAAATGGCATGGGGAAAGGTGCGACCGAATTGAGTCTACCTACACTACTCACGACATATGATTCCTCGCAATGGCCGAATCGTTATTGAAATTCTCACTTTCCTGATTTAATTTTTATTCAATTTTTTCAATTGTTAAAACTAGAATTGAGTGTGTAAATGAACTAAACATTGAGTCTGATATCACTTTAACCCGATTTAAACCGCTTTCTGAAATTATAGAGAATTCTGACATTAAGCTCTCCAGCCCGACAGTATGGGTATGGATTAAACATACGCTGGCATATTCAGAGCGAATGAATGTCTTTGTTCTTTTCCAGGATGCACATGTGGACCAGGCATGTATGTAGAAACATGTGATTCTTCCACAGGTGCAAGTTGTGCACCGTGTCGTAATGGCACCTTCAGTCCAAGTACAAATGGCGATAGAATGTGTACCGAATGTACTTACACAGAAAATGGATGTCCTCTGCACTCTCATCTCAAATCAAAATGTACCTTGAAAGCTGATATTGTTTGTGAATGCAATTCTGGTTACGAAAAGGTTCTAACCCCAGGAGGTCACTTCAATTGTTTGAGAGACTACTCGTCAACCACACCCACTGAAGGTGAGTCACATTATCAAAGGTGGTGTAAAGAAGCGTTTCTGAAGGCATTGAAAGCATATTCTACGTTTTTTTTATCTATATTTGAGATAGGTCCCGGACATATTTTAACGAAAACATGCTTTTCCCTCAATGACTGATTGCAGTTAATTGGTTATTACATTCATTTTCATACTAATACCACGAATTTGAACAGTGGCGTGCCATTTTCCACCGTTCTGGTACTTCACTCCTGGCGAAATGGGGAGTGACAAGAACGACTTTCCAGAGTTCGTACTTGCCGTTCCAAACTCCAGTCTTCCGTTTTATACAATCTCAAGTTCTCAAGAAAATATCTAAAGAGGCGGGTAGTGGGATGGGGGCATTTGTACCTCTAGAAGACTAACTTGTATCCCAATTTGCACTTCATTCATTAGAAATATCAAAATACGGTTTTAATACGTTGCTGTGTAAGAGTGTACCAAGCCAACATTTCAAAATCTTCCCGCCGGTTATCTCTCCATATAACAGTTTGTGTCAACTTCCAGTTTGACCCCACCCCTAGTTCCGGAAGGTGTCCCAAAATTCACGAAACTCCCAGAGCCGTGGCCCCCTGATTAATTCGAAATATTGCCCAAGGGGTAGTTTTGTGCCGCCTCATCATCGGGAGGTCAAATGCATTTGACTACAAGCAACTACTGACCTTACACAGCAAAATATAGTTAATAAAATTTGGGCTTATGAAAAAATTATATACAACCTCATGCACCATGGCCCCCAGGTTGGGAACCACTGCTTTAAAGTAATACTAGATGAGCTGACTAGTTACTATTAAAAACAATTTTTTTTTTTTAGATGAAACCTCCACCCAACCAGATGAAGGTAAGTAAATAAGGTGCCCAGGACTCCACCCGCTAAGACACCCCGCTAATAAGGGGCCCAGGACTCCACCCGCTAAGACACCCCGCTAATAAAGTGCCCAGGACTCCACCCGCTAAGACGCTCCGCTAATAAGTGGCCCAGGACTCCACCCGCTAAGACACCCCGCTAATAAAGTGCCCAGGACTCCACCCGCTAAAACGCTCCACTAAGCTCTATTTTACCGACATCACATCGATCATTAATAGTTACAATCTGGTAGTCAAGTTGTAAAAACGGTACGAGAAAGCTAACAGTTGTTAAATTGTCTTTTAGATAAAACCTCAACCTCTGCTGTTCCAAGTGGAAAGAGCTCAACAGATGGTTTGAATCCATTTATAACTAGTAAGTTTACAAGTGTCGATTTGGGACTTGAATAGAAGTAAATAGCCTTTAAATGAACGATAATTATAAGGAAATTCCTTTAAATATATTTCTTACTAATACTGTCTTATGATTTCTGTATACGTGTTTTTATATATAAGGGATAGTCTCACTAAAATACGAGTCGTATGTTACGCTGATAATCATGGACACACACAAATTTGAAGGCTCTAGAATTTAAATTATAACCGATTAGCTATGCTAAAAAATCCCGTTTCTGAGCCTGAGGTATGATTGGTAGAAAGAATAGTGAAAATATCTCTTTATAATATTATTATTTCTCTTTTATAGCCATGTTAATGATGTCATTGGTCGTCTTGTTTATGGTATAGAATTATGATCCACCTAAATATAATCTTCTTAAGACCAAACAGCACTACCCCATATTTAGAATCAATTCCACAGCGAACTGGAATAATAAACCCAGGCATGAACGATCCCAGTCATAAAACGAATCTGAAATCCATGTCAACACATTGGCAATATATTGGTAGCAGCTATTAGAGGAAGTATTCCAATCAATGAGCAAATATTCTAAAATGAAAAGAGGTATAAGAAGAGTTAGCAAACCTTGCCTGGCACCACACTCGCAGATACTTCTCGTCGATATTGCTTCAATAGGTTATTGATTTCTGTCACGATGTCAATTTTAAAGTTTAACTTTCAAGGGAATTAATTTCATAAAAATCACAAAATTCAACACTAAGGGAGGGAACTCTGCCAATTTTAAAAAAAAACAGCAATGATTAGTCAATACACAAAGAGAGATAACTCTTATATTCCAATTATATTGTTCATCATAGGTTTAATTTCATTTGAAATAGACTTTAGATGTCAATGTACATGCATATGTTTTTGTTTTGCAATATTCCAATATCTGCATAGATATCAATACTAGCTTCTGGTAGATCACTGTCTGTGACGTCATAAACGCGTTAGTTTTAGTGGAATTGCAAGAACCACAGACGTCGGAATGGAAATTGAAATGGCGCAAATTGATGCTATCAGTGTCCCCGATACACATACAAAGTTTTGAAATACACTTTCAATCCCTTTAATGTCATCTATAGCATTAATTTCAAAAATGTATTTTTATATTTTGTTATATTTGATACCTTTGTCCAATCAAAAATAAATCTTATTAAATTGTTTACCCCAAATACATTAGGTTTTCCATAACTTCACAGACTCTATACATGAACGAATCAACATACAGTAAGTTAAAATACAAAGAATGATATGGGGCTTATTAGTGAAATTTTTTATCTTTAGTTGAAGATGGTTCATGTGAACATGATATTTTGTGGTAATAATCAATATTTAGGGTTGATAATTGGGGTCATAAGGGCTTAATGCTATACAATGATATTTAAAGCATTACGAGCCCCGATATTGGCATCTTTTTCGTCCACCTAAAGTTTACTGGGCTCCCAGTCTACATCATAATTTAGTTGAAAATGACACCTTAAATGTATTTCTGTTTGTAGGTGGCACTGAAGTCCATTTAGAATTCGACCAGTCACAGTCTAAATAATTCAGTGTAAATTATTTATAGATTATTAAATGTTACTAGCCCTCAGCCTAACCCTAAATAATTCAGTGTAAATTATCTTTTGATTATAAAATGTTACTAGTCCTCAACCTAACCCTAAATAATTCAGTGTAAATTATCTTTTGATTATAAAATGTAACTAATCCTCAAGTGTAGACTTGAGTCTTGAATAGAAGTAAATAGCCTTAAATTGAACTAGAATATATTTCTTACTAAAACAGTCTTATGATTTCTGTATACGAGTTTTTATATAGGGAATAGTCTCACTAAAACGTATGTTTCACTGACATACGCTGATAATTATAGACACACATAAATTTGAAGGCTCAAATTTCGAGCCGATTTAAATTATAACTGAATAGCTATGCTAAACAAATTCAGAGTCTGGGGTATGATTGTTAGAAAAAAACGTGAAAATATTCCTTTAGAATATAATTATTTCTCTTTTACAGCCATGTTAATGGGTAGTAGGGCTTTTACACACAGACAATTCCCTCCAGGACAATTCCCGCCCGACCAATTCATATTCGCACCAGGATGAATTGCATCAGCGAAACTTCCACCCGAGACATTTCACACCCGGCCACTTTGCACCCAGGACAAATCCCACCTAGGAAAAATTCCCATCGCGACATTTCACACCCGGGCATATCACGCCAGGACGATTCACGTCCAGAAAAAAACTGCCATCCGGAAATTTGACACCCGGGCAGTTCGCACCCATGACAATTTACACACATAAGAAACGCATTGTCATCTCTCACACAAACAACAATCTACATGGGGTCCATTCCAATAAAATTTGTAAATATTAAATCATACGTAGTGTAGTTACTTATGGGTGGAAATTGACATGGGTGCGAACTGCCCGGGTTTCAAATTTCCAGGTGGCAGTTTTCCTGGATGTGAATCGTCCTGGTGTGAAGTGCCCGGTTGTGAAATGTCCGGCGATCGGTCCTGGAACGCATTGAGAACTCGGTGAGATCGCGAGTCTTTTTCTGGCGTTTACCGGCAACTTGTCCATTTTCTGGTTGCTGGTCGCTGTAATATCGTAGATGGTTACCGTCCGGTGTGAGGGAGTATTATCGAGAAAATTATGCAGTTGGATAAGATATCTTAAGATTCATTCCCAGATGTGGAGGGAAGTCAGAGTTGACCTTTTAAAACCGTGACAGGTCAAATTCTTAATGGACTTCAGTACCACCTACAAACAGAAATACATTTAAGGTGTCATTTTCAACTAAATTGGGATGTAGACTGGGAGCCCAGTAAACTTTAGGTGAACGAAAAAGATATCAATATTGAGGCTCGTAATGTTTTGGTGTCATTGTACTTCATCAAACTTCATTCATTTTCATTTCTATGTACACTCGGAGTGGTAGAAAACAGGCCATATTTTATGTCCATACCAAATTTCAATCTCGTTTTAAGTAGGTTTTATCAACTTTTTAAATGGTTCTAAGTCCAACTTCTAACATTCATGGAGGACCATAGCAATCGATCTCCCTCCCCATCCAATAATAATTCAAGATTGTGATCATGTGACATTTTCGTTCCAATCCAATTTCAAGAAACATCATGAAAATAGTAAGCAATATAGATCATAATTTAAAGAAATTACATTATTTTCTATGCATGGCTGTCCCTCCACTACGGATTACTTCCAAGTTTTGTAACGACTTAATATACGTCCTGTCACGTTTTGTAGCGATTACCAAGTTCTGTAACGACCTAATATACGATCTGTCACGTTTTGTAGCGTTTACCCCGTTTCATACGGCCTGTTACGTTTCTCTGCACCGTGGCTGCCGTGGCAAATTTTTTGACAGTTTAAAAATTTGGCCCGGCAGCCACGGTAATCACAATCTGTCACGTTTGCATATCCAGCCCCCCAGCGTCGTCCCACGTTCACGCCGTTTACACCACGTTGACCTGAGGTTTGATTTCCGTGGCCGACGGGAACATAGTGTAAACTTTTAGTATGATTGAAATTGTTTTGGAAGTTTTCGTTGTACCGTGGCTCTAAACGTGTAACAAGCACCACAACTTCCACGTTTGATCCGTAGGAGACCTTGACAGACGCAATAGACCTGGATGAAAACGTGAACAACGTGAGAGATCCCATCAGCACGCATCACACCGGGAAGCAACAAACATGCATCAGTGGTAGACCGCGGCCCGAACCTTGATGGAACCACTTCATCGCCCCATCGGCTTGTCAAGGACACAGAAATAAACCGCGAGGAAACTTAGTCACAACTTAACAAAACGTGGATATGGAGACAAAAACTCAAAAAATCCACGGCGCAATACGTTTCGGGCTCCGTGGCCACCGGGAACATAGTGTAAACCTAGCATTAACGGTCATAGTGCTCATAATTTTCATTCATCTTTTTCATTAAAGAAAAAGGATTTTACCAACAAGAAAACGACTAGAGCACAGCAACAGCAGAAATTAAAATTGGTGTAAGTTACAACGCAACTTGAAATGAGATTCTGAAGAATAATACAATGATACGATGATAAATCTTTTATTTAAAGACATAAAGTCGACATTTCAATCACAGCTATCATATAAATTCTTCATGTTTCAATTAACGACAAACTTTTTCTGCTATGGTATCTGGATCCCATTCAACCCTCGGCAAGTTAGTGTCGTTAAAAATATAACACTGGTGACCATCATCGTAATGACTCAATAGTACACATTCATTCATCTCGTTACACTTCCTTAAACATTGGGTTAGATTTGTATCCACCGATAAGAATATAAGTGGTGCTCGGAACATATTGGCATATCGGGCTTCATTGATATTTTGGAAATTCTTGAAACCCTACAAGTGGCAAACAAACTCTTCACGGCTATCTGTTGGCAAGGGCGTGGATTTATGGGGAGGGGGTGGGGGGACGAAAGGGTCTTGGTCTCCCCATAATTTGATTAGTTAAATACATTTTTTGAATCAAAATCGATTTTCCATTTTTTTCACTAGGGTGAGGACCTTATGTTTGGGCTTGCGGTTGCAGCGCTTTGAGACGTTCTTCAAATCTACAAAACATAACTGGATGGTTCCACCCCCACCCCAATTTTTTTTTGTTCAAAAATCCACGCCCTTGTCTGTTGATCAGGTTGTTCGGTAGACTTTAGGTTGATTCAAAATTGTAAGAAGTGTTGGTTTTCCTGCTTTGCCAGTGATTTGAACGCATAGCTATGAATTTGTCTGCTTTTTCATGCCTGTCTCCTTGTAAAAAAGTTGGGTTATCTACATTCTCGCTAGCCTGACAATAACCTCGTATGCAGCTTTCAATTTTATATTATCATGTTTAAAACACAAGACAATATTATGGAATATAACACTCTTCTTTAATAATGTTAGGTACATCCAAAGAGAATAAAGGATAAGAAAATATATAAGAGAAGAAACAAGAAACATTAACAAACAATAAGTAGGTATTGGTAATCAAGAAGCATGGTAGGCTCGGATTCGTCGCTGTTGCTTGTCCATACGTTTTCTATAGATCAGCCGCGACAGTGGACAGTACAGAAATCAATAACCTATTGAAGCAATATCGACGAAAAGTATTATAATAATAATAATACTTTATTTGACAGGAAAACCGGTTTGCCAGAAGCAAATCTTCCCTGGTATCCTCCTAAACTACACATACAGAATTGTAATTTAAACATAGAAAAATAAAATACACATACAAAGTAACTACACACACAATTATATACAAGATATTTACATTCAAGGTAATAATGAGAAAAAAGAAAAGCAGTGTTTTTTATGTCAATTGTAGGAGCTCTGCCCTTAGCCTCACCTTAAAAATAGAAAGCGAAGGAGACGCTTTAGTTGTTTGAGGTAGTGAATTCCATAGTAGACTTGCTGTATATTGGAAGGTTCGTTTCATTGCTTCAAGTTTGCATTTAGGTAAATAAAGATCTTGATTAGTTTGCGAGCGAAGGCAGAGATTTGTTGAGGAAATTGATGATTTTTGGGGAAAATAATTATCAAAATAGTTAGGGCATTTATTATTCATGATTTTGTGAGTAAGTATCCCAGTGTTCAGTTTGAAACGTTGATAGATAGTAAGCCAATTAAGAGTTTTAAACAAGTCTGCCGATCTTGCATCATAGTTCGCGTCTAGGATACTTCGCGCTGCTCGTTTTTGAATTTTGTACAAGACTTCCAGTCTACCATGAGTCGCATTACTCCAAACAATACTACAATAATCCATGATAGACAAGATATAGCTATTATAAAATAAAATACGTGTTTCATATGGTAGGTGTGATTTAATACGGTTAAGCAAATATATTTTTGAAGTTAAATTCGAGCATATTTTTGAAATGTGTTTTCCCCAGTCTAAGTGTTCATCAACCGTTACTCCGAGAAGAGCCGTGTCATGAACATTTTCAATAAGGTCATTTTTTAGTCTAAGAGAAAGAGAAAGATCTCGTTTACAATTATTTCTAATAAGCATGGATTTAGTTTTCGAAGCATTTAAGACCATTCCATTTTCATTACACCACATATTTATGTTTTCTAGGTCTTCTTGTAGAGCAATATTTATTTGATTTATATCATTACCAGAAACATGAATAGTGGTATCATCGGCAGAAATTTCAGTAATTGAATTTTGAACTTGGAGTGGCAGGTCATTAATAAATATAAGAAAGAGAAGAGGACCCAAAATAGAACCCTGTGGTACACCACATTTAACAATTTTTTCGTCCGATAGAAAATTACCAAAGCACACTTTTTGTTTTCTGTTTGACAAATAACTTTGAATTAATAAGATGAAATTTGGATGAAACTTATATAACGCTAATTTATCTATTAATAATTGATGATCTATCATGTCAAAGGCTTTACTAAAGTCAAGGTAAACCACTCCTGTCATATTGCCCTTATCTAGATTTGATAGCCATGTATCAGTTATTCTAATAAGGGCAGTACAGCATGAGTGGTTTTCCCTGAATCCAGATTGGTATTTATAAAGTAAATTATATTTATCAAAGAAAACCTTAATATTAACAGCCATATGAGACTCATATATCTTTGAAATAGTAGGAAGTATGAAAATTGGTCTGTAATTTTTTAATTTATCTTTTGCCTCTTTTTTATGCACAGGTATTATACGTGCTAATTTAAGGTTAAATGGAAAAATATTTTGTGAGATACTTAAATTTATAATATAGGTTAATGGTGCAGTAATATAGGGTGCTGACAGTTTCAAAATTCTCGGGCCAAAGCCATCAAGTCCAGTAGCTTTAGTAATATTTAAATTGGTGAGATAATTAAAAACAAATGATGTTGAAGTAAACGGTAATGAAAGAGAAACATTGTTATTAGGGGGTAATTTACTGTTAACAAAATCTTCAATAACAATTGGTCTACGGAGAGGGATATAAGGAGGTTTTATGTCATCAGTTACACTGGTAAAGTAATCATTGAAAACATCAGCCATTTCTGACAGGTCAGATACTTGTCTCCCATTATTATCAATGGACTGTGGGTATGGTGATTGCAATGATTTACCTTGAATGACTTTAAAATATTTCCAGACATTTTTAGCATTCACATCACTTTCTATAGATGACTTTATATATTCAGATTTTGATTTGTTTATTAATTTTTGAACTTCCTTTTTATATAATTTGTAGTTAAGTGTATATCCATTTTTTTTATCCATCATTATTAAACCATTTAGGTTGAGATATATATTTTACACTGCGGCGTTTTATTGGGGCATGGTTATTAAGCAGATCTTTTAACATTGTATTAAAAATTTCTAAAGCACTATCAGGGTCATTTGTTGATTCAATTGTAGAAAACGGGAGCTTACTTAGGTCATTTAAAAATAAATCATTATCAAAGTTCTTAAAATTTCTATATTCAATATGATGGTGATTAGTTTTCTTTGATTTTTCAAAAGTTAAATTTGTGATTATAAATACAAATGGAAAATGATCACTTAGACTGTGACTATTGGCGAAGGTGGCGCGGATTTCAGATTCGTTTTAGGGATGGGAGTGTTCTTGCATGGGTTTATTATTCCAGATTCTAAATATGTGGTAGTGCTGAAGATAATATTTAGGTCGATCATAATTCTATACCATGCATAAAGACCACCAGCAACATCATTAACATGGCTGTAAAAGAGAAATAATAATATTATTAAGGAATATTTTCACTATTCTTTCTACCAATCATACCTCAGTCTCAGAAACGGGAATTTTTTTTAGCAAAGCTAATCAGTTATAATGTTCACATCCCCCCCCCCCCCCTCAAAACAATCGTGTCCATGATTATCAATGTTTGAAATTCAAAGATACGACTTGCATCTTTAGTGAGACTATATCTAATTTAGAAAGCAGATGAACAGTTATTAATTATGTGGCATCATGAAAAAAACAGACAACACACAAAATGTTCAATTTTAAAGAAACAACAAAACATGTCTTGGTTTTTGTATAGTTATCATTCTCTGTTGAACGGTAAGTGACTTCTGTTGTACTTTTGTTGAACCAATATTGTTCAAAATTGTACATAATTTTATACTGTGGTACACTGAACTTATATTTTTCATGGTCGAGCGGGTTATTTGGTTTTTGCATGATGCCACAGAATTGACAGACAAATGTTTAGTAAGAAATATATTTTAAGGAATTTCCTTGCAATTCTAGTTCATTTAAAGGCTATTTACTTCTATTAAAGACTCAAACCGACACTTGTAAACTTACTAGCTCTTGAAGGATTCAAACCATCTGTTGAGCTCTTTCCATGAGGAACAGAAGAGGTTGAGGTTCTATCTAAAAGACAATTTAACAACTGTTAGTTTTTCTCGTACACCAGTTACTGTTTTTACAAATCGACTACTGGGTTGTAACTTTCCATGATAGATGAGATATCAAATAATATTCGCTAATATTCAAATTCGAGTTAATAACACCGAATATATATTGTAATTACCAGGTAGGCGTATTATTACCCTAATTCGTAATGAAGGCTAACACTTGTTCTTCAAAAATATATGCGAGGTTTGGTTTGAAGTATAGAACGGATACATAGAATATATGCTTTCCTTCTTTTCAATGTCATGAGAAACAGACAATACAGACCCACGACCGACAAAAGTCAGGAAAACGGAGGGTGTCAACTTGGACCGGCGACCGCTTCATCCGGTGGATTCATCTTCGAAGCAGATGGATCACGGCGGCGTCGACGGCAGCAACAACACTCGGTCATGTCATCAGCAGACGAACAGTCCTTCGAAGACTTCGATCAGTTGATGTAACGAGCATACCGACCCTCCTTTAGAATGGCGTTGACCCGTTTAAGTAGACTGCAATGGGCACGAACTGTACGTCGGTCGGAGCGACGTGACAAGGTCAGAGCGTTCTTAACAGATGAAAGTCGGTTCCCTATCTCCAGGATCACCATAATCTTCAGCTGCAAAGGCGTGTACGACCTTCAGTGAATCGACAGGACCTTGAACAGATTCTACAGAACTTACGGAACAGGATTCATATTGACGTTAATGAGGAGGCGTGTGTCTGCGTGCATGTTTGCTCAGGTTGGCCACACTCATTATTGGTGACGTTTTGCCTGACTACTGTGTCATGGAATAAACTCTTTAAGCACTTTTGCAAAGAACTCTGTTTCGTGTTATTTTTAATTTTGACCCTTTGACCCTTCCTTTGTGTATTGTAGAGAATTGAATGTCGGCATTACACTGCATTTTCATTTTAATTTTTCGAAATTGATTTCTGTTTATAAATCAGTCATCATATATCTCACATATGCCTTTGTCTTTGATGTGTGGTCAAATGAAGTCGGTGATAAGTTTCTTTTGCCTTTCAGTTTATTATCATAACAACACCTTTAATAAAGTCCTCATATGACTCACCTTCAGTGGGTGTGGTTGACGAGTCGTCTCTAAAACAATTCAAGTGACCTCCTGCTCCTGGATGGGAATGATGTTTGTAACCAGTATTACATTCACAAACAATATCATCTGTCGAGGTACATTCTGATTTGAGATGAGAGTGCTGAGGACATCCATGTTCTGTGTAGGTACAGTCGCTACACATTGTATGGCCATTTGTACTTGGACTGAAGGTACCTTTAGGACACGGTTTACAAGTAGCGCCCGTGGAAAAACATGCTTGGACATACTTTCCTGGTCCACAAGTACATCCTGGAAAAGAAAAAAACAATCCTTCATTCGCTCTGAATAGGCCAGCGTATGTTTAATCCATACCCATACTGTCGGGCTGGAGAGCTTAATGTCAGAATTGTCTTTAATTTCAGAAAGCGGTTTAAATCAGGTTAAAGTGTTATCAGACTCAATGTTTAGTTCATTTACACACCCAATTGTAGTTTTAACGATTGAAAAAATTGAATAAAAATTAAATCAGGAAAGTGAGAATTTCAATAACGATTCGGCCATTGCGAGGAATCATATGTCGTGTTTTTGTTTAGTCAGTAATTTATGCTGCTCAAATACACTTAAAATATTCATACTAATATTTCTTTGAAGATCATCCGATTGGCAAATATTGAGCCAGCTTGTGTGGTATTTCATTGTTCTAACCAAGAGTAGCAATTCGTTCCTGTTTCATTAAAATTCGGAGTTGATAAAAAGAAACGTTGATGTGACGACAATTTAAACAGACATAGTAAATACTATTTAATTAAATAGCCTTACCTTCATCAGGAGATCGCTGTAGTCTATCTAAAACCTGTAAAACACAATACCATGGAAGATTCAAATCAAACACTAAATATGTCATCTGTATAAGTCTAGGACAATAGGACAAAAAAGTTTGACAATTTGACAAGTAGTATCTCAGCTGTTGGTGAACCAATCTCAGGCACACTCGTAGTAATGGCTAGGAATGGATTAAATATCAAACAACATCAACTGTCAAATATCCTTTCACTTTCATATTGACTCTTAATGTTACTTAGGGTAGGCGAAGAGGTACTAGGTGATTGGCTAAACAAAATAGGGATACGAAGAATCCAAATGGTTAGGAACCAAGGATTGAAACTGTTAACACTGCAAGGTATTTATCACTGTTTGAAATAGTCTCAAAGTGAAGACAATGTGCTTTTTTATTGAATTTATCGGAGATCTCGGTCTCACAAATAAATCAGATAGCTACCGTTGAGACCCAGTAGATGACTTATAAGGCATTGATTTAACCAATGTATCCTTCTAGAAATATATAAAATATATGTATATGCTTATACTTACTAGACTATCAAAGTTTGCGTTTACACCTTGACTCATTATAAACATTGTAAACATAATACCTGCTACAACCACAATGACGGCCACAAACATTACAAACTGCTGAACTGAAAGGCATAAGGGCAGGCCCGTAGGAAGCAATTTCATATGGGGGGGGTCAAATTGTGTAAAAACTCATTCTCAAGGGTGATGGTGCTGAATTCAAGACTGCCCCTGCCTATATAAAGCAATTTTGATTATTTGGCCCTAACAACATACCAGTAACTTCTTGTTTTATCTTGAAAACATTTTTTTATTGCTCTAGTCATTAATGTGAAACTTATTGGGGGGCAGATGTAAGATCCAATGTAAAAAAACGTTTTAAGTGCCTTAAATATTGAAGAAATCGTTTTAAATTTTAATAATAGTATCTCACACTAGTCCACTTTCCAAATAAAACACTATCTTAGCCCTATCTCGAATTTTCTTTATGTGGAGGCCCATAAAAGGAATACAACATTTTTTTTCATATTCTAGCATTAACAGTTTCACATCATTTTTCGAACCTTAGCCATCATAGAAACATTTCCAAATTTCAATCACATTATCTCACAATAGTCTACATTTGAAATCCGGAAAGAACTAAGTACCACCTCGCTTACTTTTTGTATGGTAGCCCATCGAAGACACCCAGGGCCGGACTGGGCCGCATGGCCACATGGCTAAAGCCATGCGGGCCGGTGTGCAGAGGGCCGGTTTGTGAAAAATGAAAAAAAAAAAAAAAAAAATTTGAAAATTATTTTAAAGAAAGTGGCCGAAATCCGAAATTTAGTCGTATGTGACCAATCTCTATATCTTCCAATGGTACCTACAATACAAATATATCTGATTATCTTGATAATTTTCTAAATTTCGGTATGCATGTCCATTTTCTGGCCAACTAGTGGCGGATCCAGGGGGGTGGGGCGTAGAGGGCGTACGCCCCCTTTACTTTGTCTTTTTTTTTCTTTTTTTTTTAAGAATGGGGAGAATACGACATAAAAAATGTCTAACCCATTAACGTTTACTATAAAACATACATGGTCCACGTCAAAAACCGTTAAATTAGTACAATTTACACTTATTCTATGTTTTTAAGCCAAAAAAAAGGTCAAAAATTTTTTCACGTCGCTTTGCTCGGCATGTACGACCCCCCTTTCCAAAATCCTGGCTCCGCTAGGAAATCGCGTTTATGGCAGTCACTTTTCATAATTTTCTGGGGGAATTTTCTTAAGACCCCGACGCTTTGTCCGACACACCTAACTGGGCCGCTCACCGGAAAAAAGCCATGGCCGCGTCACGGCCCCAGTCCGCCCCTGAAGACACCTACCCTATTTCGTATACATGTATACTCAGCATACAGAAAATTCGAGATAGTGTTTTATTTGGAAAGTGGACTAGTGTGAGATACTATTATTAAAATTTAAAACGATTTCTTTAATAATTAAGTTATACCCAAACTATGTGGCTGCTCATTCTTCATAATCATACCGGTATTGTTGGCTTCATCCACGTTTCTATCAGGGACATCATCCTCGTTTCTATCAGGGACATCATCCTCGTTTCTATCAGGGACATCATCCTCGTTTCTATCAGGGACATCATCCTCGTTTCTATCAGGGACATCATCCTCGTTTCTGACAGGGCTATCATCATCGTTTCTATCAGGGCTATCATTAGATTCAGTCGATGATGTCTCTTTAGAAACATCTTTGGCTGATGTCGCCCTTTTTCTTCCTCTGTTCCTGTTCTTCCTTGACATCGTATCTAAAACTCAATCATTTAATAAAATGATATAAACAGTTAAATTGATTAAAAAAAAAGTATTTTAGTCTCATAATTGCAGTTGTGTTATTGTTAGTTTATTTTGCTCTGACCACCTTCTGAAAATAAAGAAAGAGTTACTATTGTACTTACCATATACAAACTGGTTATCAAACTATTTTAACAAAATACTGCTTTATGCTATCTACATGTATATGTAAACTTCTGTAAATAAAATATTACCTTTCCCTGATTAATCAAGCAATAAAGTTTATTTTTATACTGTCCCAACTTTTAGGCCGAGGCTTTCACTGTCACTGTATTATGTACACGTATAAGCAATGAATGCGCGCTAGCCCATTTATGATCAATTTTGCTTCCAACATGCGTCCGATATACGACCATACACGCCATATGGTAACAGTTTATTGCTTATATTTACGTTTTGATAACATGAGATTTTTATTGGATTCAACTCAAGGTCATCAGATTTTCCGAGAACTATTTCTATTCTTTTCTTTCTTTACGCCGACATTTTTTCATGTTATCAATGGTATTTATTCTGACTCTATGGTGACAAGGGCGTAGCTTGATTTCAGGAAGTAATTCCTATTGGATTGAGAAAATTATTTTTACGAAATGTTTATTTGAAAATGCGATCTTGTTAATTTCGATAAGAATGCATGTTCAGTATTTAGATCTTAGGCAATCGAAAAATTAGCAAATTCCTCTCTGAGGCTGATGAAAGATGTTGTAAATTTTATTGATTTCTATAGTTATATAAACTACAATCCTAATGTCTTCCATATCTATTAAGCCCATAATTTATTCAAAATTTTTCGGAGGATTGAAAATGATTGAAAAATATCACTTTTATCAGCTACGATTTTCAATTTTCGCTAGAAACCAGTTTAATTGGGCTAGGGACGTACATAAAAAATGATCATAACGACAAAAACGCGTGCAAAATCGTTACGACTACAGGTACATGAGGACGAGGACAGGATGGCCTATTTTGGTGCTTCATGAATCTGAGTGTCCCCCCAATGCCAAATCTATTTTTCAAGCGGCATCCAAACTCAAGACAACACAGAATTTCGCATGTATTTCGAGTTGTAATAATTATATGAGAGTTTAACAACACTCTGCTCAATTGCAATTCAAATAAATTAACCTTGTGTACACTGTCCAAGCTAGGAGAAGCTATTCTAATACAGTAGAACTTTTATAAAGGGCGTTAACCTCATAAGAAGCCTTCAAAACCCCTTTTGGAGTTAATTATTGCAACTTTCAGAACTCTGACTGTAATTTGAGGTAATGTAGCTTGAAAATGGCCGCCTATCGACAAATACTGATGCCTGTTGTAATTTTTTGATGAAAATGGTATTTAAAAAAATTATACCAACTTTTGATACTTTAATATGACCCAGTTCAGTTCACGTACAAACTAGTTAGCAGTAAGCTAATTTAACCATTGTGCCATAAATGTAGTAAAATCTCTAACTAAAAAATTAACTTTACCTGATTGTAATAAACTAATCAATGAAATAAAGTTTGTATCTGTTTCTAAGGGTATAGGCCTATGTGACCAACAGATATGTATATACATGTATGCATATTTCAATATTTTCGGGGAATGAATTTATTATGCTATTGATTGGGCAACCCCTTTAAAGTATTTAACATTTAGCCATTATTATTTTTTGGCAAATCATTATGTTATGATCAGACTTGTTCTAATTTGACAATGCATACAATCCTCCAAAAGGTGTTTTCCCATGAAGCTCCCGTTTTGTTTTTTTTGATGATTTGAGGTAAATGCCGCTAAGAGTTTAAAGGTGTTAAGACCTCATTAACGGTGAAAATTATTCACTTACATTAATTACTATTTAATGGTGTCACTCACTGTTGGTGATAACGCACAAGTTACCCGTTTTGTATGAAGATATTATGTTTTGCAAAGGTACCAAGTAATATGGTAGAGAAAGTTTTCGTCAATGCCCCAGAATGTTAGAACAGAACAGAATGTAGCCTGATGGTCCAACAACCTCCCAAAATAACGAAAGTACAAAACACTCCAAACTTGTCTTGATTCAGAAAAGAAAACAATTTTTAGTATGAGGTAAATTGTTTTGAATTTGCTGATTCCATTTCACATTTACATTTTCATTCACAACAAGTTTGTTGTATGTTATTTAAATGTTAAATAAATTTGTTGTTTAAGTGGCTATAACCCGATTTAAGTCTGCTAAGATAACAAAAATAATCCCTTTCTTTTCAAAATACAATTTTTGAAAAAATTACCGGGAAGTCACCGCTTTTCGTTTCTGCATAGTTAGTTTTGATCAAAGCAGTGAATTATTTGAAATGCCGTTTATGTGTCAATTCACTTAATGTGTTTTCAATGAGTTATACCAAACTATTCATAGAAATTCGTGAATGTACCCAGACCATTGTGTTCAAGTATATATGTATTCATATTGCTCTCTAGTTTATAATGAAACAATGATATTGAAGCAATAAATCGTAAATCATTATTAAATCGGATAATTGATTTAGAACATACATGTACATTGAAAGGTTCAGTTGAAGTTTTGTTAACAAATCTTGTGAAGGTTAAAATGAATGAACACAACGCAAAACACAAGAGTTTTTGTCAAGAGTCTAGGACAATCCCCAGACAACTGATATCACTTCCGGTTTTGACGTCATTTCCTTCTAAACTTTCAATTTCAACTTCCGGAATATTGAAGATATTGGAAAAAAATGTTTTGTGTTATCATAGATTTGGTCATTCATAAAAAATAAAATGATGAAATTTTACCCAGGTGTAAGGGATCAGCCGCCATCTTGAACTGACCTATTTTTCTTAAAATTTTAATTCAGAACCGGGGTTTAATCGGATTTTTTTAATTTTCAAATCTACGGCTTCTGCAATCGACTGCAAAAAAAAATGTAGGTTGTCGATTTTGGAATTTCGATTTCAATTTCTTTATATTTCCGGAACAAGAATTTCAGTAATGACCGAAACTTTCAAGGCTCATATCTAGTGACCTTGACCTTTTGACCTGTACAACAGTTATTGCCCTTGACGAGATATATCATATTATATATTTACTTCCGGTTTAACCGCCATTTTAAGATTGCAATTTTTAACTTTAAAGAGCTCTGTCACGTGACCAAATTAACATACGTCACAAATTTTTAGACATATTTACTATGCTAAATCTGCTTTTTCAAATGACATATAACACAATATATTTGAATCAAAATCGCGCTTTTTAAAACTTGCAAATTTTGTGCCAACTTCCATTGTTACTGTGCGTGTTTTTTTAAATTTTATTTTGATCGATCTGAAAACTTACAGATAGATAGACAATTTGATAATGAACAAAAATATATTTCTTAAATGTTGATATCACTTCCGGTTTTGACGTCATTTGTTTGTAAACTTGAAATTTTATCTTCTCGAGTTTCGGATATATTTGAAAATTTCTTTTTGCATTATGTTAGAAGTGGTCATCATAACTGATAAAATCCGAACCGGAAGTACTATGTCAGGTACCATGTTGTTGTGACTAATTTTTTTATAACACTCAAAATGGGGTCTTAAGGGATAATCAGATTTGCATAATATCAGTGTCTATGAAATCCTTAGTCTATGGCCAACAACCTTATGACAACTGATTTTTGATTTCGATTTCTTTATATCGATATATCTGGAACAAGAATTTTAGTAATTACCGAAACTTTCAAGGCTCATATCTAATGATTTTGACCGTTGATGACCCTTTGACTTGTACAAAACTTCGTTCGATGTTTACTTCCGGTTTTATAGTCATTTGAAAATTAAAGTTTTTAACTTTAAAAAGCTCTGTTACTAGACCTATTTTACATATGCCACAAATTCTTTCAGTCTCACTGACTATGCTAATTCTATTCTATCAAATGATACACAAAACAATGTATTTAAATGAAAATAGCGCCTTCTGCCTTCAAGTAATTAAATTCAAACTTTGTCAGTTAAAAATATATTTACATACAAATGCGAGGTTCTCCCCCTTCAACCGGTAATTGAATTAACACGCGTTTGTCCAATTCGAACGACTAGACGCCTTTTCTACGACAGCCTCTTCGACCTGCATCACTGACAGGGGGTAATCGTGATGATAAATCATCACCTACAATTATCGTGTATGTGCATCACACTTCGAGAGGGTCATACTATACTGCCATATCTGATGCTATGTGAGAGTCTGCGTTGTTGTATTACAATGTGATTCGTGTTCAGAGTACCGACATTTAGAAAGTTAAAAGATACCATATTGTTTCTTAAACGCTTGTCACTGGTCAATGTTTTGATGTATAATGTACAACGAACGCAGTATTTTCAAATGTTTTTTTTTATAATATCACAAAATTAAAATACAACAATGACTTTTTTGGGGGGGAATTGTATCGTACTAAACTACATTTAGAATTTTTGAAATCATCTGAAAAAACATTTGCTTTCAAAATATAAGATTAAAACTTACATGTTTGTTGCCTGTATGTTTAAATGCAGTTCTCTCCCTTCAACTAACAATTGCACTATCATGCTTAACATGACTTTCTAACATTGTAACTTGCGTTTTTAACGTATTAAATTATGTAGTAAAAAAGATAAAAATAAATCTAAATGTAGTAGATAACGATCCAATGCAAGAAGAAAATCCGTTCTAAAAATCTGGTTCTGTCATTTATTAAAAAAAGTTTTAAAATTGCAGGTCTAAAAACGTTGACCATTAAAATTATTTTTTTTTTTTTTAAATAATAATATAGATTTTTTGTTAAGTTTATGTTAAAACGCTAATTTACGAACTGTACATGTATATATTATTGATGCTACGGTAAAAAACACTGGTGGAACTTCATACATCGTTAAACATATATTTTGAAAAATTTTGATATTACAGTATCTTAGCGAGAAAATTGTGTAGTTGGATAAGATATCTTAAGATTTTATTTTCAGATGTGGAGGGAAATCAGAGTTGACCTTTTAAAACCGTGACAGGTCAAATTCTAAATGGACTTCAGTGCCACCTACAAACAGAAATACATTTAAGATGTCATTTTCAACTAAAGTGGGATGTAGACTGGGAGCCCAGAAAACTTTACCTGAACAAAAAAGATACCAATATTGTGGCTCGTAATGCCCAGAAATTCTGAAGGCCAAACTGATCCTCGAAAATGCTGCACATTCCCCTTTAAAGTATTAATTGGCACTTATGAAGGCAACATCTGTCCAAAAAAAGTCTTGGTATTTATTACAAATTTCATAATCAATCTAGCATTCGACATTGTAGGAACAACCAGTGTGAATATTGCTAACGTTAGAACTATGAATAAGCCATTATGTTCCGTACTGTTCTTCTCCGTAACGACACTGACTCTAATTGACTCAGGTAAATCTTTATTCGTATCATTTTACAATCATAAATTTATTTTTTAAAAGTTTTCGAAATGTTTCATGTAATTTATGGAAGGGCGAAATGAAATGAAATGGAGTTTTACTTTTCCACAGTTTTCTACCGGTGGACGAATTTGGTACACGCATTGACAAATAAAGGCATAAATGTTTCATGTAATTTATGGAAAGGGGCCCAGGGCGAAATAAAAATGATATTGAGTTTTGGATTATTATAGGTGGACGAAGTGTCCATAGTGGTTTTATACACATACAGTCCTCTTGTTTTAGCGTCACTGACTAAGTTAAATGAAATTTTTCCTTGAGAAATGTGAAAAAATCAAAAATAAAAACCTAAGGCCGTGGTCACACATACGGAGGTCAAAACAGCGTACGTCAAACGAATACGAAACTATGCCGCTTTTATTTGATTAAGTACGTATTAAACTGACGGAGAGAAGAAAAAACGGACATTTACGTACACTAACGTACGTATGTGTGACCACGGTCTTAAGGAAACTATAGTGCGTAAACTAAAGTAATTGCCGGAGTATGACAACAAATATATCTTTGAGATCATGACGTCATGACCAATATAATTATAGTCAATCAGAGATATTTCGGCTGATCCGGGTACCGTCAAAACATATACAAAACCAGTCAATTATATTTTCAAGGGAATAAAAGTATCTTATTTAGAGGGTTGTTTGTTTGGTAAGTTACAGCAACACCCTTGAAAATATAATGGTTTGTGTATGTTTTGAAAGTACCCGGATGAGCCGAAATATCTGTTTGACTATACATGTATATTAACAGGTTGTTTGGATTACCCGGATGTTCCAGACGCTCACTTTGAAGAAGATGACGAATGTGGCCATGTTAGAATTGTATGTGATGAAGACTTTAAGATGATACAAGAAATGGAATGTATTGGTGACATGTTGGAGATATACAAAACCATCATGTAAAGCTAAACCTCTGGGTATACCAATTTATATTAGAGCCTCGTTTCCCAAACCAGTGGTACTAGTACCCGTTGGGGGTCCTGTGAACACCACAAGGGGTACCTTAAAGTCTCTTAGACAATTTTAAAAAGTATGGAATGGAAAATTAAACATTGTTCTTTTTCCCGCCCGACCAATTTCTATCAGGACATTTCGCACCAGGATGATTTGCATCAGGACAACTTCCACCCGGAAATTTCACATCCGGGCAATTCGCACCCGTGACAATTTCTATCCATAAGAATCGCATTCCTGTCTCTTACACAAACAACAATCTACAAGGGGTCCATTCCAATAAAATTCGTAAGTACAAAATCATGCGTAGTTAGACGCATAGTTGGTAGACTATGGTATCTATGGAAGTTCGGCATAATTTTGTACTTACGAATTTTTCTGGAACTGGCCTGGGGGTAGTAGTGTCGCTAGGTGACTACGCTCCAATATTTCTTACACTAAATGTATGCAATATGATTTTATCATAAAAGTATTAAATGGGCCATAATCTGCCTCAAAGTATGACCGGCTGCCGTTTGGGACTTTTTGGCGAGAATTTATCTACAATCATAACTTATTTCTTCTTCTATCAATTCATGCACTCTGTTTTTTGATTTTATAATAGGAGCAAAAATGGGTGCGATCTGTCTGATTAAATTTCCGGGTGGCAATTTTTCTGGATGGTAATCGTCCTGGGGTGTAAAGTGCCCGGGTGTTAAATATCTCGGGTGGAAATTGTCCTATTTCAAACATCCTGGTGCGAAATGTCCTGATGGGAATTGGTCGGACGAGAATTGTCCTGGCGGGAATTATCTGGGTGTGAAATGTCCGCGCACGGTACACCTGATTGTACTGCACTTTGAGCTACTATTCAATTATTACTCTCGATTTTGTCAGGTTTTTTGATGCGATTTTGATTAGCGGCCTTATATAAGTGGTTAGATTACATCATAGAAGTATAAGCGTCATAACATAATCTAAAATAGAATTTTGACGTCAGTCAGCATTCCATCAGTCTAATTAAAATCAGACCCTAATTTCGTTCGTTCGTTTTTTTTTTAAATCCGGTTTTTTAACCACTACATTTGGGTCTGAGAACGTCGCGCTTTGCCAGCCGTTCAGGTTAACTTTGACCTAACCTTAATGACCTTTGTTTTAACCAATCAGATCTTTGCCCTCTCCCGCGCTGGGATTTTGTTCGCGAACAATAGGTGCATTCTAGGATTCCTAAGTGCTGTAGACTAGTTTATCAGGTCATGTTTATCAAGGTAAGGTCAAAGTTAACCTGAACGGCTGGCAAAGCGCGACGTTCTCAGACCCAAATGTAGTGGTTAAAAAACCGGATTTAAAAAAAAACGAACGAACGAAATTAGGGTCTGATTTTAATTAGACTGGCATTCCATAGTTTCTAATTCTATGATTACATGGATTCGACACTCAAAAAATAACCGAAACGAAATGTAATCTAATTTTAATTAGACTGGTTGACTACATATTATATATTTCAGAATGTCACTATGTCTTTACAAATGGATCGTACATAAATTTCGTAAACAATGGTCTATCCCATGTGGAAGATCAGACTGAATGTGACCAAGTGTGTGTTGAAGATACTCTATGTTCCTTTGGATTGGTATTTACAGATGGTCAATGTAAACTGTTCCGAGCACCACTTATATTCTTATCGCTGGATACCAATCTAACTAACCCAATGTTTAAGGAAGTGTAACGAGATGAATGAATGTGTACTACTGAGTTATTACGATGATGGTCACCAGTGTTATATTTTTAACGACACTAACTTGCCGAGGGTTGAATGGGATCCAGATACCATAGCAGAAAAAGTTTGTCGTTAATTGAAACATGAAGAATTTATATGATAGCTGCGATTGAAATGTCGACTTTATGTCTTTAAATAAAAGATTTATCAGCGTATCATTGTGTTATTCTTCACAATCACATTTGAAGTTGTAGGTTTCATTTTTTAAACTTTGTATCACAGAAAGAGATAGATAGATAGATAAATAGTTAGATAGATAGATAGATAAATAGATAGATAGATAGATAGATAGATAGATAGATAGATAGATAGATAGATAGATAGATAGATAGATAAATAGATAGATAAATAGATAGATAGATAGATAGATTAATAGATAGATAGATAGATAGATAGATAGATAGATAGATAGATAGATAGATAGATAGATATTTTATTGTATCATTACGTACCATAAAGGACAGCATACAATATGATACAATATAATATGTGCACATTTTAATATCGACAACACCAACAAATTTTTTTTAAATAAAATAAAAGTTAATAGGCCTACATGTACACAGGTTAGATACTGCAAAAGAAAATCGACTAGATTTAACTACTAGAAAAGTATAAGAATATAATAAAATGTTACTAATGTTTGATTTGCTCGAGTCAGAAACTTGCTGACTCTATTCCCAGCCCCTGATAACTATTTGGATAGATATGTTAATAAGGTTTGACCTGCTCAAGATGCAAACAAAAATATTGGCGAAAATAGCCTAATAAACTCCGACGGAAGTTACTTTCGTTCCACCGATTGACCATTTTCTATTACTCTCGATTTTGCTATGATTTGGATGTGATTGTGATTAAAGGGGACCAGTCTTCATTTTTATTGGTTGAGTATCCTTCAGAAGCACTAGAAATGTACGAAAATTGCGCATTTCCTTCAAATATACCTTAAATTAGACATTTCTCCTTCTATTTCTATAGATGACTTTTCTATATATTGCATAGTATCGCTAATGTGTAGTAGGGCATTATAACTTTCAAATGCTAATAATTATGGATGCACATGGATTTGAAGGCTCAAATTTCAATGGTGAGTTGTGATAACCAGTACTAAATTGCTGAGCTAAAAAATCCCCGTTTCTGAGACTTATCCATATCGACCCGCGAAAATGAAGCCTGTGCCCCTTTAACGGAATTGTTTTGGCTTGTACGTTTCGTGATGTTTACCAGATAAATGAATGTTATCGTATTTGCCAAATTATGACAGAGTTCTCTCCCGTAATAGATTCTGACCAAATTTTGACAGAGTTCTCTCCCGTAATGTGTAAATTTCGCGATGATTATTAATATAAGATTACCGCCCTTGATCTTTACTCGGGGTCGGGACCCTGCAGAGAGATGAGATAAACCTACTTATTTCCTTATATGAAAAACTTGCTAGCTGTTACCAATATATGACCAATATGGATTTCGAAATTTGTTTTCGGTAGCGGGCTAAAATATTGAGTCAGATTACACTTGAATATCGAAAGGTGAGAAGATTCTGGTGTAAAAATATTTAATTGTGTTCTTATTATATTTGGAACGAATTACTTCCCCTTACAGTTACATCCGGGTTGTTTCAAATTGTAAAATGGATGCCGCTGAAGTAATTGGTAAAACACTTTCCATGTTAAAAATTATATTTAATTTCAATACATTTTAGATCAAAATAAACTGTAAAAACCTTTGATTAAAAAAGAAGTCGGTTTCCTGTTGGACAGAGTTTTAGATACACGGAGGTCGGAGAAAATTGGAATTTTGCATTGTTATTGAATGGGGGGCCCCTTAAATTAGTTAATTATTTCTAATGATGTATGGAACCTTTGAGGTCCACTAGGCCCTAATGTAAAATAATAACCTAATGATAATGATAAAAAAAAATCACATTTTATTGACACAAACGTAGTGTCATTTGTCTACAGTGGTGTTTCTAGGCAGAACAGATCTCTAGCTTCTACTCGACGCCTCTTGCTCTGACTAATAATTCTGCTACTTCTAAAAAAGTACAATGATGTCTTTGCTTCTTGAGATTATCCATCATATCATTTTCAAAATTCAATAGGCTTATTGTATTGACAAGCTTTCAATAGGCTTATACTACTGTTCTGAAGTTAAAAAAAGCCCAAAATTCAAATGCATAGAATGGTTGTTATGAATAAATTGTCGAAGGGGCTTCAGCTATGCGTCACTTTCCATTTTCATACCTTTAGGGCTTAAGACTATGTCTATGTAGGCACAGGTACTTAACTGCACACTAAAGGCCTATACAATATTGAGTAAGGTCAAATGTATCAGCAGATTATGACCCTGTTGCCATTACTATCTTTGTTGTTGTTGTGACACCATTTTGAATTTGTAACTGTCAAAGAATCTAAATGAAAACTTTGTATTTTAGAATCAAATGAACAAAAAGATCAAGAAGAGAACGCTTTAGAGGGTTTTCCTAAAAACCAAGATGTTTTAGCTGTTAATGTAAATTTGATTCCGTCGAAATTGCCTCAACCAACTGGCCAACCACCTAACAAGGTATCCTAGGCCAACATTTCTATATAACATTTTAACGTCACATAAAAAAGCAAGGAGCATTTAAAAAAAAAACACAAGACAATGATTCATGATTATGGCTACGCAGGGATTTGAAGGCTATTATTACAGATTAGATGAGCAAAAAAGCTCATGTTCTGAAATTTTATTGGTCAAACTGAAGATAAACATATCCTTTTACAAGGGTACTTAAACTTATTTTAACATTTTTTATATATGGGTAATGTGCAAGAAATTTTTTTTGGCCTAATTTTAAAATCTTAAATAACGGAAAACAATTTTTTGGTATACTACTTCTTAGTTTTATTACACACAACGTTTCAGGTCACAGGTGAAGATGACAATGTAGATTGTTGAAACGTTGTGTGTAATAAAACTAAGGAGTAGTATACCATAACATTGTGTTCCGTTATTTAATTTGATCTCTACCCCTAAATGTCGCTTAAGGATTATTTTAAATCTAGATTAATTAGATTAAATGATTAATAAAATTTTTGTTTTTGCAGGAGAAAATCAAGTCAGCTGAGGCAGATTTTGTTAAAACAATTTTAGAATGGAACGAGCAACAGGTTTGTTGATATTTTGTAGAATTTTTATAGAGCAAGCTGTCATCATATTTTAATATTTATATGTCGACTATCACTCACTTCAATAAACCTGTTATAAAAACTGGCGTTATTTCCAATAAAGGCTACTTTGTCAAGTGACCAGACAGTATACAACACTTCTAAGTGCAGCAATAATCAATTTACACACAAATAATGCTTATGGGACCAATGTGTAAAGGGATAATATGTTCACTAACTGCTCAACCAATAAAATTTTTGTCTCAGAACCTGAATCCATGATATTTTTCACAAATTTTCCTCGAAATTTAAGCGTTTGAAAGTCAAAAATATGACTCACCTTTTAGTAAGACTATGCCTTATATAGAAAACACAATTACAGAAAAGAAAAGAAATATAAATGATTAGTTAGAGATATAATTAAAGAGATTGTGTGATTTTTGTGCAGTTCTAGGACTTGTGGAGGCTATTTACATATACTCAAGGCTCAAATCAACACTCAAAAATGTTGAACATTCCCCTTTAATTGTTAAATGTCATCAATCATATTAAATCATAGACTGAGAAACCAGAAGAAGAGTGTGTTAAGGAAGATCAAGATGAGAATGAAAAAGACGAACCTAAAACTTGTCACATGGTATTTGAAGTTGGAATACAAGCCAATGATTATGATATTGAAAGACGATCAGGAAGGGTTCCCAGTAGAAAACGCATCATTCCTTTTAAATTCAGGTAACTTTTTTTTACTTGTATTATAATATAAAGCGATACCACCTTTTAAATTTAAGCTCTCAAACTTGGCCAGACAGAATATATATTCATCCAGTGTCAAATGTTTACAAATAAAGTATGTTATACTTCCCAGCAGAATTTTTTTTAACCTAAGCCAATAATGTTAAAAATATTTGATTCCAGAGACTATAGGAACCCTGAGAATGTAGACAAAGAAAAGTCGGACTCAGATTCCGATTTTGAATATCCACTAGCAATACCAGACAGATATGTTAAAGTTAAACGTAAACCAGGTAAAAGAATATCTGTAACTCAGTTTTAATAGAATTAAATCCAAATTTTGTTTCGATTCTGTTTTTAAGCTACTACATTAGGGTCTAACCATGTCCTTCTTACAGTGCTGGATAATTGAACTCCTGACGAGCAATTTAAGGAGGTGGTGGTTAGACCCTAATTTAGTGGATCAAAAAATAGAATTTAAAAAGCAAAACGAAACAAATTTTAGGTCTAATTCTAATTAGAGTGATCTGCATCTTTTACTTACATCTTACAGGGTTCAATTTTAAATGTATAGCATCACAGCTTTCAATCAAAATGTTACTTTGCAATCCAATATTTCCCATGATAAATTAGATATTTTTCTGTATTCTCGTGAAAATGTTCAGTCAAAGTATGCAGCAACCTGACACTCCACCCCTAGACAAGCAAACAAGACATCATGATTGTGTAGTCAGGTGGCTAGCAACAGCATCATTTGGGTAAACATCATAGCAAATGTAGATAGATATATATACTGAACAGATAAAGAAACGTCGCAATATTAGATCATATGGGCAGAGTTGTGAATGATCAAAATTGTTATTTTTCTACATAAATATTATTTCTAGACTTTTAAACGTCCAGTGTATGAAATTCCACTGACAATACTAGTTGCGTTTTTATAATTCTGTAGTTTTTTCACTATTTACTTTGTGTTTTGCGACGTTTCTTTATCTGTTCAGTATAGATTAAGCTACACACTTTGACAAAGGTTCATGGAATTTGTGAAATCCATCATCATGAATTGTATATTAATTTACATTGAATATATTATTTTTCAGGAAGGCCGAAGAAAGAAATAATCCCCACTGTTATCAGTAAATATAAATTTTATCATTTGTTTATAAGATATATAGAAGTAGGAAGATTACATTAAAAACACTAAGATAGATAGATATACTACTTCTGTATTTATTACATACTACGTTTCGAAACACATACAGGTAACGTTCATTTTACTTGATAACATTACCTGTATGTGTTTCGAAACGTAGTATGTAATAAATGCAGAAATAGTATATCCATATGTCTTAGTGTTTTAAAAAATTTAATCATTTAGATTTGTAAAATTATACTACCAAGATTTGTAATAAAAACATATCTGGCAATTTAATATTAAACATGGAAAGAATGTGGCACCAGATTTTGGGAAATGGAAGTCAAAATTTAATTGATTAATGTAATTTTATTGGTCAATATAATTCCTGCCCCCCTTTCTCTATTTTGTTTTTTGAAGTGCCAGCTAATATAGAATATATTTTATTATTTAGAAGTTCCAGCTACTATTACTAATGAAACAACCGACCCTACTGCCACGACATCTAGTACCGTAGTCCCGGAAACAAGCGTACCCCCCACCACCTCAGTATATAGTGCCGTTGTCAAGGTGAATGGTAATAAAACTGTAGCCTATGCTTGTGATCAGTGTAACAGAGTTTTCTTACAGAAAGGTAACAATTTTATTCCCTGACAGGAATAACAAGGGCCTTATTCTCGAAAACTTAACTTCAATCCAGATTTTAAGAATTTCAGTAATCTGATTGGACAATAGTTCCTAATTTAAAATCAATTTTAGTGATTGACCAATCAGATGACTGGAACAATAAAATCATTGGAAGTTAAGTTTTCTAGAAAAAGGCTTTAGATTACATTAATTTGGACACCCCCTGTATTCGCAGAGTGGATGTGGATATATAGACCACAAGAGCTCTTGGGAAGAAAACAGTAACATTTTCACTAACTTAGAACTCTCTGGGTGTTATATAATTTCATTTTGGAAGTAGGACTACTGTTATGACTAGGCAGGCATTCGAAGATGTTTGCATCTCTTTCTCTGCAGTCCTTACCTAGCATTTTCTCTAATTTAATGCATGCCAATTTATTTTTGTAGGTAATTTGAAAGTTCATCGAAGACTACACTCCGATGAAAGACCGTTTCCTTGTGATTTTGGAAATTGTGATAAAAAATTCCGAAGTAATGAAACTTTACGAAGGCATAAATTGACTCACACCGGTAAAACTCAATTTTTATCTTTTTGACCTTTTTTTTCAAATATCATTTATCCCCTTGTTAAGCTATCAGTCATAAAATATTACTACAAAAATTGAAACTTTACCATATTTCAGATCAATCTTTTTCCATGTTGCAATCGTATTTACAGAACAGACAACAGAGGACTTTAGTTAATGGCGACTTGTCTAGCTTGCATTCTATTCTAAATGGCGTTCCTCAATTGGCGTTACTTTTTGGCCCTTTTTTACCCCCTGAATTGTCGAACTACACCTTTAACCAAAATCAATGTTCCAGTCAATATTATGATTTGACAGGACTGTATTCTAAAAACATACTCTGTATAGTTCTGTAAAAAAATACATCCTCCCTCTGACGGCAATCGTTTTCAATTTATATGGTCTTTGTTCTTGTGATAAACTTGTTGATAAGCAACATAAACCAGATTTCTTTTGGAGGGGTGTAGTTGAACCTGCTGTCCCAGGGGTGATGTTTCTTTCTGCACAACTCAGTTTCACAAAAATTAATCCTTAGGCGGTGGTCACACATACTTACGTAAGTGTACGTAAAGTGTACGTTTTTTGTCTATCCTTCAGATGAATATGTAATCAAATAAAACCTGCATAGTTTCGCATTCGTTTGACGTACACAATTCTGATGTACATTTGTGTGACCACGGCCTTTAGCAACATTTAGGGTAGATCACATAAAATAACGGAACATGATAAAATATGGTATACTACTCCTTAGTTTTATTACATCACCATCATTTCACAAAAATTGTTGTGGGTAAAGGTTTGATTGACACATGTTTTATTTATTTCAAGGTCTGTTTCAAGATGTCCACATGTATGTTATTGTTTTATTCAATTTATTTTAAGTGTTATTCGTAAATTGACACATGTTTAATTTATTTATTTGACAGGTGAGAAGCCGTTTACCTGTAGTATCTGTCACAATAAGTTCTCTAGTAAAGTTAGTCTAACAGAACATCAGTCAATACATGACAATACTAAAAACTATAGATGTGATCAGTGTGGTAAAACATTTCGTCAAGTCAGCTGTTTTAAACGTCATCAAACAACTCATACCTCAGCCACACCCTATATTTGTGATGTTTGTGGGAAGAGTTTTAGTCAAATGGCTTATTTACGTTCTCATATTAAAATACATTCAGGTAAGGGCTGATTTTACTTGGGGATAAAAAGGGACTGGGTTGTTTAGTTGTTTACTGATGGTTCTAAAAAAACTAAAGAAAAAAGGTTTAAGGGAGTCTTTTTTTCACTTGTACAAATATGGCATTTTACAATTTGAAAAAAAATGATTTCTCCATTTAGACAAATTGTTTTGAGAAGCTTGAAAAAAAAAATCACCATTTTAGAGAGTTACCATGTGGAATGTTTTGCCCTTTGATTTTTTTTCGTTAATAAAACATGAGAGAAATTGGATAATGCACATTTTTCCTAATGTTAACCTCATCTTCATCAAATTTTCTTGATGATTGACTACGAACTGAATTTTTTTTTTGATTTTATATTTTTTCAGGTTTGAGGCCATTTTCGTGTGAAACCTGTAAGAAAACGTTCGCCCACAAATCAGATCTAACTCGTCACAAAATAATACATACAGGTAATTCTAATTCTTCAAATTATTCAATAATATTTGCATAAATAAGCTCTTTTTCGTTTAAATTCAAAGGACAAGTCGGTATATAATTCCAGATAATTCCTTCCATATATTCTTTAACTTATTCCTATAACTAACTAAACTTATTAATACTTTGATGTTAATATTCATGTTTCTGTATTCTATGAGATCTAATCTCATTTCATCTTAAAGGGATTGTAAAGTGATTTTCTCAATTTTGTATCGAGCTGATAGTATCAATTTGCCCCATTTCAATTTCCATTCCAACGTCTGTGGTTCTTGCAATTCCACTAAAACTAACGCAGTTTATCTTCTAAACCTTTAAATTGAACTTTGTTTATCATAAATTTTTACTTTGTGCCATTATGGGTCCCAGGTTAGTCTCTTTTTGAGACTCAGTCAAACACTAATTTATATTTAAAAATATTTCAGGGATAAAGCCGTTTAAATGTACTCAGTGTAATCATCAGTTTAGTGATCGTTCGAGTTGTAAACGACATATACGTGAACATAGCCAGGCTAAACCTTATATCTGTTACAAGTGTGGAGAAGGTTTTAAACGAACGGGGCAACTGAAAGTTCATATCACTCGTCGACACGCCGATAAAGACGATCACGATCTGGTTAAAAAAGAACCAATCGAGGCCATAGTTCATATGAAAGATCACGAACAATCAGTTCTAAATATAGATTCATCTGATAGCCAGCGTAAGATCGTTAGCCTCATTAAAAATCTTAATAGTAACATCGTAGTTCGGCAAGTTGAGATTTCCACCCCTGACAAAAACAAAAGTGAGACGGTTTACGTAGAGGAAGTGAACGTTGCCTCAGTAACTGATAATGATCTGATCCAGCTATCGCAAGCCGTGGAGAATTCAACCAATCAGCTGGAGATACCCCTACAGGAAGTACCCGGTCAACAAGATTCAGAGAAAACAGTCCTAGCTATTACTGACTCACAAAATGCAGGAAATTATGAAACTTATCAAATTATTCAAGGTTTGTGAAACTTTCTACTTCTCTCTCATAATTTATTTAAAGGATTTGAAGAAGGTTTACAATTATTTTTTATATATATCTGGGACATGGATAAGCCATTACATGTATTTGTGAGGTTGCGAAACACTAAGTTTACAAGAACCAAAAATTGTGCACTATTTTTACTATTTTTTCTTTCAACAGAATACAAGATATTCACAAATATTTTTTTCCTTAAAGGGGAATGTTCAGCATTTCTGATGGTCGATTTAGGACTTTAATATTTTGGTCGAAGAGTTAGTGAACATATCCCTTTAATGAAATTGTTGAACTTTCTTGCTCAAATCAGTTTTGTTTTGTATTTTCAGGATTATCAGAGAATTCCGATGAACAGCAGGTGTTTGAGGTCCGTTACCAAGACAATGAAGAACCCAGCAAACCAGACACCCCATTGGCTGATTCTGAACCTGCGCGAGATTACGTGGCCAACCCTGATTTTGGAAGCCAGGAATATTATAATTGGTTGTCTAACTTTACAGAGTTATGTAAAATGGTTCCGATGCCGTTAGACGTTTCGCTCTTCCAGAAGATGTCCCAAGTTCATAAAACTTTATCCGATGTGATGGCCACACCTACAGGAGTTGTAGCAGACAAGGAGAATTACCGAGTTCTCATGACAATCTCACGTGATTTAAACATGATTATCAGTGAACATTTAAACTTCGTTTTACAGAATTTATCAGATGATCAAATGCCATCTTGATGAAAATAAAAATAAATTTAAGGGTGAAATTACTGGTTAATTAAGTTATTGGGAAATCTAATATAAATGAAAAATTGTAAATCTATCATTGAATATATCTCACAGACTAAAAGCCTATAATTTAAAGGAATTGTCAAGAAGTATTCTGATATTTTAGTGTATATTGGGGACACTGATAGCATCAATTTACATCTTTCCAATTTTCAATCAGATGTCTGTGGTTTCAGAAATTCTACTTCTTATAATGTCTGATGGTCGTTGCTATACAAGGAACACTTAGTTCCAGTGGAATGGATGGAATCAAATAATGTACCTAAATCAAATTGATGGTATCAATGTCCCTAATACTCATAAAAAGTTGCAATAAACCTCTTTACAATCCCTTGTAACATTTATAATGGGTGAAAGTGTCACCGTTTATGATGTATTTCATTATTGTTTTGAATAAAAGCATAATATCGATTTGAACACCCTTTTGACCCTGAATCTTTATATAGACCGCAGGGTATATCAGCACCCTTCTAAAGTTTAGTTGAAGCCAGCAGGTTGCCTGTGGAAAGATGTAAAATGTTAAATTGTATATTTTTGTTGTTATTTTGTTATCAGTTTAATAAAATATACTTTGTTACTTGTTATTAAACATTGTCTTTTTATCTTGTTTCTTGTATTTACCACTAGTCTTTTACATCAGAGTGACTTTGTATTCAAAAAAAGTAATTCTAGGTTAATATAAAGCATTTGCATTGATTTAATAAGGACTTTGGGGATTAACTCAGTTTTAAGTTATCAAAAAATCTTACTTTAAATTTCGTCACAAGTTAGACATATATATTGTATAGGCCTATATATTATCTATATATTCCACAGTTAAGACAATTTTTAATCGTAAGACTTTTTTAGAAACAGGTCTCAGGTTTTGATGGGTTAAATATAGATTTAACTCGGTGTTAAGTTTTATGCATATTGGCTCTCCTGATGTGCTCATGCTGATAACATTCGTATTAAAAGTCTGTCAAATGAAACTGTGGTTGGGAGACATCGAAATGTATAAAATTGTAACCAGCGATTGCTGCTAATGACTGAATTACATGTAGTTGTATATTACATAGATTAGAACATATATAAACAAGTGTTTCTCAACGACATCCGGCTCGGATATATTATTATTGAATAGATCGTATTTACAAGACGAATATTCGACGACTAGAAAGGGTGGAAATTAAAGCCCTGCTTACATAAACTCAGATTAATTTCAGCTTGATCTAACCAATGTTCTGATTAACATTTTTGCTGTTCGCTGGCAGATAGCCCACGGCCGAAAGAATGTAGGCTATAATCCCCCAGAATTAAGGCTGGCCCTGCCCTGTCCCCACCTCTCCCCCACTTTGAAATTTCGTATACTGTTACATAGATAACTGGTGCTGGTAGCCCCCCCCCCCCCCCTGATAATTATTTGACCCCAACTCGACCCCCCCCCCCCCATATCTAAAGATCCTAGATATGCCACTGTTGTGGACCCCACAAAATAATAAGTACTAAAATAAACATTATATACATTGTCGATGTTATATATATCGATGACAATGATTAATTCTTTACCATAAAAACTATGAAGTTTTATTTCAAAATGGGATTATAAAGTGGTGAAGAAACTTTGTAAACTTTTTATGCGTATCGGGGACACTGATAAAATCAGTATTAAATCTTTCATATATCATCAGTCAGATGTCAGGTGTCTTTTGGTCCTGCATTCCATAAAAACTATATCTTAGATATTTTATAACAGCTCGTGAGATAACCTCCTTAAATATTCAACAAAAATATACAATTTTACATTTCTCGATAGACAACCAGTTGGCTTCAACTAAACTTTAGAAGGGTGCTGAGTTGGTTCGGATTGTTAGTACTTGATTTCTTTATCCTGAATAGCCGATCACTATACTGTTATTGTCGCGATATGTAAACTAGCTTTTTTACATTCTTATGTTCTAATCTATGTACAAAACATTTCGCTATGAACCACTGTAGTGTGAAGCACCCTTTAGTCATATCCTGAATAGCGTTATTTACTATTATACTGCTAAAGACTCTGTGTCTATGTTATAATTATGTACATGTATGTATGTACAGGAAATTTCGCCAAGATTAATTCAAGTGTAGCCCACCCTTTAGCTATATCCTGAATAGAGAGTACTATACTGTTATTGTCGCAATATACTACAGTATATATTATAATACCTATTATAAGAGTGACTAGTAGGTTGGTAAATAACAACTTTACTTCAATATCTCGGACAAGAGTCCCGAGTAATATTTATTATAAATACCGTCCGGACGCTTGATGCTTGACCGATTTGTCTGTGATGACTAAATTCAGTTTATTCTCTCGAGGAATGGATGTTGTTTACCATAGATACAAGATGAATTGAGTTTGAAGTGTTCGGAACATTGTAAGATAGGATAGCCTTTAGTTAATAATTCTTAACGCGGATTGTCAATGTAGGAATTCATTGGATATATTTTAGGAAATCTTCTAGATATTTGGACGCTCAGTCACGTTTCCTAGTTCTGTGGAATCTAATCATTCAAGCGCGGTATTTAAAATAACTGTCTTGTTCTTGTATTGAAAACCGTGTTTAGAGTATTTTCTACAGAGGAAGGCCTTAATATATTCTCTTGATAAATTCCTTTATTGAGTTTAAATTTTTGATTTTAAATTGAGTTTACAGGATCCATAGCAGAGAGTCATTTTGTTTCAAATTGGTTTAGGATATTAAAAGAATGTGAAGAACGTTTTAGGGTGTGTGTAAAACTTATAGCTTGTATTTACACCATTCTAATTTTCAATATATATACCAGGACACTTACCAGGTAACGATACGTGCAATAAAATCAACTAATATCACTGAACAGTCGGACCCTAGTCCACATAGGGCCTACCTGTGCCTGTGCTTTCGTAACATTGCTTAACTGTAAAGTTACAACCTATAATTCTTTTAACTAAAAGAGTGTGGTTCAGACGGGTATTGCATTTTCATTTCACCATAAAATGACTATAGTAATGTCAATAAAACTGATATTGGGTGTCGTGGTTTTACTCGGTATCGGTGTTTCCGGTCTGGAATATGTAGAAAAAGAAAATGAAATTCTGGGACATACCAGATTAAAAACTGGGGATGTCATTTGGAGCGAGCCTCCACAAGGTATGAATTCAAAACTTACAACTTACAGGGGAATGTTCAGCATTTTCGAGGGTCGAATTGGGCCTTGAAAATATGTAAATAGCCTCCAGAAGTACAGTACAACAGTAACTGCACAATCCCTTCAATTTTACCTCTACCTAAACAGTTATCTTTCATTTTCTGTTCATGAAATATTAAATTTAAAGTATTCCCATTTTTTCAATTGTTTACTGACAATATGCAATTAAGAAGACAAAAAGAAGCGTGGTTCATTAAGAAGTTCAAACCTGAACTAAATGTATAATCCCCTTCTTGATTACTGTATATTATATTATCGTTCAATTATATTATATTGTTATTTATATCTAATTATGTGATTACTTTCAACACAATAATTTGTTAACAAGTGAGTAACTATGGTATTATATGGTTGTTTTGAATAGTTACCTATCAACCCTTGTTCCTTATATCGATATCTATAAGGTATATAGTCTCACTCAATTAGTGGGGACACTCAAATAGACTCTATTAACATCGACTGTCAAATACAAAAAAAACTAGAATCGTGAGACGATACTGGGCAGTGCGCATCCGGTTTCGTCCATGGGTGAAAATAGCGTTTTCAATCCATACTGCGAAATTTACAGAACATACAAATCGGCATATAAATTCACCGGTATTAGCCTGTTTTTATTTTCTATTTCAAACTGTCGAGGGTCTTTAACGTGCTTAGACAATAGCACACCGGACCTTTGTTTATTGTCCCATCCGAACGACTAGGCGCTTTTTCCATGTCAGCCCCTCCGACCTGCATCACTGAGAGGCTGAAACCAGGTTGAAAAATCCGAAGGTGTCATCTCGACCTATGCCAGGATTGGGCTTTCAGGTTAACAAGTATGCGTCACACTCACTGAGGCACCCTTCATTATATGATAGAGCCAATTCGTGACATTGTAAATAAATGACATCAGAATACTGAGTGCTAACCTACACACACGCAGGTTCGCAGTACAGCTCGTAAATTATCATTTTAACATGAACTTGGCAAAACATCTATATTATTATTTTTTTAGAAAACATTTTAATGGTCAACGTTTTTAGACATCGATTTTAAAACTTGTTTTTTTAATAAATGACAGAACCAGATTTTTAGATCGGATTTTCTTCTTTTGGCATTGGATTGTTATATACTACATTTAGATTTCTTTTCAATTTGTTTTACTACATAAATTAAAACGTTAAAAACACAAGTTACAATATAAGAAAGTTATGTGAAGCATGGAAGTGCAATGGTCAGTTGAAGGGAGAGAACTGTATTTAAACATACAGACAACAAACATTTGTCAGTTGAAGGGAGAAAACTGCATTTAAACATTTTAAAATACTACTCAAAGCATTGACCAGTGAGAAGCGTTAAAAGAAACAATGGTATCTTGTAACTTTCTAGATGTGGGCATACTGATCATGCCATATGCATGTATGATGTGCTGAGGGGTTGATTCGTTGTTACACAACAACGTAGACTCTAACATGTCGTCAGACATGGTAGTGTAGAATGATCCTCTCGAGGTGTGTTACACCTAAATCAAGATTAAAGCCTAATAGACCTTGCTGGTCATCGGAACTAATAGAATTAGAAACATGAGCGTTTCAGTCTTTACTAAAAATTCTTGTACCAGAAATATAAAGAAATCGAAATTAAACAATTAGTTGCTACAAGGTTGTTGGCCATCGACTAAGGATTTCATAGACACTGATATTATGCAAATCCGATTATCCCCTAAGGTCCCATTTTGAGTTTTATAAAAATAAGTCACAACAACATGGCACCTGACATAGTACTTCCGTGTCGGATTTTATCATTTATATCTTTTATGATGACCATTTCTAACATAATGCAAAAAGAAATTTTCAAATAATTCGGAAACTCCAGAAGTTAGAGTTTCAAGTTTACAAATAAATGACATCAAAACCGGAAATGATATCAAAATTTAAGAAATATTTTATTGTTCATTATCAAATTGTCTATCTACTTGTAATTTTTCAGATCGATCAAAATCAAACTTTCAAAAAACACGCACAGTTACAATGAAATTTGGCACAAAATTTGCAATTTTTAAAAAGCGCAATTTTTATTCAAATATTTTGTGTTATATATCATTTGAAAGAGCAGATTAAGCATAGCAAATATGTCTAAAAATTTGTGACGTATGTTAATTAGGTCACGTGACAAAGCTCTTTAAAGTTAAAAATTGCAATTTTCAAATGGCGATAAAACCGGAAGTAAACATCAGAAATCGGAAATAAATATATCATCTGATAGATCTCGTCAAGGGCAATAATTTTTGTACAGGTCAAGAGGTCATCAAAGGTCAAGGTCACTAGATATGAGCCTTGAAAGTTTCGGTCATTACTGAAATTCTTGTTCCGGAAATATAAAGAAATTGAAATCGAAATTCAAAAATCTACAACCTACATTTTTTTTGCAATCGACTGCAAAAGTCGTAGATTTCAAAATTAAAAAAATCCGATTAACCCTCGGTTCTGAATTAAAATTTTAAGAAACATAGGTCAGTTCAAGATGGCGGCTGATCCCTTGCACCTGGATAAAATTTCATCATTTTATTTTTTATGTATGACCAAATCTATGATAACACAAAAAATTTTTTTCAAATATCTTCAATATTCCGGAAGTTGAAATTGAAAGTTTAGAAGGAAATGACGTCAAAACCGGAAGTGATATCGAAACTTTGAAAATTGATTTTCTTTGGAAATTCATATGTCTATGTTATTGAAAGGTTTCAGATCGATCGAAATAAAATTGCAAAAGTTAAAAAAAATCCTTTAAAAAGTGCTCCAAAAGTCAGCTACAAAAGTCAAAATATGAATTTTTCAAAATTGCAATTTGTAGCTATTGTGTTAAACAAATGAACCAAAAAAGACCGATCACAATCTGTTGGAAAAATGAGTTGAAAATGGAAAAACCCTGAAATACGGCTTTTTAATATACGTCATTTCCGGTCAGGCAAAAATGCGCCATTTTACATTTAAGCAACAACGAGCAGTTAATCATCGTAGGAAATGATGTCAAGTTATGTGTGGTATGTGCAGTTTTGGCTGGGGAGCGTGACCAGAAATAGACAAAAAAAAAAAATAGTCAATTGCAAACCAAAGCAGTGCGTTCGACAAATCGAACGCACTGCAAAAATACAAAAGATTGTCCATAGATATTATCATTAATAATGTTCCATGCTGTGGTATCTTAGCCTTAGATGGAATACAATATAATATTTCCAAAGTTTTTATAATCAATTTCTGGACTATGCTACTAATTGTACAGTAAGAAAAGATAATTTGAAACTCAAATGTTATAAAAGTAGGTAAATTAACCGTTGTTTGTATATACATGTATTATAGACCACTACAACTTATCTTAGCCTTGATTTATACCGAGGTTTAATTTATAGCTAGTTTTTATACAGACATGTCACCTCTTTAAGTTTTATCATTAATCAAAGTGGGCTTATACGTTTTTATATTTTTTTTTTACTCTTGAAGCCTCAATGAATAGAAGTGAATATGACAATGTCAATGGGAATGAAACGTGATTGACTTTGCTCTCAAGAATTTCAAATTGATACAGGTTAGGTTGAAATGTATAAAGTGAAACAAATTAAGAGACTGTGTCGGTCTGCTATCTCAAGCGTTTCATGTCGAAAGAATATTATACGTGCGTGACGATATATAAGTTCCACTATAATTACTGTTCCAAAGAACATTTGTTATGTAATAATTGTTCCATTTGGAGAAAATATTATAATTATGAGTTCCTGAGATCATTTATTATAAAATCTTTGTTCCACAAGGAATATTTATTATGAGGAACAAATATACAGTCACACATGTACTCATGAAGCCTTGAAATGTATAGAGATAGCTTTGACTTTGTCAACGTGACTAGCTCAACCCTCAACAATGTCAAGAATTGTGGCTCAACCAGATGAGAGAGAGGCTTGTGGGTTTAAGATGCATCACTAGGTCAATTTGAAAAGTTCAAGGGAGGCAATTGTATTACTTAAAAATAATAAATTTTATACATTACGGGAGATAACTCTTTCCAAATTTGAGGAATGAAAAAGTAGGTTAAAATAAATCTTAATAAACTCTATGTGTTGAGAGTCAAAGCATTGAAATAATAAAACCCAAACACGAACGATCCCAACCGTAAAACAAAATGTAAGCACATAAAGAATGCAATTCATACGGTCATCAATAACTATATTCAAAAGACTAAGGTCGTGGTCACACATACGTAAGTGTACGGAAATGTCCTTTTTTTCTTCTCTCCGTCAGTTTAATACGTACTTAATCAAATAAAAGCGGCATAGTTTCGCATTTGTTTAGCGTACACAATTCTGACGTACATATGTGTGACCACGGCCTATTGGCGAATTTACTTTTATTGTCTATTGACAATGCCGTATTCATTACATAGAAATATCAAACAGAATGTCACCGGGATTTCCCCTTTATATTTATCAACTTATATGATATCTAATGTTAACAAGTAGTATATCAAGACAAGGAAGTCAACGAAGCGAGATAAGAGTAAGAATATAAATAAACATATCGCCTTAGTGATCGATTGATTGATTAATTGATTGATTATAGATCATCAATTAATCACAATTAGTAAAATTAGGTCACTGACCCAGTTACATCTCATGCATATTAATTATCAATGTAATGAGGTCACATTTTCTCAGTATTTAAAGGGATACATTCACCATCCGTTAGTCTGCGATATCAGCATCTGCTGGAAGCGAACCCCTACCCCTATTTTTGGCCAACTGAAACCAGAACCCTAAAAAAAATTTTGCGCTCGCGATACCGTTGAATTTGAAGCATGTTATAATTCAGAGCCCCCCTTGCTCTAAATCCTGGATTCGCCCCTGAAAACTGTCTTCTCTGTCTAATGTTTCAATCAACTAAAGCCACATTTGACGAATTTTTATTAAGTCAAGGGCAATAACTAAATATTGGTAATTTGGTTATGTAAAGTAGCCTAATATTTTAGTTTTTATGCGACCAAAAACGTCCTGTACAACAACAATCCTCACGACGTTATTTATTTGTCTTTAAGGCATTATGACGTCACAATCAATAGCCTAACTGTTTTGACCAGATAAGCTGTGCTTTTGAAGTTTTCTTGAATATTTCTAGAATTTTTGGGAAAATTTTCGCGATGCAGATAAAAATCATGAAAGTTCCTGTTGTTTTCGAAGTAGAATTCAATCCCGCATCGGCAGATCAAGTTCCTTGTCTTGTTGGTTCATTGGAGGAATTGGGAACATGGAACAGACGCAATGCTGTTATGGCGAAGAAAAACCACGAAGACGCAACGAAATGGACAGTGGAATTGGAGGTTCCTCAGATGTCGTTCTTCTTTTTTAACTGGGCGATGACAAGAAATGGACAGTTTTACGAAGAAGAGCGTACGGGATGCAGAAAAGCCAATGTTGGTGTTTTTGGAGGCGTCTTTAAGTCTGAATATGGAGAAAAGTGGACCGAGTTCTCTTCGTTTTTTGGATGTCAGATTTCAGTGAGTACTCATTACGTTCCGAACTACGATGAACAAATAGTCTTGATGGGATCTGGAGACATACTTGGAAATTGGAAGACCTGGGTTCCTGCTGCCTCGGACGATGCTTGTGTGTGGACAACAAAATTTGAACTGGAGCAAGGAACAGCAGAGGAGTTCAAGTGGGTCATTTTGGACAGACAAACTCGAGAGATCAGAAGATGGCAAGATGGAGAAAATAGAATCATCAGAGTTGAATCCGGACTGAAGGAGAAAAGTGTGTTTCTCCCCTGGGGTGGAAGATTAGTGAAGGAAGGTCTCACTATTCCGAATGTAACTGTTGAGGATTGCAGTGGTAAGTTAGTTTTAAATCATTTTCCGACACTTGGGTCGCTCTTCACTGTTTCGGTATTTTTAAAGTTGTTTTGAAAGAGTTAGAGGCACAACAAGCGTCTTTTAAGCTGTTTGATATTTGCTATTTCAAGTTTCATTCAAGCGCCATTATTATATTTATTCTAAAGGTATTACGGCTATATACAGTATCACTGATAATCAGTTACAATGTCGGTATGTCAAATGTGTTTTGGGACATTTGGAGATTCCACATACCTTTTAGTCCTTATTTTGGTACTACATTGGGTTTTGTTTTTTCTATTTCAGAATACCACCCTCAAAGTTTATCAGAGTCCTTTGACATCGACTGTATTGTCGGAGACGACGATGATATAAATATGGACGATACCAATCTGGATTTGGTGCAAAAAATACCATCCTTAGGTAATGAACAAGAACATTTAAAAATCAACGAAAAACGAAAACCCGGCTTCACAACTGATTTTCTGGCTGGAGGTTTCGGTTCCAAAGATGACACAAGATTTAATCTGGTTCGACCGAGAAACTTTATTATTCCTAAGAAATCTTCAGTTCTGAATGTATTTAATATAAAACACAACTTTCCTTGCTTCAGTGTGGATTTGTTAGATGATATCTCCTGTATTGATATTGATGTGATACTACAGTTAGTTAAACTAGTCGTCACGTGTCCAGTTCCACAGATCACTCCTTGTAATGAAGACAAGAAGCAACTGGAGTTACCACAAAACTTTCCCGAAACAAGTCCAGAGATCAAAGAAACGTCTTCGTCTGCTGTAAAATTATTCTTCAGCCACGATAGAACCATAGTAAGCAGAACTCCTATTCTTACAGATCTACTTGAAAGAGTTATCGGCCTTGGTGGAAGACTAGATCAGAATGCTGTGGGTAGAAAGAAGAAGGAAATTACCTATTCTAATGAGATGGTTACAGACCTTCAAAACAATCATGGTAAGAATCAGAAATTTTGCTCATTTCTCAAATTTAGAATCAATCTCTTCAAATTTTCAATAAGTTTTATGACCCCATATATTGTCTCTTCTCTCATCTTTAGTAGGACGTAAAACTCCATTCATTTCATTTTTCATTTCTTCTCTCATCTTTGCCAGTGACAATCAACTTTAATTTAACAGATATTTATTGTTTTTTTATTCAATCCAATTTAATTGAATATTTATTTTTATTTGTAGAATTTGAAGGTAATATAAAGGAAGATTGGTGTGGACCACGACAAGTTCTGTTCACTATGTTTATTGGATTAACTGACTTCAGTGGTCGCTTTCTGTTTTAAAACTATTTATACAACTACGATTTGTATAACGAAAAAAAACATTATTGTTTGTAGTTCTTAGATTCACCAAGTTATGAAACCCTAACATAACTTAGATAGAAAACTAGAGATTTGGAAAACTAGAGATTTGGAAAAACAGTTATCTTATTAGTAAATAAAATGTGTTTTAAAGTTAATCTGACCAATGGCTAACTAATCAAGCTACTGGACAGTAAACTATAAGTCAGTTCGATGCTAAACACTGTCATACATTGTTTTCCTTTTTACAGCTTTCGAGTTGCGCTCGAAACTGTTTTGTTTCCATTAACTTTTTAGAAATTTTTTTTTTTTTTTTTTCATTTACAATTTTGATTTTCAAACTTTAAAGAGAAAGAATATGTTAAAGCTATGATATTTGATATTTTACATCTATATATATTATGAATATTATCTTCTTAGAAACAAGTATTGTATTTTTAATAATATTTTGCTGTGTATTTAATGTATTAACGAGCACTTATTTAACAGATACTAGTATTGTTTACAATATTTATTATTTGTTTTATTTGTGGTTAGCCTATATTTTGATGACAGCAGATGGTTTCTGTTGTTTGTGTCATAATATATCTCATTGCACAATACATTAATTATAGAGCAAAAATATTATTATAAAATAAAAACTTGTTTAAATATTTCTTATATTTCTATAAGTTTCTACGCTTGAAATAAATACATGTATTTTATTATAAACCTGTATTTCATAGTGTATTTCATAGTGTGAATAAATTTCTTTTTAGTCTTCACCCACCACTTCTATTTAATTTCGTATTTGAAATATATCAAAAAAAGGAAAGAAAGAAACATCTATATTTTACAAGGATATCAACTTAGGCTCCCATGAGGATCTTTTCTGCCACGTGGTCCTTGGCCAAACCTCTTGGCATTGATCTTTCCCGGATTTTCCGTACCCCTTTACAGCTGGGTGGGCTGGAAATATGAGTGAAGATGACTTATTCATATACATTTTCATATATGCTTATGCGGACCAACGGGGAAGATTTGATAAAAATAAAATAACATTGCGTGATTTAACTGAAATTCACGAACCCACAAAGTTTTAGCTTCATGATTTTTTTTTTACTGGCCCTTCAGTTGCTATTACCTGTAAACATTGTGGAAAAAACACACTTTGTACTACTGTATTGGAACCGTTTCGGTCCGTTTAACCCTTTTTTAGCACAACATTCGAATCTGTGTTTTTTTTTCGTTCATCGCAATGAGGGCTAATGAGGTCGCAGGGGCGAATCCAAGATGGGGCTCTCCCGGCTCCAGACCAACACCACCCCCCCCCCCCCCCAACTGATGTCAGAACCCTCTTAAATTTGCGCTCGCGATGCCATTGAATTTCAAGCATGTTATATTTCAGATCTCCCCCCTCCCCCCCCTTTCTCTGAATCCTGGATCCACAATTGGTAATGTGTAATACATGTATAAGTTTTTCCCCAATTACATGAAACTCTTCCCTGCACTTTTGACGAAAAATTCTGTAAAGTTATATTTCCAAATACATACTTGGTATATTCATCAACTCAAAGGCAATGTGGCAACATATTACATAGGTTAAATTATCTGTATGTAGCCATATCCATGTAGAAGGAGGTTATCTGTACGATAGGTGTAGGCATCCAAATCTGAATATCTTGAGACCATGCTTATTCTTTTCGAAACACCTGATGGTACTTCTCTTTGGAGTAGTCCATTACTATACAACTATTACTCTCGATTTTGCCATGTTTTTGGATGCGATTTTGATTAACGGAATTGTTATGCTTGTATGGCTTTTTTATAATGTTAAAGATGGAAACCCATCCTAAAACTATCACATAATTTTAGGAAGTTATCATGGAAACGTTAAAGATGCCAATACAGGAGTGTGGTTATCGACTGTTAATTTCGCTAAAGCCATCGTATTGTCCAGTTCTCAACAATTCCCATTTGGTAAGTACAACAATAAACATTTTCCAAAAAAGGTCAATTTCAATACTTTAAATGCATCCCTTGTGGTACTCAAAAGATGTACAAGGATTTCAAACTTGAATTTAGAGTCAGACCAGGGCAGCTCCAAGCAGAGCAGTTACAGAAATATAAGAACACCACTCAGAAACAATATGATTCTTGGTGAACAGTAGTTTGTTTGTACAAATTTTCATTTTTATGATAAATCAGCTCATTTTCTGTTATTCCTATTTTACAGAACTTGTTCGCGATATTATAAAAAATAACTATACACAAGAACAGGTAAGTAATGGTTACGATTGCTTTGTTTATGTGTCTTTTGAAATATATATAGATCTTGGTCTCACTTCCCCTCTAGGTAACTAATATCTGTTTCTAGTTAACTAATACCTGTTTCTAGTTAACTAATATCTGCTTCCAGTTAACTTATATCTGTTTCCAGTTAACTTATATCTGCTTCCAGTTAACTAATATCTGTTTCTAGTTAACTAATATCTGTTTCTAGTTAACTTATATCTGTTTCTAGTAAACTAATATCTGCTTCCAGTTAACTTATATCTGTTTCTAGTTAACTTATATCTGTTTCTAGTTAACTAATATCTGCTTCCAGTTAACTTATATCTGTTTCTAGTTAACTTATATCTGTTTCTAGTTAACTACTATCTGCTTCCAGTTAACTAATATCTGCTTCCAGTTAACTTATATCTGTCTCTAGTTAACTTATATCTGTTTCTAGTAAACTAATATCTGCTTCCAGTTAACTTATATCTGTCTCTAGTTAACTTATATCTGTTTCTAGTAAACTAATATCTGCTTCCAGTTAACTTATATCTGTTTCTAGTTAACTAATATCTGCTTCTAGTTAACTAATATCTGCTTCCAGTTAACTTATATCTGTTTCTAGTAAACTAATATCTGCTTCCAGTTAACTTATATCTGTTTCTAGTTAACTTATATCTGCTTCCAGTTAACTTATATCTGTTTCTAGTTAACTTATATCTGCTTCCAGTTAACTAATATCTGTTTCTAGTTAACTAATATCTGTTTCTAGTTAACTTATATCTGTTTCTAGTAAACTAATATCTGCTTCCAGTTAACTTATATCTGTTTCTAGTTAACTTATATCTGTTTCTAGTAAACTAATATCTGCTTCCAGTTAACTTATATCTGTTTCTAGTTAACTAATATCTGCTTCCAGTTAACTTATATCTGTTTCTAGTTAACTACTATCTGCTTCTAGTTAACCAATATCTGCTTCTAGTTAACTAATATCTGCTTCCAGTTCACTAATATCTGCTTCTAATTAACAAATATCTGCTTCTAATTAACTAATATCTGCTTCTAGTTAACTAATATCTGCTTCCAGTTAACTAATATCTGTTTCTAGTTAACTAATATCTGTTTCTAGTTAACTTATATCTGCTTCCAGTTAACTTATATCTGTTTCTAGTTAACTAATATCTGCTTCCAGTTAACTAATATCTGTTTCCAGTTAACTTATATCTGTTTCTAGTAAACTAATATCTGCTTCCAGTTAACTTATATCTGTTTCTAGTTAACTTATATCTGTTTCTAGTTAACCAATATCTGCTTCTAGTTAACTAATATCTGCTTCCAGTTCACTAATATCTGCTTCTAATTAACAAATATCTGCTTCTAATTAACTAATATCTGCTTCTGGTTAACTAATATCTGCTTCTGGTTAATTAATATCTGATTCTAGTTAACTAATATCTGCTTCTAGTAAACTAATATCTACTTCTAGTTAACTTATATCTGCTTCTAGTTAACTAATAGGTTAGGATTTGTATCGTTCGTGCTTGGATTTTATTATTTCATAACCATGTAAGCAAACTCCACTCTATTTATACAGTTAGATGAGTATAATAAGAATATAGAAGTAAGTTGTGGTGTTGGTGGGTTACTAATTGCTGTTATAATAGCGAGTTATGGTGGATATTGTATCTACTACATGTTGAACAGAAAGAGAAGTAAATATACCGGACAGAAACCACTGTTATCAGGGAAGAAACTCAACATATTAATGGTATTTGTTGTTTTAACGACTATTGTTCAATTGTAAGTACTACACCAACTCTCCTGGAATTCTAAATTGGAAGATCTAAATGCATTTTAACTACTAGTAGCTTCTTACTAGATTAAGTTGTCCACATACGAGATTGGAATGACTTCGCCCCTATCCCACCCTCCCTATCCCAATTTGTTATCGTTTACTCTGCACCCCATTTGCCAGTTCAATATATTTATTATTATTTCAGTATATTTGTTATTATTTCAATATAATTGTTATTATTTCAGTGTATTTGATATTATTTCAGTATATTTGTTATTATTTCAGTGTATTTGTTATTATTTCAGTGTATTTGATATTATTTCAGTATATTTGTTATTATTTCAGTATATTTGTTATCATTTCAGTATATCTGTTATTATTTCAGTGTATTTGTTATTATTCCAGTATATTTGTTATTATTTCAGTGTATTTGTTATTGTTTCAGTGTATTTGTTATTATTCCAGTATATTTGTTATTATTTCAGTATATTTGTTATCATTTCAGTATATCTGTTATTATTTCAGTATATTTGTTATTATTCCAGTATATTTGTTATTATTTCAGTGTATTTGTTATTGTTTCAGTGTATTTGTTATTATTTCTGTATATTTGTTATTATTTCAGTATATTTGTTATCTGTATAATGACAGTCAATTCTAAGATTAATGATGGTATAAACAATGTTGATGATAGAGTGACCAATGCTATGGATGATACAACTCAGTATTTTCAACAAACTCACAAGGTAATGTACATATATAGTATATAGATTCATCATAATTCAATCCAAGTAAATAAATATAGCATTTTCTGGAAATATGTCAACTTCTGAACATAAATATACAAAACACAAATTAGCCACATCACTTCTAATGACATCGAGTTATATATATAACAAAATATTCTTTAAAAAAATGTCTATCAAGAGATTTATTCCATCAGATAAGGGCAATATTTAATATTAAATATTTGTCGATGTGAAGAATTTTCTTTGGTATAAATGCTATCATCTGCAGTTACTAGGAATATAAATCAGTAGAATCAACATGTCGTTCAAAAAAACTGGCAAAATCTATAGCAATAGTTTTCTAGTAGCGGACTCTTCCATAGAGAACTATCAGGTGTTTCAAAAAGGGTGGCGTTTCTAGGAAGTTTTAGGTGGAGGTGCCGAGTTGGGGCCAAATACTTGTCAGGGGTTGGGGGGCTACTAGCACCAAGTATCAGTATGTAACATTATACGAAATTTCAAAGTGGGAGGGGGGGGGGCAAGACCGGCCAGCCTAAATTCGTCACTGTTCAAAAAGAGTAAGTACAGTCTAATAGCTGATGGTATTGATTGTATTTCAGCAATATGATTTTATGACAAAAGATAGTATTGATTGGTTTACATCAGAAGTTCTGGAAGAGGACTTCACTCGTAAGTAGACAATTAAAACTGTGTTATTTTGTCAAATGATGCATCTAGGTAAATACGTTTTTAATTGAAAACAGCATATTGTTTCGGCTCTGTGGGTCGCATCAATGTAGTGCTGTTATTGGAGTTGAGGTTTTTCTGTATATCTCAGATGATATCATATTTGATACCATAGTACAACGAAAGAGTGCTCAAACTAGCAGGCTAGTGGGTTACGCTTAAAACTAACGACAATGGTACACTCCAGATAAAGTGCTCAAGGTATGAGCCGAAGAGCATATCTAAATGCAAACAGTATACAGCTGTCTTTGCCTCTTCAGTGCAATACTATATATATCTACCTTAAATGTTATTTTCTATTCTTGGCAAGATGTATAAAGCATAAAGAAACTAATTACTAACGTTCCAAACCGCAATACGAAACCCGAAATCCAAAGACCTTTTGACGAAACATAGGTAACAGCTTATAAACTTTTCACATGAGGAATTATATCAATCATTATCTTCATATTTTTGTTATTTTAGACCTAGGTGATTTGATATGGCAACCAGGACACCGTTCATTCTATCCTACAGTTTCACCAATATATCAACAATTAGACGACATTGATAAATGTAAGATATTATTTAGTAAACCACCGGTCTTGGGACTTCCTCCTAGCTATATATTCTCGTGTTGACTCATATCGCTCCCCTTCCTTCATTTTTATAAAATGGCGACGCTTTTAAATTGTGTTGAGACGTAATGTTAGTTACACCAGTGTGTTTGTCTTATATAGAATTTCAAAAACAATATTAACTATCAGAATCAAAAATAAAAATCGAATTCTTCGAGTGTCAATTTGGGTCTTGAATATATGTAAATAGCCTTCAAATCGTATAACCCATTCAAATAACCCATATTTTAACATATTGTATTTCAATTTATAAGGAAAGTGGAAGCGAAACAATACCATAGGATGGGTAATTTTACATAGTAAATATTACGTTCCTAGTAAATTGCAAACAGTACCACTAGGGACAATGGTACATCAGTGGTTACACACGGATACCTTGGGGTTGGTACCATACTCACATCCTTTCAACTTGGCCCCCACCTAAAGATTCCTAGAATCTCAACTGGTTTTCACTCCAGATGGGGGAATTAAAAAGGTGTTACCGAGGTTGTGTTTCGTACTGCTGAGGTTTACCAGTATCTGTCGTGTCGTTTCAGATATCAGTAACAGTAAACAACTCCTGTCTAATCTGAATAACCAGATTAGAGATCTAACTACTGGTCTTGGTTTGATTGTTAGAAGTAATTTAACCACCGCTCATACCAACCTGACTTTAATACGTGGTGATTGGACGTGTATAGGATGTGATGGATCCTGTACCGGATGTCAGAATATTATTCCTGGGGATATTTTTCCGTTCGCTGATTTCTTTGCAGTAAGTTTTTTTTTAACAGATGAATATCATTTCTTTACATAGACACCTGAAAAATGTATTAAGCTAAGGTAAAATCCAGATTGTAATTGGAAATTCATTTATTAGAACATCAAAATCAACCAAATGCAAGTTTTTGAGTACTTTATGAATAATAATTGACAATTTCCCAAGTGATCGTAAACCTTTGAAAGTTTGAATTTTCGATCTTACTTTAACTTTAATTTCTGTCTTCCTTTTTTTTTATATAGCTTCCCAATTTGACCTCGTCTACATCGAACATTTCTGAAATAACACGAGAACCATTTCAAGGCTCTAGTAGAAGTGTAAGTAGATTTTTGTTATTTTACTTGTCGTTCTTCTGTTGTTTGAGTACCTAAAACTGTCAAGTTTTTTAGATTTGGTGCAAACGTTAAATGTTGTAAACAAACCTGTTTCCAGTGAACTGTTTGTTTTTTAGTAAAAGAGATATATAAATAAAAAAATTTCACACTTTGATTTATCATAAGGATATTGGCAGTTATAAAGAAGTATTAATAATTTTTTTTTAGATAATAGTGTAAAATTTACTTGTTTGTACTGTACTAATATGGAAGGCACATGTAAAAATTTGATTTACCAAAAAAATTTGTATGTAACATTGAGAGGAAATGACGAGTGTGGTACCAGGCATGGTATTCTTACTCTTCCAGACACCTGCTTTCACATTTCACTACTCTTTGTTTGAGTAGTTCACAAGCTGCTACCAATGTATTGCCATTATTTTGGATTTTATTCTGGTATTGTTTTTTTGATGATATTTAGCGATTCTTCTGATAACTTGAACAAACTGTGATTTCCTTATTGTCTGTTTGTTATATATTTCAGCCGGAATTCTACTTCATGAATGGAATCGGGTCAGTGATTCAAGACAAATTAAAAGATAATATAACTGGTAAGCGATTTTATAATTACAATGGTTATTATATAAACATATGAATAATAGTCCTGGAAGGCACAGTTTCAGTAAAGGTTCTATAATGCCATATCCTTAATCCTATTATGTAATTACGTTACATAACTATGTTTACATCTAAACAAAACACAAATCTAGGTTAGAAAGCCAAGGTTGAATTTAATTAGTACACGTAATTAAGATTTACGTAAGTAGATTTAAAAAAAATTAGAAAGATAACAGTTCGACATAAGATAAATATTATTTCAGATTTATTAAGGAGAGCTAATGATTATATGATAACAGTTAAAATGTCGACATCACCATTAAGGTATCCAACTGACAAGGTAATATACTTTATGGTCACAGTATTCTTTCAATCTATCCTTTTGGTTCCCAACCAGGGTACTAATACTCCTTAGGGTATTTTGAAAAGTAATATTATATACTATGATGATCAATCTACAATATAATTTACGATGACACTTCTTGACAATCATCTTGATCACCAGCATAATCGTTATAACAATCATCATCATCATTGAAATTATATCACCCTCATCATCATATCGAATTCAACATCATCATCACCATCAAAGTCCTCGTCGTCATTGCTATTATTATGTTTTGTAGGATCTGTATTTTGATACACTTCGTCCACAATTTCATGATTTTCATCAAAGAATTGAGAATGGAAATGATTTAAGGTGGGTTATTTCAGTTGCTGTAGATCTTGAACTATTTTTTTAATTTTCTCATTGATAATGAATACTGGGTGATGGTGATGAATATGCTTCAGTGCATCATATTTTATGAGTATAGCGAAAGTTGATGATAATACCGAAGTTTCAGGGGTTGTTGACTAAGAGATTAGTCCCAAAACGTCGACTTTTTCCTATTGTTTGTACGTTATCATATTGTTCCTGTTTCAGATCTGGATTCACGTGGTTTTTCACCACAATAAATATCCTAGTAATTATAGTGGTACTGGCAGTGTTGGTTTTTATTCTATCACGACATTATAAACATTGTCGTACATTGATGGTGATACAGGAAGATAACTTTATATTACCACGGAAAATATTGTTAGGGTATGATATTCCCATTCTTACTCTTCTAGACACCCTATACCTCTTCATTATGAAATATTTACTGCTACCAATGCATAGCTAGTGTGGCGCCAATAAGGATATGCTTACTCTTCTAAACACCTGATACCTCTTTTTATTATGAAATATTTACTCATTGATAGATATTCTGTCTTATTTGCTGCTACCAACACATTGCTAGTGTGGCGCCAATCAGGGTACGCTTACTCTTCTTAACACCTGATACCATTTTTCATTATGAAATACCTCCTCATTTAAAAAGTTCATTCAATTGTTGATACCAATTTATTGCCAATCGCTTATTTTGAAGTATCGATTTGTGGTTCGGGTTTGATATTTAATTTATTGTTGCACACTGACCAGATACAGATGATATTTCTAGGCTTAATCCTTATACTTAGAGCCACCACCTCTTTGCCTCTGCACAGTAGACAGTGGGTAGATATAGTCTGGGCACCAGAAACTAGAATTGAAATTATGGTATTTTGCGTTCTCAATTTAAATTATGAAAATATTTTATGAAGTAATCATTTGTTAAATCTGAATGTTTGTGTATTTACAGCTGCTGTATCGGTTGTATAGTTCTATGTATAAGTTATATTGGGTTAGCTATGGCTGGGTTTTATATCGGAGCCAATCTAGAAAGAGTTTTCTGTCAAACTAGTAAAGATTACTCTATTGCTCAACACGTAAGTCGTTTAGAAGATTATTTAGAACCACAGACAATATCTTACCTTACCTTATACCTGATATTATAATCACATGGAGAAATCCGCAAGAAATTTCAGATTTCAAAGGAGTCATTTTAAATTTAAAAAACCAACATTATTCTATTATTGATAGGTACTGGATGTTCCCAACACAGTGCCCGGTCATCCAGGCTATTTTATGGCATCTGTAGTACTAGGAAATGGAAGTTTAGTGTTGAAACTGTCTGACATGTTACGGTAAGATAAATACATTCATAATTTGTGGTACATAAATTAAATAACGTCGACTAAGACTAAATTGACAAGTTTTTCCAACCCCCATCTGTATTAGAATGTATAAGTCCATAGGTCAACAAAATCTACTAGATAGCCATGTTTCAAAAAAAGAAAATAGTTTGGTTTGTGAAGAGCACCTTTCTTACTTCATCATATACCTCACAAATTTAAAAAAAAAAAAATTATTTTTTGCTATTACCTAGACAATGTAAAGAGAATGAACCTGGTTTTGAAGCTTTAAAACAGAATCAGATTATTCCTGATATAAAACAACATTTAGATATTCAACAGGTAGGTTAACAATCAGATTAGAGCAATCTACACGTACTGTTTATCAATGTTATCTGCGATATAGCAACACAGTGTATGGTTCTGTGTAGATTTTAGAAGGAATAATAATGTTATTTTAATCAATTATTGCTGTATGAAGACTCTCGTTTCTAAAACTGATCATTAAATATGTTTTTAAACACTTGACATGTCTAGATCTTAAATCCGGTTATTGGCATTAAGATTACCAGTATGTAATTTGGTTTAAAAATTGTATAATTCTGAATTAAGTTGTCAATAAAATTTAGAATAAAACTATAAATGTTGATATATATATATATTGAATGTTCGTTTTTTTTCTTTACAGAAACTGGGTAATATAGAGGCTATATTTGATAGTATGTATATAGATCTAGAGAATGTTACCTTGGTACCATCAGATCTACAATCATGGCTGGGAATATTTAACACTTCCACTGATATACAACAAACTCCTTTTCTAGATTTGGTAAGTATTCTTATAAGATTTAAATTTAGTGTATAATCAGAGACTCACAATAACTCAACGAAGACTTTATAATTACTGAAACACATATGATCCTTCCATTATATTTGAATTGTGATGAATTATGCGCGTTTGGAATTTACATTGACCTCTCCTTACCACATCAGGTGACTTGTAAAAAATCTCTTGAGTCTTGCCGAACCTCTTTACCTTTAGCACGTCCTATTATCATCAGCAAGACCCGACTACGTTCAAATGCAATAATAGTTGCTTGACACATCAAATATTCTTTTATAAAACCAAACACCATTAAACTCGTGCTTCATACGATCTGTCTGAATTGTTTTTGAAATTTAATTACTGTGAATTGTTTTTTTAATTTCAGTTCAATAAAACTATAGTAAAGGCCGACCTAGATAGTTATATAGCCAATCTAAAAATAGTATCCAATACTCCTGAATCAGCTGGTGGTCCTGTCAACCCCAGTAAGGTAAGGGGATTTATTATCACCCTACGTCTACCCCGTCAGTGATATAGGTCGGAGGAGCTGACAGGTAAAAACGGGTGAACAAACAGAAGTCCCGAGTGCTACAGACTGTGTATGTTGAATACTATCGGATAGTTTACAGTAAACACATTTACATCATGGGAAACCGCTGGTTATATTATGTACAGCCATTGTTTAGAAAGTATTTCCAGGGCAAAAACAACCTGCGCACTATACTCGCAAATATGCGGTAATCGAATTCAGAAATACACCGTGATCCTATTTCAAATACCCCGAGTCTGATTTCTGTTGAAATGTATTGAAGATTATTCAAGAATTGATGTGGTTATTTAAACTGTTGTATATTCTAGCGACTGTTGTTGGTTGTAGCTGACTATTTAACCACCATCAAACCACTCGTTGTACAACTAGCCAACAGAAAGGTCAGTAACGTATTAAATCAGCATTAATTCACATAAGTGGCGATCACCACCCAAGCCTCACCCCCAAGTGTTGGTACACTGCACAGGCGTTGTCAACTTCACCTGACCTAGTTAATCTAAACAGGACACGAGGATAATAAGGGACATTTTAAAGGTGTGACCTGGGCACTACTTTTCTGAACGTTATTTCTTTGACATAGAACCGACCAGTGGCGTTTCTACGGATGGCTCCCAAAAAGTTTAGCTGGCCCGGCCTTGGCCCCTCCACTTTGAAATTTCATATAATGTTACATACATACCTGGTGCTGGTAGCCCCCCTGATAACTATTTGACCCCAACTCGACCCCTCCACTAGATTGCTAGAAACGCCACGTGATAGTTTCAGATGATGTACTGATGTACTGATGTACTGATTGTGAAACGTTACCACCCTTAGTTGGTGAATGAAGTATGTTACTGCACATAAAAGGAAAATTAACAATGGAGAAACCAAAGTCATAAAGATAGTGAGTGATAATATCGTATATACCCATGTTCCTTCAGCAACGTTAGAATGAAATGATAGCTGTGGTTAAAGGAACATGGTATATACCAAGACTCTACCTTGCTTGGATTATTAATCTAGCTAGAACCTCAAATCGTCATTGTTATAATATGTCCCCGCTGTACCAATAATAAAATGCCGCCATGTTGTATTTTCAGGATTACCTAGAGGAATTATATAATAATTTCCAGTCTAATGTTACCGTCGTAAAGGTTAGTTTTATTACACAATCTACACACATCATGTCGGGCGACAAAAACTCCCGCAAGTTCTGCCGGAAGTATCTTAGCTGTTTTACTTCAGAAATACTTCAAAATGTGTTGCCTAAACTTGAATCTTGAAGTAGATTTGTGAGAATTCTAAAAGAGATCAGATTTTCAAGATCTGAGATACTTCTCGTCGATATTAGGTTATTTTGTTTGGATCACCCGATATTGTATTATTTGTACATGTAATTTATATACATATATTGGTTAAGGATTAAGGGTAATATTCAAATCAGTAGCTATAAATTGTCAATCCAGTTTCCACTGACAGCGATGTCAGCGATGTCAGCGATGTCAGTCTTAGAGGAACTAATGATAATAAAGTCGCTCAGAAAATCGCTTCGGGAACGAAATCAAGTAACCAAATGGGCGTCTGATCTTCAAATTCTTCATTGTGATTACTACGATTGTCATGGTTTTCACAAAGTACAGAAAACAGAAGGCTAAACTCAAATTCATTTATTAAGAGACACCATTGATGTGTCCTATTGGGTTATTTTCGTCCAAAGCCGATCATAGAAATATAATAACCTCTATGTTCTTGTGTTTTTCAGACGAAACTAGCGAATGTTATAGACCAGTTATTGGATACTGAGGAACTCTTCTGGAACAAGTCGTCAAACCTCATCAAACAGGTAAAATCTACCACAAACTGGACATTACTGTTTACAAAAATATTGTTATCCATGTACAACATTATTTTAATAATAGCATGTACAAAATATTTATTTGACTGCAAGAGAGCACTTAAAATCAAACAGAAATACCCCGAACCCCAGGTTATTGATTATAAAGACTCCATGTATTGTTAAATATGCATTTAGAAAAGTTATCAAATCTCAAATCTATCCGAGTTAACTTTGATCATACGCTCAAAACGATACCCTACGATTCTAACTAAATAAGGACTTTGTATCTAAAGCAAGTATAGGTAGCAAATAAAGTTTCGAGATCCATAGACAACATGTTAATTTAATTGACATTTATTTTAGGGAGTGGATGAACTACGATCTGATTATAAAGAGATTTTACCAGAATTTACCGACATTTCATCTTCTTGGGTAGGTAGTTCAGAGACAAAGTTGATTCAAATGTAAAACTGCATGTTTTGTTTCATGTTTTCCTGTCTATGAAATTTGCATATTTATCATATTTGCATCAGACCAGCCTATCTGATTCTTGCAAATCGCTTGTTATTTACAGCCCATTACAGCAATTTTCTGATTAAGGGGACTGTAATCCACATTTATCCCAAACACATATTTGTATTTGTATATAGGAGCAATGCAGTGCATAGTGCATGGATAAAATTTAATAGAATCGTAATAGTGATGAAGGTCAACAGGTTTTCACAAAGACATGTCCACGGTTTTCACGACTGCAGGATTAAAAATGTTGTATTGTATGAAGTTACAACTAAAAGCGCGCTTCTGAATAGGAAACCAGCCGGGAGCCAAGTTGGAGTATCAGACTAAGAAGAATCCAGTCTCCATTATAATTAACTCCAGTAATAAATAACTATAAGATTTGAACGATATGTAGGAGCACATATAACAAAACACAGATGTAATGATGACATCTGATGACGACACGTGTATCTGTGTTAAACCGTTATGTGCCTAACTTTATTAAAGAAGTGTGTTACATTCCATAATATTGTTTTGTGTTTTGTTAATAAATAACTAGACTTGTTATTTCAGATGACCCACAGTATTGGGATGTGTCGACCTCTATCAAAGGCCTATGAGTCGGTGGTGTATGGTTTTTGTGATAAAATTGCTGATTTTGAGGTAAGGTAATTCAGAGACTGTTTGGATCATGTTTTAAACTGAAGGCCTGGAATAGACGGGATACGGTATCCAGTTCGGTATTTGCAGTATAGTCAGGTTTCTAGGGAGTTACTCATATTCTCGATTGACAGCTATGTAATGCGAAGGTGACGACACTTGACCTGGGTCCGGTTCCTAGCATTTAAGTAAGTTCAAGTCCGATATTCGACTTGAGATTTTCCTACTAATTCTTGCATAGACTCAAGTCGACTTCGGGTTTTAAGCACAAGGCTAGGAACTGGGCCCTGGTCTTCACCCAATTTAGCTCGATGATCAATTGAGGACGTAGTACTTGTATCGCCTGTATTGGTCTAAAATACGCGTATCTAGATTTACATTTCTATTTTAAATGTTTTCTTGATCCTATTAAACGAATTCATGTCAATCATAAAGCATGAGTATAAACTATTGATGTTATCGTTCTGTTTACAAACTTATATTTCAGAATGCTCAATGGTTATTGAACGGTATAAACGGTGTAATACTCCTAGTCTTGTCTTTATTGATACTGTTTATTTATAAAAGTTTGATAGTTGATACAACACATAATGATGATATGTAAGTAGCCTCTTATTCAACACTGTTTCAGCAACATTCCATCACATCACCCACGTCACACTGTTACAACGTCACTCTTTCACACAGTCATGCTATACTATACTACCGTTACATCCTCGCCCTATCCGTCACACCGTCACGCTATACCATGGTTACATCGTTACACCGCCACGCTATATCATGGTTACATCGTACCACCGCAACGCTATATCATGGTTACATCGTACCACCGCAACGCTATATCATGGTTACATCGTTACACCGCCACGCTATACCATGGTTACATCGTCACGCTATACCACGGTTACATCGTCACGCCATACTTCACACCGCCATGCTTTCCCTCTGTCACAACGCCACGCTATACCATGGTTACGTCGTTACACCGTCACGCTATACCATGGTTACATCGTCACACCGTCACGCTATACCATGGTTACATCGTCACGCCGTCACGCTATACCATGGTTACAGCGTCACACCATCCGTCACACCGTCAGGCTATACCATGATTACATCGTCACGCAATCCGTCACACCGTCACGCTATACCATGGTTACATCGTCACACCGTCACGCTATACGATGGTTACATCGTCACGCCGTCACGCTATACCATGGTTACATCGTCACACCGTCACGCTACACCATGGTTACATCGTCACACCGTCACGCTATACCATGGTTACATCGTCACACCGTCACGCTATACCATGGTTACATCGTCACACCGTCACGCTATACCTTGGTTACATCGTTACACCGTCGCGCTATACCATGGTTACATCGTCACACCGTCACGCTATATCATGGTTACATCGTCACACCGTCACGCTATATCATGGTTACATCGTCACACCGTCACGCTATATCATGGTTACATCGTCACACCGTCACGCTATACCATGGTTACATCGTTACACCGTCACGCTATACCATGGTTACATCGTCACACCGTCACGCTATACCATGGTTACATCGTCACGCCGTCACGCTATACCATGGTTACATCGTTACACCGTCACGCTATATCATGGTTACATCGTCACACCGTCACGCTATACCTTGGTTACATCGTCACACCGTCACGCTATACCATGGTTACATCGTCACGCCGTCACGCTATACCATGGTTACACCGTCACGCTATACCATGGTTACATCGTCACGCCGTCACGCTATACCATGGTTACACCGTCACGCTATACCACGGTTACATCGTCACGCCGTCACGCTATACCATGGTTACATCGTCACGCCGTCACGCTATACCATGGTTACACCGTCACGCTATACCATGGTTACATCGTCACGCCGTCACGCTATACCATGGTTACACCGTCACGCTATACCATGGTTACATCGTCACACCATCACGCTATGCCACTGTTACTGTCTTACAATACTACTATTTCTTTGTCAATCTGTTACATCGTCACTTTGTCAGTATTTTCAACTAACAAACTTTCGAAAGATCTCCAAGCTCTCACTGTCATACATAACTTATAAACAATCCATTTTATCTTTCAGAAACGCAAATTTTGAGAAAATATTTGGAACCAAGTAAGTTAAACATTAATTCATTAATTCTTATTACAAAATAACTGAAAGAATATGTAGCAATGAAAGACTTTTTAACCTTTTTAATAAATATATCAAGTTTTAAAGACGAACGTTTGATTTTTTTCCAGGAAACAACCAAAAGAACAAGAAGGATTTCTGGTCAAAGCTGCAAAAAAGTAAGTTATGATGGTCCTTCTTCAACAGCACTACACTGGGATGAAAAGCAAAAAAAATGTCTCTTGTAGAATAGGTTTACTTATTTTCACTTTTTATACCATGTACCCTAACAAAATTAATTTGATTGTAATATTTTCAGATTAAAGAAGAAGTCTTCTATAAAGAAATCGTACAGTATTGAGAAGACTCGGGGAAGAACGGCCAGTGTTACACCAGTACTTTCATTACATGATATAGATCATAACTCGGACAACTTGTGATCAACTTAAGGATTATACAAATCACGTTTTTTAGATCAACATTTCCTTCAGTCACCACGGGCCTGATTTCTGGGCTTACAGTAGTTTGCGAAATTTGCACTTTGCGAAACGAAACGAAATAATCTGCACTTTGCGAAACGAAACGAAATATCAGCACTTTGCGAAATAAATATTTCGCAAATCAGTACTTTGCGAAATATATTTTTCGCAAAGTGCAGTGATTAGCACTTTGCGAAATATATATTTCGCAAAGTGCAGTAATCAGCACTTTGCGAAATCAGCACTTTGCGAAATATTTGAATTGAATGGTCACACAGGGAACCCAAACGACTCAGTGCCTGCTTTTTGTCCGCAGGGGCATCAAATTTGCGGGGAAATATGGGGAATTTGGGTTTACAGACGTCTAATTTTCCAAAATTTTTATTGTGGCACTACAGTTCCTATTCAAATAAACCATGAAAAGAGGATTTCACAGACTTTTTCTGACTTCAAATTGGTATCCTTGAAGCAATAAACTTAACATACGACAATAGAGGGAACCACTGCAAAGCGTATCAATTCTTAAAGTTTTACGAAGAAGAAGGGGGGATACCTAAACTGCCACCATCCCTTCATTAAAACTTCGCCTTTAAAAATATTTAGCAAGCTACGGGCATGGCTTGGAGGAGTAGTAGTAGTTACATTCTAATGCCTGACAAATTGTGCCTCAAGCAAGCTCAGGCCCGTAGCCAAGGCGAGGGGCGAGGGGGGGGGGGGGAATGGGGGCGGTCTTGGGAGGGCTTTTGGACGTGTTGAATTCTCAAAATTTTCTCAATATCAGGCTTTGATCAAATAACCTTAAAACCTAAATTTCGAGGGAAAGTCCTGAAAAATGGGAAAAGTTTGTTTCAGTAAATCGGGTGCCCCTTTGAATAGAGTCCCATTTCCAGGCTACCTATTACACCAATAAAGATAGAAATAACTCTAATCTAATGGCGCAGCATTGCATTGCAGAAGCCTTCCTTACCTTTGCCCCCCTTGAATGGCCGTTTGCTTCCCCAAAAGTACTTGGCTTGCTACGAGCCTGAACAAGCTTAGCTATTAACGGAAAGGAAAGCATATAATATCATTTCCCCTGGTTTTTTTTATGGGGGTGGGGCTGCGTTCATGAAAGAAATAAAAATACAAGTTCAAAATTTATAATGAAACTTAAGTGCTACGGTATTTACAAGCCTGGTTTAAAGGTAAACAGTCGGTATTTCTGTGTAATGATCATAAGAAATGTGAAGGGTTTAGCAACGCTGTACAGTAATGGCATTTATAGCTCAGTATTGACATGAGCCATCAAATCCATTTGTAAACATAATTGTATGCATTTGAAAATTGAAATATAGACTGATATGAGTTATTACATTATATAGAAAACATAGCTTGCCAGGCAAGGTAACATACGCCCACTTCAGCAATTTGAATATTCCATGTTGAATTTCATGTGGGCATATGAAAACTTTAGTATTTATCAATTTTCAAGCTTTTTCACTGGCAATGGCAATAACTCATAAACCGACAACTGAAATTTTACAATTTTCTATCTTACCCAGTTATTAGCCTACATATACATTCCAAGTTGCATTCAAATCGGGCAATTTTCAAACTGATCCGAGATATTATCAAGATGAATGCACATACAAGTTTTATTTAAATCGAATGAAAACTCTAGCTTCTATTGCGCACACAAGTGAATTTTAACGTTTTTTCACTAAATCAAGGGCAATAATTCATAAACCGATGACTAGATCGCGCCATTTACAAACTCATCCGAGATATTATCAAAATGAATGCACATACCAAATTTCATTCCAATCGGATGAAAACTCCAGCTTCTATCGCGTGGCCTACACAAGTTGATTTTAACGTTTTTTCAATAAGTCAAGGGCAATAATTCATAAACCGATTATTGGAATCCCGCCATTTTTTAACTCATCCGAGATATTACCAATATAAATGCACATACCAAATTTCATCAAAATCGGATAAACACAACGATTTTTCACTAAGTTAGGGGCAATAATTCATAAACCGATTATTGGAATCGCGCCATTTTCGAACTCATCCGAGATATCATTAAGATAAATACGCATATATACCAAGTTTCATCCAAACTCTGGTCTCTATCGCGTACACAAGAAATTGTTGACGGACGGACCGACGGACGGCAATATATACGTCCACATTTCTATGTGGGCGTATAAACCTAAAACATGAAATGGAGAATTAAGATAGCTTGCCAGGCAAGGTAATATACGCCCACTGGCAGCTTTGTTTGAAAAAGTAAATTTGACAGAAAACAGCAACCATCACAAGCATGAAATATTCAACCTGTAGTCATAAACATACATTTCATTCAGAACTCATTCATCAAGTTTAGCCTTGTATGAACGTATTTGGAAGAAGAACGACAATAATTCATATCAAATATTATTCGATTCTTTTGATTTTATATAGGGTTCATCCTAGGGTGAAAATAAACAATTTCAGCACGTTTCGTCAAAATCTGTAAAGAATTGTGACTTGTAGAGTGTTAACAAGCTAAAAATCGAACGCGTTTTAAAGAACAAGGGCAATAATTCAGATCAAATATTTTTCGATTCTTTGGATTTTAAATAGGGTTCATCCTTAGGTGATAAACAATTTCAGCAAGTTTCGTCAAAATCTGTAAAGAATTGTGACTTGTAGAGTGTTAACGAGCTAAAAAATCGAACGCGTTTAAAGAACAAGGGCAATAATTCATATTAAATATTTTCCGATTCTTTTTGTTTTAAATAGGGTTCATCCTTGGGTGATAATAAACAATTTCAACAAGTTTCGTCAAAATCCGTAAAGAATTGTGACTTGTAGAGTGTTAACGAGCTAAAAATCGAACGCGTTTTAAAGAACAAGGGCAATAATTCATATTAAATATTATTCGATTCTTTTGATTTTAAATAGAGTTCATCCTTTGGTGATAATAAACAATTTCAGCAAGTTTCGTCAAAATCCGTAAAGAATTGGGACTTGTAGAGTGTTAACAACCTAAAAAATCAATGCCTTTTAAAGAACAAGGGCAATAATTCATATGAAATATTTTCCGATTCTTTTGATTTTCAATAGGATTCATCCTTGGGTGATAATAAACAATTTCAGAAAGTTTCGTCAAAACCCGTAAAGAATTGTGACTTGTAGAGTGTTAACAAGCTAAAAATCGAACGTTTTTTAAAGAACAAGGGCAATAATTCATATTAAATATTTTCCGATTCTTTTGATTTTAAATAGGGTTCATCCTTTAGCGATAATGAACAATTTCAGCAAGTTTCGTCAAAATCCGTAAAGAATTGTTACTTGTAGAGTGTTAACAAGCAATTGTGGACGGACGGACGGAGGTCGGACGGACCGACGGACCGACGGACATGGGTGACGGCAATATACGCTCCACATTTCATGTGGGCGTATAAAAATCACTGCCCGGATGTCATTTTTTAAAATTATATTTTACATCCCTGTATGACCATTCAATTCAAATATTTCGCAAAGTGCTGATTTCGCAAAGTGCTGATTACTGCACTTTGCGAAATATGTATTTCGCAAAGTGCTTATCACTGCACTTTGCGAAAAATATATTTCGCAAAGTACTGATTTGCGAAATATTTATTTCGCAAAGTGCTGATATTTCGTTTCGTTTCGCAAAGTGCAGATTATTTCGTTTCGTTTCGCAAAGTGCAAATTTCGCAAACTACTGTAAGCCTGATTTCTGCTGTTCTTGTACTTCATTTCTAGTAATGGTCCAATTAGCAATGACAATACGTAACTGTTTTCTTGTGTTTTTCCTGATCTTGCAGCTCTACAATCTCGAATTAGTGGCGTATTAAGGAAAGGGGTGGGGGCATTTCTAGCCAAGCCACTGTCTCGAATTCTCAATAATGATTGATTTTATTGTCTGTTTGACAAATAATATTTGTGCCGTGTTAATACTTTTATTTCATTTAAAAGCATCATTTTTAATTGGATATTTACATTTTTTTTTATATTTTTATAGAGTAATTTTTTCATGCTTAGCTTTGATAATTGTATACGCCCTGCTTTAATAAATCGTTTTCAGAAAACTTGTAAATTAGATAGTTCACCAACCGTTGAACCAATAATACCTTAATCTTAGACGTATGTACTTATTGTTAAAGGGATTGTAAAGTGGTTTTCTAAACTTTCCACTAAAACTAACGCGTTTTATGACGTCACTTATAGTGATCTGCATAGATATCAACAATCTCTTACACAGAGTTGTCTTCCCTAGCTTTGGCAGTCCAGATTCAATCTCTGTCACCTACTCAAAAAATAGTCTTTTTTTGTGTTGACAACTTCATCAAGACTGCATTCTCCTCTATGACGTCATCTAAATAATGACGTTTTCTTTTCTCGGATGAATACCTATAACAAATTACTCAAACATGAGATAGCGTTACACAAAAATATAGTCCTTACATATAAACTGTTTGAAAATTGTATTTAATCTCAAATGAAATAATATTTCATGCTTTTACTAAAACAATGTGGGAATAAAGACACGGAAAGTGTTTAAAAAGCAAAATATAGAGCATAAAGGTGTTTTACAAGAATCTTGTAAAACCGCCGAGACAGTGACAGAGGTGAAATCTGGACCGAAGGGGAAACAACTCTGTATGAGAGATTGAGATATCAATAGTAGCTTCCGGTATATCAATATTAGTGACGTCATAAAACGCGTTAGTTTTAGTGGAATTGCAAGAACCACAGACGTCGGAATGGAAATTGGAATGGTGCAAATTGATGCTCTCAGTGTCCCCGATACACATAGAAAGTTTAGAAAACCACATTACAATCCCTTTAACAATAAGTACATACGTCAATCACAAACAACTGTAATAGTGGCTACAAATATCATATTACTTTCATGTTGGCTCTTATTGTTACTTACCTGTGACGGAAGGGGTACCGGCCGGGAGATTGTGTTAAAAAGGTTGGGAACCAAGGTGTTAATGCATAGATATTTAAATAGAATGCAAATCAACTCGTTTATAATTAGTCAAAGATTTTAATTACTGGTTTGTTATAAGATTTGGTCATTTTGGATTGTACAAATGTAATTTTGTGTGAATTCTACAGGTGAACTCTATAATGTTATAGGCCTAAGTCAGCCATTCATGTATATTTTGTAAAATAAAATCACAATATTGATAAATATCATTAACACATAGTTACTAATAAGTCTATGCTTGGTGAATCGCTTTACACTTGGTCACGCCAGTTTTTGAATCACATATTTGAAACCTTTTGATTATTAATGTTCAGATATTTCTCAACTTAAAGGGAATGTTTGACTACTTTGAGGTTAGAAAACCCTTTGTTTTAAAGTATTAAAAGTTATTGACCAAAATCTAAAAAAAAAATGTATACATTATTTGTGAGTTGCCAATTTTTGAACGCCTAAAAAGATTTACGTAAACGTATTATAGAATTTATAGAGTTTTATATTTGATGTACGGATTAAAGCTAAATAAATCCCAAAATGTCTCCTATTATACTTTTTTCTAGTTTTTAATATTTATCAATAAGCACACTCGGTTTGGTAGTGAACCTTGAAAAATCAGGTTGGTCAGGTAGAGGTTATATAGATGAATTTCATATTTCAGAAATCTTTTTTGTTCATGAAAGTAGTCAGACATTCCTTTTAAGAAACATTCAGACCTAGATTTCAATTTTGCTGCAAATCGTGATAGTGAAAATCTATCCGATCTATCCAATTTGCGATTGGCAATCTGATTCCAATCATGGTCTGGTGATCCTATCAGGTCTTATGGATTCGTGAGATCAGTCGTGTTAAAGAAACGTTTAGAACCGTTCAACAAGATCCATTATTTTTACCTGCGATCATCGTATCATCTTATCATACATTATCAAAGCGCTACGGATCGCATCTTATCGTGCTTCCAGTCGTGGTCATTGGAATCAATCTTAACCCATAGTTGTGCGGACGTCCAGATTGGACAAGCTGATCTTGCCCATCTACTTAAAAAATGTGAATTTTAGTTTAATAGCTTTTGATTAATACAATTTACTAATATTTTTAGACTATTTCCATACGGGCAGTCGGGACCATGTGTAAGTTACGGGGGACTTTAGAACTAACTTACGGGCATCCATAACTTACGTTGGTTTTGTAAAACACTTAATGTTTATGTGTGGTCTTACGGGCACCCATAGCTAACGAAGGCTTCGTGCAAGGATACCCTGGGCCACAATTTGAATGCTCACTCGTAATTGTGTTGGAACTGGAAGGGTGTAGGTATGGTAATCTGTATCAAATAAAATTCGCCACAATTTGATTATCTTAATTCATCTTTTAATCAAGGACATAACTACAGTTTTATCTACATCAGTTGTTCCAGATCACAACACTAGAGAGAGGAATCATTTGAACCCCCATGTTCCTTTAGCAACGGCTATCATTTCATTTCATTACATTAATCCGTTGCTATCATGATAAGGTTTTCTCGTTAACTTTGATTGGTCGACCGATTATTGTCGACCAGTTATATTCATTGTAACAAATTATTGCGGGAAAACTTTCGAATGACCAGACGTCAAATTTCTTGTAGCAAATTTACCTTGTGATAATCGAGTCTCAACGGTCATAAATTGAATGTGACGTATAGTGTTTTTTAAACGAGGTTATTATTTGGTAATGACGAGAAAACCCCGTCAATCCAGCAACGGTAGATAATGCAAATGTCTAACGTTGCTGAAGGAACATGTTGAACCCCTAAAACAAAGTATTTGAAGCAGCGTCCTGTCTATTGTTTTTACCGAGCAGACTGTATACCATGCCCTCACCCTCATATGACATAGAGACACAAGTCGGATTTCCTGGAAGAATCTCTGCCAACTTTTGGTATTATCCTAGGCAGGTGCATAAACTAGCACAAATCAAGAAAAAACATGTTCCAGAAATCCAGAAACCATATTTATTTCCGAATATTTTTCCTGCAACAGTTACTATATCTTGTCACCACAGTTACACATTCGGCTCAACCTTCGTCATTATGTTCGAGACTCGACCATGATAACGGCCATTTTGCCAAGTAAAGGAAAGATAACTCTTGTTCGGGGATTGATTTTGATTTGCTGGTTTCAAAAATGAGAAAACAATACTCTCTTGATAATGATTGTGATTGGCTGAACTATAATTTATTCAATATGGCAATCTTCTTATAGTATACGAGGTTATCTAGAACGCCAATCTACACCATGAAGGTGACGATACCATGGTTGAGAACGAGGGATTCTAGATCATCTTTATTCAAGTTGTATTCCGTACATCAAAGTCATTACAATCAACATAAAAATCATCATTAACAAAATTATAACAATCACCATTAGATCGCTTTTAATATCCCGCATTTCTTTAATCTCTAAAACTATGATAAACTTGTCATTGGCGTCCACAAAACCTTGTCTTCTATCAATCAGATCATTCCATTGTAATACGTTTTCTAATCCGACATAGTTACGACCAACTCTGAGTGTTCTGTGCGACTCGTACGACAGTGTAGTGTATTTAGCCGTATTGGTATTAAACAGAGCGACCCTATAGTCCAGTACGCACGATTTCAGTAAAGGGTTATCATTGCGAAGAAGTTCTAACCCGACCTGAAACTCGCCACTTTGGAATCGCTTGACACTGCAACTAAAATGTAAACCACCGACACTGTATTTGTCGTCGCTGAAATAGTTATGACCCAGTTTATTCATATCTACATTAAATCTAAATATTCCCACATGATTATCTCCCTTCCTTTCATGATTATCTCCCTTTCTTTCGTGATTATCTCCCTTTCTTTCATGATTATCTCCCTTTCTTTCATGATTATCTCCCGTGACGTCCTTGAGTAAATCTGGTCTGTCGGAAGCGATCATGTTTACTACTGCGGCCATTCTAAACGTTGCATAGCTTGATATTAATCCAGATCTAGTAATCCTGTTTAGTGAGTTTGGTATAGAATAAACTCAGCAGCGTCCAAAAACAGAGAGTGGTCCACTGTTGTACTTTTGTCTGTGCTGTGCTGTGCTGTGCTGTGCTGTGCTGTGCTGTGCTGTGCTGTGTGTAACAAACACGAAAATCACTTCACTCTGAGTGACCCACTGTTGTATTATTGTCTGTTTATAGAAACACCAGGCATCACCTAACTCTATGTTATAAATTTAGAGAGTGGTCGTCTGATGATTTTAGTTTATATCCAAGTAGTGCGTTACAATATAAAAACGATGATACAATCACGTATAACAGTTTGATTTCCAGAAGAGTGTTAACTTATGTATTTCGGTAATTATAATGTTTTATATCCAAGTAGTCCGTTACAATATGAACACGGTAATATAAAAATTAAAACTTTTTTCTAGAAGCTTGTACACTGATGTACCTCCGTTTGTTTTGTTTTTTTATATGTCATATCCAAAAAGTCCGTTACGATATGAACACGGTAATAAGAGATAATATAAATTTCAATTGTCAACGCCAGTAAACCTATTCACTATTCAGTCAATACTTCAGTTAACTTGTTGACTATAGAAACCGAGTTATTTATGCAGGTAAATTGTAAAGGTATTTAATAAATAGTGCATAGATTTAGCTTCAACCCGGATCTAGTTCTACTCTGTCTATTGTATCAAAATAGAAATGAAATGAAAAGAAATGAAAAGAATTTTACACCCTTTTTTACTTTAGCCTACATATCTTATAGACTAATATGAACGGGCAAATATCATGCAGTTTGTAATGAGGACAGTCAGTGGCGGAGACAAAACGAGGGGGCATACACCCCATCCTCCCTCTTAGCCCCGAGGCAAGTTTTTCGTAACAAGACATTCGGGCAACCTATATTTTGACCTTGATCAGTGACATATTTAGCCTACTTTTATTTTCGATTTTCGAGTGCCCTTTTTCAAGCATACGCGACCTCGGTTATCAATGACGTTTACAATAACTTATCTTTAACGTATATAATAAGACAATATATAAAAAGGGATTCAAATCTACAGATATAAACAAATCAATGGAGTTTTACGTTTTATTTTTCTTCCTTATTTGGCTCATGTCATGAAGATCATATCTATTATTTATAAACTGTTAAAGATTATAATTTTATTCCAGGATGCCCGAATTTACAAAAAGTATATACATAGTAAAATTGTATAAAAGGTATGCAAAAAAGAATTATCTGTGTGTAAGACTAAGACTATACAGCAACACAAAACACCGGGTGTGGAACCAGGCAGGGTATGCTTACTAATAGCTAGAAGATTATTTCATTATGATATATTTAGTAACATGATTGATATCCTATATCACTTGATTTGTTGATATCAAATACATTGTATTGTCCAACTGGTTTCTTATTATATCAAGTTTATTTTTACATTTTTATTTTTACACAAAATATAAAAATTCTAGCTGGTCCGTTCTTGATAAAAATATTCGATACTGAAACGCAAAACACAAATTGTTTAGGTTTAATAAGTAAATGTTATCAGTAAATGAAAGATTCTGAGAGTGGCATTTTTTATATTACACGGATTTTGTTGACATTATGTTTCTTCAAGTGGATTAACTTAATAGGCTTCATCCTTGGGTGATTACAAACACTCACACCATTGTCTTCATTCATTCTTAAAGTTTTCGTTTTAACTGTAGTAAACGCGGGTTAATTCAACATTGTTCTAAAATTGAAATTAGGCTTTAGACCCCAGAAGTAAATTCAAAGAGCCAAAATAATTAATTCAGTCCGTAGGAAGACCGGAAAGACCTAATTTTGAAGTACAAAAGCAATTTTACCACTTGTCATAGTGAACGCTTGTAGAGAGCGCGGACCTATGAGAGACCCTCATAGTTGTCTCCCTTGAATAGCTGTAAGCAGTGAAATGTAACATTTCGGCTCACTCCCTTCATTTATCACATTTATCACAACTTAAATAGGCTTTATACTTGGATGATTACAAACACTCACACCAAGTTTCATCAAAATCAATCAAGAAATCAACTCTCTATCGGTTCCACAAACAATTCAAGAACGAGGTCAATAATTCATAATAAATATTGTTCAATTGCTCTTATTTTCAATAGGCTTAATCCTTGGGTGATTACAAACACTCACACCAAGACCCCCGGAAACTTCAAGGTTTTAGCTATTTGGAATATTGCAGGAAGGCTATTTGAAGCTATATTTTTGTATTTTTTTGTATGTTTATGTCTGCGCTCTGCGGTCGGTCGGCTCAACTTTACCGACGGATATCAATAACGGAGGCGGATCCAGGATTTAGTGAAGGTGGGGGGGGGGGGACTCTGAAATAGAACATGCTTCAAATTGAACGGTACCGCCAGCGCCGAAGGCGCGAGCGGCAATTTAATAGAGGGTTCTGACATTATTCGGCCAAAAATAAGGGGGAGGGCCCCGAGTTGTATTGGGTCTAAAAGAATAAGCTCGAAAATAATTATTATTTCTAACCGACCGACTTTTTTTCGAAGGGCTTTTGGCGCCCCCTTGCAACGTCGGCGCTCCCTGGTTTCCATTGGCTGGGGGGCACGTGCCCCCCCAGGCCCTCCCGGCCACCACGCCACTGCTGGTACCTATTATGTCCCTGAACTGACAAAACACATTTTTCAGATATAGATTTGAATCTAAAACAGATTGTATACAAATATTCCAGTGGATTCAAAAATTGAAGTTATTTGTGGTCTGATATTTCAATATATTAAAGAGTTGTCTTTAGAAATAAAATTATCTTTCGTTTCAGAAAATATTCAGGATGAAATCTGACGTCACAACTCACGTGGTTCACATGCTTCTCCGCCATATTGCGGGTGATGGAGCTTTGATCAGAGAAGAAATTAAAAACGACTAGATCGCTTCTAAAGATTGAAGTTTGATTCTTTAAATATATTTACAAAATGCCTGCTTATTTCCAGCGTCCCGAAAATGCACTTAAACGTGCGAATGGTGAGTTCGATCGTTTGAAAAAGTCTAAAATATGTGACCTCTCTTAGCGGGTAAAAAATCATGTGGCGCAGCCATGCCGTGCCATATTGTCATCGACTTGCAGTCATGGCTGTTTCAGGTTGTGACCTTGATCCGTACGGGAATCTGTTGATATGACTTTAAGGTTTCATTTTTAACTCTCAGCACGAAATTTTCCCCGTGGCCTTCTCTTAGCTCTTTTGAGCTATCTGATTGCAGAAGTAGAGTTTCAGTTATGGAAGTGAACCAGGTAATTATGGCAAGTCCATATTTGAATGCTGCAGTGCATTTCTTTGCTCTTTGTTGAAAATTCTATAAATCCCTCTCTTTTCTTGGCTCATTTAGAAAGTTTCCTTCCCGTTTCCATATTGCTATTGCTAATCTAGTATGGTAAAGTCTCGAAATGGTCTAAACCCAGATTGCGTTCCCTGATGTGTAAACCATATTGGTCACATTGACAGTTCTATCAAGTCCTGAAGCTGATTCTAAAAAGATCAGCTGTCATTATAATTTGCCCCTGTGAGTGACCGAATGCTTGTCACAAAGAAATGCTACTCAGCGGATATCTATAAATAACTACTATTTATAAGATGGTAAGAGAAGCAGATATAAAATATCAAGTTGAATATCACACTGTTAAAATTTTATACTTTTAATGGATTTCATTTTACTCACATTACCTCCCAATATGACTCAAGAGCTTTGCTGTGGGTCAGTTTTATTCAACAGTTTATAGGTAGTGTGACATCAGGTGTCTTCCCATATCACCCCTTCCATCTTGGGCCCCCAAACTATTCCTGTTTTCCCACTTGCTTCAAATCGTTTTGCCCCTGTCTTATTTCGCCCTTCCGAATTGCGACGGGCAAAGGGGTGAAATAGAAAAGGGGCTTACCGATAACAGAATAGTGGCGAATTGGGAAGGGACAGAAAGGAAAGAGGCAATATGGCCATAAACCGTGTCATCATGCCAATTGCTGACATTTCAGTAAAAATTTCTTGCTCATTTAATTAATATTATCTGTATTTAATTTCAGAGTTTATGGATGTTGGCAAACGACAGAGAGCGTTGGAAACTCTGTCAGATGTCATCAAAAGTAAACGCCATAGAACATGGCAGAAAGTTCACGAACCAATCATGCAGAAATATCTACAGCTGTGTGTGGAGTTGAGAAAGAGTCACATTGCTAAAGAAGGTTTATATCAGTACAAGAATATCTGTCAACAGGTAGTGTATTATAGATTTGATTTTTAAATAAATGACATTTAGAACATTAGATAGAACATTAAGTAAGACAAACTATTATGGATATCTACTCCTTCCTTTAATTTTTGTTTGTGCTTGATAAAGATTACTGTATGTGAATTGAAATGTTACAAAATTTAAAGACGGAGTAGTATATCCGTAACAGTTTGTCTTACTTATAGATTTGTTTATAGTCTTAAATCATACTAAGCTCAAAATCTTTTCCATTAAATGTTGTCCTTATTCTTCAACCAAGATATGCTCAAAACTAAATCTTTTTCATAGAAATTTCAGACCTATGCTGAATATAGATTGCTTCTAATAAAGAGTTTCATTTTGAAATTGAACATTGCATTAGGCATGGGGATGGGAGGGTTGTCTAACCCCCGCTTAAACAACTGATCAAAGCTTTCTGTCTCGTTTGCCTCAATTTTAATTGTAACATAATTAATTGCAGGTGAATATTGCCTCGTTAGTAGATGTTGTCCGGTGTTATATACAACTAGCTGAAGAAAGAACAGAAGCAGCTCGTGAGAAATCACATCAGAAAGTTGTAGATGTTGACGATTTAGATTTACCTGATTCTCCAGAAAGGTGAGGCTAGCTTCACTGCTAAAAACATGAATATTCCAACCAACTGACATTACTGACAAGTCTGCTAATAAAGACCTCCAGAGTATGGCAAATTTAAATCAAAAATAACTAAACATCCACCAAAGAACATTCGTTCCAACCTTCGTCATTGTTCAAGACTATATAATGACTCAGCCATGATAGGCGTCCATCTTGCCCGGTATTTGGGCTGGAAAAGACAACTCTTGTTATGATTGGCTGTTTTTTCTGCGCAAGATGATTCGAGAATGACCCTTGTGCCAAAAGTGTAACCTTATTAGCATTTGCACCATTCTAATCATTTTTACAAACAAATGTTTATGGTGCCAATTATTATTATCAGGGAAAATGCTACTCAGCGGATATCTATAAATAACTACTATTTATAAGATGGTAAGAGAAGCAGATATAAAATATCAAGTTGAATATCACACTGTTAAAATTTTATACTTTTAATGGATTTCATTTTACTCACATTACCTCCCTTTTAAACCACCATTGTCAGTTAACCTTGTACGTAGCTGGATAAAGATTACTAAATAGTTGGTCTGTAATAAAACCAGGGTACAGAACAAAGTTTGCAGATTATATTTATTTCCAGTTAATATGCTCTATGCCATTTGACTCCACCTTCGTCATTGTTCGAGACTATATAATGAGTGTCATGATAGGTGGCCATCTTGCCTAGTAAACGGAAAAGGTATGACAACTCTTGTTCAAGTTTACATGTATTTAGAGATTTGTTTAACAGGTGGAATCTATGATCGCTCGTGCTTGGGTTTTATTATTTAATAATTTATTCAATATGGCTATCTCTGTATAGTATACAAGGTTATCTAGTTATGATATACTTGAATGGCAGACATAGTTTTAGAAATGGTATAACTGTATGTATGTTATTTTCAGTATATTATTGAAGGCAGTAAGTGGTGAAGATACCCAGGACAGAACTGACCGAGCTATTCTGACACCATGGGTCAAGTTTCTGTGGGAATCGTATCGTCAGTGTCTAGATTTGTTACGTAATAATTCTAGAGTAGAAAGATTATATCAAGATATAGCTCAACAAGGTACAATATTTAACTTTATCTTGCTTTTTACGAAAAAAAATTTAAACTTTTTTGTTGCTTGTCAGTGTTTTCTCAAATCTTAGGTAGGGCACAGAAACAGAAAACCTATTTGCACAAATGTATATTAGGATCTCTCATAATATTATGATAGTAATGAACTGTTAAAATTCTTAAAACGCAATTTATCATGCCACAAAACGAAGGTATTATTTTCTTTTTAACGTTAAATTCATCAATTACTAATTTTTTCATGCTTTATTTTAACTTTCAGCTTTCAAGTTCTGTTTGAAATATGCTCGTAAAACAGAATTCAGAAAACTTTGTGACAATGTAAGTTGACTTTTTCTTTTGTCTGGGCCATATTCTGTTAAGGTTTCAGCTGTGTGTCTTTTACCTGTCCCAAACATGCAGTGGCATAGCAGTAAATTTGATCAGAGAGATAGGACGCATGCTCAAGTCTTGCAATGTTCAAGTTGAAATAGAGCAAAATTTTTGGCTCTAAGTACGCCACTGAAAATCGTCAATAAATTATGACATAAAACTCATTTAATTCTTCCAGCATAGAGTATATCAACTATTTATTTATTCTTTTATTTTAGTTACGTACTCATCTTGGACACATTCACAAACATCAACACCAACAGACAGCCATTAATCTAAATAATGCTGAATCCCAGGCCATGCATCTTGAAACTAGGCTGGTTCAGTTGGACTCGGCTATCAACATGGAACTTTGGCAGGTTAGTCACCATAATAAAACTGAAAATGATGCTAGAAATTTAATTAGAGGGGAAAAATCATTAAATTTCAGGGGTTTATATAAATAATCAGTAAATAGTCTTCAGAAGTACTAAATCAGGCCTTCTCAAATGGCGGCCCGCAGGCAAAATACGACCCGCGACGCCCTTGAGAATGGCATCCTCAAGAGTAACTCCGTTCTGCTAAAACGCTCTGCTTACTATGCTAGCTATGTCATTTGAACAGTAGTATGTAATGTGTTAAATGCCTGTCGTTGTCATAGTAAACTATATAGTATATTATGTTGTATAACAGGCAGATATAAAACATGGGTTTAAATCACACTGTTTGGTCTTTATAGATTGGACGGATTTCATTTTACCCACAATTTCTTTAAAACTTAAATTCCTGAGCCCCATTTCTCAAATAATCTTGAATATTTTACTATGAGAAAAATCATGATTTCGACAAAATTGATGCAAGATTTCTTATATAGAAATGGGACCTGGGACCTAGGTCCTTTCAGATTCAGCAATTATTCAAAACATTTCACTATGAATTTAGCCAATCTTTTTTTTCCTTCTTTCACTACAAACTACTATCGAACCAAACCATGCAGAAAAGCAAGAAATAAAACTCTGTTTCGTTTTTATTTCAGGAGGCCTTTAAGGCTGTAGAAGATATTCATGGTTTGATCAGTTTATCTAAGAAACAGCCACGTCCTTCCCTGATGGCTAATTATTATCAGAAACTAGGTCTGGTATTCTGGAAGTCTGGTAACAGACTATTCCATGCCAGTACTCTACACAGACTCTACCATCTTTCTCGAGAACAGAGGAAAAATCTCGCTCCAGATGAACTCACACAGTAAGTTGAACTTTGATTAGATTGTAAAGAGGTTTTTTAAACTTTGTATGTGTATCGGTGATAGCATCAATTTGCACCATTCCAATTTCCATTCCGACGTCTGGTTCTTGCAATTCCACTTAAACTAACACGTTTTATGACGTCACTGACAGTGATCTACCAGAAGCTACTATTGATATCTATGCAGATCATAAAAACAATATTTAAATGAATGTGAAGAGGTTTTCCATCAAATCCAATCGAAAAGTGGATGGATGCTATCAGGGTCACCGTAACACATGCAGAATTAGAAAACCTCTTTACAATCCCTTTAATATTGATAATTCAGGCCTTTGTGTTACTGATATTATTGTTTAGTAATTTCAGCGTCAGACTGGGCCGACAATAACTAGCATTGTTTATTATATTAGCCTTGTTTATCATAGTGATACAGGCTAGACTACCTTGCTAACAAATATTTCGCTTGTTTACTGGCGTGCCATGTTATGTATTTAGGGGTATTTCTACTAATATAATTGTCTTCATTAGCCTAGTTTATGCAGTAAGTAAGTAAGATGTAAAAACACAGTTTCATTTCATTTCTAGCTTAATTTTCCTCATTGCACTGTGAATTGATCTGTCCTTATTAGCCCGAAGAGGTACAGAAAACCAGTAGGATGTAAAACTCAGTTTCATTTCAAGTTATTCAAGCATGCTTGGTGACAAAAATGTGTTTACAAAATGAGGCTGCTCTGACAAAATTCCCTTCATTGCACACTGCATTGTCTGTTCGATACTTATGATATCTTGATAAGATTGAGGCAAAACTTAGGTTTATATGTTTTAATATTCATAAAGATTCATTATACAGATTGTTTATGAATATGAAAGTTCTAAGCTACAGTACAGGACCAATTAACCTTTGTCTTTCAGGATGGCGTCTAGAGTATTGTGTGCTACACTTGCTGTACAGATACCTCCATCCCATAATGCTATTGGAGAGTTGTTAGAGTTGAACGAGAGTGTACTGGACAAGAAAAGACAACTGGCTACGTTATTGATGTTACCGAATCCCCCAACTAGACAAGGTCTCATCAAAGATTTAGTAAGTTACTGGTATAAAATGGATTGTGATGAGGTTTTCCTAGATTATGTGTATCAGAAACACTGTTGGAACTTTAAGTGTTAGATGAAAGCGCATGGCTTTTGATATATAAACAAATTTCGTTATTGGAATTTGCTGAAACGATAAAGAAAATTAAAATGGTGCAAATTGATGCTATCGCTCTCCTTTTATATACACAACAAATTAAGAAACCTTTTTACCATCTCTTTAAAACTTGAAAAGGTTCTTTGTAATGTAAAGAACTATATTTTACATAGAAGAATTATTATTTTGCTTTTGAAAAATGTCCTTTCTCAAGACCCATGTTTCTAAAAAAAAAGTTCTAAATTTTGCAAAGAAAAAAACCCACACTTGCCGTAATTTTATATTTGTAAGTTTTTTTGAGAAACAAGGGCACCAGGTCCCCCTTTACCCTTGATGCACTCTACGCCGTTCGTTACCTTCTATAGGTAGATGTACTGTCCAAGTTTGCTAGAGAAACTCTATTTTTATATGACATCCTTTTTAATAAAGGGTCATTATCAGATGATTAGCTTTTCTATTTCATTTGTTTATAAAAATAGAACACAATTCTACAGTTTCTGTAAAAATATTGTTTGTTTGCCATCCCAACAGTCCCAAAAGATTGATTTTTTGTATTTAAAGGAAATATAAGATTATTAAAAACTTTAATGTGTATTGGTTACACCTGTTTCAAAAAAAAAAAGGGGATGACAGATAGAGGGTAAATTTTGAATGTGACAATTCCAGTTCACTAATCATTTAATGCCAGACCTGAACAAAACTCTTAATTGTATGGTACCATTAAGTTTGTTAATAGCATGAAAAATAATATATATCGGGTGTCCCAAAAAAACGTCCCTAAGTTTGACAGTTAGTAGCTCAGCAGTTGGTAAACTAATATCTATCAAAATCCACATAGATTTACTTCCACATGTCCTCGACAGACACTGAAAATATGATAGGCATTGAACAAAAATTATACAATTACTGCCTCAAACAAAATAGCATGTAAAAAACTTCAATATATTGTAGGTAAAACATGGTGTCATGCAGAATGTATATCCTGAGTTACGGAACCTGTACCAATGGCTGGAGGTTGACTTTCATCCATTAAGTTTATATAAACGTGTGACTGCTCCGTTAGATGTTATAGCTAAAAATGATGAACTGAGTCAATATGAACCGGCTCTAGAAGATATTGTTATTACTCGCGTACTCAAACAGGTAATTATTAAACTTGTGTTAATTTGTTTATGATTATTCAAAGCATGCACTATTGATGTCTCTGATGATCCCATCACAATCATTCTACCTAGCTATCTACCAGTCCAGGGTGGGGTAAGGGGAGCACAGGTGAAGATAATTTTTGAAAAAGGATAACAATTTAAGAAAAATTTGAGAAATTCATCTTATATTCAGAGTTTTACATGTTAGGCAAAAATGATTTTAGAGGGGGCCCCCAGTACCCTTAAGTACTGGCCTCTTGAAAGATATCTTTATCTTCAAAATTAGAACACATTGTTAAAGTAATAGAGAACTTAATATCAAGCCTCCTAACCCCACCCTATGTGTAAGAAATGCTACTCAGCGGATATCTGTAAATAACTACTATTTATAAGATGGTAAGAGAAGCAGATATAAAATATCAAGTTGAATATCACACTGTTAAAATTTTATACTTTTAATGGATTTCATTTTACTCACATTACCTCCCTATTACATATACTGGCATAGGTCCAGTTAGTCAGTAATGCAGGACATAGGGGCTGGCATGAAAAAAAAGATCTAGTCAGTCTGGTAGGACAAAAAACAAGAGGCCGCTTAGTGAGAAATTTTGCAAAGGCTGCTTCTACAGTCTTTGGATCTCCATTCATAGCATTGTCCGTCCCTTGCCATTCTTGAAAATTTCAAGAAGGTTGAGAAAGAAAAAACTTCGTCTTGAAAATTTGTGAATTTTGAAAATTGTATCGTATCTTATGTTTTTAAAACACAAATTTCACTCAATCTCGAATTAGTCATTTGCTATTGTATGTTACCTTCAGAACAATCAAAATGTTGGGTGTGGTGAAATGGGTTTCCCCCTCCCCTCCCCCCTCCATAGGCTTTTGTTTGATGAACTTGGTCAATGAAACTAGTCTATATATAACCAACTCACAAAATATAATTAGATCCCCTAAAATTTACACATTGTGAAATTGTTTTTCTAGGTTTCTCAAGTTTATCAGACCATTGAGTTCTCACGCCTAGCTTCATTGGTTCCATTCGCTACCAAATTCCGTTTAGAGAGAATTATTGTTGATGCCAAGAAAACACTGGAACTTCAGGTAATGATCTTGTTGTTTAGTACCGATACTAAAGATATTGCAGAGATTTCCTTAAGACAAGTTGTTGATTATAGAAGGCTTTCCTGTCACTGTCCTGGCTAAATGTCCTCAAATAACACTACCTGACTGCCTACCTGAGGTCCACAAAAGTAGGAATGAAAGTTTTATTTCCTCAGAAAATGAAATTGAGTGGTATGTTCTATCTACGGGGTTAATGAAAATGGCAAATGTCATACAGCATGCAATGAGGGAAATTTTTACAGGTCAGCGACATTATTCTAATATCCAACTGTCAAGGAATCTTTAACATGCATCAATTCATTAGAGAAATGTTTTTTTAAGAGCATATTTGAAATGATTTTACATCCTTGTATGTGACGGAATGCTTGTCATATAAAATAAGGGAACGAAAATATTAACTTTGAAAAAATGCTACTCAGCGGATATCTATAAATAACTACTATTTATAAGATGGTAAGAGAAGCAGATATAAAATATCAAGTTGAATATCACACTGTTAAAATTTTATACTTTTAATGGATTTCATTTTACTCACATTATCTCCCAATAACTGGTTAACCATAACGGGGGCTTTGGTTCACATACCATTGACATTGACATTCTGTCTGGTAGGTTTCGACCTTCTGTAAGGGGATTGTAAAGAGGTTTTCTAAATTTAGCATGTGTATTTAGAGCACAGATAACATCAATTTGCACTAGTCAAATTTTCAATTAGATATCTGTGGTTCCATCTGTTTAACTTATTCAAGTGTAAGCATGCAAACACAAATGTGTCTCTGATACACAGAAAATTTAGAAAACCTCTTTACAATCCTTTTATACAAGCAACAAGTTTTTGCTGGTAAAAAATCTCTTATTTGCCATGTTACAGAAGTATAATTCATTCCTGGCGCCTTACTTACTATGACACTTTCTATTGCAGGTTCGAATCAACCACCAAACCAAGTCATTAAGTTTTGGTACGAATTTAGACATGGCCCAACGTGAGGATGTACCTGAGGGTCCCTATATACAGAGCATGCCCTCAGAACAGATCCGTAATCAACTCACTGTCATGGCCAGATCTTTACATAAAGCTATTAATCTTATAGTTCCTGAACAAAAACAGGTGAGATATTCATAATATTTGTAATTATAAAACGCTGTAATCCATGGAGAGTGCTCAAAAAGCTTTGACTTCTTCCTATTTAAATGTACTGAGAGGCAAAAGAAACGTCATGTGGATATGTCATATATAAGATCTTTTTTCAAATGCCTATCTGTAGTGATGAATGAATATTCAGACAACAAAATGGTAGCAGTAGAATGTTAAATGAGTTTATTAACCCCAGAACATGTAACTGCCAATTTTATCAAAATCAGAAGTGATATTTCTTTTGCCGTTCGGTATGTTAAACTTGGACAATACTAAAGTTATTGAATCTATATGCATGACAGCTAAAATGGCTTATCCAATCCACTAATACAAAGTAGGCATGAGCCTCTCAACATATTTACCCAACTATTTCCCCTAGCTCTGGTCTGAAGTCATTGGTTTAATATGCATGACTACTTAAAAAACAAATATGAACCTTTCCACACCTGTACCCTGATCCAAAAATCAACCCCAGCATGTGTGTTTGTGTGTAAAAGTTTCATTATAAGAATTGCAAGAACCACAGAAGTCAAAATGGAAATTTAAATGGTGCAAATTGATGCTTTCAGTGTCCCTGATACACATACAAAGTTTAGAAAACCTTTTTACAATCCTATTAATTGTGATGTATGTATGATGCATTCTAAGCAGGTCACTATCTGTTAATAGGTAGATGTTCAAAATAGCATGCTATATTAATATTATAATAGTTTGATAGATAACAGTAGATTATATTATTATATTGTATCAGACTTATAAAACACTCTTTCTCTCTTCCGTTATTCAGCATATAAATACTTGGGGACCTTAGATTACACTCCTGTATTCGTGGAGTGCATCGCTTCGAAGATGGCAACAGAAGCATTCTCTATAATTTCATTTTATGGAGCTAGACCTACTGTTAAAATCAGGCAGGCTTTCGAAGATGTTAACATCTATGGCTCTGCGGTGCTTAAGAAACATGATGCTACATCTTTACTTGTTTTAGGGCACAGCATTCACTCAATTATTGCTGTAACTAGCATGTAATCTGAAGGCCTGATTATTCCTCTCCATATCGAACTTCTAATATGTCATCAGAAAACACTTCCTTGTATCATACAATAATCATAGCAGCAGCCCCCCACCCCCCAAATATTATGTTTTCAGGCAAAAAAGCATTAAAATTCGGGCAATAAGTCTGTCTGCCCCCTCATTGATTTGTGGGCCCTTACGGCTATGATAATGTAAATGCAGATTTGATAGGGTAGTATGCTATTATCACTCCCTTAGCAAAATTTCTTTTATTTCACTATCTTGACCATCCTTGTTTAATAAAACTCTATCGATTGTTGTTTTACAGGCTGAAAGGGAGAGTTTAAAGATGAAGATAATGGGTGAATATAGAACGTCCGCTAAACGTGACCATATTAAAATACTACAGAGACGCCAGATTATTGAAGACAGGAAGGAACAGTTGGAACATTTTGTAGATCAGAGGGTACGTACTGTTGATACATATTGTACATTGTTAGAGGAGCTAGGGTGGCTCAGTGATTTCACCCTAGCTGGTTTACCCGAAAGTTCAAGATTCAATCCTAGGCATAGGTGTGAGATATTTCATATTTTTGCATCTCGATTTTCCAGGTCGTATGGACTTAAAAAATTTTATTTGTTTAATGGAAAAAAAATATTTAAAAAAAAAACCAGTTTAATATATTGTAAATTGCCTTTATTCCACTGGAGTAACATTCACGTTATTTCGGCGTCCAAAGGGGCATATAATAACTAGCTGAAAGAACTAATATTATTCTAGAAAGGGTCTAGTATCCTAACAGAGTTCTATTTGAAATTATGATTTAATTTTTATTATTTCGTTATTCTTTCATGCTTACATTCTAGGTTTAATCAAATCTTAATGCCAGTAAATTGGGTTGTATTCTTGAAAACTTAACTAAACTATTTAAGTCTTAGTCAATCAATAAAAATGTTTAGATTACTGCAATTCTTAAAATCTAATTATAATCTTAATATAATTTTTTGAGGATAAGGCCCCTGGGCTTGTAGAATTTCCTTCATTGCACACTATATGAAAAATATATGCATTAAGTGAAAGAAATAAAAGGAAGATCTAAAATTTGATTTATTTTATTCAGGAGAAAGAAGAAATGGAGGAACAGGAGGCTCAGAGAAGTAAACTGTACGAGGAAGAGATGGCCAGATTAGAACGAGAAGTAGAGGAGAGAAAGAAACATAAAGCTGTTTTAGAACATCAGGAAATTAAACGTAAACATGTTAAAGAACGAATTGAACAACTGAGAAAATCTGAAATGGGATCCAAATTTCTGGAGAAATTTGACGAAGAGGTAAGAGTTATATTAAAATATTTTTAGGAAAAAATGATAAGATAGAGCTAGAGGAATTGAATTTCAATAAATAACAATCTGTTTCAGAATTGACGGCTAGTTCAATAAAGTATAAGATATCGATTGATGTATTGTATAGAGGTAGAGGGAAACAATTGATGTGAAGCAAATCTGATTGGCAACACAGATTTTTCAATATCTAGTATTGCAGTTTAATACTTTTAGCTGTATATCACCCATCCCGAATATTAAATAGGAATTACCTATGTTGGATAGGATATCGCTAACCTGCTTGTAGACAAGATAATTGCTACACTTACTTATATTGGTATATTCCATTTCCATCCGCATTAGCTGAGCAATGTTGAACATAAAACTTCATTCATTCTAAGTTATTTTATTTGTCCTCATTAGCCTTAACTTTGTAGGATGTCAAACTCCCTTTCGACTTGTATCATTATATGAATTATTATTGTAGGATATTGCTGACTTGGATGTAGATGAGATCATGGCCAAACAAGTTGAACAATTGGAGAAAGAGAAGAAAGAATTAAATGAAAGATTGAAACTACAGGAGAGAAAGGTAGGACATTAATTTGAGGGGTAGGCAGTGGGAAAGTAGGGGCATAACTTGGGGGATAGGGGGTGGGAAAGTATGGGCTAGAGGGTGGTCATAACACTCACCTTTTTAATGAAAATTGAACTTACAGGAGAGAAAGGTAGGACATAAACTTGAGGGGCAGGGAGCAAGTTAGGGGTAAGAAGTTCGTCATAAGTCATCTGTATTCGGTAAAAATGCATCTAAAAAAAATGAACAGCACTGTCTATTCAAGACATTTTTAGGCTTCCAAAATAGATCAAAGGCGAGTAAGACCCAAAGGGTTTAATGGCTCTTTCTATCCAAGAAAGCTCATGAAAAAGATTCAACATTGAGATGAGGGGAGGGCTGGAAAGGGGGTCCAGAAGGAAGGCATAAAACATCTTTTTCAATAAAAATGCTTCAAAACTTATAACAGCACTGTCATTTTAGGCTCGTGAATTAGATTCAATACCAAGGGAAGGTACAGGAGTGGGTGGGGCTAAGGGTGGTCATAAAACTAATATTTTTTGATAAAATAGATAATAACAGCTCTGTCTATTGATACAATTTTAGTCTCCTCAACTCATTGAATAATTTTACTTGACTTACAGGTTGATCATTTAGTTCGAGCTCAGAGAATAGAAGAGTTGCCGTTATTAGAGAAGAAGATTGAAGAGAACGGCAAGTTAGCCCGTGAATTCTGGGAACAACAGGAGAATGATAGGGTAGGTTGAGATTGATATTCATATTACTATCAGGTTCTTACACAGGAAGGCTTTAGGGATGTTACTCTTGGGAAACTGATTATTCTACTGTGTACTGTTCACTCATGCTTCATTTTAATGTAAGCTCTTTGTTATCAAAGCATATTTTATGAATGAGAGTATGCTATATAACAGAGTCCATGTGTGATGCAGGCTGTGCTTATTTTAAGATCCATCTACATTTGGTAATGGAAATTAAGAGTAGGCTCATGCTGCTGTCTTTACAAAATATCTCATTGAACACTGCATGGCAATAACCTATTTTCTAGACATTTACACGTCTTCAATAGCCCAAGAGGTTAAAAACAAGTCCTTAATTTCTATTTTACAATTCTTTGAACGACATTGGTATCGTCCTACTTGATTTTTGATATCAATAACTTTCTGATATTTATACAGATTGAGAAGCTAACAGCAGAAAGAAAACAAGCGTTAGAAACTAAGAAAAGATTGTCAAGGATCAGAGAAGACAAAGAAGCCTTCGTCAATAAATTACAGGATACCAGATTCTCAGAATATGAGGTAAGATTAAAATGTTGGTTTAGGTAGCTTTGAAATGGTCATGCAAGAACTTAAGGGGTTTTTGAATTGCTATTTGAATACTGGTTTTAGGATCATACAAAGAGATAAGTTCCTAATACAGTTTATTTTTGCTATTTGATAATGTATTCTAATGCTGCTGTCCTGGCAAAAATTTCCCTCATTGCACACTGCATGGCAATAGCCTGAACTCATTAGCCCATACAGGTGCAGAAAGCAGGATGTAAAACTTTAATTCATTTGTTAAGTAAGGATTTGAACTGAGTTTTGAATATTATGAAGTAATTTTTATATTTGAAAAATATAGCAAAATATTATTTATTAATGTTTCCGTAAAAGCCAGGGACCCGTTTCTCAAAAAATTTTACAATTAAAAATTGTCAGTGTGGAATTATTCATTGTAAAATGCCAAAGTTACAACAAAATTTATTGTTAGATTTTTTGAGAAACAGGCCCCAGTTCCTTTCATGGTTCAGAAAAGTAAAAATATTACATTTCAATTTTAGGACAAATTGGCCGATTTTGAACAGCAGATGGCTAAAGAAAGGAACAAGAGAATGAAAGAAAGGAAGGAAAAGAGAAAGATAGAGAGAAGGGAGAAATGGATAAAAGAAAGAGAAGAAGAGAGACAGAGGATTAGAGATGAACAGATGTTGAGAGGTAAGGGTGTCCAAACCATAAAGTACTGTACACACAAGTCAATAGTATCCTAACATGTTGGCTGACATGTGCAGAAATACCAAGTTGTAAAAAATGTTAGAGTATACAGTACAGAAACAATTGCCAACATGTTTTAAAAAATGTTGGTGAATACAGGACCAAATTTTTGTTATAGTCTTATCGTAGAGTTGCTGCCAAACATGTTGTCAAAAATGCTGTGTGTGAACAATACTTAAAGGTCACAAAAAGATATTTTGTTAAACTGAGGCATCATACATGACATACAATATGCATATTTTGTGTTAGGTTTTAGTTACTTTGTCCTTCCATACAAAAACTATGTACCATTCTTCTTGATTTGAATTTATTTTTCAACTGCTGGGGTTGTCCCTAGACCCGGGGTAGGCAGCAGGTGGCTAGATCTTGTATACTTCAATGCTATCAATCAAAAATAGTGAATTTATATGCCAGACGAAATCTGAATGTAAAACTGCAAAAAAAACAAGTAAATATTCCCAGGATTAAAAATGTTTAATTTATTTATATTTAACAACAGAACGTGAAGAAAAAGAAGCAGAAGAGAAAGAGAAACGAGAGGCTGATGAAAAGGAATATGAAGAGAAATATAAACGTTTACAAGAACAGGCTGAGAAACAGAGACTACGAGAAAAGGAGATAGAGGATAAACTTAAACAAAATCAAGCTGAGAAAAAAGCAGATCAAGAACGGTACGTGACATTGCTTTATCTTTGTGTCTTACATTTGTTGGAATACTTTTTAAGTTGGACTTTATATCCAAACATTCGAAGAAATTTTGAACTAATTTTTCAATAAGTCTCTTCAGACTCCTGAAGATTAGCCATCATCTCCACAGCAAACTTGCATTGTCAGGTAGTAGTAGAAGTTATTAAGCCTTAAAAATGATGACAAATATCACTGGGGAAAAAAAAATTTCCATTCCATTTTGATTAGAAGATACAGAACCTAGAGATCTAAATCGGATCATGCTTACTCTTTTTGAAACACCTGATGGTACTTCTCTTTGTAGGATTCCACTACTATACTGCTATTATTCTTGATTTTGCCATGTTGATTGTTTTGCTTGTTACGATATTAATTATCTCAATTCTGTTTCATCAACTATTGTTTTATTTTTCAACAGGACTGAAAGATTGGGGGGTAGAGAAAGAGAAAATGAGCGTGATGCTTGGAGACGTGATGGGCCTGATACTACTGATAGGGAGCCATCCCCTGAAAAACGACCGTGGAGACCCCAACCTCGAGATGGTGGCTGGAGAGATCGGGAAAAGGAAAGAGAAAATAGTTGGAAACCTCCTGCTAAAAGGTTAGTAATGTCTGATAATTTTTATCAGTTTTTAGCGACATTCCACTTCATTTTTGAAGATCTTTGATTTCATAAGACTCTTAAATCCAAGACGTATATGGCTTTGAATTTTATTACTTTTCCCAGCTTATTTATGTGTTTATTGATAGATATTTTATGATCATGGGATTTGATGTAAAACCTTGGCTGTGAGATAGGCTACTGACTTCTTTTACAATTGGAAATGAAGATAAAGAGTAGACTTGTGCTGCTGTCCTGGGGCCTAATTCATGAAAACTTAAATTAGATAATATCCAGATTTTAAGAAATATTTAACTCTGATTGGTTAATAAAGCTGAATTTGAAATTGATTTTTAGTGATTGACCAATCAAATAACTGGAACACTAAAATCATCTTAAGTTGAGTTTTCGAGAATAAAGCCCCTTGCAAAATTTTTCTTTTGACGTGCCCTTTCTCATTTTCCCAAATATGTTTTAAAAAGTAAGACGTCCATTGTTTCATATTTTTTCTTCTGCTATTTAGAGATGAAGAATCCACCCCATGGCGAAGAGGAGCTGACAGGGAAGAGACAGGTGGTGGTGGAAGTAGTTGGAGAGGTGAAGGAGGTCCCCCACAAGAAGACCGAGGGGCATGGAGAAGAGGGGGAGATGATGGTCCCGATCGAGATCCTCCCAGACGTGATTTTGGAAGAGATGACCAAGGACCTCGTGATTTTGATAGAGGTCCACGTAGAGACTTCGATCGCGATGACCGAGGTCCCAGAAGAGATCTTGATCATGATGATAGAGCTCCTCGTAGAGATTTTGATCGCGATGACCGAGGCCCTCGTGACTTTGATCGTGGTCCAAGAAGGGACTTTGACCGAGATGATCGAGGCCCAAGGAGGGACTTTGACCGTGACGACCGAGGCCCAAGAAGGGACTTTGGAAGAGATGACAGAGGGCCTCGCGATTTTGATAGAGGACCTGCTCGAAGAGATTTTGATCGTGATGATCGAGGACCTCGTGACTTTGATAGGGGTCCTCGTAGGGACTTTGACCGAGATGATAGAGGCCCTCGTAGAGATTTTGACCGAGATGACAGGGGCCCACGAAGGGGAGGTGATGATGAAGGTAGCTGGAGAAGTGGCCCAAGACGTGATGAGGGGACACCAAGAAAAGAGGGTGATGCCCCATGGAGGGGATCTCGTGGTGGTGGACAGGAAGAGTCTCCTTGGAGAAGAACAGCAGCCCCTCAAGATCCAGAGAGAAGACCCCCTCCTCCTAAACAAGGTAAATTAGGGAATTTTAAAAAATCTTTTCCACACATGGAAATTATTCTGGAAAATTGTCAAAAGTATTTCATACCGTTCTTGTATTTTTGTGTTATCACAAAAAATAAATCTTCCATTCATGATTTTTATAAAATTAGTCATGGAAAAAGACTAAATACTGTCTGTTTTTCTGAGAACTATTTCTTAACCTGAGATTTGCTACCATATATATATATATATACATAGTATAGTATAGTAACTGAGCAAATATGACTTTGTGTAAGCTAGCAGTAGCTATTTTGATATATTTTTAGGCCATGGAACTTCTTGTAGAAAGGTTTCTGTCATTACACTCTGTTGTTGCATGTTTTTCATTAATGCAATCAGGTGTTGATTCTAATCTAAATGTAATTCTGTCTATTTTAGATGAAGGGCGTTCTGGTCAAGATGATGGTTGGACTGTGGTAGGAAAGTAAATTATTACGTGGAAAGATATAGTGCTGTAACCAGTGACTGTCAAGACCAAGATTAATTGTATATAATACTAATAGATATCGTCAATTGTCAATCATGTTTCAAACAATCTTTCTTTTTCTGAAAAATATTAGTGCAAAGACTATTCTCTGAAAGATGAACTACTGTTAAGATTTTTGAAAAAAAAAAGGGAAAATTAGATTAAATTAAGTGGGTTTACTTCAAGTTGTTATGCCTGAAAAAAGAAAGGGGACAGCCCTCGTAAGCTTAAGTTATCATGTGTAGAATTATCTCCGCTCAACTCTGCTTCAATTACATAATTTGAATAACAAGGATTTTTTTTTCATGGAAATTTTTTTTGCTTGCCTTATTTTTCATTTGAGTTATTATTTCAGTTCATTTATAACAAATATAGCTGTGAAACAGAGTTTTGGTCCGTTATTTGTTGTTGAATTAAAGGGGAATTAAATAAATATCTAAACTCTTTTTTGTTGTCAAATTTAAAGCTTTATTTTCAAAATTATTTAAATTTTTGTCAAATCCCTGGTGAAATAATCAAAATTTGGTGTTAGGTTTTGTTCAGTTAGATAAATTAAAATTGTTAAAGGTATATTATAGTTGTCTAGATATTTTTTTTACCAGCTTATACAGTTCAACACATTACTGCAAAGTTGTCCTTATATAGAATTTAATTTAGACTATTTTTTGCTTTGAAATGAAATTAAATGTTCCACTGTAGAAAATAGACAACAGTTCATTCGGTTCAGATTGTTAAAATTGAAAAAATAACTAGACAACTATAGAATTGTAATTTTGTTTTTGAAGATAAACTTATTAAATATTCTAATCACTATCTTTGTTCTGATTTCTATAACTGGCATTTAGGAATTTATGAATGCATGTTTATCTTGTTAACTGGAAATATTCAGTTCAATATCTGATAAAGTTTTGGAGACACTGGATAAGACTCGGTAGTACTCTATTAAACTCGGTAGTACTCTATTAAACTCGGTAGTACTCGATAAATTGGTAGTACTCTATTAGACTCGGTAGTACTCTATTAGACTCGGTAGTACTCTATTAGACTCAGTAGTACTCTATTAGACTCGGTAGTACTCTATTAGACTAGGTAATAATCTATTAAACTCAGTAGTACTCTATTAAAGACTAGGTAGTACTGGATTAGACTCGGTAGTACTCTATTAGACTCGGTATTACTCTATTAGACTCGGTAGTACTCTATTAGACTCGGTAGTACTATATAAGACTCGGTAGTACCCTATTAGACTCGTTAGTACTCTATTAGACTCGGTAGTACTCTATTAGACTCGATAATACTGAATAAGACTTGGTAGTACTGGATAAGACTCGATAGTACTGGAATACACCTAGTAGTACTCTATTAGACTCGGTAGTACTCGATTAGACTTTGTAGTACTCGATAATACTGAATAAGACTTGGTAGTACTGGATAAGACTCGGTAGTACTGGAATAGACCAGGTAGTACTCCATCAGGCTCAGTAGTACTGGATAAAATTCGCTAGTACTGGATTAAACTTGGTAGTACTCTATTAGACTCGGTAATACTCGGTAGTACTCGATTAGACTCGGTAGTACTCTATTAGACTAGGAAGTACTCAATTAGACTAGGTAGTACTCTATTAGCCTCGGTAGTACTCTATTAAACTCGGTAGTACTCTGTATTATAAAACGCGTTAGTTTCAGTGCAAGAACCAGAGACATCGGAATGGAATTTGGAATGGCGCAAATTGATGCTATCAGTGACCCCGATACACATACAAAGTTTAGAAAACCTCTTTACAATCTCTTCGTGAATCAAGAAAAGTGTCTGATGAGATCAAAGTATTTAACCTAGTTTGTAATAGCTTGACATTGTGAAGATTCAACACAAGTCAACCGTGTTAACAATAAAAACAACTGGTGAAAAATTAAGTCAAAATATTTTATTAGCATGCCACCACAATCGACTCGACACTGCAGTTTCCATCATGCTTCTGGCCACTTTAACCAAATGTTGGCGGTAGAGGTGGATAAAAATTGAAGGCGCTCTTCCCTCCATACATGTGTTTCATGGCGCTTTTTCCTCCGTACATGTGTTTCAATGCGCTTTTCCCTCCGTGTTTCCTACTCTTGCCTCCCTTACTTCTTCCACCATAACCGTAAGGGTCATACGGATTGTAACCGTAAGGGCTGTAAGGATTATATCCACCAGCCGAAGCGTAAGGATTGTATCCAGAAGCGGTAGCGTAAGGATTGTATCCAGCAGCTGTAGCGTATGGATCGAAGTATCCGTTGGTCGCACCAGTATTAGTGAATCCAGACTGAATCCCAGTGTATGGTGATCCGTCTGCGTTGACGTATTCTCGTCGTTGGTACTGACGGAGATCAACAGCTATAACTACGGCTATACAAGCGATTGATATTGCTATCTTAATCATCTTGGTTTCTGAAATTAAATAGGAAGAATAATAATTTGTGATATATTTTGTGACTAAAGTGGTCCTGCCATGTTCCAATGTCCAATGTCCAATGTCTATACCACGACACTACCACAAATGTTATATTAGCCTTAAGGCCGTTTTCCACGGGACGATTTTTTTCGCGCGAAGCGGTTTTTTTTTTCGTCGCAAAACAAAAGCGCTCGACGATTTTTAATTTCCACGATCTCCGCCAGCTTTGACGTCATGACGTCAAGATAATATGACGTTGATATTGTTAGCGCATTTGATTGGATCATTGGATAAAATGTTTACGCGAAATATTTCGTCGCGAAAAAGTTGAAACTATTCCTACTTTTTTGCAATCGTCGCGACGATTTTTTTCGTAGCAAATTTGGGTACCTTCTATCAATACGCATGCGTGAGTGCGAAAAAATCGCTTCGCGCGAAGGAAATCGTCCCGTGGAAAACAGCCTTAAGAATTTATTTCGATATGGACGATCTTATCTTGGTTGCTCAACATTCCAAAGAAAACCATGGTTGTTTAAAAAAAAAACCTAGTTGCAATCCTTTGAAGATAGTTGTATCTTATCCACTACTAAGTTTATACCCGAGTAATCAATGGGTTTGACTATGGCTACTCAACCTTCCCAAGAATAATAATAATCGGCATGGAAAACAGTTTGGCAATCCCTTTATAAGAAGATCTTACCTTGTGAGCTGTTCAATCAACTGTTCAGCCAGACTCAATTAGACAGTTTTATACCTTGGGGAATCTATGGGTTTGGCTGTTCGACCTTCCCAAGAAAACAATGGAAGTTTTTGTTTGGCTGGCAACACATCTTAAAAAAAATATTTTATTCCGTTTATTGAGTAGGAGTTCTTGGATTTAATTTTGATCACGAATTAAAAACCGAACTGTACAAACAATTGAAAGCCTGTATCATCCAGTCCCACCTTTTCTGCGCACAGATCACTCCACTCGTATCAACTTCGGAACCATTCGGCTCAACCTTCGTCATTTTGTTCGAGACTATGCAACGACCATCGTCGCCCGATAAATGGGCAGGAAGAAAAGATAACTCTTGTTCTGAGATATATTTTCATTGGCTATTTTTACCGCTAAAGAAGACAACGTTCTCTGAAGAATGATTGTGATTGGTTGAACTATAATTCATTCAATATGGCGACTAGAATTTTGTCTTCTCGTGCGTTAAAATCTGTTCATCGAAATGAATCTTCGAACAAAGGTTGTCTTTTCTTGCCCATTTACAAGGCAAGATGGCCGCCTATCCTGGACGAGTCATAATGTCAGTCTCGAACGTAGATTTATTTTCATTGGCTATTTTTACCGCTAAAGAAGACAACGTTCTCTGAAGAATGATTGTGATTGGTTGAACTATTATTCATTCAATATGGCGACTAAGTTTTGTCTTATGCGTTAAAATCTGTTCATCGAAATGAATCTTCGAACAAAGATTGTCTTGGACGAGTCATAATGTCAGTCTCGAGCGTAACGAAGTCGCACAGAAAAAATATCTCTGGGTGTCAGAGACAAAAAAATCGATTGACCTAAATCTTGTAGCCCTAATTAAGTTTTTCTTCTCAAGAGAACTATGGGTTGGAACACAGATTTTTTACTTTATTTCTCACGAACACAAGTATTGGTTTGTGAACTGAAACAAGGCATGGTTGTTCGTACAGAGGTCACTGATTGTCTTCGTGTTTTTAATTCATTCATAAAAAATATTTGGTGGTTGCAGCATCAGTAGGTTTGTACTCTTTTGTTATCAATGAGGTCCAGGGTTCAATCACGACATGGGTCGAGATAATACCTTCAGATTTTTTAAACTCAGTATTCTCTTTGGTCAGTGATGCAGGTCGGTGGGACTGACTGGGAAAGCCGTTCAGATGAGGCTCCATCATAGGCAAAAAGTTCCAAAAAATCGGGCAATCAATGGGAAAACATTACTAAAATTCGGGCAGAAGTGTTTTCTGGCCAAAGTAAATGCCCACTTGACTATCTCTGAAGATCCCAGTTCGATACATAATTCAAAATAAAATCTTTCTTAGTTTTGTCGTCGTTTCAAAAATGAGACATATTTTGACTCCATCAGGTTATTTTTCGACCAAAAATTTTCTTTTATTCTGCATTAGATCATCAATTTCTTCGATTTTATTTTCAGTTGAAGCATGAAGACCTCTATCGTATTCTTGTTAGTTGCTTGTTTTCTAGAAAAAGTATCTGCCCAGTTGACGAACTCTGATGACCCCAATAATAAACTTCCGGGTCAATATACAAATGGCGGCAACCAAGTTGATGATTCCACATATACTAGCACCGTATATGATGGTCCGTCTGTCATCCCCACAACGTCTGAAGCTTTCGGAAACAGGGAATATGTAAACCAAAACGGACAACCCGTTACGTATACGTTTCCAGCAAATGGTCAAACGACAACCACCTACAATGGTTTTACACCAAGTGGCACGACTACAACGTACCCAACTACTACTCAGCAAGTTACGTACCCGACATCAACGTATCCGTCTACAACACAGCAAGTCGCATATCCTACAACGTACCCTACACAGACAAGCACAACGTACCCAACACCTACTCAAACTGTTACGTATCCCCAAACATCTCTACCAACTACAACGTATCCGCCACAACAGGTGACGGCGTACCCAACCACTGTACAACCGACCATTGCGTACCCACCTCAAGCTACGACTTATCCGCCATCCACACAGCAGTTTCTCTCTCCACCAATACCCCAGCAACAAATCGCTTTCCCACCACAGCAACAATTGACCTTTCAACCTCCGTCGTTCCCATCCCAGCAACCTGCCTTCTACCCACCAACTTCCTCTTTTCCGCCTCAGTTACCTCCCAATGCCCCACAATTTTTCCCGCCCCAATCTTCACAGCAGCAAATCTTTTTCCCGCCACCCCAGCAGATTCAAGTTCCACAACAGTACCCCACACAACAATCGATTACACCCTATCCCATAGCAACACCACAGCAAGGCTTTCCGGTACCTCAGTATCCTGGTCAACAGCAGGTCGTACAGCAACCTTATTACTATCGACCATGGTAAGTATTGTCAATTACTTGTGGATACTTCAGATTGGTCTGGCATGAATCGATCTGGTTTCATCTTTTTGATTCGGAGGCAGGTTTCACGCTTCGAGTAGACCATGCTTCAATACTTTTCAACTGTTGCTCTCGATTTTAGCATTCTTTGGACGGAATTTGACCAGGTAGCCAGATAGGTCTAGGTTTCAATCTCGACATGGTCCGAGATGATATACCTTGGATTTTCAACTAGGTGTCCCCATATCAGTGATTCAGGTTGACAGAGCTGGCATGGCTTAAGCGTTTGTCCTTGCAAAATAACCCTAGGTACATCAACATTACTATCAGTGCATGGCGTTGCACTCCTACATTATCTTAACTCACACAGATGCAGAAAAGTAGGATGTAAAACTCCATTTCATGTTATTTTCTTATGTTTCAGAGTGAATACAGAACACGGAGATATTTTAACTAATTTTAAGATATTTACTTGTATGGATAAATAAAAATGTAAACGTCTCTTCTAGGGCTGCATCTTGATTTCTTTTTCTGGTTTTGGACTGAGGGCATTATGACACCTCTAGTGGGTAGCTACGAAATTAATTTTAAATCGGACACAGTGGTGTTTCGGCCAGGGTGGGATGAATTTACATGTACTTAGACTGTTTCCTGAATTCCATAACTGCCAAGAATCGAATGTCCAGTCTCACTGTGACAGCATAACAGCTACTCATTTAAGTTTTAAGGCTTCTGAAGATTTTTCGTGAATAAATATTTATTCCAGAAACTGTTATGTGTGATCTCCTTAGTACGCCATTATATATTATTTCTACCAATCTTGAATTCATTGACTATTACTAATATGACATCAACATCAGAAAACAACAGAATTGACGATTACTAGCATCAGAACAAAAAAATAATTTTCCAATGTATTAACATTAGTAAGTAACATAATTTACCATTACTAACATCAGAAAGTAACATAATTTACCATTACTAACATCAGAAAGTAACATAATTTACCATTACTATCAACAGAAAGTAATATAATTTACCATTACTGATACCAGAAAGTAACATAATTTACCGTTACTAACATCAGAAAGTAACATAATTTACCATTACTAACATCAGAAAGTAACATAATTTACCATTACTAACATAAGAAAGTAACATAATTTACCGTTACTAACATTAGAAAGTACCATAATTAACCATTTACTAAAATCAGAAATCAACACAATTTACCATACCTAACATCAGAAAGTAACATAATTTACCATTACTAACATCAGAAAGTAACATAATTTACCATTACTAACACCAGTAAGTAACGTAATTTACCATTACTAACATTAGAAAGTAACATAATTTACCATTACTAACATTAGAATACAACATAATTTACCATTACTAAATTTACCATTACTAACATCAGTAAGTAACGTAATTTACCATTACTAACATTAGAAAGTAACATCATTTACCATTACTAACATTAGAATACAACATAATTTGCAAATATTAACATCAGTAAGTAACATAATTTACCATTAATAACATTAGAAAGTAACATAATTTACCATTACTAACATTAGACAGTAACATAATTTACCATTACTTACATCAGAAAGTAACATGTTTGGTCATTTCTAACATCAGAAAGTAACATAATTTACCATTTCCAATATCAGAAAATAACATAGTTTACCATTATTAACATAAGAAAATAACATAATTTACCATTACTAACATAAGAAAGTAACATAATTTACCATTACTAACATCAGAAAGTAACATAATTTACCATTACTAACATCAGAAAGAAACATGTTTGGTCATTTCCAACATCAGAAAGTAACATAATTTACCATTACTAACATCAGAAAGAAACATAATTAACCATTACTAACATGAGAAAGAAACATAATTAACCATTACTAACATTAGAAAGTAACATAATTGACCATTACTAACATCAGAAAATAACATAATTAACCATTACTAACATCAGAAAGTAACATAATTTACCATTACTAACATCAGAAAGTAACATAATTTACCATTACAAACATAAGAAAGTAACATAATTTACCATTTCCAACGTCAGAAAGTAACATAATCTACCAATACCAACATCATAAAGTAACATAATTTTTATTACTAACATCAGAAAATAACATAGTTTACCATTAATAACGTAAGAAAGTAACATATTTTACGATTACTAACATCAGAAAGTAACATAATTTACCATTACTAATATCATAAAGTAACATAGTTTACCATTACTAACATCAGAAAATAACATAGTTTACCATTACTAACATCAGAAAGTATTTTAAATTACCATTACTAACATTAGAAAGTATTTTAAATTACCATTACTAACATTAGAAAGTAACATAATTTACCAATACCAACATCATAAAGTAACATAGTTTACATTACGAACATCAGAAAATAACATAGTTTACCATTACTAACATAAGAAAGTAACATAGTTTACCATTACTAACATAGGAAAGTAACATATTTTACCATTACTAACATCAGCAAGTAACATAATTTACCGTTACTAACATCATAAAGTAACATAGTTTACCATTACTAACATCAGAAAATAACATAGTTTACCATTACTAACATCAGAAAGTATTTCAAATTACCATTACTAACATTAGAAAGTAACATAATTAGCCATTACTAACATTAGAAAGTAACATAATTTACCAATACCAACATCATAAAGTAACATAGTTTACATTACGAACATCAGAAAATAAAATAGTTTACCATTACTAACATAAGAAAGTAACATATTTTACCATTTCTAACATCAGAAAGTAACATTTACCATTACTTACAGCAGAAAGTAACACAATTTACCATTACTAACAGCAGAAAGTAACACAATTTACCATTACTAACAGCAGAAAATAACATAATTATACATTACTAACATTAGAAAACAGAATTTACAGTTATTAACATCACAAAATAACATAATTTACCATTTCTAACATCAGAAAGTAACATTTACCATTACTTACAGCAGAAAGTTACATAATTTACCATTACTTACAGCAGAAAGTTACATAATTTACCATTACTAACATCAGAAAGTAACATAATTTACCATTACTAATATCAGAAAATACGAGGGCGGGCTGAAAAGTCCATAGCCTGACTCAGAAGGAGTTATGCCACAGTGATGAAACTTGGCATCCATTAAATTCAACATTTTCTGATACTAACGACATGGTTTATTTTTCAACATTGTCTCCCCTGCGGTTTACACACTTCTTCCAGCAGTGTTCCAGTCAGGCTATGAACTTTTCAGCCCCCCCTCGTAACATAATTTACCATTACTAACACAGACAAGATAGTTGCATGATACGCCAACAGTCAACATCTGCAGAACCGATTCCAAATAGCCACTGAAACAGCTCGGCAGACCATTCGCAAACACCAACGTTCCTTCAGTGATCGGACAGTCCGACGTCGCCTCAATGCCAACATCTCCTGACACCGTCCTACTCGTGTATCCATTATATTAGTGTCAACAGCGAATTGATATGGGCCCAGACACCAATAGCCTCTATCAACTTGCATATATGTAGGCCCTACGATGTCGTCAACAAAAAATCGTGGTTGAGGGTGGAGGGGGAGGGGTGGTTGTGCGGTGTTGAAAACTGTTTTCCAGACAAGCCTCTGCTTTTTAATATTGAGTCCTTCGTCATGGACATCTTTGACCTTCAAAATATATTTTCACCTTACATTAATTATGACGTTTCGTTTGTCTTTCAGTTCGTTTTGATGTGATTGTGACCATTTAGTAATATCCACGTAATTATATTCTGTCTACATATGGTGTATATGCGATATATCTTATCTTTTATAGGCGTACTATATATAACATATTATATTATATAGGGCCTTTCAGTTTATGCATGGTTAATGTCGGTAACCTCATTTTCAAACAAAGACCGAAATGGTTAGTAGTTATGTATCTCGCGTTACGCTGAACACAAACAACAAGTTATTTCTAGGAAAGTCAGACCAGGTAATAAATCGACAGTTCGTGGAAATAGAAGACATTTTGTTTTTTGACGAATACATCGTACATCAGACCAGTTGTTGAAGTCAAACGGATATTTCATATTGGATGTTTATGAATTCTTTCTCAATACACAACATTTACATAAATACTGGAACGTATCGTAAAGTGATAGTGTAACCATCAACAAAACTGAAACTACCGAGTATTTTTTACAGTGATATCAATCTTAGAACTGTTCAGTGTGTACAGAAAAATAATTAAAATTTATACTAGTACCAAAAACTAAGAAAACGGTGACCGCTGGCCGCATCAAGAGAGTGGTGTTGAATAGAGGTAAATTTGGTTGAAAATTGCTGAGGTGTAATTTTAATGGCTGTTCATTAAAAATGTTTACTAATTTACAAACATCACCTACAACAAAACTTCAGACATCAGAAATAACCCACCAGCCTGTAACAACACCAAAACATCATTGTCCAAATCACAGTAAGAAGGAGGTAGAATATTATTGTCAAACTTGTAATTTAGGATTTTGTTCTAAATGTATTTACAGAGATCATAACGATCATAAAACATTAGATTTAGAACGTGCTTTTAAGAGAGAAATTATACTTGAAGAATGTTCAAAATTAAAACATTTCCTTGAAAACAAAATTGAAGAATTGGAAAAAACTCACACAACATTGCTAGAAACATCTGAAAAACTTAAATCATTATGTGATGAGGCCTGTTCCAAAATCAGTGAACAAATTATTGGTGAATTGACAGAAACTCGACAGGAAATTAGGGCTCAGATAAAAAATATCAAGACTTATTTAGATTCATCCTGTCTTACTACAACAGAGGAACCTACGACTTATCCGCTATCTACACTGCAGTTTCCCTCTCCACTAATACCCCAGCAACAATTCGCATTTCCACCACAACAACAATTTACCTTTCAACCCCAGTCGTTCCCTTCCCAGCAACAGATCGCTTTCCAACCACAACAACAATTGACCTTTCAACCCCCGTCGTTCCCATTCCAGCAACCTGCCTTCTTCCCACCTCAGTTTTCTCCCGTTGCCCCACAATTTTTCCCGCCCGAGTCTTCACAGCAGCAATTTTTTCTCCCGCCATCCCAGCAGATTCAAGTTCCACAACAGTTTCCCACACAACAACCGAGTGCACCCTATCCCATAGCAACACCACAGCAAGGCTTTCCGGTACCTCAGTATCCTGGTCAACAGCAGGTCGTACCTCAACCCTATTACTATCGACCATGGTAAGTTTAGTCAATTACTTGTGGATACTTCAGATTGGTCTGGCATAAATCGATCTGGTTTCATCTTTTTGAATCGGATGCAGGTTTCAGTAGACCATGCTTCAATACTATACAACTTTAGACGGAATTTTTGGCATGACCAGGTAGCCAGTTAGGTCTAGGGTTCGATCCTGACATGGTCCGAGATGATACCTTGGGTTTTCAACAGGAGTGACATGGCTTAAGCGTTTGTTCTTGCAAAATAACTCTCGGTACATCAACATTACTATCAGTGGTACAGTCCACGACGTTTGCACTCCCACGTTATTTTAATCCAGACAGATGCAGAAAAGTAGGACGTAACACTCCATTTCATATTATTTCCTTATGTTTCAGAGAGAATAAAGAACACGAAGATATTTTAACTAATTTTAAGATATTTACTTGTATGGATAAATAAAAATTTAAACGTCTCTGCTAGGACTGCATCTTGATTTCTTCTACTGGTTTTGACTTTGATCATATTCTGGACACCTCTACTGAGCAGCTACGCAAAACAACATAGAAGTGCCACCAGGTGTTTCGAAAAGCGTAGGCATGGTCTGCTTCGCGTGCAACCCCCCTCATTACTAAATAGTTCAACATCATGGGATACAATCAGATCAATTCATGCCTGAATAATTTACCATGTAACATAATTTACCATTACTAACACCAGAAAGTAACACAATTTACCATTACTAACACCAGAAAGTAACACAATTTACCATTACTAACACCAGAAAGTAACACAATTTACCATTACTAACACCAGAAAGTAACACAATTTACCATTACTAACACCAGAAAGTAACATAATTTACCATTACTAACACCAGAAAATAACATAATTTACCATTACTTATTAACACCAGAAAGTAACATAATTTACCATTACTAACATCAGAAAGTAATATAATTTACCATTACTAACACCAGAAAGTAACATAATTTACCATTACTAACATCAGAAAGTAACATAATTTACCATTACTTATTAACACCAGAAAGTAACATAATTTACCATTACTAACATCAGAAAGTAACATAATTTACCATTACTAACACCAGAAAATAACATAATTTACCATTACTAACATCAGAAAGTAACATAATTTACCATTACTTATTAACACCAGAAAGAAACATAATTTACCATTACTAACATCAGAAAGTAATATAATTTACCATTACTAACACCAGAAAGTAACATAATTTACCATTAGTAACGATAAGAAAGTAACATAATTTACCATTACTTATTAACACCAGAAAGTAACATAATTTACCATTACTAAGATCAGAAAGTAACATAATTTACCATTACTAACACCAGAAAATAACATAATTTACCATTAATAACATCAGAAAGTAACATAATTTACTATTACTAACATCAGAAAGTAATATAATTTACCATTACTAACATTAGAAAATAACATAATTTACCATTACTAACACCAGAAAGTAACATAATTTACCATTACTAACATTAGAAAGTAACAAAATTTACCATTAGTAACGATAAGAAAGTAACATAATTTACCATTACTTATTAACACCAGAAAATAACATAATTTACCATTACTAACATCAGAAAGTAACATAATTTACCATTACTAACACCAGAAAATAACATAATTTACCATTACTAACATCAGAAAGTAACATAATTTACCATTACTTATTAACACCAGAAAGTAACAAAATGTAACATTACTACAACAAAACGTACTAGTACATCAACATCACTTCAGACATCAGAAATAACCCACCAGCCTGTAACAACACTAAAACATCATTGTCCAAATCACAGTAAGAAGGAGGTAGAATATTATTGTCAAACTTGTAAATTAGGATTGTGTTCTAAATGTATTTACAGATATCATAACGATCATAAAACATTAGATTTAGAATGTGATTCTACAAGAGAATTGCTTGTCGAAGAACGTTCAAACTTAGAACATTTCCTTGAAAACAAAATTGAAGACTTGGAAAAGACTGACGCAATATTGTTAGAAACATCTGAAAAACTCAAATCATTATGTGATGAGGCCTGTTCAAAAATCAGTGAAAAAACTGAACAAATTATTGGTGATTTATTAATTATTTGTGAGAAAATGCAAAACGAAATTCGAGATAATTTTGACAAGAATGAATCCCAACTGACAGAAACTAGACAGAAAGTTATGACCCAGATACAAAATATCAAGATTGATTTAAATACATCCTGTCTTACAACAACAGAGGAACCATCTTTAACTCTTATATATTCACTGACTAAACTCCAAGATTTACAGAAACTCTGTGAAAACATGAAGACTGATATTCCTCCAGTGACGTATGTAGAATGGAAAGTGGGAAGTGGAGAAGTTTGTGATATTTTGGGATCAACTGTAGAAATACTATATCAACCTAAATATGGTTTATTGGGACTTCCATCTGGAAGTCAACATAATGAATGGGAAAATGAATCATCCTCTAGGTTTAGTCTTGGGGGAAGTAAACATGGTGATAGTAAAACGAAATCTTACTCTGTGTTTAGTCCTGACTTTAAAACGAAATCTTACTCTGTGTTTACTCCTGAAGGAAGAAGACAAAAAGATTGTGAAACGAAATCTTACTCTGTGTTTCCTCCTGAAGGAAGAAGACAAACAGATTGTAAAACGAAATCTTCCTCTGTGTTTACCCCTGAAGGAAATAGACAAACAGATTGTAAAACGAAATCTTACTCTGTGTTAAGTCCTGAAGGAAGAAGACAAACAGATTGTAAAACGAAATCTTCCTCTGTGTTTACTCCTGAAAGAAATAGACAAACAGATTGTAAAACACAATGATTGTTGAAGGGATCTTTTGCTTGTTCCAGGCAAAGAAAATTTCTCGCATTTTAAGCGATTCCTCTTATCCAAAATCAGTTCTTCTAAAGCTAAGATTCCATATATGCGTCATGCGGATGCGTCAGCGTCATGCGTTAAAAATCGAAATGGTTGATTTAAGAGGGTATGATTCCATATATGCGGAAGCGGTATCCGTCAAATTGTCTCCGTCATGCGTCAAAAAAAAAAATCGCCTGGTGTAGCGATTTTTTGACGCATCCGGACGCCTTTCCGCGCGGAGATCTCCCAAATATGACGTATTTTGTGGGGATTCCCTGTCTTTTTTCCCACCAAAGCATCCATCTGTCTATAAGTCCGTGCGTCAAAAGAAAAATAACACATACGTTTAACGCACATATGGAATCATATTTGACGCATGACGGATCCGCAAGGGCCATTTATGTCCGCATGACGCGTAAATGGAATCTTAGCTTTATATAATATTATGGTCTATTGTCAGAAATAGATACGACTTGGCAAACATGAGTCTGCATGTATAGAAAAATGTTTCCATGTACATGTATATTTTTTAAACTTGGTCCCCTATTACCCTGGTTATGAGATGATGTGCAACATTAGGAAATTTCAAGAAGTTGCCACTCGAAAACTGTTCAGGACAGAAACTTCAAATTTTATGCGCATTCTCCATAAGGAATGATATTTTTTTGATCTTTGATAAATGTACAAGTGTAAATATTTAAAGGTCTTTCCTTTTCCTCTTGACAAAAGTATTTTTATTTTTAAGATTTTTCCACATAAGTTGACAAAATAAAGAATTTGCAAGACCTAAATCCTATCTAGCACTGAATTTAGAAAATATTTTATATACTTTTTATAGTAACCATGGACACAAATTGAAGGCACCAATTTCGAAAATAGAATTATCTGTCTCAACGCAAACCTTATATCTATATATTCCTTAGTTATTTCTATTTCCACTACGTATGAAATCATAATATGCATTAATATGAGTATTTTGTATCATTATTTTTGTTAACAATGAAAATAATCTTTGATCCCAAGAGGGACACTTCTGTTTTTCCAGATCATCAAAAGACGGATGTTAGAATGTTACTTCTTTTATTAACACACAAAATTTTCTTTCATCCACAAGAACTGTAAACTTATATGTGGTGTGCCTGTGCTTTCATAACATTGATTTTAGCAATGTTACAACCTCTATCCCGTACCTTAACATTTATCTTGTTTTTTCTGTATATGTGTTTTCTATATAAAGCATAGTCTTACCAAATGACAAGTCATATTTTTTACTTTCAAAATGGATACACAGAGATTTAATGGCTTAAATTTCGAGGGGAACATTATTACGGATTAGATTAGCTGAACAATTCTAGGTTCTGACAGTATGAACAGTTAGTGAACCAATCCCTTTAAAACAAATTGCAAGTTTTTAAACATACATGTTGAAAATAACATGAGACCCAGATTGAAAGGCATGAAATAGACGAGGTACCCTGTTCCCTATGACGTGCATCAGCATTTCTTTGCCCTTAATTTAAACGTGAATAGAAGGCTTAAATATTAACGAAAACGTGCATTGGCATGAAAATAAGCTTTATGTACATTACAAATAAACAAAATGAAAATTGCCATCTTGGCCTCATAAAGATAAGTTATGAATAAAATAAATACAAAGGACTCAATAATGTCCTGACAAAGTAAGTATACTGTGCCCCACTCTTAGTATCTAACACAGTAATTTAAAATTTTGAGAGAAAAACTGTAGAAATCAATGGTTAATTTAATTCTGGGCTTGTATCCATAAAACTTGATGGGTTCGTTTTGCGGCATTGCCCAACTTGCCGCATTGTGCCCAACTGCAAACAGGTCCAAATTATAAACAAAAAGAAAATGATGCGGGACAACAGATTTAAATATTTTATGGTCATACCGGATTTTATCTGAAACCTTTCGTTTCTTTTTACTAGTTGTTCTTTGTGCAGTTGGGCATGATGCGGCGAGTTGGGCAATGCGGCAAAAGGAACCCACCACATAAAACTTAACACTGAGTTAAATCTATATTTAACCCCAGAAAACCTGCTTCAATCAATAACAGCACGCAAATTAAAGGAAATAAGATGTTGCATCATGCCCCTTAAGCACAACAGAAAAAAAAATGCCAACATCTTCGAAGGCCTGTCTGATCATAACAGTAGTCCTACTTCCAAAATCCAAAAATGAAATTATATAACAACCATAGAGTTCTAAGTTAGTGAAAATGCTACTGTAGGCTTCCTTGGAGCTCTTGTGGCCTTTGCATCTCAGGGTGGAAAATGGTTGATATTGGTGGCCAAAGTGATGAACACAGGTAAGAATATTATGTAATTTGCTATTGAAATTTTTTAAATTTTTATTTGATTACTCTCATATTTTTAGGGTCTAACAAGGACATGTTGAAGTAAATCTGTGATAATTTTCAAAGAGATGGGTTTGTCAACAGCTTAGATACTTACCATCAAACTTGGGGACGTTTTTATTGGGACACTCGATATAAGCATTGAAAATAAAGAAATATATACTTATATTGATAAGTCTAAAGTCTATGGTTGATTGTGACATTTCAGTAATATCACTCTTATCATCTTCGAAACTAGACTAGTGTACTAGATAACATTATATTATACTAATATACGTGATACCATAATACAGAGCTTCTCTTTCGACGGCTATGCCTCTCTCATATTACTACAAAGCCATATAAAAAATAGTTCAGCCAATCACAATCATTCTCCGAACAAGAGTTATCTTCCCTCGCCCATTTATCAGGAAAGATGGCGGCTTATCATGACAAAGTCTTTTAAATGACGAAGGTTAAGCCTAATGTATATATATCAGGTAGGGTGTTTATGCAATAAATCTTATCTGATCTTATTTTGGGGCCTATCAGTTTATGCATATGAAGAAGTATTGTAGCTTATCTTATCGCGTTTTAATGAATATAAACAACAAGTTATTTCTAGGAAAGTCAGACCAGGTAATAAAATGACAGTTCGTGGACATAGAAGACATTTTGTATTGTGACAAAAACATTGCACATCAGACCAGTTGTTGAAGTCAAACGGATTCTGTTTTATTTTGGGTGTTGATGAATTCTTTTTTAGTACACAGCATTTACATCAATACTGGAACGTTTATTACAAAACAACGGATTAATTTGACAATGTATCAGTTTTTACAGTGTTCAGGAAAATGATTTACAATTATACTAGTACATATTAAAACTTTAAGGCCCGGTCACACCGCCCGAACTTTGCTGGAGCGTTCCTGGAACGGTGAAAAAAATTCACCACCGCTCGTTACCGTTCACCACCGTTTAACAGAAGTTGGCCCCCGTTAAGGCAACGTCGTATACGCTCGGCCAGCGTAGATGGTATCTCCTACCGCTCCGAAATTTTTTAGCTGCACAAAATATTGCGAGCGGTGAGGAGCGGACAATTTCCGCTCCGACAAAGTTCAGCACGGCTCCAACAATGCTCAGTCAAAGTTCGGCACCGCTAGACGTATAGGTTTGTGGACGCCAACGCAGAAACGCTGCTTTGGTGGAGCGGTTGTAAGCGTTTTACGAGCGGACACGGGATTGCTAGAACGGTGTCGAGCGTTGAAACAGCGATCTATTTCGACGATGAACTTTGGTTTGCGTTGGTATGGAGGTGTAGGAACGGGATCAACGCTCGTTACCGCTCGCTACTGTTAAACCAACGCTAAAGCAACGTCCGTGATTTCGATTTTTTCCCATTCTGGGCACGGAGACGAGCGTTGTCGAAATTCGGCCTTCTCTCCCTACCGTTCAAGGAACGCTCCAACAAAGTTCGGGCGGTGTGACTGGGCCTTTAGACCTGCATATCTTACCAAACAACCAACATTTATAGAACTAAGAAAAGGGTGACCGCTGGCCACATCAAGAGAATAAGTATTTTTTTTTTTTTAGAGGCAGTTTCTTTAAGGCTGGTGCTGAATACAGGTGACCGTTAGACCAAGTTTGACTGTACATATTAAAACATTATAACTTTACATCTGTGTATTTAAAAGATTTTTTATAATGGCTACATCATTAAACACTATTACACCGGAATGTTCCATCTGTTATGATAATTTCAAAACGCCAAAGGTTCTAACTTGTGGTCATACATTCTGTTTGATTTGTATAGACCAATGCATTGACGGTAAAAGAAAGACATTCCCGTGTCCAATCTGTAAGCAGGTTATCAAGATCCCAAATGGAGGAGCTAAGATGTTTACTACCAACTTTATAGTTCAAACATCGCCTACAACATCAAGACTAAAACATCAATGTCCAAATCACAGTAAGAAGGAGGTAGAATATTATTGTGAAACTTGTAAATTAGGATTGTGTTCTAAATGTATTTACAAAGATCATAACGATCATAAAACATTAGATTTAGAATGTGATTCTACAAGAGAATTGCTTGTCGAAGAACGTTCAAACTTAGAACATTTCCTTGAAAACAAAATTGAAGACTTGGAAAAAACTCAAACAACATTATTAGAAACATCTGAAAAACTCAAATCATTATGTGATGAAGCCTGTTCCAAAATCAGTGAAAAAACTGAACAAATTATTGGTGATTTATTAATTATTTGTGAGAAAATGCAAAACGAAATTCGAGATAATTTTGACAAGAATGAATCCCAACTGACAGAAACTCGACAGGAAGTTATGACCCAGATAAAAAATATCAAGACTGATTTAGATACATCCTGTCTTACTACAACAGAGGAACCATCTTTAACTCTTATACAGTCACTGACTAAACTTCAAGATTTACAGAAACTCTGTGAAAACATGAAGACTGATATTCCTCCAGTGACGTATGTAGAATGGAGAGAAGGAAGTGTGAAAGTTGATGATATTTTGGGATCAACTGTAGAAAAACTTTATCAACCTAAATATGGTTTATTTGGACTTCCATCTGGAAGTCAACATAATGATTGGGAAAAGGAATATTCCTCTTGGGATAGTCATGAGGGAAGACAAAATAAAGATAGTAAAACGAAATCTGACTCCGTGTCTAGTCCTGAAGGAAATAGACAAGGAGATTGTAAAACGAAATCTGACTCTGTGTTTAGTCCTGAAGGAAATAGACAAACAGATTGTAAAACACAATGATTGTTGAAGGGATCTTTTGCGTGTTCCAGGCAAAGAAAATTTCTCGCATTGTAAGCGATTCCTCTTATCCAAAATCAGTTCTTCTTATATAATATTATGGTCTATTGTCAGAAATAGATACGACTTGGCAAACATGATTCTACATATATAGTTAAATGTTTCCATGTACATTTAAACTTGGTCCCCTATTGCCATGGTTATGAGATGATGTACATGTACAGTACAACATTAGGAAATTTCTGGTAGTTACCACTCGAAAACTGTTCAGGACAGAAACTACAAATTTTATACGCATTCTCCATGCATAAGGAATGATATTTTTTTATCTTTGATAAATGTACAAGTGTAAATATTTAAAGGTCTTTCCAATGTTATTTTCCTCAGATTTTTCCACATAAGTTGGCAAAATAAAGAATTTGCAAGACCTAAATCCTATCTAGCACTGAATTTAGAAAACACAAGTTGAAGGCACCAATTTCGAAAATAAAATTATCTGTCTTATCGCAAACCTTATATCTATACCTATTATATTCCTTAGTTATTTCTATTTCAACTACGAATGAAATCATTATTATATGCATTTATATGAGTATTTCGTATCATTATTTTTGTTAACAATGAAAGTTAGGTATATTTATATCTTTCCCATTTAAAGTAAAATTTTACACCTATTTAATTGATCCTAATCTTTGATCCCAAAGGGAACACTTCTCTTTTTCCAGATCATCACTTATTTCATGCAATATTCCAATAAAATCTTGTTGAATTTTGTGAATGGATATGAAAACGTTTTTATACGCCCAGATGAAAATGTGGACGTATATTACCGTCACCCCTGTCCGTCCGTCCGTCCGTTTGTCGGTCAGTCAACAATTTCTTGTGTACGCGATAGACACCAGAGTTTTTATCCAATTTGAATGAAACTTGGTATGTGTATTCATCTTGATAATATCTCGGATGAGTTCGAAAATGGCGCAAATTCCAGTCGTCGGTTTATGAGTTATTGCCCTTGACTTAGTGAAATAACATTAAAATGAACTTGTGTACGCGATAGAAGCTAGAGTTTTTATCCGATTTGACTGAAACTCGGTATGTGTATTCATCTTGATAATATCTCCGATGAGTTCGAAATTAGCGCAATTCCAGTCGTTGGTTTATGAGTTATTGCCCTTGACTTAGTGAAAAAAAGTTAAAATTAACTATAAGTTAGAGTTTTTATCCGATTTGAATGAAATTTGGTATGTGTATTCATCTTGATAATATCTCGGATGAGTTCGAAAATGGCGCGATTCCAGTTGTTGGTTTATGAGTTATTGCCCTTGACTTAGTGGAAAAAAAACGTTGAAATTAAGTGGGAATCTGTATTCATCTTGATAATAACTCAGACAAATCCGAGAAACATGAGTTTCATCATAAGACTTCTTGAGAAACCGGCCCCAGATCTTTAGCTGCCTTTATAGCAACACAAACTACAGATACTAGAAAAAAGAAAGAAAGAAACATCTATATTTCACAGGGATAACAACTTAGGTTCCTTGGGGAACCTCTTGGCATTGATCTTTCCCGGATTATCAGTACCCATTTACAACTGGGTGGACTGGAATTATGGGTGAAGATGACTTAGTAAAAGGTTCATCAATAACCTGGAATAATAAGCATACTCCTCACATCTACAGTATTAAATTAACAACAATTATCCTTTATTTTCATCAATGAGATATTTAGAATAGTAGGCATACTCTGCCTATTTCCAGTATTCATCTTGAAAAAAGTTCACATCAAAATTTACAATAATCATCATGTATACTGATCAGTCAAATGTCTAGATAAGTCATGTTCCTTTAGCAACGGCTATCATTTCATTTCATAACATTAATCCGTTGCTATCATGATGAGATTTTCTCGTCATTAATTTTGATTGGTCAGTTATATTCCTTGTAACAAATTATTGCGGGAAAACTTTCGAATGACCAGACGCCAAATTTCTTGTAGCAAATTTACCTTGTGATAATCGAGTCTCAAAGGTTAAGGCCGAATTGATACCAGAATATAGGATCGTATAAGATTTTGTCGGCTTTACAACGGAGTAAAGCTTCCTTAAATCTTAAATAATTTTTAAGTGTTGAGGTTTACGGAAAAATGTAACGAGATCATTTATTCGATAGATAAAATGTGACGTAGTGTTTTTAAAACGAAGTTATTAGTTGTTAATGACGAGAAAACCCTGTCAATCCAGCAACGGTAGATAATGCCAATGTCTAACGTTGCTGAAGGAACATGAGAAAAGTAAGCATACCCTGCCCATGTACAGTATTTACAGAAGAAAAGGTTCACATATAAATTTAGGATAATTGTTCTGTTTCTTGAACAAACCCCATCACATTATCGGGTGTTTAGATTATATGCTTGTTACAACGGTAAACATCGTGCCCAAATTAGAGGAAATGCTGCATCATGCCCCTTAAGTACTACAGAAAAAAAAAAAATGCCAACAACTTCGAAGGCCTGTCTGATCATAACAATAGTCCTACTACCAAAAATGAAATTATATAATACCCAAATAGTTTTAAATTAGTGAAAATGCTACTGTAGGCTTCCCAGGAGCTCTTGTGGTCTATATATCCACATCCGCTCAATGAATACAGGGTGTGTCCAAATTACTGTTAAAAACTCTAACAATAATCATCGAGTATACTATGGTCAGTCAGATGTAATCCACGTTCTTTTAAAGCTTTTTTCTTCAATTCTTCTTCTTGTAGTTTCTGAACCTGTTCCTCCCGCTGCATCTCCAATATCTCATCTATAGGAACTTTAATTAACGACGGATTGGCTTCATTTTCTGTATTCTGAAATACAAATTAATTTGAAATATATAATCTTTAAAATTAAAATATAGTTTTACAAGTCTAATGAATCAATATTTGTATATTTCAGGAAAAAAAAAAAGATCTATAGGAACATTAATTACGATGAATTGGCCTCATTCTCTGTATTCTGAAATACAAATTAATTTGAAATAGAATTTAACATCTGATTGGACTAAAAGATCAATTTTCTATATTTCAAAACTTCAAAGAAAAAACATCAATTGGATCTTTAATAAACAACAGATGGTAGGTATCATTCGCCAGGTTTCACCACTCGTATCAACTTCGGAACTAGACATGCTAGATAATCTCGTATACTATACAGTGGTGAATAAATTATACTTCAACCAATCACAATTATTCTTTAGAATGTATCATCATCTTTCGCGAAAAAAACAGCCAATCAATATCAACTTTGAAATTCTTGTTGTCTTTTCCTGCCCAAATACCGGGCAAGATGGCTGCCTTTCTTGGCCGAGTCATTATATGATGAATGAGGTTTCACTAGTCTTCATCAAGCAAAGACTTTATTGCCCTTAAGGTTGTAATGCAAAAGAATACTGGAAGGAATTTCAATTTCAACAAATTTTGCATGAAAATTCAAGAATGTTGATGAGCATGTCCCCCTTCCGTCCAAACTGAACCCTGCGCCTGAAAAAATTCTCGCTAATGCCATTACCTACCACTTCACCAAGAAGAACAACATTCTCCCCTCTAATAATGAAGATTCCTCTCTCAATATCGCCATATTTCTTACCAACATGGATTCTTTCTATTGTTCTATGTAATACTAAATTAGCTGAAACCAGAAAATATAATGACAATAAACTAAATAAGTCAAATTCCTAGGGTCTTAATCTCAAAAACTTTATTAAGATCAAATCCTGGGGCCTATTCTCAAAAACATAAAATCCTGATCCATAGACATGCTGTAGTTTTTAGACAATTTCTCTTTTTTGTAACATGACTCAAAGCGTCCAGAGTTCAAGAGATGTAGGACATTAAACTCCATTCATTTCCATACTTGACCCTTGACCGCAATTAGAAAACCATGACAACGTACCAAATTGATCGATACTTCTGAGAAATCCTATCAACGTTCTTCCATCTCGTAACACTACTAACAGTTTCTCTGAAATAATCAGAACAAATTGTTTATAAGATATATAGAAGTAGGAAGATTACATTAAAACACTAAGATATATGAATATACTACTTCTGCATTTATTACATACTACGTTTCGAAACACATACAGTTAACGTCATCAAGTAAAAATAAGTCTGATATTTTTCTTTCATTCTGAAAAATAACTTAACAGGCTTGTAATTCTTAAGTTTGTATGTGTATCAGTGATACTGATAGAATCAATTTCCATTCCAAAATGGATCTTGCAATACTATTAAAACTAACAGGTTTTATAACATCACTGACAGAGACCTACTGGAAGCTACTATTGATATCTATGTAGATCACTGTCAGTGACGTCATAAAACGTGTCATGAAAACTGTCCCTCTTTGAAATCCATTTTCATGGTACGATAATCACAAAATTTATTCAAGAATGAAGACAATTAAAGATTGCGTTTCATTGAAACTATGCTTTGTATAGAAAACACATATACAGATAATGAAGGATCAATGTTAAGGTAGGGATATAATTAAAGGGATTGTGCAATTTTGCAGTTCTTGTACATAATGGGACTATTTACATATATTAAAGGCTTAAATCAACCTAAACAATGCTGAACATTCCCTTTTAAGTAAGATGTAAGAATCAGTCCCAGTAAAACTAAGAGATGGAACAGAATAATCAATCTCCCATACAGACACTGACGGCTCTAGGAATTGGGCGCCCGGGGCAATGTAAAATTATGCGATTGCAGAATAATAACAAGTCTAGTACTCACTATCTATCTCTTCTATAAGACTGGCTGTCCCTGGCAAATAGTTACTCATATTTTATTCTTTATACTAACTCTATCTCTTTATACCTGTAAATATATATGTATCAAATCGAATTTGATTATGGTAAACAGCATAGGCGATAGCAAGAATGTAGCAGTGGTTTCTCCCCTTTTCAAATGGGTTATAGTCAATTGGACCCTATTCCTAAATGGTCCCAAATTTTAGTCAAATGATTTTTGGACCATTTTGACTTTTAGGGCCATTTTTGATTGGGACCATTAAAAAATAGCGTCAAATAATAAGCAACTTCGGAGTTCCGCATTGCGCATGCGCTAACATTATCAAGTGATGAGGTCAAAAGGTCATTGCAGATAAAAATGACGTCAACGTAATGAACGGTAACGTGGATCTAAAAGAAAACTGACATTATTCAGTTTTTAAACAATGTCAACCATCGAAACACGATTTAATGGGTAGAAATAATGTTCACATCTGATATGTATAAAAATTAGAGCTGTTTCTTTCATTTTAAAAAACTTTCTTTGCAATTGTAGCGTGAAAAAAGTTTGTTTATCTTCCAAACAATCCCAGCATGCGTAGCGCGTGACCGGCTTTTTACCGGAAGTAATCGGAACTCCGAAGTGGCATTTTGACTTTTAGGGCCATTTTTTATTAACCCTAAATTCAACCCTGGTTTTCTACACCATACCATTTCCACCCCTTTTTAATCCTACACCCAAATTCCAAGTGTTTTCCTCCCCTAATTAACTAATCATCAACTAATTAAGAACCTGTTAATTTTTGATAGATAATTGGTATGGTTTCATTTTAGTATATAAACATAAGAAATGAATCCTTGTCTTGTGAAAGTGTCGAGTCGAAGTGCTGTCTTTACTTTCAACTCATAATATAATAGAACTTCAATAGTATTGCAGCAAAACAGTTTTAAGACTACTAAAGCTAATCATCATTCCTCCATTGAACCAAGCTTCAATTCCTTCCCCATACCCTTTCGAATTAACCCCATTTGAAAGTAAAAACAGATTTGTGCTTTCACCATTCTCACATTTTTCTCTTTTTCATTAATGACCTTCACCTTTCAGACGAATCGACCACTAGTTACTTTCGACCATCGATTCGACTCGGCTCATGAACAAAGAGAAATATTTTACTCTGTGCTCATGACACAGTCACCGTTGGAAATTATGAATGGGTATTTTTGAAACGTGTTCATTTGAAGGTTGTTATTTCAATAATATTCTTTAGTTCAGTAAAAATGAGAGGTCGATTTGACGTAAATATTTCCGGAAGTTGCTAAGGACAAGGTTAAGGACGAAATGAAAGTAACTTCCGGTTAATTTCCACATGGCAAAAATATTGTAAACATTCGACTTAAAAATGAATATTGTGCCTTGTTTATCGTGGGTAAAGCAAGGATGGGTGAGCCAAGAACCACAGCGAGTTTTGATAGATCGCGATGATTTGAAGCGAGTTATCGAAGAAACCAAACAAGAAATTAACGAAGAAGAAAATGCAGATTCAAATTCGGAAAATGGAATGGATGACGACGAAATCGAAGGGGATGACAGTAAACCAAAGAGAAAACCTGACGAAATGGAAGCAGAGGTTGAAAATGAAGACGATGATGATGACTATATAGCTTCTAAATATGGCTTGGATGATTATGATGATGAGGACGAAGAGGATCATGATCCAGCAGGAGGATTTGACAAAGTTGCAGTATTCGCCAGTAATGACGATGATCCCTATATTACAGATAAACGTGAGGATCAAAGCGACGACGAAGACGCAGAAATTCAAGTAACGGATAATATAATTGTTGCTGGTAGAGCTCACGAAGATGCCAGCCAGCTAGAGGTTTTGGTGTATAATGAAGAAGAGCAGTATCTGTATTTACATCATGATTATCTCCTTCCTGCCTTTCCGTTGGCTATAGAAGTGATGAAATTCGACGTTGGTGCAGTCGGTCAAACAGGTTGCTATGCTGCAGTAGGAACGATGAAACCGACCATTGAAGTTTGGGATTTGAATGTCATGGAAAGTTTGGAACCGGCATTCAAATTAAAAGGTGTCAGCAAGAAAAACAGATCCAAAAAAGCAGAAAACATGGGTCATCGAGATGCTGTGTTGGATTTGTCTTGGAACTCTGTTGTAGAAAATGTTTTAGCAAGCGCGTCTGCAGATTTTACAGTTGCATTATGGGATTTAAATAATTTGAAGGTTGTCACAACGTTGACTCACCATGTTGAAAAGGTTCAGTGTCTACAATGGCATCCAATGGAGGCTCAATCACTTTTATCAGGCTCCTTCGACCAAACGGTGAACGTTTACGACTGTAGGAATCCAGAGAGTGCATTCAGAAGTTGGAATTTAAATGGTGAAGTTGAAAGAGTGGTGTGGGATCACTTCTCTCCCATGCATTTCTTCGCTTCTACTGATAACGGACAAGTATTTTATTTTGATATCCGACAAGACGAACCCATGTACAGTTTTAAACCCCACAATAAAGCAGTGACAGGAATCTGTTTGAGCAGTCAAATCCCAGGTCTGTTGGTAACTACATCTGATGACAAAAAATTGAAAGTTTGGGACGTTCAGGACAGTAAACCTAACCATATTATTGAGAAAAATCTGAAAATCAATGAATTACATTGTGTTGGGTGTTGTCCTGAGGCGCCGTTTGTGTTTGCCATTGGTGGAGAAAAAGAGGCGCGGGTCTGGGACATTCGAGAAAGTTTGAAAGTCAGGCAGCATTTTATGAGTCGTATGCCTGCAAAACTGAAAGCAGAGTGTGTAGGTGATGAAGGGGATATTTCGGAAGATTCTGACTGTGGGCCGACAATTGCTATGGACACTTTAACTCTTGACAGTGAAATGAACATTAATGCCAATGCCAGTGCCAGCGAATCTGTTGACCAACCTCCAACAAAAGAAAAGAAAGAAAAGAAAAATAAAACAAAAAAGAAGAAAAAGAAAAAGGCCCTTCAGTAAAAAATGTTTTGTTAATTATATTAAGAAAAAAAAATCTGAAATATTTGTTTTTTTCTTTCATACTCACATGAAGTTTGGGCATACTGTCAATGGGCTGAGATCACAGGTGTGAAGATCGCTAAGTTGTGAGCAGCAACCCTTGCTCCCCTAAATAAAATAAATCGGTATCAGCACAGCAACTAAGATTGCTTTAGGAACCCCCCTCCATTGAAAGTGACAGCGCCTTCTTGCCTCCCAAAGAAGAGTTTAGTTATGCCACGGGTGGAATGGAGCATGAGGATGTGTATAATTTTTGTCTCTAGCCCAAATTTATTTAATTATATTTTGCTGTGTAAGATCTGTTGTTGCTTCAAAAGCATTTGGCCTCCCGATGATGAGGAGAAACAAAACCATCCCTTGGGCAATATTTCAAATTAAACAGGGGGCCACAGCTCTGTGAATTTTGGGCCACGGTATGCAATAGGTTTGGAACCACTGCTTAAGGGATAAGGCTCAAATTAACTCCAAAATGCTGAAAATTCCCCATAAAGAAATATCAGACCACCCCTAAATTAACAAAAGAATTTTTTGTATATTTTATTGCCACCAAAAACTGACAGAGAAACTAACTGAAAGAGATTTTACAAAATGCCAAAATTTGGATGGAATGAATAACATTTCTCCTGGATTTAAAATACACTCAGTGTAAGGGGCAGTTTGGAATTTAGGGAACTGGTGATAGTTTGGTTGTTCCACATCAACTTGACTGGTGTTATGAAGGAGTCTGTGGGGGTGGGGGTAAATACTGGGCGTGTACTCGTCACTATACAGACGTATATATTTACTGCCAATAACTTGGGATAATAGATTGTCTTTATCGTCATAATGTAGGGGTGAAACGGTACCTTTCGGCCCAAACCACGCATTGACATCCACATCATCATGTGTCCCGAGACAACAGTACGTCGGCACGCTTATATCGTTCTGTAATTCTGGTATTTGATCAAATAACTGATGTTGAGCTAGATAACCTTTCGGATTGGAATCGATTTCACACGGATGTTCGATGTGTTTTTCAATAAAGTCTTTGATTGTCATAAGAGTCTGAGACCAGGAATCTTCCGTATATTTGGAACCAATTTCAATCGGCACCGTTCTGGTTCCTGCGACTGATTTGATGTAGTCTAGCGTCCACTTTCTGTTGGACAGGGCTGGCCAAAAATCAATGGCGTCGGTTATAATCACTGGCACTCTTGTGTTCAAGAAATTATTTTGAAAACTTTCCAGGGAGGGGCAACTAACTCTTTGTATGGATTTGCTTTCATCGAGAAAACACAAAGGATCATGGGTGAATGGGTGAACTTCTTCTGATAATTTTCGACGTTTAGTCTTTGGACTGATGTCAATATCAATGTTCTCAGTCGATGCCTTATGAACAATATTACTCTCAGGATTCAATGATGTTATACAAGCTGAAATTTTTGCCAGGACGTTGCCTAACAAGGGAGCCCCCATGAGAAGGCCCATATCACATGTTTTCATCACATTGGAAAATTTCACCTCTGAATCAACATTTACGAGAAGATGTATCTCAACGAACATTTTCAACATAGAGACGACAGTGTAGGCGTATCTCCAAGCCAGCGAAACATCTTTCCAATATCCGGTATTTAACTTCTCCCAAATATAATCTATTAATATCTCGCAGTTCTCGCTACATTTCACAAAATCAATTTTAGATTCGTGACATTTTGCCAAGTCAAGTTTAGATTTTTGACATTTCACCAAATCAGGTTGAATATCTCCACAATTCAAAAAGTCAGTTTCAGATTGCTTGCTGTTTCCTTCATTTTTGTCGCATTTGTTTTTCTTATTTGGATGCTCAAATGTTTGTGAAATTTGACACTTTCCTGGATGAGAGGCTTCAGTGTTATCAATAAAAGCGTATGACTGCATGGTAGATTGCAAAGCATCACAATTTTGTTTCTTTTCATCTTTAACAAAGAGCCCATCACTGGTGTTTGAAATTAAACGAAGAACAGAAGATTCTAGTACTCCACTGGGATCATTGTCTTTTAAAATATTCATCACTTCTTCAGTTGATTTGGGCAACAATTTGTCCAGAGCATCCATTATAGATTGATGTTTGGATGCAGTAGCACTATTCATCTCCAATATTTTTTATACAAAAGTGTTTTCAACATTTACAATGTAATTGGTACTCCTGGTGCACTTTGTATTGTTTTAAATTTTTAGAAATGAAATCATTAGAAATTTCTGAAAGCAGAAAGTTACATTCATGATTACAGGCATTTCATAATATTAATAGGGAAGGGAAAGGGGAGCACAAGAAGGGTAGGCCTGTATGAAAAAACACTTAATAGTAGAGCATGCATATATATTAGTTACAGACCGAACAGTTCTTTGCTAGGTATAAGTATTCAATGGATAGCAATCATGGATCACTGTGCATCTGTAACATAGCGTGGTATATATGAATGGCTTTTTTAGTATGTTTGAACGCGTGGTAAATATCTCCTGCCGTAACAACATAGCCATCAAAGCAAATGTCCAAAAGCAAAGCCCTCCCCCAGTTTTGAAAAATAGCTGTCATAATAATTATTGCGTACCAAACGAAACACGTGGTGTTGGTAGCATGAGTCTAATTCTAAGCGATCAGATTGGGTCCAAAAGCTCGGCAATAACATGAATCTTCAACTCCTATAGTCAACCTACTTTCAGTTTACACGAAACATGGGATTACCGGAAGTGACGTTCAGATTCTATTTATAGAAAAGGGGATTCCCTTCATAAAGTTGTTTACTACAAGATGGACAAACAAAAAGGGCGGGGTTGTTGATCAGGTATGTAGATAAATAGATACCTGACTGCAGGTTGAGGCTACTTCTTTCATTTGGGACGCTCGGAATTTCTTTGATGTAGTCCGGATACTTTTGACTTGTGTTTTGCCTGTCTTTTCTGAACCTGCCATGCAGGGCATTCAATCATTCACATTCAATCATGCAACTTGGAACTTGAGCTTGTGTAACAATGTAAGTAGTATAAGTGTAAGTGGTTAAGTGCACTCTAATTAGTCAGATAAAACCTGCCGTTGAGCGGGTCACACTCTAATCTAAGCTACTGTAAGTGCCATGCATTGTGCAACTGGTGTTGATCATTTCTAAAAAGTTGGTTGGACTTGCAGCCTATTTTCAATGCATGTACGTCACTGGTTATATGTTTATGTGTTATAGTATTTAGAAGATACTCTCCTAAGAAGCACTGGCCTAGGTTACAAGTAGAGACTATTGATTTCATCATAAAAACTAATTCAATTTAAATAAAATACTTTTTACTGAATAATATTCAAGAATATATTACTTCTCGAGAGATTTACAAGAAAACTATTTACATATATATCTCAAATTCCAAAGCAATTGTTTCAGGGAAAGAGGTTCTAATTTAATATACTGGTAGGTAGGCAACATCATTCATTGATTCAGTGTGCAATGGGGGTAATTGTGCCATGAATAGAACTAGAAGCAACATTTCTATAAACACTATTTCTGCCTCTGCTCTGACATGTGCCTGATGTTCTTAAAATTAGCTGCAAACATAATTTTTTGTTGGCTTGGTTCTGGATAGGGCCTTAAATTGACCATTGACCCTGTACGATTTAGTCTGTACTTGTATTGACAGAACTTGTAGGTAGCTTGAAGGACTAGATCCTGAATCTTGAATCAATTGATTATTGATTATCTGTTGTGACCTCAATATAGGTAATTAATTATATTGATTAACAAATTACCAGCAAAAGTATTTCACAATATGAAAAATTGTAGTAAACATTTAAAAAATGGGATACATATTTAAGAAAAAATTGCGCTGTGAATTATAAATTACTTGTAAATTTAGAATGTATTCCTAAATGTGCAGTAAATTATAAAAGCAATAGATAAAACCTTATTGGAACTCTTTTATAAAAATTAAGACATTTATATGTCAATTTTTTATATTCTAGAAACATCTAGGCTACCGTATTTTACAAGGATAACAACTTAGGTTCCATGCGTGGGCCGGGATCCTTTCTCCCAGCTGGTCCTTGGCCAAACCTCTTGGCATTGATCTTTCCCGGATTATTCACACTGTGTCACCACAAATGGATTCTAATTGCTCTACTCTGATTGTTACAATTTCAAATGTAATTTCTCTTAATGAACTAAATTGGCTGTGCACGTTAAAGATCCCTCGACAGTTGGAAATCGAAAATAAGAGCAGGCTAATGCCGCTGTCCTGGCAAAATTTCCCTCATTGCACACTGCATGGCGTTTGCCCGTCCTCAATTAGCCCATATAGGTGCAGAAAGTAGGACGTAAAACTCCATTCATTTCATTTTCATTTCTTAATGAACTAAAAACAAATCAATTGTTCACAATAATAGTAAAGTTTGTAACAGGCCTATATCTTATATAAGTTTTATATGTCTTTATGTAACCAATGTAAATAGTCATATCATTAAAAAGGAGTGTAGTTTATAACAGCCAGCCATGTGATATGGTCTACCATGTGACTTCAATGTGAGAGTGGTATAGTTGTATAAGTTTTTAGGTCATATATTCTGACCCCTACAAGTTGGGCTATATATATATATATGGTTTAAACTCTATAGTCCCTAAATACACTATACTGTTAGAAGAGGTGATACAAGCTTATAACTATATTACATTGTAGAAACTTTCTATTATTAGGTAAGTATCAAATTGGATTGTAATTATGGTTTTAGAAAAAAAGTTTTGTAGAATTCTAGAAATATCACATATCTTATATTGTTTTCAGATTGAAGAAAAACTAATTTAAAAAAGATTCAGTGAACCAGTAAGTTTGAACCAATTAAAGCTCTGAATGAACTAATAACAGTTGTGTACGGTAGTTGTACTGTTAAAGTAGATAAAGTCCAAAATAATCACAGGAACGTTCTGTGAAAATTTTAGTGCAGTGCCATTGTGACAGTACAGTATATTGAAGCAAAAGTATTCAGTTACTGAGTGTGGTGCTCCTATAAGAGTAGGCTAGTTGTTTAGAGTTTAAAAGAGTAAGCCAAAAATCAAGTCAAAATGGTGCAGTGGTATTTGGACGAGAATCACTTGGCAATATGTGCCATAGTAACAGTTGCTATGCAGTTTACCTTCTTTTTAATCGCCTGTACGTGTAAATTTGATAAAGTGACAGATTTTGCTGGAGGATCGAATTTTGTGATTTTAGCTATCATCACATTTTTCCTACCAGGGGTAAGTAAGCTTATATACAACAAACAACATAAAAAATGTTTACTAAATTATCTTAAAACTGTATCTTGGACGCTGACAATGTCCATTTTCATTATTCAAATTTTTTATCAGACATCTGTCATTCCAATGTTTCCACTTGAAACTAAATGTGTTTGAAGACGTCACACAGGTCTTCTGTGATAAAAGAAAATTTTGCAGATTGTGACGTCACCTAACATTTTCCTGTTTAAAAATGACAATAATACTACATGACCTTGACCATTCTCATTAAGCCTAAGAGATGCAGAAAAGAAGGCCAGTAAAATCAAAATTGCTTTTTATAGGCTGGAGCAGCCTTGAATTCTGCACCACCAACCTTGAGAATAATTTTTTGAACTATTTGCCCCCCAATATGAAATTGCTTCCTACAGGCCTGATCCATTGATATAAAATATAAAATGTCTATTTTCAGACGTACAGTACAAGACAGATATACACAACAATATTTGTCGTGGTGTGGGGTTTACGACTGTCAGGATATTTATTATATCGTATTATTAAAATCGGAGAAGATAAACGTTTCGATGAAAAAAGAGAGAATCCTCTTCAGTTTGCTATTTTCTGGATATTTCAGGTATGTTTTATTTATACTATAGCATAAAGCCCTCACCACTAAGAAGATACTACCTCTTAAAATGCCATAAAATTTGAATTCTTAAACTTAGCCAATAAGGACTAAAGTAGATTCACCTGTTGACGCAAATATACAAACAAAATCTAATAGATTCATAAAACTAAATAGGGTCTAATAAAATCCAGAAGATTTCAAAATATTATTGAAAAAAAAAAAGCTGGAATACTTAGCAGCCTTATTTCATGTTTAAGCTTTTCAATAATGTCTATCTATAGTTTATTGATAAGTTATGTTTCCTGATTATGATAAAAATCTGTGCAAGCATAACAATTTCATCAATCAAAAATCTTGTCCAGAGCATGAGCAATAATTGTTTAGGGCTGGACTTCCGAAACAACTGAAACGAGTACCATCAGGTGATTCAAAAAAGGGTAACATCAGCCATGTTCTTCTTTAATTGTAACAAAATTGCCATAATACACCCTCCACCCCTATATAAGTTATGTTTTATTAATTATGTTTCTTATTACAGGCAGTATGGGTATTTACTGTGAGTTTACCGTTTATATTTATCAACGCACCGTCCACTGGTTATCGTACTGATTATTGGACAGCGATGGATATTGTGGGTATTATATTCTTCGTGATTGGGTTATTGTCCGAGACAGTCGGTGATATTCAGAAGTTTAATTTCCGTAATAACCCTGACAACAAGGGCAAGTGGTGTGCTGTCGGTAAGATTCAATATTCTATTTTTTTATTAGTATGTAATTTTATGTTCATATAGTCAGAGAGAAGAAATGAGTGGACTAATGACTGTTAGCAAAGCCATACCATAAAGACAAAGATGTTAAAGGCCACATTTAGTATCAGTGTTTTGAGAAATATTTTCCGTTTTGCCGTTCCGTTGCACAAGAATAAAAGAACTTTTGTGAAGAACACTCAACTGGACATTTAATAAAACAAGTTCCGCAGTTCCGGGAAATAGTACAGAATTAAAAATTGCAAATAAGGAAATCTAACAGTAATTAAAGATAGTGGACCACAGCCATATACGCCTAACGAAAAATTAAATCGGGATAAAATTAAACTTTCTCAAACCTTTCGAACTTGATCTACGTTTTATGAATATGTAAACACATATCAAATTTCATTTGATTCTGTCAAAAACTCTAGTTTTTAGAGCGTTTACAAGCAAATGTTGACTGACAGACCGACATATTTGTGGCAAGGGCAATAACTCTGTTTCTAACGATCGAAAATAGCCCAAATTCGAACTTGATCTTCGTTTTATGAATATGTATACACATATCAAATTTCATTTGATTCTGTCAAAAACTCTAGTTTTTAGAGCGTTTACGAGCAAATGTTGACGGACGGACCGACGGACGGACAGGTGTGCCGACAATATACGTCCTCATAGAGAGATGAGGGCGTATAAAAATGGCATATTGCTGGTTCAGTATTATTTGATTGAAGCCAGTCTGTTTCAAAACTTACCAAAGTACAAAATATTTCAAGATTTATTTCTAATTTTTTTAGGACTATGGAAGTTTTCGCGTCACCCGAACTATTTTGGTGAGATAACTCTATGGACTGGGTTGTTTATTATATCTACGAGTATATTACAAGATGGTCAATGGGCGGCGGTACTCAGTCCTGTATTTACTATAGTTATCTTACTGTTTGTTAGCGGTATACCATTGTTAGAGAAGAAAGCAGATGAACGTTACAGAAAGTAGGTCAATTTTATTTCACATCACATTGTGCTTACTCTTTTCGAAACACCTGATGGTACTTCTCGTATGGAAAGCCAACTACTATATAATTATTGCACCCAATTTTGTCATGCTCTGGACAGATTTTTATTATTAGGAGTTTAGTCCTACTTTTAGTTACACCTTTTAAGATTTATAATGGTCAATGCCATGAAGTTTGCAATGGGGGGAATTTTGCTAGTAGTGCGACATAAGCTGTTGAAAAATTTTTAGTTACACAAAGCCTGAAGCATAAAAAGTTCAATTTCAATTTTTTAACCACCTGGTTTGATTTCCAAACCTAGAATCTAATGCTAAAGTTTCAAGGATACCAATGTTTTAGAATTCATTTTAGAAATATTTTGACCATCGTCTTATTTTATCGTTTTATATTTTTCAGATTGGAGTCATACCAGATTTATAAAAACAGAACAAGCCCATTGATACCTCTACCCCCACCACTATACGCCATCTTGCCCAACCCTTTTAAATGTTTCTGTTGTTGTGAACTCCCTCTCTATAATCATACAGAGGAAGAGGAGAACGTCATCGGGAAAAATACAGGATCGTCTGATAATCATCAATCTTATTCCCCTAATACTCAAACACCTGCTGTCTAGGATAGGGAGTTAGTGACACTGACATTATTTTCAAATATCAATAAATTAAGACATTTGAGCAGTTAAATCAGCTGTAAATCCTGGTAAATTTAGGGCAAGATGTGGATGTAAACCGTCTGGGAGAAAAGATCCTGTACTGTACAGATAATCCAGAAAAGATCAATGCTAAGAAATTTTGGTCAAAAAAACAGGATAGCGACACTGACATTATTTTCAAATATCAATAAATTAAGACATTTAAGCAAGTAAACTCAGCTGTAAATCTGGGGAAAATTTTGCCAATTGAGCTAAGATTGATCTTAGTCAGTTGGCAGAATAGATCCTCATTATTCCAGTCCACCCAGCTGTAAATGTGTACATGTAATCTAGGAAAGATCAATGCTAAGAAATTTTGGCTAAAAACCAGCTGGTAGAAAGGATTCCCATTATCCCAGTCAACCCAGCTGTAAATGGGTACAGATCATCCAGGAAAGATCATTGGCAAGAGATTTGGCTAAGAACCAGCTGGTAGAAAGGATCCCCATTATTCCAGTCAACCCAGCTGTAAATGGGTTTGGATAATCTTGGTAAGATCAATGCCAAGAGGTTTGGTTATTGACAAACTGGTAGAAAGGATTCCCATTTTGAGGATAATGAATTTTGTGTTTATTGTTAGTGGCTATAGCTCTTAAAATACTGATAGTTTTTAAAATTTTACCTATAATCAGATAAAACAGGTGTTACCGTATCTAAATGTACTCAGAATTAATCAACGATCACTTAAAAATACTCCTTAAAACCTACCTATGTTGCTGACCGTGTATTCTCGAAACAATCTTAGAACCAGGTCCATATCCTAGAGCCTTCACTGTTCACCTCTAACACTATTTAATACTATTTAGGACTATAAGATGGTTTTATGAATATTGGGCCAGGTTATGTATGACTTTCAAACTAGAAAATAGTCTAATAAAAAAAGGCTGAAATTTATCTTCTGTTGATTCCCTCCCTTTGTTTGGCAAACAATTTGCATTTTTCTTGTGATATACCTCTTCTTTGTACATTTATTTCTTTTTACAAGATAAAAAAAAAAATTTCTTTGTAAATATGCCATGGTTTTGCCTTTATCATTTTAATGGATTTTCTTTTATTTAAAGGGGCATGTTTAACAATTCATTTGACCAACCATACTTTAGTCTCAGAACCTGGATTTTTTATTTTAACTGATTATTAAAGGGGAATTTTCAGCAATTTCCAGTGTCGATTTCAGCCTTTATTGTATGTAAATAGCCTCCAGAAGTACTAGAACTGCACAAAAATCTTATAATCCCTTCAATTATATCCCTTCCTAAACATTTATCTTACATTTTCTGTTTATTGTCTTTTCTATATAAGGCATAGTCTTGCTAAACGGCGAGTCATATTTTTGACTTTCAAACGCTCATAATTATGGCTACACAGGGATTTGAAAGCTTAAATTTCGAGGGAGAGTTGTGAACATTATTACGGATTAGATAAGCTAACAAATTCCAGGTTCTGAGACAAAAAATTTATTGGTCGAATAGTTAGTGAACATATCCCTTTAATAGTGTTCATACCTCATTTCTATGTCTATTTTTCTACAAGATGTTATTTACAATATTTTGTTAGTTGTTAAAACATTCAAGGAAATGTAATATTATATTTAACTGTTAAGATTTGAGTTAATTTTTTACATAAAAAACACTATTTATTCACTATGCCCCACTTTACTGACAGAAATTTTCTACAGAAGTTATGTTTTGTTTATTTGATAAAACAGACCAGGAAATGTTTAATATATTTTACTGTTATTTTCATTAAATTGTCAGTTTTCATGTTCTTTATAAGATTTGAGTTCTTCTATTTATCTACATGTACACTAAAACACCATTAATTTTTGGTTAAAAATGCCAAATGTATGTTATGAAGAAAATATTAGGGCCAAAAAAAACTTGGCTAGCATTAGCTAGCAGAGCATTTTAGTGGAAGGGGTCACTCTTGAGTGCACCACAGGGCCGCCATTTAAGAAGGCCTGACGTAGTACATTTACACAAAACACCATTTGTTCACTATATTTGTCATATCCTTATTACAGGTTTTCAATTTGTTGGTTAAAAAGTTGTTCATTTTATTTTCTTATTTTTATTGTTAATCTTTGTTATGACTTTGAAATAAAATTTATATACATGTACTGTATTTATAATTCAACATCAACCTAGCTGGTCAGAAGTGTTAAAGGGATACCGTTTCTTACGATGAACAAAAAAAATAATGGCATATGTCTTAGTGAAGATGTGCTGGGAGTGGGGGTGCTGTGAAGGAGGACTTCTTAGTTAGAAAGGTGGGGAGGGTACCCCTAAATCTGTATTCTACAGGACTGGACAATGGTGTCTGTGGAAAAAGATATGAGTGTATCACTATCTGTGGCTTTTGAAAATAAAAGATTATCTTCCATAAATATTTAATGACAATCTCCTAACAAATAAAATAAATTAAAACAAATATATTCTTTATTTGGCTTACAATTAGAAAGGCATTTAGCCCAAACAATAACTGAGCACTAATTATAACATGATAACACTATGTATTTAACAACCTACACTTTGCCCTTTAAGTTTATTGGATATTCTGTTGAATGCATGTTTTATTAACAATTAGGAATTTTCAAAACAGCAATATATAGGATAGGCCTAGACAGAAAATTCACATAAATCTATATTACTTTCATAAAATTATAGTTTCGTTTCGTTTTATCTGTTTCACATACTGAATATTAAATTTGAACAGTGCCATCTGTCGGCTAGAAAACAAAATGTCGGATAGCAGTTCGGACGAAATAGCCAGCGGTGAAAATTGGGTGTTTTACCGCGATCGGCCGGAATGGAAAGATGTCACTCCAATTCCCCAAGACGATGGACCCCACCCAGTTGTGCAGATAGCATATTCCGATAAATGTAAGCCATATTTTTCATGCCATAGTTAATTATATGACTCAAAATGAGTTGTTATGTTATGAATTTAAGTTCGATTTAATTCATTCATGTTAAAACTATGGAAGCCGGATGCGGCCATTCGAAATCTCGTGTTCTCGCCTTAGTTTAGAGGGCGAGAAAGCGAGAACGCGAGAAGGCGAGAAAGCGAGAACGCGAGAACGCGAGAAGGCGAGAACGCGAGAAAGCGAGGGACGAGAACGCGAGAAGGCGACAACACGAGGAAAACAGCACGAGAATGCGAGAAAATGAGGGCGAGAAAGCGAGGAAAATTTTCCTCGTGTTCTCGCGTTCTCGCCTTTGTAAATTTTGATAACAGGGTGCTTTTCCTCGCGTTCTCGCGTTCTCGACCTTCGTTTTTCTCGCTTTCTCGCCTTCTCGCTTTCTCGCGTTCTCGCGTTCTCGCTTTCTCGCCTTTTCGTGTTCTCGTGTTCTCGCTTTCTCGTGTTCTCGCTTTCTCGCGTTCTCGCTTTCTCGCGTTCTCGTCTTCTCGCTTTCTCGCCTTCCGGTTTTACGACAATCATTTTCTTGTGTCCACTCTACAGCCTACAATTTTTGACGGATCCTTTTCAAATTTGGTATGTGGATTATTGAGGACATAATGAGGACCCCTATTGATTTTGGTGCCAATCGGACAATTTTTGACCGGTATAGAGCGTTTTTAGGCCAAAAATGTCCGAAATATCTTGTGTCCTCTCTACAGCCCACAATGTTTGACCGATCTTTTTCAAATTTGGTACATGGATTAATGGGGACATAATAAGGACCCCTATTGATTTTGGTGCCAATCGGACAATTTTTGACCGGTATAGAGCGTTTTTAGGCCAAAAATGTCCGAAATATCTTGTGTCCTCTCTACAGCCCACAATGTTTGACCGATCTTTTTCAAATTTGGTATATGGATTATTGGGGACATAATGAGGACCCCTATTGATTTTGGTGCCAATCGAATAATTTTTGACCGAGCGTTTTTCGGCCAAAAATGACCGAAATATCTTGTGTCCACTCTACACCCTACAATTTGTGACTGATCTTTTTCAAATCTGGTATGTGGATTATTGGGGACATAAAGAGGATCCCTATTGATTTTGGTGCCAATCAGATAATTTTTGACCGAGATAAAGCGTTGTTAGGCAAACCCATTCTTGTTTGATAAAGGACTTTAGAGTTTCCCAGCGCAATTATACAAAAACTCAAGTACGAAATTTGGAAATTTTTCGTTTTCTGTACATAGTGAATAGCATTTCTTACATTTATAGCAGCCATAAGCCAATATTTTTGACCACTATTATTGGCCTATTAGGCTGTTTAAGTGACGTTTGCTATCAATAGCCTATGTCATTGCGCATGCGGTTGCGGTTGCGTACATAATAAACCGGAAGGCGAGAAGGCGAGAACGCGAGAAGGCGAGAACGCGAGAAAGCGAGAACGCGAGAACACGAGAACGCGAGAAAGTAAGAACGCGAGAAAGCGAGAACGCGAGAAAGCGAGAAAGCGAGAACGCGAGAAAGCGAGAAAAACGAAGGTCGAGAACGCGAGGAAAAGCACTCTGTTATCAAAATTTACAAGGGCGAGAACGCGAGAACACGAGGAAATTTTTTCTCGCTTTCTCGCCCTCTTTTTCTCGCGTTCTCGCCCTGTTTTATCGTGTTGTCGTGTTCTCGCGTTCTCGCCCCTCGCTTTCTCGCGTTCTCGCTTTCTCGCTTTCTCGTGTTCTCGCGTTCTCGCCTCCTGATTTTCATATGCGAGAAAGCGAGAACACGAGATGGCCGTATCCGGCTTCCATATAAAACAATCAATGTTGTGGAGGCGGATAGGTTCATTGTTCATAACTATGTATTATTCCATACCATTGGAAATTTCATTAGGCAGTTGTGAAATTGATTAGTAATGTGCGCAGGCCCGTAGCCTGCCAAGTACTTTTAGGCCTAGGGGGGCAAACGTCAAATCAAGGGGGGCAGTTTAGGTAGCCACGCAAAGACACCCCTACCCCTTTTATGGAAAACTGTGTGTTATTGCAATGCAATGTTACGCCTTTACAGTGTCCTCAGTAGAGTTATTTCTACATTTATTGGTGCAATCGGAAGACTGGAAATGAGATTTTCTGAAACTTGGAGGTTGATTTTGACTCCTTGAAACGCGAATTCTTGATATTTTCCAGCGAATTGAAGGTTCAAAATTATTTCTATAGGGTTAAAGGGTTCTTGTCTGAAATAAAATGAGATTTAGACGCCATTTCCAGTCGAATTTAGGGTTTAAGGTATTTTGAATAGGGTCTGAGGTATGTCAAAAAGAAAATTTTGAGCATTACTCACCTTGTTTGCGGCCGAGAACGCCAATTGGAAGACTGGAAACACGATTTCCTGAAGGGATCTCTTCTAGAAAATTTTGAGCATTTGACTCCCTGAAACGCGATTTCCCGACATTTCCTGGTGAATTTAAAGAGGCACAGGCTTCATTTTCGTGGGTCGATTTTTCCAAGTCTCAGAAACGGGGATGTTTTAGCTCAGCAATTTAGTACTGGTTATCACAACTCACCATTGAAATTTGAGCCTTCAAATCCATGTGCATCCATATTTATTAGCATTTGAAAGTTATAATGCCCTACTATACATTAGCGATACTATGCAATATATAGAAAATTCATCTATAGTCTAATTTAAGGTATATTTGAAGGAAATACGCAATTTTTGTGCATTTCTAGTGCTTCTGAAGGCTACTTAAATATATTCAAGACCCAAATCAACCAATAAAAATGAAGACTGGTCCCCTTTAAGGTTTACTTGCAAAGGGACTATGTGACTAACACATAGCAAAATCGAGAAAAAGATGTTAAAATTCCTGATATTTCCCAGTGAATTTAAGATTCAATAAAAATTTATTTAGGGTCAAAGGGTTCTTGTCTAAAAAATGAAATTTAGACGTGAATTCCAGATATTTTTTAAGTGAATTTAAGGTTTTAGGTTGTTTGAATAGGGTCTGAGGTATGTCACTAAGAAAATTTTGAGAATTACACATCGGTTTTTGCTGCCGAGAACGGCAATTGGAAGCCTGGATACAAGATTTCCTAAAAATCTGGAGATCTTTTAGAAAATTTAGAGAATTGGACTTCCTGAAATGCGATTTTCTGATGAATTTAAGGTTTAAGCGACTGCGGGACGATAACTGGTAGTGTTGAAACGGTTAATCAGTTAACCGATATCGGGTACGATTTCACGGGTAACCGGGTCTGATTTGAGATGGTCGGTTAACCGTCCATTTGTAAAATGCTAATTTTAATAAAGAAATGCGTGTAAAAAACGGTATTTTATAACATAATTCCACCGTATTCTCAACTGAATATTAGTAACCGCATCGAGCTCATCAAATACCGTAGTTGTTTTTTCATCTTCCTGATCCACGATGTTTATCAAAGAACGATAAAGCCGTAAAAAATAGAACATCTTGTTGAAAATATTTATGAACAGACACGTAAAAATTCATCAACAAAGCATGCTATTATCTGATTGGACAATAAGAGATGTCTATTTATATCAGCCAATGAATTTCTCACTTTCATTTACTTTCTACTTTCGCTTTTAACATTCTTGTGAGATGGTCAAACATCCGGCGGTGTCTATTAAATTTAGTGCTCGACAATATCGGGGTATATCAAAGTTCCAAATCCTTATGTTATATTTTAAATATAGGTATCAAAGTGTGATTAGATTTCGTTATTATCATATAAAAGATGATCTTGTTCCGTTTATATAAGTAATTATAGTTATTATAGAATTAAAATTACTTCATGAGTGGAACAAATAATTGTGTCCGAATTGTGTCAACACCGCCCGTATGGTTTTTTGTTTAACTTGATTATCCAGACGTTCATTGTCTTCTCTGAGTGTTAGTAACCTTGATGATCTTGACTATGTTATCATACTGCCGTCCATTCTAAGTTCAATGGTGCTAAATGTACCGACCATGTTCGTGTTTGGACGCTTATTTGATACCTTGCCAATGAATGACAGTGGGGTTATTTCGTCTGGCCAATATGGGTGTAATCTGGTGTCTGCTTCGATGGGTTGTTGGTTTTTATTTACCGACAATTCCTAATGGGACTGATTTAAAGTAGGTCAACTCTTCTTCGGCAACTTCGGAACTCGTTTGTACTAACTGAGATTTAGTTTACGCTAGAAATGCGGTTCTTCATTCTTGTTTTAAAGATTAAGAAATTAATTGGGGTTAACCGGAAAATAACCGGTTATGGCCGACGGTTACCCGGGTCGTAAAAATCACTAACCGTTTCAACACTAATAACTGGAAAATTTTTAGAATAAGATTCCTTGAAAACGCAAATTCTTAACATTTCCTGCTTTAAAGGCACCCCTTGACTCAGTAAAATGAATTAATGTATATTTTTAAAAATAACACTTGAGATTTTTTTTAGTGGGGCAAGATTTTAATTAGGGGGGGCAAAGCCCCCCCAAGCCCCCCCTTGGCTACGGGCCTGAATGTGCGTACTGTTTTATTACCATGACCATATTATTTTATGACTGCCATGTGTATTAATATTATTATTAATATTATTCATATTCATATTTTCCAATAATGGCATAAAATAATGTTTACTGAAGTGAATTGCCTATTATTGCAATGAAATAGGGGCCTACCATACTATTATTGCCAATTTTTATTCTATTAAAGTATTTTATTTCATAAAGCTGTAGTGGCTCTGTGATTTTAAGTGTGCTCCCTAACCGGAAGGTCCACAAACGACAGAGTTCTGTCCCTGCATTGACTGCAACAATATCTTTGGTTTGGTGATATCAACCTTGTTTTACTTGTCAGTGGTGCAGGTATAGTTGTTTTAAGTTGGGACAATAAACTGATGCTTTGTCTGTATGTTTAAGATCCATCTCTAAGATTACAAAAAGGAGTAGGTGACTGCCAATTCTATTTGAATTTTCCTCATTGTACACTGCATGCTGTTTGCACATTAAATCACCAATAACAATTTATATGTATTTCAGTTCGAGATGTGTATGACTATTTCCGAGCTGTAGTGGCAGCTGATGAGAGAAGTGAACGAGCATTACATTTAACGAAAGACGCAGCTGAACTCAACTCGGCTAATTATACTGTATGGTAGGTCTATTTTTTTGCTAGTGCTGGGTTTTGCCAACTATGTCACGATACGATTTGGTCACACAAACGTATAACGATACAATGATATATCGTACCAGCACTATTAGTAGTAGGTAGAATTGAAGTACAATTTGGTCATAGTGGCTCTAAAATTACTAAACGAATAGTCAGACTTTCTAAGCTTAACGGGAAATGTTCATCATTTTTTTTAGGGTCAATTTGGGCCTATTATGTAAATATCCTCCAGAAGTATTAGAACTGTACAATAATTGCACAATCTCTTCAATATATTACGAGTTCAAACTCTGATAATTATGGATACACATGGATTTGAAAGCTTAAATATTTTGAAGAATCACGGAGATCTGACTGAAAATTATTCTGGTATTTTTGATGCCATTATTGTCACCAATACATAAAAAAGTTACAAAAGCGTTTAACCTAAGAACGTTTATTTACAGGCATTATAGAAGAGTGATATTAAAAGATTTAAAAACTGATCTCCAAGGTGAATTAAAATATATATCAGAGGTGATTGAAGATAGCCCTAAAAATTATCAAGTTTGGTGAGTATTTCAATTTCTTAAAACGGACCGGATGAAGTATAATTCATTTCATTGTACCATTCCTTTATCAGTTTCTAGAAATATGAACAGAGCCATTTGTTGATTTTCATGTATCATAAGCTTTCATAATTATTATTTACCAGTTAATATGGCATTAAATAACAAATCTTCATTTTATGACATTTTCCCAAATTAAAAAATAAAAAGAATATGTAATATGTAATGCTTTTCATTATTAGTAGTAGTAAAATGCAAAATTCTATGACTTTATCGTCTTCTAAATTGCATGTTTTTTATGACTTCTGTTCTGTGGACAATTCATAGGACATGGTCATTTTCTTGTGGGTAATCGGGGGCACTTGAGAAAACCAGTTAGAAACTAAAGAAGTATTTAATCTTAATTTAATACTGTACATTATGCAGTTTTGTGAGTCAAAAATAATTTGTTAATAAATTTATAGAAACATTAGAATAAATATGATTAATATGATAATGTTATAATAAAATATATAGTGTGATTGATATGTATCAGTCAGGGTGGGTAGAGTTTAAAATATATTACCCTACCCTGGGGGTATATAACTATATTATTATTAGGGTAAGATGTATTGATAGGTTTTGACATCAAGCTTATCATTATTAACTTATTTATAATTTTATACTTGAATAAATAAATACTTGATAAGAGTTTCGTTTCATTTTTTATCTGATGACTCATGATTTTTATACTAATTTTTTAGCGAAATTGACAAAAATTTTAATAAATTTGTTGACCATTATTTGGATTTTGAGGACATTGATATGTAATTTAACATAAATATTCACAATGCAGTCAAACCAGACATAGTTATAACTTCTCTGGCATAGATTCTTTCAATTTTCAGAAATTGCCATCCAAATTCATACACAAACGTCTGGTTACCTGGTCATTTTTGTCGAACTCAGTTCATGGGAATAAAGTCATCCTTTCTGGACAAATTCCCTTGCCGGCTGTTTTGAAGATTTTTCCAGTATTTTGTTCCCTGAGTTACTAGTAGTATAAAATCAGGGTTTAAGTTTTAAACTGTAATAAGTAAAGATGTTAATCCTTGTTATTAAATGCATAAACCATGTGATGTCCAATTTGCTACAGACTAGTAAATATCTTAGATCTTTATTTCTATTTCTTTTAAAACACTGTAACCAAACGTTCAGTGTAAATATTCGGAAATAGTAAAGATGTTAATCCTTGTGTTATTTGACACTTTGTAGATAAAACTTCACTTCCCTGTCATACATTTAAACTTTCTCATCAGATTGTTTTAGATTGTTTCTTCTAGAAAATAAGCTAAGATTGTTAAAGGTGATACAGAGTGAAAGCTTACATCAGGTCTACTCTCAAAAGCACCGGCTGTAGCAGCAAACTTGATAGAGAGATATAAGCTTAGAAAATCATCAGACGCCTGATTCTTAAAAACAATTTTTCGACAATTGTTCAGTATAGTTGTAAGGCATCCAATTTCTTAAGAAACAGGCCCCATATATTGAACACAGTTTAACTGGTTATCAAGTATCAAGCAAAGAAGGAACATTTTATGCTTACAATATTAGCCTATAGGGGAATCAAAAAAATTGTCTTTCTGACACACCTGGGTCTGGTTCCTAACATTAAACTAAGTCCAAGTCCGATATTCAACTTGAGATTTTCCTACTAATTCTTGCATAAACTCAAGTCGACTTAGGGTTTTAAGCATGAAATTGATCTGAAACACAAGACTAGGAACTCGGCCCTGGTTCTGTTGTTATGGCTGTTCATTCCATGAAAACGTTTTAGAAAAGTTAGATGAGCCAATTGTGTTGATATTGATGATTTGTAAATTGTTACATTCTAAGGTTACATCTTATCTCTAAGGTTAGGTAAATAACTGATGTTGACCAACTATTGGTAGTTAGGGTCAGGTAAGGCTAGGGCTGGGTATCGTTTACCAAATTGAGATCGATTATCGAAGGCAGGTTACCGATCAATAATTGATTAATAATTGAAATATTTTAACTGGGAAATCTTCCAATCTTCATATGTTTGCATACGTTTTTGTACCTGAATGTTTGTTATTTATCAATATCTGGTATTGAAGACAAATGAAACTGAAGTAATGTCCAGAATTTTGTATGATTATCATGATAAAATGGATCCTGACTTCTCTGATAAGCATGTAGCAGATAATATTAAAAGAAAATTGACTATGAATTTTAATTGATTATGAAATTTGATAATCGATAATCGAGATAAATAATTCGTAGCGTCAATAATCGATTATTTCAATTATTAGACCCAGCCCTACTAGTAGGTAAGGCCATATTCTTGGGGGGTTTATAATTAGAAATTCAATATATAAACACATGTAAACCACATTTAAAAGTTAAGAAGCATGTTTCATTGGGTCAGACAACCAAAAAACTAAATTGTGTCTAATGTAATAATTGTCTTATGATACCAGTTCTTTGCTCCAATTATTCTAGAGTATTTATGTCGATAAATTGTTTTATCAGAAAGATTGGAAGACATATTGTTCTAATTAGGATCTGATAATATTTAGTAGGTTAATAATGCCATATCATCATTGTAATTTCAAAACAAACATGACTCAGCCTACTTAGGTGTTTGAGTGTTGCTATTTTCTCCATGAAATTGTTATCTATGACCACAATGTATGGCTGTAACAAGTTTTAAAATACTGGTAATTAAAATTCAGATCTGTTCTATTTGTTTATATTTCTATACCATTACTGTTTTTATCTGGTACAATCAAATATTGACTGTATGAGATTTGAATATTTTACATTATTTCAAACTTTATTATTTAGATTAAATACGATCTTTTATAATGAACTATTTTCAAATTTCCATTTCAAAATTTTAACCCAAAAAGAGTAAACCTTTAAATTTATCTGTTGAAATACCCTGTGTCATAATTATACAACAGAATCCAAATAATAAGAAAAAGCTTACAAATAAACAATTAAACAAAAAACAAAAATGCCGAAATCAATTATTTTTTCATAATCACTTAAGTACTGTAATTTAAGTAAGTTGTCAGATAATTTAAGTAATCTGTTGTATAGTTATGACACCAGGAAAGTCCACTGATGAATATATTATACTCTTATTGACCAAGTTTGAAACATTTGATTTTTTTGATCATTCTAAGAGTTGGTATGCCTTTTAATTGGTTATAGCACCATGTGAATGGCCTACTTTGATTATAATATCATATTGGTTCTCATAGTTTTATAATATTGAGCAACATACTTACTACCAGTATTTAGGCATAACGTCAGGTCATATTGAATAGAGAGGTTGTTGTGGTGGGGGGTTTAAAAGCTTATGATCTAATGTTACCTTGTCAATATCCTACTCTAGTTCAATCATGTATAAATAAACCAATATAATAGATTATAATCATTCTTGTAACAGTTTACTACACTGCCAGATCATTCAAGATACTTGGCTAGCATGAAATAAATAAGAGTAGACTTAATGTCATGAACATAGTTTCCTCATTGCGCACTGAATGACTTGTGATTCTTAAACCGTCCCACTGCTGTGTGATACAGACTGTGCATTTAAAAGATACTTCCAAAGTGGAAATTCAAAAACAATTGAATTCATAAATTATGCTGTCCTGACCAAATTTTCGTCATTGCCCACTGAATGATAATGTGTGTCTTAATCAATAACTTCAAAATATGATATATTACAAATTTTTGATTAATTTTGTATTAGGCCTACACTGCAAAGGAAGACAGATTAATTAATTTGTAATAATTTTTGGTATTAAAATATTAAGAGCTCATTGCCAGATTAGTTGAAGAGTTATTGCCCTTGTTTACTAGTTATAAAATGTGTTTTATAGAATTATAATCTTCTATTGCAGGCATCATAGAAGAGTGTTAATAGATTGGTTACGAGATCCTTCCACAGAGTTAAACTTCTCCGAGAAAATACTTCGACAAGATTCTAAAAATTACCACGCCTGGCAACATAGGTTTGTATTATTATTTGTAGCACCAAAAATGAAATGGAGGTTGATACCATCATATTCTATATTCTCCCAGCTGGTCCTTGGCCAAACCTCTTGGCATTTCTCGGATTATCCATACCCATTTACAGCTGGGTGGACTGGAATTATGAGTGAAGATGACTTATTCAAGAAGGTGACTTGTACATTATGATCAACATGTTTTCAAACGCATGACCTATCAGCTGGACTGATAATTTGGAGTAATTGCAGTGTGTTCGATTTTGTAAAAATAGTAAAAAAAGTCTCACTAGATTTAACTTTTCTAATGTGCATATTTTCATAACCATTTTGCCTTTTAAGGAATGAATCAATGACCAGTAGTTCCAGGATGATGCACTGCTCAGCACCGTTTGAGTACGGCTCCAGTTCTATTTGTTTATTTATTTTAGACAATGGGTTATACAGGAGTTTGATCTATGGGATAAAGAATTGGCGTATATTGATAAATTGCTCAAAGAAGATTTAAGAAACAACTCGGCGTGGAATCAGAGATATTTTGTAATAAAAAATACGACAGGTTTTACAGATGAAGTGGTAGACAGGGAGACCAAGTAGGTACCTTTTATTGTCAGTGGCGGATACAGGATTTGACGTTAGAGCAAGTCGAAAAATTATTTGAGGTTAAAATAATCAAAGTTATTGAAATATTCTTCTAGAGTGGGTGCAATGTAGATAGATATCTTGCCAAGCGAAGTGTGGTGAGAAACATTTGTGGTAAAATGGTGCGGACAACCCATGCTTTGCAAATTTTAGGGGGGGGGGGGAGGGGGTGTGCCCGCCATGCCTCCGCCTAAATCCGCCCCTGATTGTTTTCAATGGTAGTAGGGTAGTTGCACACTCGTATCAACTTCGGAACTAGACTAGCTTGCTAGATAACCCCAAACCATTATATTGAACAGTGATCGCCATATTGAATAAAGTTCAGTATTTAGATAAAGTTCAGACAATCTAAATCATTTTTGTAACGGGGTTGTCTTCTTGTGTGTTAAATTGAGTCAATCAAAATTAATCTCCAAACAAGAGTTGTCTTTCCTTGCCCATTTACAGGGTGAGATGGCAGTCTATCATGGAGGAGTTATTATATAGTTTCAACATTGATGATGGTTAAGAAGAATGGAGTTAAACTGCTCATCCGCTATCTCAAAGTCAAGCTACAATTCTGTCATAAGTAGGGCTGGGTATCAAATTGAGATCGATATTTTGATTGGGAAATATTCATATGTTCGTGTACGTTTTAGTACCTGAATATTTGTTATTTATCAATATCAGGTATCGAAGACAAATGAAACTGAAGTAATGTCCAGAATTTTGTATGATTATCATGATAAAATGGGTTGTGACTTCTCTGATAATTGTCTTGTGTAGCAGATAATATTAAAAGAAAATTTGACTATGAATTTTAATCGATTATGAAATTTGATAATCGATAATTGAAATAAATAATTTGTAGCGTTGATAATAAATTATTTCAATTATTAGACCCAGCCCTAGTAGGCTAATCTCACTTTCCATGACACAGTACATTTTTCATATTGATAATTGTATATATTTTAGATATACTCAAGACATAATCAGAAAAGCTCCTGGAAATGAAAGTGCTTGGAATTTTCTTAAAGGGTAGGTATATTAATTCATCTGTTTCTCTTTTCCATCTCAAGCTGATGTTCCATGACATCTTTAATCTTTAATAAGATTGAATTGTCTAAATATAAAACACTCACATATAGCTTAACTACAAGTAACATACAAGTTTCAAACTAAGAAAGGGCATTTTTTTAAGTAGGAATGTGTTCCAAAATCATATAGGCATGAAAACAATTTCCCGAGGATCTGGTTCCTAAGTCCAAGTCTGATATTCGACTTGATATTTTCTTACTATTTCTTGCATAGACTTAAGTTGACTTAGGGTTTTAAGCACGAAATTGATTTTAAGCACAAGGCTAGGATCTGGATCCAGGGACCTTATTCTCAAAAACTTAACTTAGATAAAATCCAGATTTTAAGAAATACAGTAATCTGATTGGATAATAATACTTAATTGAAAACTGATTTTAGTAACTGCTCAATCAGATTACTGGATCACTAAAATCACCTTAAGTTAAGTTTTCGAGAATGAGGTCCCTGGAGTCAAGTTCTCAATTGACCCCAAAAGTGAACACATGTTATTATATTATATATATTTCAGTGTATTAAGTGTTATTATATATATTTCAGTGTATTAAGTGTTATTATATATATTTCAGTGTATTAAGTGTTGTTATATATATTTCAGTGTATTAAGTGATAGAGAGTTGAGTAAATACCCAGGGTTATTAGGGTTCTGTACAGAGTTGTATAATAATAGATATCGTTCACCCTATCTACTGGCCTGTATGGTAGATATACAAGAAGAATTATTAGAGTTAGGACAAGGCAAGAAAGAAGAAGTTTTAAACAGAGCATTAGAGGTCAGTGATTGTAGTTAATTTATCAAATTTATTCAAATCTAAAATCTCTACAAGCAAATAAATTCTGTTAAAGACATTTTAATTTTATAACTTTTTTTATGCAGAGCATTTGCTTTTGTTCTGTAATACTCAAAGCTTTAGGATTAAACACTGCCCATTATTCAAATTTATAACTACAGGATCATTTTCCCTGAATTTAAATATGTAAAATTTGTATTATTTCAGTTATGTAATTCACTAGCCGATGAATATGATACGATACGACGGGAATACTGGAGATACGTATCTCAATCGCTAGCGACAACGTACGGGAAAGAAGTGACCAATTCTAACGCAACATGATGTGACAAAGGAGCTAGATTCTCATCTTGAACGTTACTCTTCTCATTCTGTATCAGAGACTCTCATTGGACTGTTGAAACGTGTGTTTATACCCCTAACCATGTATTACCATGGCAACCACTGAACAAAACTCGTCGACCAATCAACTTGGTGTATCTTTCAGTCTAGACATTTCATTGGTTAATGTGTAGAAATGAATGTGCTGTACCGTACTAGAATGTTTTTTTGAATATTTTGTATTTTTTTAAGCTTTTCTTGTGAAATGTTATGAATCTGTTGTATTGGTCAAGCTTTGTTAGCTCTGTTTTTGAGAATTCTTATTCTATGTCTGCTCCATGTTGTTTGGAGTGATTATTTTGGCTGAATGTTCTCAGAAAGTTTATAATAGAAGGGCAAGCGTTGTTTTGAACTTGAGAACAGCGTTTCTCAAAGTTGTAGAGGTGCGAATAAGCAATGCTACAATTTAGCGGACACAGGCATGCAAGCTGGCTGCCACAATTTCAAGAAAGGTTCACAAAAATACTTATTTATGTCCAAGTTATCTTATTTAGGTGAAAGTTTGAATTTCACAGCTTACAAATCCAATAAATGTATTTCTTATTTCTGAATTTATTTATGTTTAAATATTGTGAATCAGAGCCTAGATATTTATGGCTCAGAAAGGCTTACACATGAAATCTGCTTGCTACTAAGAAAAACAAAATATTCTCAAAAGAGTTATTTGTAATAAATGTTGTTATATAGCCAGTATGAATGATATATACATATATACAGTACCGTGCAATAAATATTCGTACAAAATGGCGGTGTGTGATTACATTCACTCTACGACCCTACATACTTGCACATCGCTTGGAAATTATTACAAAGGGAGAAAACCATCACCTATGTATCAGAAACGTTGGACGTTTCCAGGAGTACAATTAGCAAGTTTTAAGAACTGTGTAGAACGAAGGGGGTTCATAGTATACACCTGAGACGAAAAAGGCAACCTATTTCTATGTACGAATATATATTGCACGGTACGGTATATATAGTAGTGATATGATCAGTCTTCCAATATAGGAGAGATTCTACAAACAAACAATGACTTTAGTGTAAGAAAATGTATAATTTAATGTAAACCAAGTTTTATATCTGTGGCATTATTCCTTCGTTTTCAGCCTACCCTTATAGAATAGTCAATGTAATGTATGTAAGTATAGTAATAGAGATGTCTGAAATATTTCTTTCAAATAAGAAGTTAAGATAGAGGTATATAGACTGACAAATATAGTAAGACAAATCAGGAATAGTTTCCAAATGTTCTGCAAACATGTTTCTGTATATTCTAATGTACTAGTTGCTTAAAAATTCCCTTGTCAGTGGTGCAGGTCGGAGGGGCTGACTTTGACAAAGCCTCTAGTCGTTCGGATGTGACAAAAAACTGAGGCCCTGTGTGCTAATGGCTGTAAAGATCCCTCGACAATGGGAAATAAAAAATAACAGTAGGCTAATGCTAATGTCCCGGTCAAATTTCTCTCATTGCACACTGCATGGTAGTTGCATATCCTCATTAGCTCAAACAGAACAGAAAAGTGGGACATACAACTCCCTTCAAAGGGAACTGCCCCTGTTTATGGTTTGAATCGTTCAATGATATTTTTCACTATATTTGTCTGGCTAATGGCTATAACCCTACTTAAGATAGATCATGTTTGTATTAAACATTTTGATATATATTATATATGAGAATATCTTATATTTTATCAATCTCTATCTATTTCATAGGTGTATATTATCTTTCACATTCCTTTTTAAGAAAATTACTCACAACTTTATGAACAAAAAAACCCTAAATACTAGTGATCCGAATACATAACGATACACAAAATACCCCTAAAAATTTGAAAAACAAAAAAGTTTGAAAATACATTGGTAACAACAAATGAACTTTTCTAATGATGAAGTATATCATTTTGAGGGGTGGTGTCAGGTGTCTAGAAGAGTAAGCATACACTGATTGAATCCACACCAACTAACCCAAAATTCAACATCATTGTCATGAATTTATTAATTTTGCAGGAAGTAATTAAATGTTTTCTCTGTAGCTAGTCAGAAATTATCTTTTCTCTCCTCCTAGAGATATTAATGATAAATATTGGTGTAGCTAGTTTCAGAACTTCTAAGAGTTAAACCGGTTTAATTTAACTATCTGTAAAGGGTATATATAAAATTGCTTTTTGTATTTTTTCATTTATCATGTGATTGTTATTATTTATGTATTTTTTTCACCAAAAAATCATGTCAGATTGAATGAAATAATAAAAAATCAAAGGTATCATCTCGACCATGCCGGAATTGAACCCGGGACCTTCAGGTTAGCGAGCAAGCGCATAACTCACTGAGCCACATCAACTTGATGGAAAGCACAGGTCATTGTTAGAACCTACTGTAGTGACATGTACAAACTAGAGTTTGTATTGTAAGTGTGAAAATGTTTGTGCGACAAAAAGGCTTACTATCAAAAATTTATTTATAGATCTTTCTTTAAATAGACCTTATTGCTGTTGCATATTAAAGAAAACTGAAGTTAATACTTTAAATATTTGAGATTTTAAGATCTAATTGTATCTGGAATTAAGTTGGGTATCATCATGAAATTTTCAAAATTTATTCTGTATATTTTGTCTGTACAATTTACACTTTATATTTCATTGTGCTGGAAGAATCCCAAAATAAACTTTTTCATGTATTTTGTGTTATTATTTAAATGGAGTTACCTCCCTTTTATGAATGATAATATTGCAGTGAGTTTTTTACTTGATGGCAGCAGGGACCCGATAAAGCTATTAGGACCTAGCCTTAGACAAAAATAGCCCAGAAACCTTTAAATAAGGTACTTGAAGCTATTGGGACCTAGCCGCCTGCAACAATTTTTTTATTGAAATTATTTACTGACAGAAATGAGTGAGGCCTTGATTGTAACCAGAATATACATTTATATATCATTTGTATCATACCAATTCTATTTCTAAAATTGAGATTTTGATGGAGAGAGGCTTGGAATCTTTATTTACCTCCATCTTGTTAACCCCAATAATTGCCCCTACCTCCCCAGTCTCCAATTTTTTTTGGCCGACAATGACCCCTCCATTTTAACTCTTTTATCATTGATTTCTTACATGCCTTGCCTTGTGTTTATAGCAATACATTATTTGGAAATTGGAATCTTAATCTACCCACTTATTGCACCCCAGTTTCAGTCTCCTGGAACCACCACTGGGGTTGGTTTGACCACAGTGCATGTAATAACAGTGGTTCCCATCCTGGCGCATGAGGATGTATTTCAATTTTTTCTCTAGCCCAACTTTTATTTAACTATATTTTGCTGTGTAAGGTCTGTAGTTGCTTGGGGCCAAATGCATCTGACCTCCTGATGATGAGGAGGCACTAGACAACATCTCTTACGCTATAATCCCTATTTTGCCCTAGTATGGAATAGAACAGGGGGCCATGGCTCTGGAAGCTATGGGAACTTGGGCCACAGCTTGAAAAAGGTTGGACCAAAGTATATAATAACAAGACAGTATATAGATTATAATATTATATTAAGACTGAAAGTATATAATATATATATATCATCAGATGACTAGCCAGACAATGTAAATAATAATAATAATAATAATGTTAGTACAATACATATTGCAGGAGTTGTCTCCCTTCTTCAACAATTTACTATTTGTTTCCAATTCCTACTTATCACTTATAGCTTTAAGTGAACTAACAATCTCAAATACTATAAAAACATTATTAGCTATGTGGACTCTCTGAAAGGGATCAAAAGTTGACAAAATACCAAAATACATTACCAGCTATGCAAAATCTTTTAAAGGGAACCCATAGCTATGTGGACGCTTAAGAGAAGCAGAGATATTGGAAACAAATAGTAATCCGTTGATGTAGGAGAATATAAAACAAAAGGAAACATGAAAATATCTTAATCTTAATATCAATACCTACATATTATCAATGGTTCTAACGAAATGGCAATACCAATAATAATCTTTGATAGAAATATTCACAATGCTTTTATGAATACATGTATTAGAAAAACTCTGAAATAAGAGACAAAAAATATGTAACTGTAAGAAGGCAGAAGGCCGAAACGTTAAATAACAGGACAATAATATAGATATAACTGTAGCCTTGATCTTAATGAGAAAGAAAAAGAAAACCAAATGTGAAAATGTGTCTGTTGAACTAATAGTGGAAATGAAATATTACAGATGTTCGCTCCGAACGAAAACAAGTTTAACAAGTCATGTGACATTTACGCTGTGTCAACAAACAGGGGGGTGACATGACATGAAGATATGCTGCATTATTTACCTCATTAACTACTGACTTGATACGACATGAACTGACAGCAGTGACACGACTCTGACGTCAATGACATCTTAATTAATTCTGATGCATTAGTAGGCCTAATTATCCTCGTTAACGTAATTGCACTTGAACAAAACAAACAACTATGTTTTACAAGGTTAATAACTTAGGTTCATGGAGTTTCTTTCTACAAGCTTAACTTAACCTCTTGGCAATGCCTTTACAAGATTAACAGCAAAGTTAAAAGAATCATTTCTCTCAGCTGGTCATTGACCGAACCTCTTTACAATGATTTTACAAGGTTAACAACTTAAAGGATGCTTTCTACCAGCTGATTCTGGGTTAAATCTCTTGGCACTATCCAGACCCATTTACTGTTGGGTCAACTGGAATAATGAGGAAAGGTTTTTCACACACATCAACCAGGATTAGAATTTTGAAAGTGCGGCCTGTAAATTTAAATCAGATATTGAGTGAAAGGCACATTAAATATGGACAAATTAAAAAAAAATGACCTTGAGTTCTTATCAGAGCGAAAAAACGGATCTCAAGGCACATGAATTACCAATTATCCCCATTTCAAGTCCCGAAGTATTTTCGCAGGCCTTCTCAAATGGTGGCTTGCATGGCAAATACGGCCCATAACGCTCTCAAGAATGGCCCTAAAATGCTTTGCCCGTCTGGCTGGCTTCGTTACTAAGCTCTAATTGGCCCTCATATAACATTCATAAAATACATTTTGGCCCTTTACAAAAATTAATTTAAAAGGCCTGTATTATATTATAGCCGTAAACACTGCAGTCATATCACAAGGAATTAAAGTTATGATACAAGAATATAAATATATTATGAAATGGAAATATCAGGATAAATAATCAGCACTTTGTGAAAGTTTGTCTTGATATCTACAGTTTTTATAGATACCTTGTATTTTACATTTTATAGATTTAGGTTTGAGGAAACAAGGTTTAAGGTATGGGGCTGGATTATTGGTATACAATAGAAGAAAGGGATTCAAGTACACACATTGCATTCAGACCCTATCTTGTGTATGATTATACATATACAACTAGAAGAGAAACGGTAATCAGTAGGCCACATTGCTTTTAAACCTTGGACCTAAATTATACTTAAAAAACTTGATGAAATTCTTAAATCTCAAATTCCTTTCTCCCCAAATCAATAATTGATCAAAAACTAATTGGATTCTATCTAAAATTGATAATGCCTTTAAAAGAATTGTAAAATGCTGTAACCTTTCTAAAAGCTAAATGGGGACTAAAATAATTTTAAAACTCAAAAATGCCATTTTTTGATAAAGATTTTTGGATTCGATTCTCTCAAATCCTAAAATTGGATTTAGTCTGACTGCAATGGTCAGATTTTAATCCCAATATTCTAGAATCTTAAAATAGCTTTATGGCATCATTGTAAAAGAAATTTGTCTTGTATCAGGTAAATCTGATCTGATACAGTTCAGAGAGCCTCTGGACGCTTAAATCTTAATATGGAGGTCGTAATTGCAACTACGTTCTTGACAACATTAGAACAGTCGACTAGAGTGCTCAGTTACAAATGCTCAAGGTCAAGAACAAAACAATTATGGCCATTCTTTCACTCAAAAATTGTCCCCATTTTGTATCCAATATTTTTGTACAGGTTCTCCACTTTGGTGAAATGGGAAGTCACAAGAAAAAAATATTCCTCAGTCCGATATTGATGTTAAAACTCTGTTCTTCTGTTCTCAATTGAGCATTTTTGCAAACCGACCTCATAGACTTCAATCAATCTTAACAGTTTTATTCTAAAAATTAAAATGCTTCTGATATCTTCTTTGGCACAAATAATATACAACTAACAAAACAGGTTAGATACAAACAAAACAAAACAGAACACACATTTACTAATAATTCACCTTATTAACACTAGCAGCTATTTTACCAGCTACATACAGTCTTTTAAACAAATACAACCTCTTAGAATGAACAAAAAATCTAAATTATCAAACTTGGTGAATAAGAGTATATATTCATCAGATGATTTACCCCATGGCATAACTATAATTTTAAGCGTTTATCAATAATAACCTGTAATTGTATGGAAAATTACACAGTTTTATGGGTTTATTTGATTCTGTTTATATATTTTAGACACCATAAAATGAATATATACTCTTAGTGACCAAGTTTGAGAACTTAATTTTTTATTCATTCTAAATGGTGGTAACGCTTTAATTATTGTCTTTAAAATAAAATGGCAGAAGGCATCTAGTTCTCAAGTCTTAATAATCGTCTTTTAAATAAAAAGGCATCTAGTTCTAGTGTCTGACTGAGCAAATCTAATCACATTTTTATTGTTTTAACATAGTAATTGTTGATAAACACTTTATATTTCCCATTTTTGAATACAGCTTAAATCATCATGAAGATACCATTATTTATGGTCGCTTATCATCATTGATGGTCAAAAGATATGACTGAAAAACGAAAATAATTCTGGAAGCAGATGTTAACTTGTCACAAGAAAATAGTTCCTTCCAGAACATCAGATATATAAAGAAACACAAAGGAATAAGTTTTTTCCTTTTATGAGCTGTCTGCTTCTAAATGTTGTTAAAATATTATTTTAGTTTAAAATTTAATATCACCTTTTCCATGTCATAATAATCCACTTTAATCACATTTTACATTTATATTGCTTTTAATTACTGGGTGTCAGGGGGAATAACTGTTTATATTTTTTAATACAATGATGGAACACAAATAGTGAATTCTGTTCGTTTGGATTCACGAAATCAACCAGAAATTTGAACACCGATTTGGAAGGGTTTAAAATACATTCCAAAAGCACCGAAAAAGAAGGTTTTGACAGAATTTCAAATGGCATTAAGTGGAAGAAAAGGGTAAATGTATGTGACATATCATTTTCTAGATGCAGAAATGAAGGAACTCTAATTGAGCACACCACTTACAAGCGAGATATGGCCTTTCTGAATGCGACACATATCCAATTCCATACAATGATGCCAGAATATAAAAGGAAGGAACTCCAATTGAGCGCAGCACATACCAGCAAGATAAGATAAGTGTGAAACATCTGTACAGGGACAGGGACGCCAGAATTTAACAAGATGGAAGGTGTTCACACTCATCACAATAACAAAGTGGCAAAATGAGAAAATATAACTAGCACACAGATTCCTCACCACCATTCAAAGCCATGAGTTTAAGATCACGATTTTCCAGTTCTAGAGTCAGTTGCTCCACCTCAGCTTCCAACATGCGATTTTTACGATACATTTGAACATAATTGAGTTGTAATTGTTTCTGATACCTTATCACTTTATTTTTCTCGTCAAGCCATTGTTCCCGCTCTTTTTCAAAATTACCCTGAGAATCGTCCAGTTGTTCTTTCACTTTCGCAACCTCATTTTGTAAAGAGCTCATCACTTTGTTCTTCTCCGTTAATAGCGAAGGTTTTAACAAGGCAAGGGGAATAACTCCATCAGTATCGTCCGTCTGAGAATCAATTTCTCGGAAACCTGGTTCACCGGCGGACAGACGTCCAAGTTCATTTTTAAGAGCTTTCACTTCCTCCGTTTTACAAATAATTTCTTTGAATTTATTCGATAATTCAGAATTTTTCTTGTGAATTTCATTTTCGGAACCGTGAAGATGTGAACGTAACATCTTCACTTCGCGATTTTTCTCCGCGACTTCCTCACTTAAGTCCTTGACCTTCTGTCGTAATTGATTGACACTTTCGTCACCTGACCTATCCGGACTTGAAGTCGTAGATTTATTGTTTAGCTTCAACCTTAGCGTTTTCATCTCTTCTTCGAAAGAGGCACATTGCTGACGCAGCACCTCTTTTTCACACGCCATTTTGTTCATGTTCGAAGTGAGCTCTTCTTTCTCCTGTTGTAGTTTGTACACTTGAAGTGACAAGACTTGTTCCGTTTTATACGATTTACGTTGATGTATTTTTAATTTACGATCGTAGTCCTCTTTTATTTCGCGAATTTCTTTCACCCACGCATTTTTCTTTTCTTCGTACACTTGAAATATTGCACGTTCATTTTTGTCCATTACATCACGAAGGGTATTGAGTTCCGCGTCCTTTTCTCTCAACATCAATTCCAACTCTCCCACACCACTGTCGCTAGGCGATGGTGTCGTCAAGAAACTCTCCATGTTATTATTGGACGATAAACGACTGTGATTCAACGAAGGCAGAGATTCGGGACGACCAATAGTTTGCGATAAATCGCTAGAAAAACTTGCGGACGCAGATTTATCACTTCCATGATGTGATCCACGCGATAAATTCCTTGGTCTCGAATTGGTCATGTGATATTCTTGAGATCTGATTGCCTCATCCTGATTGGATAATCTTCGATTACCTTGTTGAGGGGGACTAATTTGTTTGCCCGTACTCTTATTGGTGTTAATCGGCTTAAAGGCGATTGGTCTAACAATACTCTGCCCAGGATTCTGAAAAATACAATTTTATAAATTAAGAGTCACTTGTAATTATCCAAGAACATATTATATGCTATGACATTGATGTCGCACCTGCACGAAAATAAAAAATCCTATGATGATGATGTTGATGATTACAACAAAAAAAGTGAATTGTCATTCCAAAAATTAAAAATAATTTCATTTCAAATTTCAAAATACAGCAGACTTACGATAACGTCACAATACAATTCCCCGTAATCTACGTCCATTGCATGATTATACGAATAAAACTCGAGCATTTTTACAGGCATTGATATCAACTTTCACTCAAAAACACTTTTAATACATTTCAGTTCGGATCAATTTGTCTCTAAATATCTCCTTCCTTCACTTTAAAACTATGACCACTTATCAGTCTAGTCTAGATACAGTCCGATATTAATACTATAAGGGTCAATTGATACAGTTCAATATTAATACTATTAGGGTCAATTTATCACTTTATCAATCTTGATACAAATGACAATACAACTCCAATTATTGCCTGGGGGTGTTGAGATTTTATAATTGTATAAAATTTATTATCACAAATTAACTGATACTGGAGCAAGTTGCATGAAGCTGTCACTTCTAAAATAGGCATACCCTGTAATTTACTAAGTTTAAGTCTGCTTAAAATACTGCATATTAAATTCAAAATCCAATTTTACATCCAGTCACCTTAAAATTTAAAGTGTGAAGTTTTTAACTAGGCACACTTGAAGTATATGAAGTTTTTGATCTGTACAAGCAAAACAATTCAGTTAATCAAAACGGCATCAAACAAAACCAAAAGCAATGGTTGTATAGTACTGGACTACCCCTAAGAGAAGCAGTAGAAGCTGTTGAAACTTATTAAAGATGTAATTTTCTAGGTGTAACACAAATTGTAGAGCCTACTTCAGTAACGTTAGTACTTGAATCTTAAAAATAGATTAAATCTACTTTCACTTTAGGTCATGTTGAAGTTAATTAACAACAGTTTTTAACTGGGTTAGCGCAAAGTTTACTAAGTATTCAAATCACAAGGAGAAGAATGTCATTGCACACAATTCACAGTTGAAACTGTTTAGACGAAAACTGGCATAAATATGTATTCAAATGCAACTTTAAGTTCACAAAAATGTTATTGCACCAAATAACAGTCTAAATTCTCAAAAAAAAATGTCATATATTTGTATCGAAATTACAATCAGTAAGTAGGCCTAATAGTCCTCATCCAGTGGATAAAGTAGATATAACAGCATATATAAATGTATCTAAATTCCAATCACTTCAAATTAGGCCTGTCAGTCCAGTCCCTAAAAGTACACAATCAATTAGGTAGACACAAAATAAATAAATGTATCCAAATCCAAAAGTAGGCCTAGTTTGCAATATCAGCATCTGCTGGAAGCGAACGTTAACTTGTCATCTACCAACCAACCACAAGTAGGCCTATCAGTCCACAATGTACAATATCAATAAGGTACACAAGAAATTTGTCTAGCAGCCATCATAAAATAAAATTTCACATAAAATCACTCAAAGGTCTTTAACACTGACTGTTACAAATTTCCTTTGATCCAAAATCACATTAAATATACACTTAATAATCCTATAACCACATTATAAAATGTTCTGGCCATAAAGTGACTGGTTCAGACATGTCCCTCACCTAGAGGAGTATTTATTATATGTGTTTAAACTGAGATGACCCAATGATTAGCCAGATACAGCCCGGTCACACCCCCTTTCTACCCCACAGGCTTTATTTATTATATCTCTATTGATATAGGTAGGTCAATTAGTGGGCTGGTTAACCAAGCCTACTCATTAATCTAGCAGTGGTCAGTGGTCAATTAGTTGGCTGGATAACCAAGTCTAAGAATATCAGTGGTATGTGGTCAATATTAAGGGCTAGTAAATCAAGTTGAATAAGCAAGGAGGGATGACTAATTAATCAAGCCTACTAATTAATTTAGCAGTGGTCAATATTAAGGTTTTGACTTAAGAGGGATGACCAGTTAAACAAGCCTACTGATTGATCTGAGTGGGCAATGTATGTGGGTCTTGACCAGTGAATCAGGTTTGTGGCTTGTTAACCTAGCCTACTTTAAATGGTCTGAGCAGATTAAAATCTAGTAATCTTCTTACAATAATATGAAATCTCAAGTTAATTATAGAGAATAATACTGCCCATTGATAGTGGACAATGACTGGGGGTGCACCACTGGAGGGGTATCATGTAGAAAGAAGAAAAGGGTGGGTGGGGGGGGGGGGGGTTGGGGTCTAACAGAGAGAGTTGTGTATATATATATATAATAATATATTGGTTCATATTGCAACCCAGTTCCACTCACACAAGCATCATTACCACAGAGCACATGTAGCGAATTTTATCGGTCGCATATTTTCGTGGATCATATGTGATCAGTACAATTAGCACTGCCCCCCCCCCCACCCCACAAATTGAAAAAGTGATCTGCACCCCTGTGTATAATGAGAGTAGATGGGGGTGCTAGGCGATTATAAAGTTTTTGTATATAAACCCCATGGTACCATTATCAATAGGAGAACGGATCCCTGCAGTTATAACACCCCCTACATTGCTGCCATAGGACTAACACTTTGAGTATAAGGAACTTTAATTTCAAAGGGGCTTAAAGGCCCCCCCACACTCCCTCCTTAACCTCTACCCTTTATGCCCTTTTTATTATTTATTAGCATGTGTTCACAACATGAAAAGATTTTCTGTGACAATTTTCCTAACAAGGGTCCCTTGTTTTTTTTAACAAACTATACCAGCAGGGAGTTTCACAATAAAAACAAATCACCTATTATTGTATAAAGTTCTATTAAAATAATTATATTACAAACAATTATATACCAGGCCTCATTAACTGTGTTTCAACTGACAGAAAAAGCAGCTTAAAGCCATTTTTCGTGTGTCGCCACTGGGTAAATTGCAATTTATCGGGTGCCAAATGAAAGCTAGCTTCAATTTACTCAGTAGAACATAAAAAGAAGGCCTTTTCTAGATCAGTAATAGGAGGTGCTCGCATTTTGTCATAAACTAGTAGAGTAAATGATAAGTCTTGTAGATCGTGTGCTGTCTATTATGTGTTAATTTGACGATCGAGGCTAAATTCATTCGGGAACCAGAAAAACTCAGTGTAAATACAAAGTGTTTGGTAATAAAGCTAGCTTTCCTTTACAATTCTCAGTGGAAACACGGTTAGATACTCTGGACAGTACTGGACACAATCAAAGCATTATCATGCACATATTTGTCAAATACCATTACTTTTTTCCTCCGAAACAAAATACCCAAATAATAAAAAATATTAGACAACTTTGTGTTTGAATATCATTAAGTTTTTTTGTCACCCGACGAAATAGGGACGAAATAGGGTAGTAATAAAATAGGGTGCTAATAGACAATTACAATCCTCAGATCAGACTGACAGACAATCTGATATAAAATAGATAGATAGATAGTGTCTAGTAGACAGGACAGTGATAAAATAACAAAATCACCTCAACAATAGATACAGTACTACTGTCATCACTTTATATTAAACTATTACAGGACAGGTATTAAATTTATAATAATGGGTTTTAGGTGTTATATTAGATACCCCCTATAGAAGCACTGGCCAAGGTCACAAGTAGAGACTTTTAATTGCAATTGTGTGTTATAGAAGATACTCTCCTATAGAAGTACTGCCTGTGTATTTGTGTGGACAGTTATTTTAAGGGCCAGTTTTAAAAAGGGTATAATTGATATTTCGTTTGTTATGAGACTCAGTAATTGGCGTTGTTTAACTAAAATCATAATGTCAATCTCAGGTAGAAACCTTAATCTTTTATCAAGATAAATCTAATATATAAACCATAATAATGTAAATTTTCAAAATTCATTAAACAATCGTTGATCAAAAATCTGAAACAAAGCATCAGAAAATCAGGAACAATAGTTGTTTAGAAGTAAGACCCTAAACCAGAAGAACCATCAGGTGTTTTGAATAGAGTAAGCATGATCTGCATATGTTATACCACAATCAACAGTACAGATACAAGAAGCTACTACTTACGTTTCTTAAAATATCTTATGATAAAAAGTTTTTTGTAACCGTGTAATTTTACACTGACTAATTCTGCACTTTCTACAAAATTCATCAAAAGATTTTTTTTTGAAAAACGAGCCCCTGACCTCAGATAATAATGACAGTATATTTCAATTTCTTATCACCTTGATAATTGTTGTAGATCAATACTTTCTGTTTTATTTTCTATTCTGTCGAAATATCACACATTTAACGAACAATTACTATAATTATACCACCATAACAATCTATCACGACACGGAATAGAAATTAATTTAATTACAGTGAATAATAGTCCAGTACCGACCAATCATAGACTAGATTCCTGTTGCCGTATAGAATAATAGCGGACTGGGTTCCTGTTGCCGTAACGACCAATCAAAGACTTCCTGTCACAGTAAAGACTGTAATTTAGTTTTTACACTTCATTGATTAACTAAAAGTCACATCAACTATCAATAATTTTCTATCAAACTTTAATTGTCCTCATTTGTTTACAAAATTGTTGAGTCTATGCTGTTTTGGATCTTCCCTTTAAATTTTAAAAATGATTTGAAAAATCAAAATGTTTCTGCCACTTTCAGGCATAAATGATCATCATTGCACACTGCAAGGTATTGCCAGTCAAAAGCTAGAACTATATATTTCCATGTGCAATTAAGTTTAGTTTTAGTTAGTACCAGTATTCAAATAAAGAGAGTGTGTTATAGTGTTTATTCTTTGGTTGGTACTGATTGAGGGGGGATTGAGGGGAGTGTTTGAGGGGTACAATCCTCTCAACCCTTTTACACTACTATTAAGCCCTTCCACCCTACCCAGACATATATCAAAAGTATTTTTGTTTTATTAACTGATAAAGTCAAGTATGATTGTTTTAAAAACAGTATAATAACGAAGACCCCCAGGCTAGGTGATATCATGGTAATCAGGGTAGGTCGACCCAATGAGAAGGCTAGGATGTTAATCAGGGTAGGTCGAACCAATGAGAAGGCTAGGATGGTAATCAGGGTAGGTCGACCCAATGAGAAGGCTAGGATGTTAATCAGGGTAGGTCGAACCAATGAGAAGGCTAGGATGGTAATCAGGGTAGGTCGACCCAATGAGAAGGCTAGGATGTTAATCAGGGTAGGTCGAACCAATGAGAAGGCTAGGATGGTAATCAGGGTAGGTCAACCCAATGAGTAGTTGATCACCTCGGGGGATTGATTATTATTAACTAACATCAGTTTGAATCATGATATCACTGTTATTTATATCATATTATATATCGACAGTCAGTAATAAATATTAATCATCAAATATTTCCTTAGCTATAATTTTAAAAACGTTTTTTTTCTAATGATCATGTATGCAAACATAACACAGTTATTAGGATAGTTGCCGGATTAGCATAAGCTTCGGCTTGTTTCCGAAACCTTAGTTATTTTCTGTAAAACAATATTATATGTATGTAGAAATAAAATACTGTTCATATCATTAGGACAGTTATAAATTTTTACTGTTAATCATTTTTTGAACAACTTTAAAGATGACTACCTTAAAATAATTCAAACATAACAAAATCTGTCTTTTTCATAACAGGCTTAATCTCTTGCCAAACATTTATCAAAAAAAAAAATTAACAATGTCCAGATAATTTCCCTTCATTTGTAAATCCAGATGTTCTGTCGGAAATTTTGAAATTTTAAAATCTCCAAATAGATTTAAGAGATTTTACACACTTATACGCCTCAATAATTTCTTAATTCTTCACTTAATGAAAGAAAGTAGGTGATTATCCCTCAATTAAAACAGAATACAGAAAATCACCACCCTTTACAGAATCACAAATAATCCCCACCCCATTGATTGTAATTTATCCCATTGATTGTAATTTATCCCCATTGATTGGTTGACATTGAAACAATGATGTTATAAAACTAATCTGATCAACAATTTATAAAATCAGCAATGTTTTAATTCACATACAAGAATCTTTATCAAATGTTTATAAGTTTTAATCATGATTTAGGACTAGAAGATTGAAAACCCTTTAACTCATTTCTTTAATTTTAAAGGGGACCAGTCTTCATTTTTATTGGTTGTTTGGGTTTTGAATATATCCTTCAGAAGCACTAGAAATGCACGGAAATTGCGTATTTCCTTCAAATATATCTTAAATTAGACATTTCTCCTTCTATTTCTATAGATGACTTTTCTATATATTGCATAGTATCGCTAATGTGTAGTAGGGCATTATAACTTTCAAATGCTAATAATTATGGATGCACATGGATTTGAAGGCTCAAATTTCAATTGTGAGTTGTGATAACCAGTACTAAATTGCTGAGCTAAAAAATCCTCGTTTCTGAGACTTATCCAAATCGATCCGCGAAAATGAAGCCTGTGCCTCTTTAATAAATCTACTATGATCTAAGTAAATGGGAAAGGGGTTTGGTTGAGAATTGATTAAATTAAGTTACATATGTAGATATATGTGATTTTTGGGGGAGAGACGGAAGGGAAATTACAGTTTCAAAGCAAGAAGAGTTTCACAAATTATCCCCGATTCCTTTAATTGTTTCTGCCAACTGAAATCGTTCACAGTGAATACTAAGAAATTTAATCAAAAGATGAAGACAAAACAATCATCTTTCTTTCTACAACACCATAAAATTCTTGAATAACGGCACTTTAAACCCTCTAAAAATATCTTAAAATATAAATCTTAATTTAATCTAATCTAAACCAATAATTACCAATAATTCATTAATCCAGTATAATATCTCAGGTGTTAAAAGGATTATCTAGATTGAACCTATTATACTTTAATATGAAGGCGTTACCTGTCAAAAACACCCACTGAGACATTCACTATTTCTTTTTACATTCAACCTCAAAATTTTTTTATGGATTAACCTAAAAACACACACTCAGAAAAGAAATCACGACAAAATTTTCTTACAGTTTAACCTAAAAAAAAAACACTCAGAAAAAAATCATGACAAAATTTTCTTACAGTTTAATCTTAAAACACCAACTCAAAAAATACCAACACAAAATTTTTTAAATAAGATTAACCTAGATCCTGTTTTAACCCATTTTCTATTTTCAATTAATTTCAAGATAATCCTATCAAAAAATAATCAAAATCTATTTATTACAAGAGCTGATTTATTTATTACAATTCAGAGTCAAGATTTGACTTGTTAAACAACGGAATAATAATTCAAATAATTTGAATCTTCTAGGTGACAATGCTTGGTTGCAGCTTAGAAAACCTGAAAACCACCCCAAATAATTTAGGCATTAACTACTTTCATGTTGCCAGTCCAGTACCGGTACTGATATGATCCTGTCCGTATCACTATTCAGGTGGAAAAGGCATCATCTGACCAAATGCAACCATGTAGAATGAATCCTTAATGGTAAATAATAAGGCCCTATTCTGTTTTCTAAATGACCTACATGAATGATTTAATATTTCCTGATGATTAAAGATTATTTATTACGCTGTATATTATCAGTTTAAACCTGGGACGGCACCATATGGTAATCTTTACTATTATCTCATACACCAGGTTATAACGTCAGGTTGTTACAATCATCTAAGAACAAGTCTTCCAGCTATAGACTGTACATGTTAATGGTTCTTTGACACAAGATTCCACCTAATTCTAAATTTCTGTCAGTGATGCAGATTTTAAAATTTGACTAGGGCAACAAAACTGTATTTGTCAGTTTTGTGCTCATATTTGAATCTGTTTAATTTGGAGATCTGAATAAAATTAATGTACAATTTAGTAACTGTACATAAAGATTTACAATAATCTATTTTTTCTGAACCTATATTACATATCATTATTTTAGATTGATAATTTTTAAATCTTATAAACCCATCCATGATCCAGGTCATAATGAAAAATACTTACAAAACATGTTACAGTATCCATTTTCATAGTTAATTCATATTCAAAATCCTACACAAAATATTCATAACTTTTTAACAAATTAATCCATATTTTTGTCACATTTTTTATTCATTTTCATTTTTAAAATTCAACTTTATACAAGATATTCACAAACTTTTCAACAAATTAATCCACATTATTGTCACATTTTTTATCCGATTTCTTATTCTAATTATAATTTAGAAGTAAAACGTGTCAAGAGTTTGACAATGTATTTAAACAACACCCCACTCAGTCTGTCTGTTCTCAATAAGTCGACTGTTTGTCTAGTACATCTAGATAGGTAGTAGTTTCTCAATAGCTATGACAGACAGCCGGCCACAAGGTACAAATATTTAAACACTATCTTTACTAGAATAATAGTCTGTCTTAGGATTCAGTTTAATGTAATGAAAACAAACCTATGTCAAGTGTAATTATAATAACAGGATCAAAATCTGTCAAAATTCAATACAATAACTATTATCTTTTATACATTAATATAAAAATCTGTACAAGCAAAACAATTTAGTTTATCAAAATCGCATCCAAAATCATGGCAAAATCAAGAGTAATAGTTATATAGTAGTGGACTACTCTAAAGAGAAGTACCACTATCTGTTTCAAAAAGAGTAAGCATGGTCTACTTCGCACGCGACACCCGCCACTACTATATAGGTCAACCATATCTTGAATATAATTTGTCAGCTCAATTTACGAAAAAAGAACCACAATAAATAAATTATTCATGTATGTACACAACGCGCATGTCAAATTATTTGTCTAATAATCTAATATTAATTGTCTAACAATAACCTCTTATGCAGATAGAAGAAAACCTACCAAGATTATTTGGCTGCAGTAGAATACGCAATAAAAAATAGTTCCTCAGCTTATGCTAGTTACCTCCCTTGTACATTATATTTCGTAGACAGAAGATGTCTGGTTGTCAGAGACTAGTCAGAAGTCAACTTGAAAGTTGCATACGAGGTTATTGTCAAGCGTAGCAAGAATGGCAGACATATTTGCGATTGAATTTATCAAAATGCTATGCAATGATCACATTTTAAACATGTGACAATTATTTATACCTTGTCCTTCAATCTTTTAAAAAAATATGATTTGTCAGTTCATTTTATGAAAAAAAAAACAATCTATCAACTTGCAATACAATAATAACATTTCTAACACACATGACAAATTATTTACATCAATTTTCTTTCAATCTAAATCAATGACAAAATTTATGAAAAAAGGACTACAATCATTAAAACCATGCAATACAACAGTAACATTTTTAACACACATGACAAATTATTCAATATGTCATTTTCCTTCAATATTATTCCTAATAAGTCAATTGTCACTTTTTATATAAACATACTATGACTAATTGTTCTTCAATTATATAAAAATATGATTGGTTAGTCTCATTTTAAGTAAAAAGAATCAAAACCAACTAAAAAGTTCAACAGTAAACAGAAAACACTTGACTTCTCTTTTAGAATAGTCCACTACTATATAACTCAGGCCTTCTCAATTAAATTTTGTAAAGGGCCAAATGCATTTATATAAAAAATATAATGGCCAAATAGAGCTTAGCTAGCATAGTGAGCAGAGAGTTTAAGCTGAAGAAGTCAATGTTGAGGGGCTTGATATAACTATTGTTCCTAAATTTGTCATTCTATGGACAAGAATTCTGATTAAAGGAATTTTCCGTATAGAGTTTAAATTGTATATGGGTTTTAATGTTGAATTTTGGTCGAAAATTGAATTATAGAATTCAGGGAGAGTAAAGATACACTACAAAATAATAATTTGGTAAAATGATCGGCGACAAGTTTTTACTTTAACATAACGACTACCAATTAAAAATGTAAGTTGTAATCAGCTAATATTATACGTTTTAATTAAACAATACAAAAACACTTGAAAATAAACTCATATTACATTTATTAATTATATCCTTTATACTTCAATACAGGTCATAGGTCAACTTTATTTTTAAAATTCTGAGGAGTGCGGAGACAATAAAACTCAAAAGATTCCAGTGGTTAAGGTTCCCCAACTCAGACAAAGGATAGAAAGACAAATTAATTCTACTGTCACTTGCAAATTGCGTCACCTGGAGTCTTTGCATTTGCACTTTACAAAGGAAGTGATGCCACCCATTTTAATTATTAAGATTTTAATGACATATAGAAGCCTGGAGCACTTATAACAAAACACAAAATATTGTCTGTTTCCTTTCATTTTAATATATATTCAATTTATTCATTTTTGAACATTGACAGAACAATCTTCAAGAATCAAATTTCGATGGTAAGCTGTTTTTGAGACAAAGGTAAAATTGGTAGAAAGAGAGGATGGTGAACACAACCTTACCTGTACATAATATGCTCTGTCCAAAAATTCCATCCATTAAGTTTACGGTTCACATGAACCTTGGAAAACTTAAAAAATATATCCTATAAATTGTTTGGTATCACTTTCCAACGACATCAAAACAAGAATATTATCAGCTGAGTGGACTCTCTTAATGTATACAGAGATGACACACACAACCATAGAGTGATATCATGTGAACACTTCCTTCATCACACTAGTAAATATTGAGAGTTTAAAATGATACACACTAATACAAGATAATCCAAATTTCACGATAAGAAAATTTCAATTAATTTTAATCCACCAACATCAATCTATCTTCAAATCGAATCGGAATCTTACAATATGAATATTTCAATTAGTTTAAAATCCACTACGGCAATCTGTCCTCGAATCACTCTGACCTTACATGACCCTGAAATCACGAAACCTCTCCCTGGTCAGCATTAATCACGACATCACAGAGAGGGACGTGTATATTCAATTAAAATGTAATTATAAAAGTAGAAAGGTATTAATGACAGTTTATATATTTGATGTATTTGTGTCAAGTTTTTGACAAGTGACGAGATGTAACTAAATATATCAACTGACGACCTGCCCTCCAGATATATACTGTAGATCTAGTTTTATCCCTACCCTACTGATATCTACCAACCCCCCTCCAGATATGGTTGGTAGATGACAAGTTAACGTTCGCTTCCAGCAAATGCTGCTATCACAAACTAGGTAGTTGTTGGTAGTTGGGTTGGTTCAATCGGATGGTCTACTGTGCTGTTGGTTTGGTAATTTCAGAAATCGTTAGAACTGGTTGAAACTCTGCCCAACCTACCCTTTCGCATACAAGATATATCCACCCTGCCCTACTGACAAGTGAGATAACACCTACCTTACAGAGATATCTACCGGTCACTGCACCATTCTTGTCTACTTTCGATTTTTTATGGGACAAATCCTGAAACCTAGCTACATTTACTCTAATTTTAACAACTTTTTACCTACTGTTTGCACGTTATCGTGTGATTTAATTTTTTCTTTATGATAATTTGACTCATTTAATTTTTGAATAATAACCAATATGTATCTTTAACTTGCTATCACACCTTAATCAAAACTAAATATTTTCAATGTCATGTTAATTTAATTATAAATATTGACCTAGGCAATCATCAAACTATCAAATACCAATCTGAGATATTTTATATCAGATCTCTCACCCTTGACCCTGGTCAAATATTTCTCTCACATTTTTTACAGGTCATCTATTCTTTCCATAATCCTTGCCATTAAAAATTTAATTTGAGAATTTGGTATCAAAAGGCATCAAGGGCACAAACCATCCCACATCTCAAATTTTTTATTTTGAGTCAAAATCTTCCCAATGTTTATTTGTCTGATGAAATGGAGTTTTATGTCCTACTCTTCCAGGGCTTTAGATTACATTAATTTGGACACACCCTGTATACAGACCTCAGACATCAGAAGATGTTAGCATTTTTTGCTCTAACTAGACGCTTTATGTCTGCCCCTCCGACCTGCATCACTGACAGGGGGAAACTGGGTTAAAAAAATCCTAAGGTATCATCTCGACCCATGTCAGGATTGAACCCTGGACCTTCATGTTGGCAAGGAAGTGTCTAACTCATGACAGGAGCAGCTAAACGTAGGGTCTTAAACTTTAGAAATCACTAAAATTACCAAACCAAGATGGCCGAATGTTGTATTATCTAAGATAAGTATAAAACTGTAAGAATGTTACAAGTAGATGTTATAAAACAATGACATCATCCTCCATTAATACTTTTCTACTAGAGGTGTTAAAGGGATTGTAAAGAGATTTTCTAAACTTTGTATGTGTATCAGGGACACTGATAGCATCAATTTGCGACATTCCAATTTCCGTTCCGACGTCTGTGGTTCTTGCAATTGCACTAAAACTAATTGCGTTTTACGATGTCACTGACAGTGATCTGCCTGAAGCTAGTATTGATATCTATGTAGTTCATTGTCAATCCCTTTAAAACTTTTATCAATGGTGAATCTACGTCAATATATACCTGATGGTTAAAATGTCAGGGGGTGACCTTGTCTCTTTCCACCGTCTTTTAACAATGTTTTAACAATCAGTAAGGTTTGTCTCACAATTCACATCTAGGACGGGTGTGATGCCAGGCAGGGTATGCTTACTCTTCTAGACACCTGATACCACTTTTCATTATGAAATACTTACTCATGTATGATTGATATAATTCCTCATGTGAAAAGTTTATAAGCTGTTACCTATGTTTTACCTTGTTAAAATTTTTGGATTTCGGGTTTCATTTTGAAGTTTGGATCATTAGTACTTGGTTTCTTTACTTAGTTTGTGTTCACATCCTAAAGTTTAGAAATATACTATCATGTTAATCATTTGCAACAAAATGTCAAAATGCTTTTCAAAATTAAAAGATTTAGATTGCTCACTGTAGAAGCTTTATTATCAATTTTAAATGATTGTAATTAAGTTTTATTCAAATGTAGTGGAGACACTGATAGTATCAATTTGCACAACTCCAATTTTCAATCAAGACAGCTGTGGTTCCAGAAATTCAACTAGAGCCCCATGATGTCATTTATTGCAAAGTCTTAAATATTACTACTGGCGGGTTCAACTGTATATTTGCAAACCCCCCTTTCAGTAATGTCACTCCCCAAACATACTGGGAAGTGTATCAATCATTACCTTTTCAAATTGTACTCAACAGAAGTTCACAAGTGATAAAAGTACATGAGAGATAAAAGTACACAAAGATAGAATAGAAGTATTTCCTGTGAGGTGTTTGATAACAAACCAGGACAAGTAGAATATTTATTTAGAAGGAAGACTTCAATCTTATCAAATCTATAGGTAAATCTTCAAAACTTTCACTTTCTAAAAATAACTCTAGTCTAACTGTGTAAGATCTACTTCTTAAAGTTTCAAGTCATATTGTAGTCCTGAACAAAAATAGGTGTTAATGTTTTTTGCTTGAATGACAGTCAAATGAAATGTTGTGCAGTGAGATATGAGTGGTCCAGATACCTGACTAGAAAATCTCTGTCAAGTTTGTAGGTAAGATTCTCTAAGGAATTTAGGACCTTGTCATTCATAAATCCTTATTGAAATGAACATGGCAGGGACGGATCCTTTTGGGGGGTTCCTCCGAGCCCCCCCCCCCCACCCCTTTTGGCCAACTGATGTCAGAACCCTCTAAAAATTTTCTGCTTGTGGTGCCGTTTTGAATTTGAAGCATGTCATATTTCTCTAAATCCTAGATCCGCCCTTGATTCTTGTTTTTCATCAATCTCCTTTAAGCAAATAAATATTTTTGATGCCAAACCAGGAAATTTTGAAGAAAGACGGCCATGTGTCATTTCTTACAGCAGCCACTCACATGCCATCAACATAAACATGTCAAAAAATCAATTTCTGTTGAAAAGCGTGAATTGTTATCATGTGAACAATAGGAGACATGTATGACCAGGACAATGGAGTGTATTATCAATATAAATTATTCATGAACTGGACTAAGTGGTGGACTCAGTCAAAATGGTTGGTTTGTTCACTAATTCTCTGACCAGGAAGTCACCGTTTGTATCTGTTTGAATAACAACGGAAATCACCATAAAAAATCTGAACCTGAATGAAAAGTGCTTTGAACAAAACACCTTGAGTCAGATAGTTCTATAATTATCCTAGGAGAATTCAACAGAAGAAATCTATCAAACAAATGAAATTTGGATTTTAAACTTATATTATGAAATATTTACTCATTTATTGATATACTTCCTCAAATGAAAAGTTCACTAGATGCTACAGATGTATTTTAACTGCCAATGTTTACCTGAATTTTTGAATTGTTTTACAGTGAATTTACGCTGGGGTTTTATTATAAAAGATTCATCTTGATGCCTAAGATAGGCAGTGCTGCCAATAAGTGTGCAATGAATGAAATTGCTAAAGAAAGGGAGTCCCTGCAGTCCCTACATTCCTCTGAGCCCAATATAATTCTATTGAAATAATGACACCCATTGAATGATTCTACACATAGAGAGACTGGATGATTAGGAGTATCTCAGTACAAAGTTTGACCTATTGGACTACAAACAACAAATTCCTTACATTTCTACATATTTTACTTCATCTTTAGTACCAGGTGACCATCTAAACTCTGACCACATTAATAATGACTAATAACAGTTTTACAACAGACTGGTTCAGTGAGTTAGATGCTTACAGGCTCACCTGGAGGTTCAGGGTTTAATTCTGTTAATCCTGTCAAGAATCCAGTAGTACCTTACAACCCAGTTTTCACCTGTCAGTGTTTGTGGATGGAAAAATGAACCAAGGCTACAGGTTGTGCATGTTAAAGGTCCCTCAACAGTTGGAAATCGAAAAAAATAGGCTTTTGCCGCTGCTCTTGCAAAACATTTTCATTGCATACTGCATGGCGTTTGCTTGTCCTTGTTAGCCCAAACAGGTGCAGAAATGTAGGGCATAAATCTGGTCTAATTCCTTCAAATCCTAAATCATTAAACGACAAGCAAAGACAAAAATATTTAAAAAATTTGTGTCCGTTTAGAAATTCAATATTGATGAAACAGATAATTGATGTAATGATAAAAATTGAGGACAGAAAGTCGGATACAAACTATGTTAATTAAAAACATTCATCAGATCATTGATCTCGTTAATAACATCCTTACTAACCTCGTTAGTCTGTTAATTAGGTCAGCTCGTTATCTACATATCATTTAATTAACATAATATTCATATACAATCATGTACAATCAATCCGTGGGCCAGGCGAACAAACCAATAAAAGCAAACAATCATGGCAATTGTGCCTTAATTCCGTGGTCAAGGCAAACAACCATTTTATACATAAGATAACAAATCTGGTCCTTGTCCAAACCCTTTTCATTTTGGCAATGATTTATACAATAGAAGATAATAAACTATAACGATAATAAGTTCATGGAGATTTAGCTGGTCCTTGGTTAGATCTGTTGACATTTATTTTTACAATGCTAAAAACATTGGTGCACAGGGTCCTGTCTAAACTCATAGGCAATGATTTTAACAGGACAACAACTTAGGTTCTTGAGGATACAGTCTTCCAGCTTGTCTCTGTCCAAACCCCTATTGATTTTACAAAGAAAAAAACTAAAGTTCCTGAGGATCCAACTGAACTTTGGACTCATCCCTTGGATTGATTTTGATTTTTGATTAACAGAATTGTTTTACATGGACAGATTTTTATTTAAGTTTTGCATAAAGAAAGAGAAATAATAACAATGTCTTGTTGTAAATGATTCTATTTTAAAATTTGCTGCATGAAACAGGCCAAGGTTAATTTGTAAATAGCATGTTGAAGATAACATGTTTGTCTTATTGTAGACGATCTATTGTTACAGTGCTATTGTTACAACATGTTTTACTGCTATATCAAAATTATTCTAACATTAAAATTATCATCAGGCATGTGTTACAACTGGTAATAAAATTACTACAATGACTCATGTGATATAGAATACAGATCAGTGACAGATCCAAAGGAGGAGGGGGGGTGGGGAGATGGCGTAGTCAAAAAATAACAATAGTGTATGCAAAATTTTATTAGAAATTTGGGCAACCTCAGATATTTCAGATATTAAAAACTAATTTGACTTATTGTCAATTTTAAATTGGTTTCTAAAATCATGTGCCAGGCAGGGTATGCTAACTCTTCTAGACACCTGATACCAGTTTTCATTATGAAATATTTACTCATTTATTGATATACTTCCTCATATGAAAAGTTTATTAGCTACTACTGTATTCATTGCCAATATGTTTCCATGGATTTGGAGATTCATTTTACGGTTGGCATTGTCTGTACTTAGGTTTTCTCATTTGAATGATCCAGAAATAAAAAGTGTTTATAGTTTTTTGTGGGCCTGTCGATATATAAATATAAATATGTGGATATTGATTTAGAAGTTTATAATCAATATCAATATCATACCATTGATATTAATCATCACGTTTCAATTTCTGATATCTTTACAAAATATTCCTTCGATATCGGTTATATCTTTATAGCATTCAGCTCTAAAAATGAAATGAATGGAGTTTTACGTCCTACTTTTCTACACCTGTGTGGGCTAATTGAGGACGGGCAAACGCCATGCAGTGTGTAATGAGGGAAATTTTGCCAGGACAGTGGCATTAGCCTGCTCTTATTTTCGATTTCCAACTGTCGAGGAATCTTTAACGTGCACAGCCAATAGCACACATGACCTCGGTTTATTGTCCCATCCGAACGACTAGACGCTTTTTCCATGTCAGCAGCATTCAGGTTTAGATATCAATATAATATCATCTATATAATACATGTTAAAGAGTATCGGAAAATTCAATTTTCTCTAGGAGCAGAGAGGGCGGGTTTGCTTTTAAGACTAGTGGAATCTCAAAGCAACTTGAATTCTGATGAATATTAGCAACTAGCTTCATCTGGGAAGATTAAGTAAATCCTTGAGGAAAGGGGCGTTTGATGACTGGTGGCACTGGAGAAAGCATCCAGGGGCCTTATTCTCGAAAACTTAAATTACAATTATTTTAGTGTTCAGGTCATCTGATTGGTCAATCACTAAAATTGATTTTAAATACAGCTTCAGATTGCTGTATTCCTTAAAATCTGGATTTTATTTAAGTTAAGTTTTTGAGAATAAGGCCCCAGAACTTTTGAGGGTAGTAAGTCGATTACTTGTTTGTGTCTGAACAGATCAAACAAGATCCCTGGGGTAAAGGTCCAAATATTTCTCAGGGTCTAAGCTTCAGGTCTGTTTCAAGCCAGATATTCTCAACTCCCTTTGTCCCCCTTCCAAATCTATCAGGGCAAACATAGCCATAGGGACCCACGACTCAACGGGGGAAACAGACTTGCCAGAATTTTAATGATATTTGCCAAGCTCACTCAAATCAGTCGCTGCCCAATTTTTTGGAACTCAACATACTATAACATGCTAAGAGGACAAATCTAACCAAACCAACAATCCATTGTTCGGGATCATGCGATCATAGATTGTAAACAAACGATCATGTCCCGACTTGATTCATATGTTCATTAAATCTTGAAATAGGTTGGACTTGTTTCTCCATTCAGCCGTTGAAATTATTAATTATGAGTAAACAAAACAAGTGGAGTCATGATAAGAATAGAAATAATGATAATGTAGCAATCTTTTGATAACTTGATTTGAATATTTCAAATATCTTGGCCTGAATTCACATTAGCTGACTAAAAGATACAAAACCTGTAGTAGCCGATTGTTTGAAAACTACAAAAAGTCTGGTTTTAGCTTTATGTTATCAGATTACAATATTCCTTAAAATCTAGATTTTTATTTTTAAGGCCCTAAATTACAATATTTTCTTAAATCTCACTTTCAGTTAGTTTCAAAGGAAATGGCCCCAGAGCAGAAGAATTAAAATCGGCAATTAATTATGAAACAAACATTTGAATTAGTTTAACTAATTGTTTAAATGCAATTTTTGGGATTACTATATCTTCAGGTTATCAAATAAAGCATTAATTATCTACCAGTAAAGTTTTGACAATAATCCTTTCAAATTTGTCCAGGTTATCTTGTAAAACTCTATCTTACCAGTAAAGTTTGTCAAGTACGATATTTCTCTGACTAATGTATAATATATAAACTAATGATTAGATAATCAACTTTTAAACAATATCAGGACTTGGAATCAAAAATCCAATATTCCTAACCAGAACTTAATTTATCTTGAAAGCTTTAAAGAAGTTCAAAAGATTTCTGTCATAAGGCTATGAAAGTTCAACAATGCAGTCCACAAAGTACTTGAAAAGACATGTTTCCCCAGCCGCCAGTCTCTGTTCAGTTACTGATTGGGCTAATAATTCTTTAACCTTTGTTTCCAAAAGTTTCATTGACAGTTGAAACATCAAAGTTTTCTTTCATTTGACTGATATGCAGAGTAGTTCTCTAATGCAAAAGATAAAATATTAAATTTGTATTCAACATGTAAAAAAGGTAGTGAGTTTCTGTCAGCTGTTGAATGATAAAATAATAAAAACATGCTCTGATGATTTTCATATCTTCTAACCACATGTTTCATACACACAGATTTTAAAATAAAATAAACACACACACACAAAACTTAAGTTTTAAATATACTGAATATTTCACACACAATGTCATTATAATTGTTCGGTTGTGAATCAAAATAGATATTGATAATGCAGATGTCCTTGAAAATTTACTCCAAGGACACTGCATTGCAATTGCTGACCCTTATTTTTAGTTTCAGGAAAGTAAGATTTAAACTCTCTTTTCATTCTAAAATTCTCCATCAGATGGGAATTTTATTTGAGTTCAGTCTGAAGCCACAAATAGACATGATTATCGATATTGGTACTGCAGAAAATAGTACAAACAAATCGTGTCAGCATTGTGTCCATAAATGCTATTTTCTGCTCTATTGATAATCAAGGCTTGAAACCCATACCCTTAGGTAGCTGTTCTGGAAAATAACCCCCATTACACACTGCATAGCATTTGTTTACCCTCATTTTCTGGTGTTGAAAAGTAGGATTTACAACTCCCCTGTCATTTTGATATGCCCAAGAAGGGAATATTTGCTAGAGTTCAGTTCTAAGCCACAAAAAGACGAAATTTTCAATACAAAAAAGAATTGTGTCTGAACCTGTACCCTATGTGTTCACTTTTTCATTTTCTGCTGTATCAATAATACCGGATTGGACACCATACCCTAATGTAGCTATCCTGGAAAATTACCCCCATTACACACTGCATAGCATTTGTCCACCCTCATTTTCTGATGTGGAAAAGTAGGATTTAAAACTCCTTTTCATTTTAATATCCCCTAAAGAATGAATTATTTTTAAAGTTAGTTCTAAGCCACAAATAGAGGAGATAATCAATTGCAGAAAAAAGTTGAAACGAATCCTGTCTCATGTAGGCTACGTATATTTGCTTTTTTTAATTTCGATGCATCGATAATTCTGGACTTAGCACTTAGCACCATACGTTGTCTTTTAGCAGTTTTAACCTTTTCTCAGGTAAAATAAGGTCATGTATGTTTTGAGATGTTTGTTGTCTCTGTAGAACACCTGGTTCATACCCTACTGAATATCATCAACTAATAATTTATAACTCATATTAACTACCTGATATATTATATATTACCTTGGTTTTACTTCTCTTTTATTACACTACTAAAATATTATAATCATAAAATATTATACTAAAACAATCTATGTTATTTTATTATTTTAGAAATTTATTTTTCTAGAAATGCAATACCAAACTTATTTTGTTTTTTAATCTTTTACTTTACAAAGTATGTTATTTTATTATTTTATAAATTTATTGAGTAGGCCATGTTTTTTATTTGTACTAAATAGAGGATTTGTTTTATTTTCTAAAAACTTCACTAGTTTGATTTTAGCTTAAGGAAAATAAAATGATATCAGAGGTATTTCCAATCTATTCATTCGAAATCACATTTATTACAAACAATATATCATTATCATAACAAAGGGAAGATTTCTACCCAAGGACACCCATGTCTAGGGCTCTTTAGGGGTAAAATGAGCAAGTGTGAATTCTTCAGCATTTCTGAATGAGGACGTGCTTTTTTTATCACTTACATACAAAAAACTTGTAACATTATAATATTTTTATAAGCCAATAATCCCATGGATTAACTTTAGATTAACACCTTGTTCATTGATACACGAGATATTTCAGACCGTTGACCAACAATATCTAATACAGAAAACAAACAAATCTTATTCTTCTCAAATATTGAAAGCCTGTGACCTAGATATCAGCTGGGTACATTCAAACAAAGACACCATACTGCTCCGCTACATTTTCATTCATTTATCTATATTCGTTTTGTCCTTTAAAGTGTGTATCTGTTCTTTTGTTGGTCTACAAAACTATCTTAATACTGTATGCTTATGCAGTATCTATCTTTGGTTTTAGTTTGTCAAATGTTTTGTCTTCTTTTTGATTGCACACAGATAGTTAAGTCCAAAAAACAAAGACACCATCCTGGATGGTTACATTTTTATTCAATTATTTATTTTAGAAATTTTAGACTTTAATCATCTTTTAAAAGCAAGTTTTTCTGAATACTGCATTCATGTACAATACATTTAAAATGTCAAGCAGAGATCTGAGACTATGGCTTCAGGGGCTGTGGAACGATAGGGGTTTGATTAATGGCAATAAACTCAGAACGTACAGATTGTTTAAAAATACTTTATGTGTCGAGCCATATGCACATTGTATCCTAGAGAGATCCCAGCGCAGTGTTTTAGCTAAACTTCGCTGTGGTACGTTACCCCTAGCCCTGGAAACTGGACGATACACAAAACCAGCTACAATACTTCATGATAGAATTTGTCGTTACTGTGATTTGTCTGCAATAGAGAACGAGACGCATTTTCTGTGTATCTGTCCGAAGTACTCTGACCTTAGAACGCATCTATGGGATGTAGCCTCTGCAGAATTCCAAGACTTTGCCTATTTATCGCCTGCCAACCAAATATGTTTTCTTATGACTTGCCCTTCACTGGCAAAAAGTTTAGCAAGGACCTAAAAAAAAATGTTTTTCCGAAGAAAATACTGCGTTTTTTAAATATTTCAACTTTTATAGTGATATGATCTGTTTTATTTTGATATTTTATCATAATGTTTCTATGTCATGTTATTATTTTTATTCCGTATATATTTAAATATTATATTTGTTTTTATCAAACGTAAAACTGGTTTCAAACTGTGATATATTTATGCTGTTTTGCACACTACAGGTATATTTATGATTTTAAGATGTTTTTATTATACATATTTTTAAATGATTTAATACATTGTTAATTTGTGTCTCATAGGTCTCAAAGGCCGGATATCGTACTTTTTTATATTCTGCCAACGTTTTTGTATTTTACTATAGTTGTACGATATGTGACACATTAATAAACTAATTCTTCTTCTTCTTCTTCTTCTTCTTCTGATCCAATAAAGGACATTATAGTAGGCCTAATTACTCATTCGTTAAAGAATTTCATTAATTATCAAATAAGATATTGTCATGGGCTTGATTCTCATAATTAAAACAAGTATAGAATTCAATACTTTAACATTTTTTCATGTTGATTAAAAACAAAATTTCTATAAATTAACATCTTTATAAGACTAATCTAATTATACCTATACATTATTATTATTATTATTAATTATCAATAACATTTTAATCTAAATCTTGTTTGATTCTCTTTATAACAGCAATAATATTGAATACTTAAAGGCAAACATTAGTCATGTTGATTGAAAACAGAATTCCTTAGAGTCAATAAATATCATTATAAGCCTTCTTGGTAATTATACCTTTGTTAACGAACTTGTTATTTATCAAATAATATCTTGTCATGGGCTTGAATCTCTTATCAAAAATAAGGGTAAGGAATACTTTAAGCAAATCTGAAACCATGTTGATTGAAAATAGAACTTCCATGAGAGAATGAATATCATCAATGTATAGCCAAATTATATACCTTCATTAACAAACTTGTTAATTAATAAAATTATAGTTTACCTGTGGTCTGAATCCATGAGTCTGCATTTTATAATAATCCAATTTCACAAATTCAGAGTAAATTTTCACATAATGATCACACTATAACTCTGATCCAGTCCCGAGTCAGAATTCGATATAATACACACATAATGATTTCAAGTCACATCTGCAGGGGAATAATAGACAAGGTCCCATACGCGTGTATATCATTATACTCAGTTAAAAACTAGAGTAGAGGATAAAAAACCCAGGTAAAATGATCAATATAACTCACACTTCACCTGAACAATACACCAGTTATATTACTACTCTCTACAAATAAAGGTAAAAACACTCATGACAGGTATGGTATACAGTCATATACCACCTTTACTACACTCAGCTATAGATTATTGATATTCCTTCCAGCTACATCTAGATCAGTCATTTTAGCCTACACAGCCTTTACCTTTACTCCATGCAGGTAAAAGGAATTTCAAACACTACCGTCCTGTTATTAAGGTTATTGACAATATGTAGGCCATTACGTTTATTTTAGCCTACTTATCTATAGGTACATGACAAGGAAATTGAGTTTTAGACCCAACTGTCATATTAGGTCAGGCCTTTCCTAATCAATTTAAAGGGCCAAATGCATTTTATAAAAATATATAAAGGCAAAATAGAGCTTAGCGAGCAGAGCATTTTAGCAGAAGGGGTCACTCTTGTAGGGCCATTCTTAAGGGCGTTGCGGACCACAATTTGAGAAAGCCTGTATATGGTAATAACAAATGTGACAGGGCATTGAGTTTTGAAATTTCCTGTCCTGTCATGTTATTAATAGTGAGGTAGGTCATTGATTACCAATATTGCCTCTAGCTATACATACCCTACTCACTTTAGCTTACTCGGTTGACAGTACCGGTAAAATGGAGTTTTACACCCTACTGTCCTGTCACGCTATTAACAGTGAGGTAGGTCATTGATTACCAATATTGCCTCTAGGTATACCTAGCCTACTCACTTTAGCTTACTCAGTTGAAGGTACCAGTAAAATGGAGTTTTACACCCCACTGTCCTGTTATTAACAGTGAGGTAGGTCATTGATTACCAATATTGCCTCTAGGTATACCTAGCCTACTCACTTTAGCTTACTCAGTTGACAGTACCGGTAAAATGGAGTTTTACACCCCACTGTCCCGTTATTAACAGTGAGGTAGGTCATTGATTACCAATATTGCCTCTAGCTATACATAGCCTACTCACTTTAGCTTACTCAGTTGAAGGTACCAGTAAAATGGAGTTTTACACCCCACTGTCCTGTTATTAATAGTGAGGTAGGTCATTGATTACCAATATTGCCTGTAGCTATACATAGCCTACTCACTTTAGCTTACTCAGTTGAAGGTACCAGTAAAATGGAGTTTTACATCCTACTGTCCCGTTATTAACAGTGAGGTAGGTCATTGATTACCAATATTGCCTGTAGCTATACCCTACTCACTCTAGCTTACTCGGTTGAAGGCACCGGTAAAATGGAGTTTTACATCCTACTGTCCCGTTATTAACAGTGAGGTAGGTCATTGATTACCAATATTGCCTCTAGCTATACATACCCTACTCACTCTAGCTTACTCGGTTGAAGGCACCAGTAAAATGGAGTTTTACACCCCACTGTCCTGTTATTAACAGTGAGGTAGGTCATTGATTACCAATATTGCCTCTAGCTATACCTACCCTACTCACTCTAACCTAATCAGTGATTTTATTGAACAGTGACTGTAGAATGATTAGTCAGTGAATATTTTAAATTCCTTATAAATGTCTTACACTGTGATATATTGTATCATATTAGTTTATTGAGTCATTAAAGGGTTTTTAAAGAGGTTTTCTAAACTTTGTATGTGTATCAGGGACACTGATAACATGAATTTGCTCCATTCCAATTTCTATTCCAACGTCTATGGTTCTTGCAATTCCAATAATACTAACGTGTTTTATGACGTCACTAATAGTGATATACCGGAAGCTACTATTGATATCTATGAAGATCACTGTCTATGACGTTATAAAACGTGTTAGTTTTAGTGGAATAGCAAGAACCACAGACATTGGAATGGAAATTGGAATGGCGCAAATTGATGCTATCAGTGTCCCCGACACACATACAGAGTTTAGAAATACGTTTTGCAATTTCTTTAATTATTTTCTTCTCTTAGAATTATTGAAAGAAAAGGTATAAGTTACTACAATCCACACCCGTAATTGTTTTCCATTTAATCATGTTCATATCATACTCAATAACTAAATGCCACTCAAGGAAGTTTTCCTTTTATCTATCAATTAAAACTGCTTTACTTTCGAAACTAGATTTAGTTTGTGTCAAACTGTCAGTGAAAGATACAAGTAATGTTAAATAAGAAACACTATTATGGATATACTACTCCTCTTTAAGTAATAATGTTTGTTCACATCACCCTGCCAAACTTTGTTTGTTCATTCTCTTTATCTTTAACTACCCTTTGGTTGTAACTTTTAAAAACAGTTGATACAAAATACAATATACATAATAGATTAACCTCAATATGTCTCTTTCTGTTGGGCAATGAAGAGAGGGGACTTGGCAAAAGGTTCTTTTTAAGGAATTTTCAGTTTTATTTTATAAATTTAATTAACTTTAACGTGGGTAAACCTATATAAAACTTGTTGATTTGTCTGTGCTTTTGGTTTCTTTTCTTACATGATTTTATTTTTAATTTTTTTTTGTTGAGCAGGAAGTGGTTCATAAGGAACAAAAGAGAGAGAAAATTCTGAAAGTTTAATCTAGATTTACTGTTGCACAAATATCCAAAAATGTCAACATTTCAAATGAGCACTGTAAAATGGTTTACGGTCAAATGAAGTAAAGTTAAACTGAAGAAGTGAACAATGGTCTAAGGGAGAGAACCACTGTCATCTTACAACTTATTTTCTTACCCTAAAGTTAAATAAATAGTTATCACTCAAGGCCTCTTACTGTATTGTCCTTTTGTACACAGACATAGAACTCACAGACAAACACTGGAATTGACTTTCATAAGCACTTGCCTTGGCATCAGAAGATTTTTTTCAGGATACAAACTAATCAAAAAACATCTTAATGTTAATAGAAGACTCGTATAATAAAAAGAAATGAAATGTAGTTTTCGTTCTACTTTCTGCACCTATTTTAAGCTATTGGGGACTGGCAATTATTATGCAGTAGGCAATGAGGGACATCTTGCCAAGCAATATAAGAAGATGATGCAAGATGAAAAACTGTTCAATAAGAACAACAACATTTTAAAGACTAGACCAAAGTTAGTGCAACTCTCCAAGTAACCTGATGATAATGTAGATTGTGTACAATAAAACTAAGAAGTAGTATACCATATAAACTGATGATGATAATGTAGATTGTTGAAACGTTGTGTGTGATAAAACTAAGAAATAGTAGACCATAAAATTCTGTTTTACATGTAAAGGGAAATAACTTCCGTTGAATTGAACAATAAATAAACAAAAGAGCTAACAGACGTGACAATAAATATTTCTCTCCACCTGACCTCACATCTTAACAGTAGGCTCTCACATCTCTCTTTCCTTCACAACAAACACATCAAATATCACATTTCATACAGGAAAGAAAAATGTGGTGAATTTCAGAAGAAAACAAAACAAACTGGCCATTATATCTATCATATTTCATTAAACAATAGGAGTCGAGACATTGGCAGACTAGACTTATCTGGTCAAAATTTGAGAAGGGATCTAACAAAAGAGGAAAGTGTTCTAAATTATTTGAGAGAAATGAAATGAAATTTTACCACCTGCTTTTCTGCATCTCTAGGCCTATGGGCTAATTAATTGAGGACGGGAAATATTTGAGAGAGGGAAACCAGTGGGGGCAGATTTCATCACTACCCTTCAATTATTTGATTGGTAAAAGGAACTGATTTCAAGCAAACATTTTCATGTTCATATTTTGGTTGATGAGATTTTTAACCTTTACATATTATTACTGAAACTCTGAATATCATTTTTTTACAATTAACTGTACCAGTACCCCTACATTTTTATCTCAAAAAGAGGGTTTTTCTAGAAAATCTAGTAAAGCTTTTAAACTTTGTATCTGTATCGGGGCCACTGATAGCATCAATGTGCGCCATTCTAATTTCCATTCCGACATCTGTGGTTCTTGCAATTCCACTAAAACTATCACTGACAATGATCTGCATAGATATCAATAGTAGCTTCCGGTAGATCATTATTAGTGACGTATTGCAAGAACCACAGACGTCGGAATGGAAATAGGAAAGGCGCAAATTGATGCTATCAGTATCCCCGAATTGACCCCAATATACATACAAAGTTAAGAAAACTTCTTTACAATCCCTTTAAGTAATTTTCTCTCAGTGAAACATAGTAATTGATAGTTTTGAGAGATTTATGTACAAGTTTTGTCCTTGCAACACTTTAAACATTGAATACAATGAACAATAGTCTAAAGTTTGTAGAGTTGTAAAAATATATCTTTTCTAAAACATGTATCTAAACAAACTCCGAACAGTGCAAATTGTTGTCAGAAACTCTCTTTAAAGGGAAATAGTCAGTATTTGCAGATGTTGATTTTGGTCTTGAATTTATGTAAATAGTCTTCAGAAGTGTATAAAAACTGTATAATCCCTTCAATTATACCCCTACCTAAACATTTATATTTCATTTCTATATAAGCTATGCATCTTCTTTATAATTATAATAAGGCATAGTATCACACAAATACAAACAGTATTTCTCCTTTTAAACCCTGATAATTTTGGATTGGCATTGATTTGAAATATCAATTTCGACAGTCAACTGTGAACACTATTACTGATATGATAAGTCCTGTTTCTGAGACTATGCTAATATTAGTACAACAGATGGGGAACATGCCCCTTTAACTTCATGTAGTCTACATTCCTTTCAAAATAAACCAAGTTCTATAATATATTGCTACCTGATATCTAGTCTGTTGATATTTACTTCAATAAAACATGGGAATATTTTTACACTATAAAAACTCTTACAAACTACAGACTCCAGTGAGGTAATGATTAAGATATATTTAATGCACTTTTCTCTTATATTTTTTTTCATATAGATTCAATAGAATGAATATTTTCATAAATAAACTCTTTCTTGTTTAATTTAATAGGACAAGGTGGTATATATTTCCAGATAATCTATTTGATGTATTCTTGAGCTAAAACTAACTAATCTAACAAGCACCTTGAAGTAAATAGTTCTTGTTTCTGACCTAGGACCGTGCTTTCTATGAGATCTATCTCATTTCACTTTAACAAAGACCTATTATTGTCAAAAATACATAAAATTTAAAAATATTTAAAAACTTTACAAGGCAGGTTTATATAACATCAAATACTTAATTTTCAAAAATACATCAAAATTTAAAACTTTCATAACTTTTACAAGGCAGGTTAAAAAAACATCAAATATTTCATTTTTGAAATGGCTCTAAATTTATTTCTATTCATCTATGTGTTTCTGTTGAAGCTATTAAAAAGACGAGGCAGGGAATGCTTACTCCTCTTGAACTGATAGAACTCTCTCTGTTACTGAGTAAATCAATTCTGGGCATCTCAAACCAGAAGCACTTGAGATCACTAGACCCCATACTTCTGACAAAAAAAGAGAAACATTTAAGAGCCAAAGCATGTAAAACTGAACAGATAGTATGCACGATTTGAAGGTCAAATTTTCACAATTTGCTTTTCCTTTGAAAGTAACAAATAACTATGTGAACCTTAGAAAATTCATATTTTACATCAATGAAATAAATTTATCATTTTAATTGCCATGTCCTGCCTTTGAAATCCGAGCCCCACTCCGACATTACACAGGGAGACAACCAGTGCAGTGTAAAATAACGACTTGTAATTACATAGATTATAAACAGAGTGTCATTGTTACAGCAGGTCATAGAGTGCTCCGTAAAACTCAAACTCTTCTTTCTATTCTCATAGATATATATCAAACATACTGAAAATGAAGATTAGCTATGTGGACTCTCTGGATGCTGAGTTGACAAAACCTTAATACTAAACAATTTCTATACGGCCTCATCTCTCTATGTCCATCCGTCCGACAACATTTGCTCGTAACCGGTCTAAAAACTTCATAAAACAAAGATCAAGTTTGCATTTGGGCAATTTTCGACCGTTAGAAGCCCTAGTTATAGCCCTAGCCCTAGTCTTGAATATGCTATTACTTTCTTAGTTTTCAACCGATTTTGATGAAATTTAAAATGGATGTTATTGGACCTAAATCAAAAGGTTTGAGAAAGTTTAGTTTACTCCTGATTAAATTTAAGGCTTTTTGTTGGGCGTATATGGCTGTGGTCCACTATCTTTGATATTATAAAAGTGAAACTTCTGAAATGGATATCATGTTTACAACCCTAGTTACAAGAAGGTTTTAAAACCACAAACAGAATCAGTGAGATTTATTTTTTAGGCAGAAAACACAACCAACTCTATAGTTTCAAATAAAAATTTTCTATCATAAAAACAATAGATTGTTTATGTTTTATATCTTGAATCAACTTATGCATAAATATTTATCTGACTAAATCATAATCTCATTTATTGTATTATGAATATTAATCGTACAATAACCCCTCGAGCCTGTTTTTATAATCGATCTTTATAGACAATATGACATCAGCTGACAAGAAACGACAAGAAGAAGAAAAGTGATTCACTTTCTATAAAATAAAACTATTTACTTTACAAATGACTTCATCAACACATGAGCTGTACGAATTTTATTTCTCCGATATTTCAAATGCATTTCATCTTAAATCTAGCATCACCTCAAAGCCTAGAGATTACTTCAAAACTTTCATTTTAAAAGACTAATACTTGTAAGAATGGACACAATTTTGATCTGGTACTTTGAAAACCTGAAAACAGTACTCCTGTTCCAATTGGTATATTGTTCTAATATCAAAACATATTATAACATCATATAAAGTTATGAAGATAAGTGATGCAAGGTTTAAAGTAAAGGTGAATAACAATAAAAGGCCTATAGTGTAGGTATTAGAATGAACAATATGAAGGTATTACCCTACATTACAGGTCAACTATTATTATAGGCTACTATAAACAGTTTTAATTTCTAACAACAAATATTTTAAATATCCAAACTATTATCTATTTTAATAATCTAAATTTGATTATAAATTCAAAATGAGTTGTTGTAATAATGAACAATATCAAGGGGTATTACTGTTATAACCTACAGCTGACAAAATAACTATTAAATACACTGTCATAAAATAAACATCAAATATTTTAAATATTAAACTTCTGATCTAAATAGTGGAATATTTGAGTATTTTGGCACCTCAGAATCGTCTAAAATGTTCTCTACGAGTTTCTAGATTAAAAAATTTCATGGGTAGACCCGTCACTTGCACATAGAACCTGGGCCCCATCACAAATTCATTCCTGACGATGGGACGGCTGTCATATAGCATGAAATATTCCGAATATCTGATAAATAAACCATCACCTTAAATGAATTTTATAATAATGAACAGTGTTATTGTTTTAACCTGGCAGATATCAACTGACATAGTGAATTCATAACAACAAATACTTCAAAAGTAAAAACTCAATTTATCTCCTAAAATAAATTTTGAAATATTGAATAATATCAAGGTATTGTTTTAACCTACAAAATGTCAAATGACACAATTCAATAAATACTTTAAATATTTGATAAATAAACAGTCACCTAAAATAAATTCTAAAATAGTGAATCAAGATATTGTCTAAAGAATAAGCCATTATACTAGGCCATAAGACACACAAAACTGTCATAGAGCTTGAAAATATTATACAACAAATACTTTAAATATTAAAACTTTTATCTATTTGATTAATCTAATTCATCTCCTATAGTCAATTTTGAAAGTAAGTAAGTTGTTGTTAAAATGAACAATGTTCAGGTATTATCTAATTAACCTAGGCCACTATACTTGGCCAAATGACACAGAAAACTGTCATCTTATACATAATATATGTTGAATATAAAACAACAAATAGTTTAAATATTTAATAAGTAAACTATCACCTAAAATAAATTTTATAATAATGAACAATATCATGGTATTATATTATCTAAGCTGGGCTACTATACTAGGCCAAATGACACAGAAAACTGTCATATTATATAGGTCTATAGCTAAACAAATACTTTAAATGTTAAATAACAAACTTGACTTACCTGGGGCAAGACACCACTGATGGGGGCAAGTTTAGGGGGTACACGTTCTACATCCTCGTATAAAGGGGGAGGGGGAGGTATATCCATGATATATTGTCCGTTACACTGCCTGATAGTATCTCTACCTATACTCATTATATTATTATGTATTGTGTTATTATTCATCGTGAGTGACGGAGACCGGGTTTTCCGTCTTGCTTGACTCACTAGACTATAGTTAGAATATCCAGACTGGGAATGAGGCACTCCGATATTTACTTCTTTCACTGAGGAATGATCCGAATACAGAGAACTTGAACTCAACGTTCGTGAGTTTTGAATATGAACATTGTTGTTGGTTTTGGCACGCGGTGAAATTAATGAATAATCTGCGTTCGGGTCGTCGTCTTGTATCGGGTTAAAAATATATTTGACTTCGTGAGAATACGTGGAATATTGTGAAAGAGGGCTATATACTCCTCCATGACGAGAGAGTTCGTGGTCGTCAGGGTAAAAGACGTCTGATGCTGAATTGTTCTGACTCGCCATGGTTACTTCTTAATTCATTTCTGAAAGTAGAAAGAAATATACATTAATTTTTTTTTTTCAAAATTCATATTCTACATACATTTCTGCATTTTTTAAAGATAAGCACATAGGGTGGTGGTGAAATGGGTTGAACCAGGTGAGCGTATGACATTTAATTTCTTAACAGAAGACAGTCAAATTTCATCTTTTTTTTTATTGTAACTCAATTATCCTCAATAACAGGTGATAGGTGATGAAAGCACTGGCCCATATGGCACCAGAATTTTTCTTGTCTTGAGAATGATTCAAACTCTGGCACCTAATCTTCTAGCCGACGACAAAAAAAACTACCTATTGACTAAGTTATTTTACCCTCCTAGCAGACGACAATATGACTTGTACTGAAAGGTGTGTTCATTTGGTGTCCATGTTAAAGATCATTATTGTTGGAAATAATAGAAAAAATTATTTTGAAAATTTGTATCAGTGCAGAAAGGATGACAGATTCCCATCATCATTAGTCAAATTAAATGCAGGAAAAATAATGAAAAAATCAATACATTTTCATTCATTTTTTACCTGGCCAAAATAATGAATTTATGATTAAGTTAATTATTGAAATAATAGAACAAGAAAAACAATCAATAAAAAGTTTGTCAGGAATGAGTCAAGTCTGACTGAACTCAGGTGTGATGAATAGTGAGGTTTTAAAGATATACTGTGGGTTAGAGGATCGGGGATGAAAGCCAACACTAGACCAGCTCACGCAAGCACTTGCACTGGCATCAGGTATAACTTAAAGTGCCACATGAATGAAAATTTTAAAAAATATATGTCATAAACATAAATGATTGAAAGGGTTATTTTCCATTTTTACAAAAAAAAATAAACTATTAAGCGTGTTATTTGCGTTCAAAGTGGCACTGAACGCAGATTTAATTAATCATGAAGGTCTGTACCATACAATACTAGTATTTTATCTAACATAAACTAGCAATATATTAGCTCAAAACTGTTTTCACTTTCTAAGATATTCTACATCACTCAGTTTTCCTGGTTCACCCTGCCAAGTACCACCAGATCCCAATAACATCGCTTTTGCAACACTAATCTGGTGGAGTGGGGATACTTTCCCTTTAAAAATGTTGGCATATGGTCTACCTAAGACATTAAACATGTGATTATGTCCTTTTAAGAAAGGTGATTTTTTCTATGAGTAAGAAGGAAAATACCAATATGAGTATATCATCAATATTCACCAGTCAATATCAGTATATCTATATTCTATATAGTATATCATCAATATTCACCAGTCAATATCAGTATATCTATATTCTATATAGTATATCATCAATATTCACCAGTCAATATCAGTATATCTATATAGTATATCAATAATAAACAAATACCTGCTCCATCAATCAATATCAATACTCAGGTAGGGCCTAACTATAATGCAAATATTACAATTGAATTTTTCTTATCCTGAGAAGCAGGACCGGATTGCTGTTAAAGGTTCTTGTGTCTGGGTTCTCAAAAGTAGGGTTAATAACCACAAGGGGGTGAAAGCAGTGACTATCAGTTCTGCTGTATCAGATTAGCTTTTCTTATCTCAGACACTTGCTGACTGGTTGCAGCAAATATATTACATGTGTTGTTGCTCTGTGTTTGGGTGACCAGGTTTTCAAGGGTTAAATAAGGATCTATCTAAGTGTTAAGTTTTATGCATGTGCCCAAGGTCTAATGAAAGAATATCCAACCCAGCAGACAGTACAGTTTCTCACACATTGAGCATGAAATAAATTCCATTATTTAACCAATTCCACACGCCCTGGTAACCTAGTTTAAAACTTGACCTAATAAAACATCTGCAGTTGATGATGAAATTTTAAACTTTTTAGAAAATCTCACAACACACATTATATCATGTTAGAAACATTTCACACCATTTCGGGTGAAAATTACATAAAATTTGGGACAAAATCATCATAGACTCCATGTGTTACAGGCTATGTATGTTCAAGATCTATCGACAGTTGGAAATAAAAAAGCAGGTTATAATGAAAATTTCCCTCATTGCCCATTGCATGACATTGTTAATTTTTTTAAAGGGGCACAGGCTTCATTTTCGTGGGACGATTTTTACAAGTCTCAGAAACGGGGACTTTTTTAGCTCAGCAATTTAGTACTGGTTATCACAACTCACCATTGAAATTTGAGCCTTCAAATCCATGTGCATCCATAATTATTAGCATTTGAAAGTTATAATGCCCTACTACACATTAGCGATACTATGCAATATATAGAAAAGTCATCTATAGAAATAGAAGGAGAAATGTCTAATCTAAGATATATTTGAAGGAAATATGCAATTTTCGTACATTTCTAGTGCTTCTGAAGGATACTTAAGTATATTCAAGACCCAAATCAACCAATAAAAATGAAGACTGGTCCCCTTTAACAATAGTCAGGAGTAGAATGTGGAACTCTTTTAGAATCATTTTTTGTTAAAATTTCAATATTCCTCTATCTTTATGTTATATTCGGAGGTTGTGTCATCTTTTATTCTTTTTCCATATGTTATTGAAAGGATGCAGTACTGGTTAGTTAGTTAACATAAAGAAAACTAGACAATTCTCATCAAAAAATGGCAAAATTCGAGAGTACTGATGGTTGTATTGTAGTAGACTACTCCAGAAGTACCATCAGTTGACCAGCTAATGTTCACTTCCAGTGAATCATTATTAAGCTATTATCAAAGCAATCATCCCATTGATATTTACTAATTACTTAATGAGATGTATTATGTTACACTTGACACTTGTCAGTGGGACACCTCCATTAATTACTTTAACTAATCACATCACAGACCATGTTTAAAGGGCCATTCTGCTTTTTTGAAAAAAGTTTCCATTGTCAAAAAAATCGCAAATGCTACCTTAGAGTATTTTTAAAGTATGCTTATTGTATCTCTATATCTTCTTGATCAAACTGAATTTGGTTTTAAAGGGTTAATTACAAACAGGTTGTACATATTGTTAATTAAGCAATTTGACCTAGTTTTGGTGTTTGCCCTTTAAATGGCTCAATATTTCTAGCTGAAACCTTTAAAATACACAATAAGGAAATTTCTCTACAATTAGGCGTTTATTTTACTCAAATCCGTTCAGTAGTTTCCTATCAGCGTCCAAAAAATATAACACACTTAAAAACCTTACGTAAGGTTTTTAGAAATTTTAGCATGTTTTTAGCATTTAAAAATTAACGGCTGGATTTTTTAAGTTGAAACTTTCAGATACATTAAAGGACACATGTATAGATTATGGTGTATAGTTTTCACAAATTTGAGTCAAAAAAAATTTTGACCTAGAAAAAATTCCGACTGTCCCTTTAAAGGGATTGTAAAAAGGTTTATTTTGTATATTGGGGAATTTGATAACATCAATTTGCAGTGCATCATTCTAAATTGCAATCAGACATCTGTCTTAAAATGAAGAAAATTTATATTAATGTAAATCATTTCAAAATGATAGTATGATGCAAATTGATGCTTTTAGTGTCCCTGATACACTGCTTTTCGAATATTGTCCCCATTTACTTAAAATGCAATGAGATAATATTATGAGTTATTGTCAAATCTCTGGATAAATATCAAACTGCTGTCCTGAACAATGTGAAGAATGTTGAAATTGGACCAAGTTAAAGTCGAATCATAGGAGGATTCATTGAGTTCAAACAGACCCATTACTGACCTTCTCTATCTTAAACAAACACAGAGTTAAACCAGCCAGTTGGCTTACAACACTCACACTTTGTTTAATATTACTACATCAATACAACACTCATACTCTGTTTAAAGTGGAATTTTCAGCATTTTCGATGATCAGTTTGAGCCTGGAATTTATATAAATAGCCACCAGATTTACTGGAACTGACCAAAAATCGCACAATCTGTTCAATTATATCCTACCTTAAAAGTTATCTTTCATTTTCTGTATATATGATTTCTATATTAGTCATATATTTTTTACTTTTAAAGGCTGATAATTATGGATAAACAGAGATTTAAAGGCTAAAATTTTGAGAGAAAGTTTGGAACATTATTACGGATTAGAATAGCAAAAAAATCCGGGTTCTGAGATTTTTTTGGTCGAACAGTTAATGAACATATCCCTTTAATATTACTACATCAATACAACATGTTTATTGTAGCATTACCTTCCAGCATAATCATCGAACATTACCATCCAGAATTATCATCCAGCATTATCACCCACAACTCTTAAAGAATGCTAAATTCAACCTTGACATTTCCTTCATAGAAAGCTGAAGGCATGTAGTCCTTGAGAAAATTTGAAGTGATCTAGCCCTTTTATAGATCACAAGAAGCTGAGTAGGGACCAAAAATTGTGGAGGGGCATCCACAGCACCTGTCATTTAAAACATAACGATAAGAATAATTCCACACTTACGACCAGTTTTAATTGCAAGATATTTTGAGAAACTGCCCTCAGATCTGTATTTTTAATAAACCCAACAAATATGGCCCTAATCAGTATTTGACTTGATATCAGTTGATACCTCAGCTCAAAATTACATAATAAAACTCAAGCACAAATAATCCTAATAGTAAAACATCTTGAAATCCATGTAAACACATTGGCAATACATTTGCAGCAGTTAATGAAATTTTCAAATGATGAACTATATCAATAAATGAGTAAATTATCCAGCTTTTGTAGAAACATAACTAATCCAATAAATTCCACAATTTCCAAAACTTTAAGTCACTAAAACTCACTATGTGTTAAAATATCACACACCAGAAACAAATATATAGTCACTGAAAGTCACTTTGTTAAAATAACACACAAGACAACAAATATACACTCACACTGCCAGTCACCATAGCTTGTTAAATTATCACACAAGATGCAGACCTATTCTCACTGTATAGCAGAACAGCAGAAGATCTTTCTACCATCTAGCCAGCCAGACAGTTTATAAAATATTAAACATGAACTAAAGTAGACCACCCTTGAACTTTCCGTGTTTAGATTGAGAGTTGTTAACAGCTGGTTTCAGTTCCCTTAAGGAGAATATTAAAACATGGTGAATGGTGAATGGTGAATGTAACAGATTATAGTCCATACATCAACTGGTCTGTTTTTATCCACATTTCCACTGGACACAAATCTTGATACACATGCAGGCTCAATGTAAGAGAGAGGCACTATGTAAGAGGGGGACACAGCCTTAATAACCCTGACCACAAAGACTGTTTTTAACTGAAATTCCACTGATTTGTAAATAAAACTAGGCCTCTTTGTAAGAGAGGGACACTGATTTTATGAACCTAAATATTTCACTATGTGCAGAGCCCTAGGAAGGCAATAAAACCTGTTGGGGTGGAGGAGGGAGTTTATCTGAGAATTTATTTTGCTCTAACATAATTCTAATCTTATGAAGGATGTAGGTAGCATCAAACATCATTCCTAATCTCTGAAGGACGATTCAAGGATTTTCCCCTCATAAAATTCTTGAGATTGAGGCCTTTTTGACTATTTTTAACTGCAATTCCACTGATTATCACAAAGTAAAGCTAGACTCTTTCTATATTGGTTACAAATTCTCAATATTAATTAAACATGTAGGGTCTATATAAAAGGGACACTGACATTATTAAGCTCTATACCTAAAAAAAACATTATTACCAAATAATATAACATTGAAGTAACCTGTGGATTTAAAGAAAGCTAAATGGACTGAAAGGGAGAGACCTCAAAAGTATAAATAAAAATGAGTTAGTGTAAGTGAATATAATGTCCGGGGGTATTTATGTCCGGGTTGGACATAATACGCTAGATAGAACTGTCCTTTATTTAGTTATGGACATTTTCCACTGGCGGACATTGTACACTTTTACATTATCACCAATTTAAGAAATCAATTCTACCTATAATAGAATTCACCATACCAACCAGACAGTGCCATTATGATCACCAGAACTGGTTACTTATTCTATAGAATTTAACGGCTATAAAATTCCATTGCAATGAATCAAGAAAACCACTCCCTATATCTATATCCAACCTGTGATATTAACTAACTACCTATACTGTATAGAAATAATCTTTAATACGTTATAGACCCTCAACTAAATACTTAATCAGATTATCAATATCACATGTTCAGATATCCCTTACAGTTATGAAATTCGAGTTTTATGTTAATTTTTTTTTGTACTAGATTTGGGTAGATGAAGAAAGGTTCAGTTAAACATTATCCTTGATAGATCAAATTTATTTGTCCAGCAAGTATAAGAAATACAAAAACCCAAACACGAACAATCCCAACCGTAAAACAAATCTCGAAATCCATGTAAACACATTGGCAATGTATTGAGAGCAGAACTTTACATTTGAGGAAGTAATGTTACATCACACAAAATATCTTTGTTTTATTTGACAACAATTTGTACAACATATTTGAAGTTTTACTTGTCTGAAATATCTTACAAGATACTGTATATTTACAAGTTTCATCCTAAAAAAAGGTGCAAAGACACTAACAGATTATTTTAGAAATCTGATAAAAGTGTTTGGTTTCTGCTCAGTGGAAAACCTCAATAACCCTCAATAAAACAAAGAGAAAGAATTAAATAAATAATGCATTGTAAAGCGTTCTCAGAACGGTTACTGTTAACATTACCCAATATTATCGAGTCCGTTCAGAGATTACCTCCTTGAGGTGGGCCAGAATTAGAACACTCGACCATTTACATTACACAAAATTCATCCATTCTCTTCTCAGTGTTAATAGTATCAGTAAGGTAGAGTGATATATACATAAAGATAGAGAGTCGCGTTCAGTGAAGAGAAACTAAATAAACAACTTGTAAATCAGTTCCACTTGGTATACGACTTTATACTCCTGATATCATAGCTCCACTGGGTGTACCACTTTCACTACCTACTTCTTACCTCCAACCTTCCTGAATATTAACATCACAGTTTCAGTTGGTGATTAGGGTGATTGATAGAAGGCACTGGCACAGAGTTAAAGTTATGTTTACAAGTTTCAGATGGTGTTCTACTTTATACTCCTCCATATTATAGTTACACTAGTTTTACCAGCATCTAGTAAATAGATCAACTCCACTCTTACACCTTAGATATTATTAGTTCCACTTTGCCTGCTACTTATTATACACACAGAACAGACACACGTCTTGAAAGAACAATACCTCTTATATTGGACACTTACTGGTAAATATATAAAATCAAACTTGGCCATTATATCAACGGACTAACATGTTGTTATAAATGTAAATGAAATCACTCCATAATCCAACCAATATCATTTCAAAATTACTCAATAATTCCACAAACTATACCATAAAAGTTTAGGTTTGATTTCAAATTATGTGGGCTTTTATTTTCCAAAAATAAGGGCTCTAGGTCTTATTCCTCCTGTACACTAAAACCAAAACTCTCTTGGTTGGGTGCAATAATTATTTAGTAGTGCACTTCCCATACAAGAAGTAATATCAGGTGTTTCGAAAAGAGTAAACAGTAAGCTGAAAGAGTGTCTGTTTTGTGTGTGGGCTACTCTGCCCAAATGCATTATCATTGTTTATCCATTTATTATCCATACTTCACAGTTTATCATGATATTTATAATAACCCTGATATATCTAGTGTTTACAGATTAACTAACTTCACACACAGTCTCAATTTACACGGATATTCTCTCATCTCAACCCATCTATCTTTCTCACCTACATGCCACATGTGACAGGATTATCTTGGGGGGTCAACAAAGGTCGACAAGATTTGTTTTATACCAGGGACCTGCTTCACAAAACATAGCCTCAGATAATCTATCATGGGTTTGAAGGCTAAAATGTTGACAATGAGCTGTGAATACTGTTTCAAAATATAAACTCAAGCACAAACGATCCTAACCGTAAAACACATTTTAAAATCCATGTAAACACATCAACAATATTGGTAGCAGCTAATGAACTTTTCATTTGAGGAAGTATATCAATAATGAAAATATTTCATAATGAAAAGTGGTATCAGGTGTCTAGAAGAGTAAGTGTACAATACAAATTAGTTTCGTTAAAAAATTCCTATTTCTGAGATTAAAGTATGATTGCTTGAAGAGAATGCGTCCCTTTAAACCTTGATAACAACCCCTATGACTTTCAAAACTGCCCCCCCCCCTTCTCTCACTATCAGGTGACAAGTATAAAACCTATATTGACCTATGTATAACAATAGAGACTATGTTAATAAGATTAATAGACTTGTATATATAGTAATAGGTTAATATACTGTTAAATCTTCAACGCTTCACTCGGTTTACCTTCTTATAAATTACACAGGATATAGGATATAACTAAACTTATAGATTTATAAATTATATAGGATATAACTAAACTTATAGAGCAGGGAGAGAGTTTTCTAGCCCTTTAATAGGTCTACATAAAAAAAAACTTCTAACTTTATAAATAATACATAAAGTTGTTCATTGAGGGAAAACTAGACATATTCGCATAGCCGTAAGGGCCCTAGACTCAATAGAGGGGCAATTTTGCCCAAAAACACATCATTTTGGGGGGTCAGTTGCCTTCGTTGCCCCTTTGTCCATTTTTTCAAAAACTGTTAACTGTTATAGTGCTCTTCAGAAAACTATTTCCATATTCAAAGTTAGAAAAGCATCACTTTTTCTTTATTTTATCCTTCATATCATTAAGATGAATTATATCTCAATAAACTGTACAGGTAAAACACTATTACATCCTCGTAATATTACATCATTCACATAACGACACACTATAGTCACTAAGTTGTTACTCAGGGGTGAAAAATACCAAGAATTGTTCAACCCACCTTGTAGAATTTACACTAAAACAACAGACACAGGTTATCACATTCCATTGTTAACACAAACACAGATCCAACACTGGTTAATGGTTAACATGTTAAAATCACAGCACAGAAAGACATACTAAAAGCTGACAAATAGATAGGTAGAGCTCAGTAAGGCTATAAATTAGTAAAAAAGGCTAAAACATTCATGTATCTATTCCAAATCCAAATCTCAAATGTTTAAAATAACAGCATACAGAAAAATCTAGCAAAAGCTGACAAGAAGACAAGAAATACTGACTGTACAACAAAACACAGACTAAAACATTACAATAACTTAATCACTGTATCTAAATCCAAGTTTCCAATAGATAACATGTTAAAAAACAGCACACATTGTCTTTTTCAAGGATACTGGCGTAACTGATAACTAGGTTTGTAGACCCTAGTGGGGTAGGTAAGACATACAAGCTATATTACTCAGTGATATTGTAAATGTTACCATAAAACAACAGAATTCACAGTATTCAAAATAACTTAATCACAGTAATCTAATCCAAATCTTCATCTGATAACATCACATAACACAGGATAGCCTACAACTAACTGACAACAAGTCTAGTGAGAGTTTGGTAGGCACATGAGTACAACACTAAGAAAACCTACTATCAGTTCACTAGTGCATGTATAACTGACAAGAACACCTACTACTATTGACAACAAGCCTAGTAGACCATGTAGGTACAATCTAATTAAAATTATATTACATTTCGTTTCGGTTATTTTTTGATTGTCGACTCCATGTAATCTAAAGACTTGTATAAGGAGGTCATCTGCAAGTGACGAATAAGCTATTTATAGCACGTGCCACCCCTCTGCCAATCAGAACACCGTTTATATTTGAATATTTTGTATTGCGTCATAATTTTCCCACAATGCATATCAATGCGTAGACCCGCGATCTTGAAGGTAGTTTTTGATTGGCTGAAATTTTCGTCACTTGCAGATGACCTCCTTATACAAGTCTTTAGATTACATGGAGTCGACAATCAAAAAATAACCGAAACGAAATGTAATATAATTTTAATTAGATTGATGTAGGTATGACAGAAGTATCACTAAAGATGAAGTACAGCACAAAAAAACCTACTATCAGTTCACTAAACTATAACAAAACACAAGACAATATTATGGAATAAAACACATTTCTTTAGTAAAGCTAGGCACATAACATTTCAACACAAGGCAATATTATGGAATATAACACACTTCTTTAGTACAGTTAGGCACATAACATTTCAACACAAGGCAATATTATGGAATATAACACACTTCTTTAGTACAGTTAGGCACATAACGTTTCAACACAAGGCAATATTATGGAATATAACACACTTCTTTAGTACAGTTAGGCACATAACATTTCAACACAAGGCAATATTATGGAATATAACACACTTCTTTAGTACAGTTAGGCACATAACGTTTCAACACAAGACAATATTATGGAATATAACACACTTCTTTAGCACAGTTAGGCACATAACATTTCAACACAAGACAATATTATGGAATATAACACACTTCTTTAGTACATATTATGGAATATAACACACTTCTTTAGTACAGTTAGGCACATAACATTTCAACACAAGGCAATATTATGGAATATAACACACTTCTTTAATACAGTTAGGCACATAACATTTCAACACAAGGCAATATTATGGAATATAACACACTTCTTTAGTACAGTTAGGCACATAACGTTTCAACACAAGGCAATATTATGGAATATAACACACTTCTTTAGTACAGTTAGGCACATAACATTTCAACACAAGGCAATATTATGGAATATAACACACTTCTTTAGTACAGTTAGGCACATAACGTTTCAACACAAGACAATATTATGGAATATAACACACTTCTTTAGTACAGTTAGGCACATAACGTTTCAACACAAGACAATATTATGGAATATAACACACTTCTTTAGCACAGTTAGGCACATAACATTTCAACACAAGACAATATTATGGAATATAACACACTTCTTTAGTACATATTATGGAATATAACACACTTCTTTAGTACAGTTAGGCACATAACATTTCAACACAAGGCAATATTATGGAATATAACACACTTCTTTAATACAGTTAGGCACATAACATTTCAACACAAGACAATATTATGGAATATAACACACTTCTTTAGTAAAGCTAGGCACATAACGTTTCAACACAAGGCAATATTATGGAATATAACACACTTCTTTAGTACAGTTAGGCACATAACATTTCAACACAAGGCAATATTATGGAATATAACACACTTCTTTAGTACAGTTAGGCACATAACGTTTCAACACAAGACAATATTATGGAATATAACACACTTCTTTAGCACAGTTAGGCACATAACATTTCAACACAAGACAATATTATGGAATATAACACACTTCTTTAGTACATATTATGGAATATAACACACTTCTTTAATACAGTTAGGCACATAACATTTCAACACAAGACAATATTATGGAATATAACACACTTCTTTAGTACAGTTAGGCACATAACATTTCAACACAAGGCAATATTATGGAATATAACACACTTCTTTAGTACAGTTAGGCACATAACATTTCAACACAAGACAATATTATGGAATATAACACACTTCTTTAGTAAAGCTAGGCACATAACGTTTCAACACAAGACAATATTATGGAATATAACACACTTCTTTAGTACATATTATGGAATATAACACACTTCTTTAGTACAGTTAGGCACATAACATTTCAACACAAGACAATATTATGGAATATAACACACTTCTTTAGTAAAGCTAGGCACATAACATTTCAACACAAGACAATATTATGGAATATAACACACTTCTTTAGTAAAGCTAGGCACATAACGTTTCAACACAAGACAATATTATGGAATATAACACACTTCTTTAGTACATATTATGGAATATAACACACTTCTTTAGTACAGTTAGGCACATAACATTTCAACACAAGACAATATTATGGAATATAACACACTTCTTTAGTAAAGCTAGGCACATAACATTTCAACACAAGACAATATTATGGAATATAACACACTTCTTTAGTAAAGCTAGGCACATAACGTTTCAACACAATACATGTTGGTTTGCATGTAAAATTGACAACTAAATTGATACAGCCCAATAAGGATGTTAGATCACAAAAAGACCTACTAGTATAAGTACAAGCGTATAACATTAGGTATAAAAGATATACAAGGTAGGGTATATAACTGGGTGATATTGAAATACAAGTGTACAATACGACAGTTAAATACCTTTCTATTCATAGTACCTGATGTGTGACTTGTACAGGTTGTAATAGAAATTTATCTTACATTATTTGACACCATTTCTTACTATACTTTATTAAAGGGGGGTGGGGTGAAGGGGAAGGGGAGGGGGAGGGGGAGATGGCATGAGGCAGGACGGAGGGGGTTTATAATATCACCTTACATTACTCTACAACTAGTGACACCATTTCTTACTATACTTTATCAAAGGGGGGTGGAGTGAAGGGGAAGGGGAGGGGGAGGGGGAGATGGCATGAGGCAGGACGGAGGGAGTTTATAATATCACCTTACATTACTTGACATCATTTCTTACTATACTTTATTAAAGAAGGGGGTGGGGAGGGAGAATGAAGGGGAGGGGGAGATGGCATGACTCAGGATGTAGGGGGTTTATACTACCCTTCATTACTCTACAACTAGTGACACCAATTCTTACTATACTTTATCAAAAGGGAGGAGGGGGGTGAAGGGGAGAGGGAGACAGGACGGAGGGGGTTTATAATATCACCCTTACACCAATTCTTACTATACTTTACAACTAGTGACACCATTTCTTAGAACACTCAAGGTCTACTACCTATATACTTTATTAAAGGAAGGGGCAAAGGGGGAAGGGGGGAGGAGGGGTGCATTGTGAAGAAGAGAGGAGAGACAGGTTTATAATATCACCTTTACAATACTCTACAACTAGTGACACCATTTCTTACTTCACTCATAGTTTTCTACTACACTTAAAAGAGTAGAGGGGAAAGGGGAGGGGAAGAGGGGCTACAGGGACTTTGGGGAGATTTACCAGTAGTGACATATTTTATTCCTACTCTTCAGGTTCTAGGTGGTAGGGGTTTCCACGTCAGACAAAGGGGTCATATCAACAGATGCAGTTGTAGGGCCCAGACATATCAGTACCCCAAAATTCTGTACATTAAATTATGGTCTTCCTGAATTTCCATTTTTGAGTTTTAAGTATACATGACTTGGAATTTTCCCCAAATTTTAAACCTTGTCAACAAAATTTAGAATAAACTGCCTTTTCTTGATTTTTTCTTTCAAAATATCACCATCAATTTCAACGTCAAAATCATTTTCAAATAGACACTCAAACATCAAAGAATTTCTTAACTAAATCTTTCCGACAAAGTTTTTCAACACTAAGTCCAAGATAAACAAAATTTGTTTCAAACTTCCGCGAAATGCAGATGTATAACATGATTTGGAAATAAAACGTGTTTAAAATGAAAGTAAGATTAACGTTATGTCTGTAGTGTTTGATGTCATCAACATTACGCAATCTGCTTTATACAAACAGTGACAGGGGAGTTCGATATATCTTGATTGTAAAGAGGTTTTGTAAGTTTTGTATGTGTATCGGCATGTTCCTTTAGCAACGACTATCATTTCATTTCATTACATTAATCAGTTGCTATCATGATAAGGTTTTCTCGTCATTAACTTTGATTGGTCGAACGATTATTGTCGACCAGTTATATTCATTGTAACAAATTATTGTGGGAAAACTTTCGAATGACCAGACGTCCAATTTCTTGTAGCAAATTTACCTTGTGATAATCGAGTCTCAACGGTCATAAATTGAATGTGACGTATAGTGTTTTTTAAACGAGGTTATTAGTTGATAATGACGAGAAAACCCTGTCAATCCAGCAACGGTAGATAATGCAAATGTCTAACGTTGCTGAAGGAACATGGTGTATCGGGGACACTGATAACATCATTCGAGCCATTCCAATTTGAGCCATTCCGACATCTGTATTGTCAAAGTATTTGATGAAAAAACTGTTATTTTTGTCAAAGGGAATATGTACGGCTAAAATCATAAAACATGTAGATGATCTGTTGTATTGAAACAGAGGGAAGTCCGATATAACTTATTGTATCTAACATTTGACAGTTAATCAGTTACCATTAAAGAATGTATACACTTTAAAGACATTAAGCATTGACTTGCACCATTCAAATTCTCAATCTGACATCTATGGTTCCACACTGAAGAACTTTGTAAAGAATATTTCTTAATTTTGTATGTGTAAAAAGAACACTGATAGCATCAATTTGTTCCATTCCAAATAGTCAATCAAACATGCAATTTCACTAAAACAGAGCATTTTATCATAACAATGCCCTATATTTATGAAAAACATATTTGATAAAAAAAACTGACATCAAAATCTTGCTTACCTTGAGGAGGTTTTTAACTCAAGTCACGTCAATCCAACGCGCTCGAACTGATTTTTTTTCAATTACACTAACCCTATTTCACGTGGGGTATATTTGATGATAGGGCATGAAAGTTAACATTAAAATCTGACGAAGTTTCAAACCCAAGTCACAATTCACCAATAAAACATCAACCTTGTCTTGCTTTGTTTGATCAGACAGAAATAATAGCCATCTTTTACAAGTCTGATACAATACACTGCATGGCTCACGGCCAAATTCTCTCAACAAAATGGCTACTGGACCAGAAAATAGTTGAACAAAGTACTGTTAGTTATTATAACATTAAAATCACACCAGTCTGGACAACACATCTTCAAATCACAGAAAACAGAGAGAATTTGATTGATCTTCCAGTTTGTAGAATTAAAAAAACTTTGATTTAGATCTGAATTCTGGTTACAAATTTAACCAATAGACAATTATATTGTTCAGAATAACAACAATATTCTATTCTGATCCATCAAAACAAAAATAAAATACATCATATGACAAAGAATGTCAAATGTCAAAACGAACAAAAATTACAAAATTCAATTAAAAAATATCTAACATATTTTAACTACTTTAAAGATCGAATTAGAGGATCACTAAAACTGATTTTCAATTTAGTTTTATTATCAATACCAGGGTGTGGAAATTGGGGGGCTTTTAGTTGAAAATTTTCTAAATACACCTATTACCCTCACCACCCAAACTCTTCAGATTTTGGCCACTTGATTTTCAGATTAAGAAAATTTTCCCATAAAAAGGACAACAATATTTTGATGAATTTTTTCTTTCTTTTGTGTGCCAAAAAGGTTTCGGGGGCTGGGGTTTGGTTTGTCCACAGTCTCTGGATTATTAATGACTTTTTCCTCTAATCTTATGGATATCTTAGTTTATAAGATTTCGAATAAGACCTCAGGTGTATCAACTTCTGCTGGAAGTCAACTCATCTACCAAATTAAGACAAGTGCTCAGACTATCAGCCAAAAAAGAACATTTATATAGAACATTTATTTAGGTGAGTTACTTTAAATACCATGATATAAGATATGGGTTTATAATGTGATAAAATAAAAACACAAGCTAGTCTGGTAGATTAAAATAGAACACCATCTTGATATTATATAGTCTCATTCTACTTTTCTGGTTATTGAAAAATTACATTTGGAATATTACTTTCTGTGATTGGCAAGTTTCAGTATTAAATTCTAGTAGGGCATGCTGATTTCCAGAACACTTGATACCACTCTGTTCTTGTTGTTGAAATCAGTTTCGAAGTTATAAGTATTACATTTAGACTATTACTTTCTGTGATTGGTAAAAACTTATTACTGGCAACTTTCGGTATACAATTCATTAAGCTTTAAGTTTTTAAAATCTTTTGAGTCCAAGTCCAAAGACATTATTGAATTGGGGCTCCACAAAATCAAGAACCTGGTGGGGTATGCTTACTCTTCCAGAAAACCGGAAGCCACAGTGTTTGGGTTTGTCAACAAATCTGAGAGTTGTAGAGTCCAGAATACCAAATGAACGTTACTTTACACTAGTTGCCTTAAGTCATAGTGAAATTGTAAACACACTGTACAATTTATCATGAAGTTTTCAATATCTTCCTTCTCGAATAACCTTATCTTATTTTAATCCCTCCATCTTGTTATTCGAGCTTCAATCTAATTATGTCATACCAAGTATCACTTTCCTTAAAGTGGCACAGTTCTATAATTAAATTATCATCTTTTAACCTTGTAGACTTCCATAGGTGAGTATCTTCTTTAAACGGATATGTTCACTAACCGTTCGTCCAAAAACCTTTTGTCTCAAAACCTGGAATTTTTTAGCATATCTAATCCGTAAATATTTTCGAAACTCTCCCTCAAAATTTAAGCTTTCAAATCCCTGTGTATCCATAAATATGAGTGTTTGAAAGTCAAAAATACGACTCGTCGTTTAATAAGACTATAACTTATATAGAAAACACATGTACACAAAATACAAATTTAAGGGATTGGGCGATTTTAGGGCAGTTCCAGCAACTCTGAAGACTATTTGCAAAAATCCAAGGCCAAAATCGGTCATCGAAAATGCTGAACATTCCCCATTAACACTCATTACGTAAGTGTCGACATCAAAATAAAAAATATGCCAAAGGCCTTGCATTTAAAGATTTCTCAACAATACTAAGGGAATACATGGTCATGGCAAAATTTCTTAGTGCTCTAAATGATTTTGCCATATTATAATGTAAATTGTGAAACTCCATTTGCACTTGTTAGGGGTAAAATGCTATAATTACATGTAATTAAAATAAATAAAACCATGGATGTACCATATTTCAACGGTCCTGGGGCACAATTCCCCTCATTGCCAGCTGAAAAGTAGGGAGTAAAACTCCATTTCATTTGCACTTGTAATTTAAATAAACCAACTAACGTTGTATTTAGACTTAGTTAATAATATAAATAAATCATATATATTGTGTTGAAACAGTATGTGCCTAACTGTATTAAAGAAGTGTGTTATATTCCATAATATTGTCTTGTGTTTTGTTTTATGTGCTCCTCGCTTCTATATGTCGTTTAAATCTTATAAAATATTATAAATTAGAGAAAGAAGGTGAAATATGTGAGAGATAATGAGGTTGAAAATTTCTGGCAGAATTTCAAATGAACCTGTTTACAGATAGTCTATATCATCATCAGACTAAATTTAACTTTTTAACTAGAGAGCATCACGATTCAACGCTGGCAGAGGATAAGATGAAATTCCTGTTAAAATGCTGAATGAAATCAAATGAAATGAGGGTTTTGCGTCCAACTTTTCTGCACCTGTTTGGTCTAATGTGCACAGTATGCAGTGTTCAATATGTGAAATTTTGCCAGGACAGTGGCATAAGTCTATTCTTTTTTTTTCTTGAAGGGTTTTCAAAATATACAAATTTAGCATGTCAAAATGCTGAGGTTGGTTGTTGATGAAAAGTTCACGTAACAAATGCAACAAAAGTAAATAGTGTTCAAGATGTCCAATTGTCAATTTAATTTTCTAGTACCGGTAGATAATCACCTACTGAACCCCCTCCAGGCCCAGAACATTAAGAAGTAAAGTACTAAACACTCCTGTAATTATAATGACATTTATAGGGTTAATGTTATTTAAGGGGAGAGGCTGGTCTATAATATTTATTTCTAATTATGGATGCTACAAGGTTCATGTTATTAAAAGGTAAAGACTGGTCTAATATCAGTTACAGGATTAATTTAAGGGGAAAATCTATGTTTCTCATTATTGACAGCTATAAAGTTAATGTTATTAAAGGGGAAACACTGGTCTAAAATCATTAATGATTTAATGATGGGGTGTGGGGTGGGACTAATTAAAGGATGTTAACCAGTGATTATCTTGAGGGGTTATATTACTATACCAATATACCATGTACTAGAGACAGCTGGGCCCAGTTCCTAGCATTGTGCTTTAGATCGATTTCATGCTTAAAACCCTAAGTCGACTTGAGTCTATACAAGAATTAGTAAGGAAATCTCCAGTCGAATATCAGACTTGGACTTACTTATATACTATGAACCGGTCCCAGGTTATAGGCTGGAGTGAACATTAACAACAGTCAACCTATCAACATTATAGGTTAATGCAACTGACCTGGCAAAATTATATTCATTGCACACTGCATGGTGTTGCTATTAACTCAAACAAGTCCAGCAGTAAAACTGCATATCATTCATATGAATACAAAGTCAGGACACCTTAGGAAGTCTTTAATACTTGTGGCAGGTAGTGAAAAACATCCTCTAAAATAGTGACCACAATGTTATGAATATTTGTGGTTTTATTACAAAATAATAAGACATCTATAAAATGATAAATCCCTGGTCAATGACAGACCGGCCCCCCACTGGGGTCAGAGACAAATTGTCTACTGTGGATAGCCATGTTCATTATGCTTGAATGACCACTGCATTAAATGGCTAATTTAGGGGTCAATTTCCTCCAAAAAGTGGTGAGTGTACTGTCTTGTAGATTAAAAACCTGAACAATGAGATAAAGAAATAACTCAGTAACTGGTGAGTTGGGTCATCTCTTAGGGCAGTGAAAAAGCCCATTAGGTAAAAAAAAAAAGCAAGTTGAATTGTCGTCCGATAGCACACCCGTAGTCAGTTGGGGTTTGAGGGATTCAGACAAATAATCACTGTTAAAGTCAACATTCTGTTTGAATTGTAACTGTTGAAGTTGGGTATGATTACTTTGCGAGTCCATGTATCCTCCCCTTGGAAATTCTGGATAGGACAGTGAAAAGTCCATTCTTAGTGAGATAAATTGTCATTTGCTTGGCAAATGTTATGTTGAAATTGTTTTCAGGGGTAAAACCATATTTTCCTGCTCAACTTTTTAAATTGTAGTTGCTGACATGGTACATTTGAATTAAAGAGATTGTAAAGAGGTTTTCAAAACTTTGTATGTGTATCAGGGACACTGATCGCATCAATTTGCGTCATTCCAATTTCCATTCCGACGTATGTGGTTCTTGCAATTCCACTATTGCATTTTATGACGTCACTGACAGTGATCTGCATAGATATCAATAGTAGCTTCTGGTAGATCACTGATAGTGACGACATTAAACGTCAAAAGGAAGAGTTAAAACTGAGTTCTTATACAATAATAAAAATCTGTACAAGCAAAACAATTCCGTAATCAAAAATCTCGTCCAGAGCATGACAAAATTGGGTGCAATAATTATATAGATGTGGACTTCCCATACGAGAAGTACCATCAGGTGTTTCGAAAAGAGTAAGCATGCTCTGCTTCGCGCGCGACACCCGCCACTACTATAAAGGTCAAAATTATGAGGTGCAACGAGATCAATTCATGCCTGACTAAACAAATCTGCCCAATACGTTTATCATTTTATTATAGAGGAAATTATGTAACTATTTCTATTTCTTTATTGGGTACTTGATTAAATTAATTGTTTTTGTTAATTAACAGATAATTAGTGGTGTTGATATCAATCATTATATTATCCCAGTTATTACCTATCATTGATATATCATTACCTTTCAATAACCAGGTATTAGATTTGAACGACATATAGTTAAGCGAGGAGCACATTATAACAAAACACAAGACAATATTAAAGAAGTGTGTTATATTCCATAATATTGTCTTGTGTTTTGTTAAACTGGATATTAATATACTCTATCATTACTAACACTGTCACCAGTATAACATGTTTATTGTCATTATACTTTGACCCTTGACACCTGTTATCACATCAGGTTGTTAGGTATGACATCATCGTGTTAGGTATGACATCATCGTGTTAGGTATGACATCATCAGACAAGGTATGACATCATATTACCTAGAATGACATCATCATAGTTCAATGACCAGCTGACTGACTTTCTTTGCCTTAATCTGAGAAAGTTCACATTTGTTAATTTTTCTAGTGTATAATTCAATTGATGTACTGACAAAGCTCAGTGACATGTGTCTTGCTAAATTTAATAAAACCTGAGAAAACAAACTAGATGAGTATCATTCAAAGTGTTCAACTGAATCATAAAATAAACATTTATCCAAGTTTTTTTTGCCTTTGCAATTTTGAACAACTTTTATATTTCAGCTAGCTTTTTATTTTGTCAAGAAAATTTCATACTGATCTCACTGAAAAGGCCTAAGAGAGGAAGATCTGAATCTTTTGAGGATCCTTTCTGCAAGCTAGTCTCTGGTTAAACATCTTGGCATTGATCTTCCATGGATTATCCAATATCCATACCTTATAATGATACAATGGGTCAAGTGGAATTATGAGAATAAATGACCTATTGAAGGTCACCACTTTCACATGATGACTGTGATTAGAACCCAAGACATCATGTAAAGATCCAATGCTCTCACCATCTTAGCTACTACATCCTCAATTAGCAATCACAACCTTCAACTTTTCAAAAACAGTATGAATAGACCTTATTCACGCCTCGTTTTTACTGCTTAGAAACTGAGGTTCATAGCGCAAATGACGTCAACTCATTCATAAAATGCGATGTCAAATGAATGAAAAGGAATATGACATCACAAATCACCATATAAACAGCCTGAAAATTGTCTAAAAACTGCCTTTTTGACCCTTTTCTCAGAAATATGTGAAGAAATTTGAACCTAATATCACCACAACTTCTGAATCTCACCCTACTGTTATCATGTTATCTGGGAGGAAATTTCATTGATAACTACCAACAGGAAGAATGTTATAATCTTCTAAACTTTGATAACGTCTCGTTTACTATAGGCTACGTCATGTCAAAAAACACTACTGATGATAGGGCAAGATATACACGTCAAAATATTACAAAAATCTTATAAACAGTGTTGCTCTAGCTCAGACTTTCTCAATTAATTTTTGTAAAGGGCCAAATGCATTTTATGAAAAAAAATATAAGGGCCAAATGATGCTTATCTAGCAAAGCAAGCACAGTGTTTTAGCGGAAGGAATCACTCTCAAGGGCCTCGCGAGCGGGATTTTGCCTGCTGGCCGCCATTTGAGATCTAATATCTAATTCATATTTTTTCACTGTCCATTATTTCAACTCAACCATACTCTACTCTCTTTACCATTCAGCTTTATTCAAACAAACAAACAATGCTGATTGGTCAATTAAAAGGTCAAATTTGGAGGTCAAAATAACAGAAATTGAGCTGGCAGTTTTCACAGAGGAGTAAAAATAACAAATTAAAAGTTGGTTTCTGTCTGGAATAACCTCAAGTTGATATTCTTGTCTGTTTCTATTATAATTTGTTTCACATCACATACTCTTTCCAAGAATTCCAGTCCAAAGCATAATCAGATAGGGCATTAGTTCTTAGAGGAATACCAACTCTTAGAATGATCAAAAAAGCAAAATTCTCAAACTTGGTGAAACAGAGTTTATATTCATTATGCAAATTGTCTGGTGTCATAACTATAAGTCTTTAAGGATTTGAAAGTTTGATGACTGAATAGTAACTCATAATTATAGTTAACCAAACTCAGGGGCGGATACAGGATTTGACGTTAGGGGGGGCAAAGAATAAAATTTAGGCGATCGAAGCGAGCCGAAAAATTATTTGAGGTTAAAATAAACAAAGTTATTGAAATATTCTTCTAGAGTGGGTGCAATGTAGATAGATATCTTGCCAAGCGAAGTGTGGCGAGAAACATTTGTGGTAAAATGGTGCGGACAACCCATGCTTTGCAAATTTTAGGGGGGGGGGGCGCACGCCCGCCACGCCACCCCCTAAATCCGCCCCTGAAACTGAAAATGAGTATATAGATAATCTGAGAAGATGAATGCCAAGAGGTTTGGACAAATACCAGCTTTTATCCTTTGTAAAATATTGTTCTTTCTTTCTTAAAAGTGTAATAATAGTGCTAGCTTAAGTGAATAGTTTTTTACAAAGTTTTTTTTTACCCTATTATTGAGCTTATCTTTATCAAAGAATGTATGTTATCAAGTTAACTGATATATCTAAAATACATTCAATAAATGACAAGAGACTGATTTATTATAAATTTTTTAATCCACGATAAGATGATTCATGCTTAAACTTTTCCCCTTTTTCACATTCAAATTATATACCAGGTTTATATACATATGTCACAGTAGAAACTAAAATCCAGGAGAATTTAAAATCCTCCTAGGACAAAGTCCAATTTAACTTTGTCCTACACAAACTCGAATTGGAGTTTCTCCTAAGAGAATTTAAAATTGTCCTAGGAGAAACTAAAATTGAACTTTGTTCTAGGAAATTTATATATATATGTAGTATACATTTGTTGTGAGAGTTATGTGTAGATCATTAGCTTGAGCACTTTGGCATGGTACGATAGTTTCTCATATGTGGGATCATCTGAGGTGGCCAAGCATCAACTCCAGTGTCAGTACTGCAATGATGAGGCCCAGAAAACCACAGAAGTATTATTTGCAGTTATAAATCAGGCATATATCCTCAAAACTCTACTAAATGACTCCGCTACCATAGGTACAAGTTGACTGAGTCCTTACCCCTTAAAGGACCACCCCAGCAAAAAGAAATACAAAATATTAAGAAAAGGAAGCATCTATAATGTGCTCAAACCATATTAAGCCACCATTCATCTAGTTTTGTCACTATCTTTCATTTGACCATAACTTTTCTTTTAAACCTAAATTAACTTTGTCTTAATTTTTTTGCTCACATTAACACATTATGCAATAGTCATTTTCAAAATTGTGGAATGAATGGACGGACAAAAAAGAGATGAAGACAAAAGAAATCAATTTAAGCTGAATGAATGAATGAATGAATAAACAGTTGAATGAACAAGTAAATGAATGAATGAATGAGTGAGGTGTATTGGTGTAAGGTCATCACACAAAGAAAACAATTAATCACCCTCAAGTAACAACTATCAAGGTTTTTCTACTCACAGACCAAGAGATCATAATATAGCCATATTTCACATGTTCAAAATAGAACAAAATGAACAAAAACGAAAAATGTAGTTCAACTACAACATTTTTACGTTGCCTCAACTTTTTCTTAAAATGTAGGCATGCATATATCCTAAATAAAGTTTCAACAATATGATCTTTCACAATTTGAAATCATATGAATGGTTTATTTGCTACTACCAATGTCTTTGCCAAACTGTTATTTTGAATTTCAAGAAAAAACAGCAGACCTTTCCTCTTTTTTTTTTATCTTGTAAGTATTTATTCAACATAAAATAAAATATATCGATACATTACAATACAATACCAGACCTTTCCTCTTACTTTCATTAATTTTGGTTGAATTTTTCACTTAAGAAGGTCTCTCTTTAGTCTCTTTTGGTACCGTATTTGTCCTTGACAGGCTTACAATCAGGTTTGTCTTATTAATGTAGTAGAATCATATAAACACTAAAAATCCATTATCATCAAATTATCAACATACTATGAGGGTTGGCCATAGATAATAACCATAACATCATAGTGTAATAAAATACTTTTTTTTCTTTTTGGACCATTTTGACCTTTTCAAGTTACCATTTTGACTTTTTATTCTGGATCAATATGATCAAAATTAAGGACCATTTAGATTTAGTGCCAAATTGACTTTAACCCAGCTTATTGTGGTCCTCTACTGCATTTGAAACATTCAAAACCCAATAGCTGTCAACCAGAGAGAAACTTTAATCATAATCAAGGGTCAAAATGAATAGAAAATGAGAAAGTCATGTACTAGTTCCCAGTTATAAAAATGTTTCTGACCTGCTATTTAATTATAGAATTTATAGTGCTCTATCTTTAGTCTATATCTAATATTCTCTGACAGCAACCTGATGACACAACCAGATTTTATCATCTGACATCAATAGACCAATGTCAATTGACATCCCTTGACAACTGTCGAGGTGTTGACATGTCACAAAATCAAATCAATTGTCACTTTCTTTCAACTCTTCAAATTTCAAGAGAATTTCTCTCAATGTAAACATCTGTGTCAATACACAAACAAAACATTGGAAATTTCTAAGCTATGGCTGTACAGTTATCTTTATATCTTTATGTAAAGGCTGATTCAAAGAAAGGCTAAATAGCGTATCTTGGGCCAGGGGGGTGGGGAGGGATCATCTTGGAGCAGCCCTTCTATCAGAAAGATTTACTTTTTATTCAATCGCAAGATTTGAACTAATTTATGCCAGAACTAGGTTAACAAAATGTGTATCAGAAATATTGATATCAGCATTCCAATTTTCATTCAGTGGTTCCGGCAATTCTTATAAAACTAAGTGTTTGATGACATAACTAATTTCAAAACCATTATGCCATTGACAGGACTATTATCTTAAAGGGATACTAAAGACATTTTTCAAATGTCTGTATACGTATCTGGGTCAATGATGATAGGATAGCACCATTCCAATTTTCAATTAGATGTCTGTGGTTCCAGCAATTCCACTTAAAACTTAAATATTCTACTGACTGCAAGACTTAGATAGTTGTGTATCATGTAATCACCACCCCCACCCCCTCCCCATATTTCTATATAATGCATCATAGCATAGTCAGTAATCATAGCATAGCCTATTGTTCTTTCATTGACCCTCCTTATTAATGCCATAAAATAACTTCTAGTGGAATAAAAACAGAGGAAGTTTACTGACCTTGGCACCAAAATATCCACAAATACAAGAATATCAGGAATTATATTAATTGGAACTTTAAGTTTCCAGCAAGAACAATAGTTTATTATAAATTGATCTACACTATTTAACACAATTAGGATCCTCTAGTCTAGCCGTTTACTAGGTCAACTAACTTCTAACTAAACACACAAAGTCTTCAAATAACTTTTATCTCTAGTTTCTTTCTCTGTCTCTTTAACTCTCGACTATCTCTAGCTGTTTATTACATTGTGTACATTTCTAGATCTAGACTAACCTACTCCACCCTTATAGACTAGTCTATCTTTATTTCTAACCAATCAACTCACTGATAACTCCTTCTAGACCAGTCTATTATATCTTAGTAGGGGTGTACAATTCACAACACAACAATTATTCTTTATTAACTTTGACAGTCAAAAGCCACACAAATACAGTAAATTCATTTCGTCATTCGAACTAGCAAAATCAGAATTCAATTTTATTTTAAGCATACCTGTCCTTAAAAACTGAAATTGAGTGGAGTTATACTGAAACTTTTCATATTTTCGAATTATAAATTCCAATGTTCTGTTCTTTTATATTCTTATACATGTAATATCAGTATGGAATTTGGTGTCTCAGTGAATTATGCATTTTATGCAGGGTTCATTGGGTTCAATCCCATTTTTCAACCCAATTAAATAATCAATGAAGTAAAAACCTTGAAATTTACACATAAAGGGAGAGAACCCTGACAAAATTTGGTAAATCTTAAAAATAGGTCAGATTACATTAAGGGAGAGAACTCTGTCAAAATTTGAGCCAGAATATATTACTTATTGTACTAATGAAATGAAATAGTTCTGTATCTTATTGAATTAATGAAATGAAATAGAGTTTTATATCCTAGTGTTCTGTATCTTATTGAATTAATGAAATGAAATAGAGTTTTATATCCTACCGCCTTGTATCTTATTGAACTAATGAAATGAAATTGGGTTTTATATCCTTCAGTTATGTACTTTATTGGATTAATGCAATGAAATGGAATTTTATATCCTACCGTTCAGTACCTTGTTGAACTAATGAAATGCAATGGGGTTTTATATCCTACTGTTCTGTAGCTTATTGGACTAATGAAACGAAATAGAGTTTTATGTCCTACAGTGTTCTGCAGTACCTTAAATGAACTAATGAAATAGAGTTTTACATCCTACTGTTCTGTATCTTATTAGACTAATGAAATGAAATGAAGTTTTATATCCTACCGTTCAGTACCTTATTGAACTAATGAAATGCAATGGGGTTTTATATCCTACTGTTCTGTAGCTTATTGGACTAATGAAACGAAATAGAGTTTTATGTCCTACTGTTCTGTATCTTATTAGACCAATGAAATGCAATGGGGTTTTATATCCTACTGTTCTGTATCTTATTGGACTAATGAAATATAGTTTTATATCCTACTGTTCTGTATCTTATTAGACTAATGAAATGAAATGAGTACTATTCAATACCTTATAGAATTAATGAAATGAAATTGGGTTTAACCCTACTGTTGGTGCTCTCTTGAACCAATGAAATAAAACATACCATTGTAGCCTACTGTGTCTTATTGGACAAACGAAATGAAATGGGATTTTACATCCCACTGTCCTATAGTCCTACATAAGTACTAGTATACAATTGAACAAAAACAATGTTATTTGGTGTACAATGTTGGGCATTTTGTCGGTGTAATCCATTTTTTGTGTGGAATACCATTGCTTCCTTTTCTCCCTCTTGCTACAATCATCATGTAATGAATTCATACTGTTGCAAATTTGGTCCCTTTTAGACTCGTTTTTGTTTGACAACTGTTATACATATGGAGGGTGAAAATGGTCAAAATGTTAATGCTAAATTTCAAATTACAACTAGTATAATCCATAATTTCATCTTACAGATTTCAAATTCCAAATTCTAAATTCTAAATTTTATATTGGCTTCTTATGAATTCTAAAATGCTAATGCTAAATTTCAAATTACAACTAGTATAATCCATAATTTCATCTTACAGATTTCAAATTCCAAATTCTAAATTCTAAATTTCATGTTGGTTTCTTATGAATTCTATATTCTAAATATGTCTTCCTAAATTACATATTCTACATTATAAATTTGATTTTCCAAAATCTTTATTTTACGTTAAAAAAATAAAATTTCTTATTCTAAATCACAAATTACAAGACCGTTATTCTACTTTCCAATTTACAGATTTTTAATTACAAATTATTGATTCCAAATTGTCACTGTTATATTCTATAGTTTAACTTCTTATGGCTACAAAATTTTTCTTACGTGAATTTTTTCTTTAATCATATTCTTCTCCACGTTAAACATTTTATCTATAACAAAAATGCATAATAACAATTTTTCGTTTTCTTATTATGAAAATGCTAATCCGCTTTTTGAAGTTTGAAAAGTCTCAAATTGACGTGGGTGAAACTGGTCAAAATGTTAATGCTAATTTTAAACGACTGCTCCCCTAGCCTCGAACATCAAGCGCTTATTAGTATTTTACGACAATCGCGAGTGAATAGTATTGACTTGTAATGTATGCTCTGCTGTTTTCTCTGATGTGGATGATAGGCTACTACAGTGTGAACGATGTGACAGTTGGTTTTGCGTAGGATGTCTGGACATGAACGACGGGACATACCAGGTCATGGTAGCTCGCAGGGACATTCACTGGTACTGCACGGATTGTGAATCGCAGGCCGTCACAGCTGTCAAGACAGATAAGGATGTAGAAGAAAAATGTGCTGTATACATGAAGTCAGTCACGGACAGATTGGACACAATGAATACGAAAATTGACAATAAAGCAGAAAAAGACTCTGTGGTTGCGTTGGAAAATCGTGTGAAAAACTTGGAGGAGAAACAGATCAGTGAAAATGAAGCTAGTGGTAATTATGCAGACGCCAATGTGAGAGCAGATACTGTGAGAGAAACTATTGAAGAACAAAAGGAGAGAGACTTTCGTGCCAAAAACATCATCATCAGTAATTTGCCCGAATCAGAGAAGGAAACCATTGAAGAAAGGAGGGAGGATGACATTACAGCAGTGAAAATGATCTTCAGTGCTCTTGGAATTACAGATGAAAACACGATAGAAAGGTGCTCACGACTTGGGAAAAAAGAGGACAATAAAACACGGATCACAAAAATCACAGTGGAGAGTGTTCAAGTGAAAGGTCTAATACTTAAGAACTCACGATCACTCAAAGACAATAAAGAATATGAGAAGATATTTGTGGGACCAGATCTTACTAGAATGCAAAGAAAGGAAGATTACCTGCTGAGGAAAGAACTGAATGATCGGCGTCAAAAAGGGGAAAAAGATATCTTTATTAGCAGAGGGAAAATCATCCAAGCGCAAAAAAAGGGGGGTGCAGTTCAGGGATGGGTCAGAGCACCCAGCCAGGAAGTAAACAGCACCAGAGTGCCCACAATGTACATAATTTTAACAAATGTGATCTCAAGATTCTATCAACAAATATTGATGTAATTACAACAAAGATAACAGACCTGGATCAAACAATTGAAGAAACGAAACCAGACATTATAGCACTCACTGAAGTAAAGCCAAAAAACTGTAAAGTTAAACTAAATGAAACAGAAATTGGGATTGAGGGTTATCACCCACCCGTGAATAACCTGGACCAAGACGGAAGGGGGATATGTATATATGTTTCTCAATTATATGAGGTGGAGGATTTTAACATTGACATTGAGGGGTCAAATAATTTCAAAGAGTCTGTATGGATCAATGTGAAAGTTGGAAAAAACAAAAATATTGTATTCGGATGTGTTTACCGAAGCCCTACAAGTGACAGTACAAACAACCGTAAATTAGAGTCCTTACTTAGAGCTGTGTCGGATAAGAATATTCAAAACCTAATCATTGTAGGAGATTTTAACTACCCTAGTGCAAATTGGGATACGTGTACAGCAGAAGACAGGGAGGGTTCAGAATGTGATCAATTTTTGGACTGCTTAAAAGACTGCTTCTTAATGCAACATGTTGAAAAACCTACCAGATACCGTGGCACACAGAGACCATCGATCCTGGATCTAGTGTTAACCAATGAAGAGAACGTGATCAGAGACATTAGTTATCTGGCACCACTAGGAAAAAGTGACCACTCTACTCTTGTGTTCAATTACATATGCCAGCAAGAGCACAGCTACAGCAAGACCATAAAATACAAATTTGACAAAGGAAATTACAGTGAAATGCGGACGTTAATCTCAAATGTTGACTGGGATCAGGAAATAGGTGACAAAGACACTCAAGGAGCATGGGATAGATTCAGTGATATTCTAAGTGAAGCAATGCATGAGCATATCCCAACCCACACTGTTGGTGGACAAAGGAATAAGAAACTCCAGACGTACATGGATAGATCAGCTATGAAGCAAGTAAAAGCAAAGCAGAGAGCGTGGGAGAAGTACATAGATTCTCAGGAGTTACATGATTACGATCAGTACTGCAAAGTAAGAAATAGACTGAGAAACCACACAAGGACTTTAAGGAAGACATTTGAAGAATCTCTCGCGTATGACGTGAAGTTAAACCCAAAAGCATTTTGGAAATACACCAAATCCAAGACAACCGTGAAAAGTGGAGTTAGCGACCTCAAAGACAAAAATGGCGTGCTACATGCAGAAAACGACTCAAAGGCTGAAATACTTAACGACTTCTTTAGTAGTGTTTTTACACGCGAGAATATGGACTATATACCAGAGCTTGACGATAAGTGTGAAAACGTAGAGCTATCGAAGATCATCATTACTGAAGTAGCCATTGAGAAACAGCTGCAGAAACTTAAGGCCAGCAAATCCCCAGGACCAGATGGGCAGCATCCAAGAGTCTTGAAAGAAATCTCAGCGAGCATCATCAAGCCACTTAAGACCATCCACTCTAAGTCGATAGAGTCTGGCGTACTACCCACCCAATGGAAACAAGGTCAAATAACAGCGATCTTCAAGAAGGGAGACCGAAGCCAACCAGGAAACTACCGCCCAGTCAGCTTGACAGCAATCTTGTGCAAGATACGTGAAGCCATTATCAGAGAACAGATCATGAAACACATGGTGGACAACAAGCTATTCTGTGAAGAGCAGCACGGCTTTGTTCCAGGCAGATCTTGCATGACACAACTCGTTACATGTCTTGATGAGTGGACAGGGATGTTAGACAGCGGAGACCCAGTAGATGCTATCTATTTGGACTTCAAAAAGGCATTTGATACCGTCCCCCACCAGAGACTTATTAACAAACTGAAAAGCTATGGAATCAAAGGGCAAGCAAGAGAATGGATCAAAGGCTTCTTACAAAATCGCATCCAACGAGTGGCAGTAAATGGGCGTATCTCCAATTGGGCCGATGTCACAAGTGGCATACCACAGGGGAGTGTGCTTGGACCAGTGTTGTTTGTAATTTTCATCAATGACCTACCAAGTGCAGTCAAGAGCGTTGTGCGCATATTTGCAGATGATACGAAAATCTACGGCAAAGTAGCAATAGAAGGGGACATACAAATACTGCAGGATGACATAGATAGGCTCTCCAAGTGGTCAGACGATTGGCAGCTGAAATTCAATACCACAAAGTGCAGCGTGATACATTTTGGCCATAATAACCCAGGAAATGTCTACCAGATGAAGGACAACGAGGGGTATGTGAAAGATCTTGGTACATCGGATATGGAGAAAGACTTGGGAGTGTATGTGGATGACAAGTTGTCTTTTCGCCACCATGTGGTCGAGGCTGTAAAAAAGGCTAACCGTATTCTAGGAACCATTAAACGAACATTTGTCAGTAGAGAAAAGCGTGTTATCAAGAAACTGTACACCACCATGGTGAGGCCCATTCTTGAGTATGGAAATGCACCTCGAGTCCACCAGTTTGTCAGCGATATGGACAAAGTCGAGAAAGTTCAGCGCCGGGCAACGAAGTTATGCCCTACACTCAGGGACCTGCCATACGAAGACAGACTGCGACAAATGAAGCTCCCATCCATGTACTTCCGAAGAGAAAGGGGTGATATGATTCAGACCTTCAAGATTCTCACAGGTAGAGACAATGTGGACCAAGAGAGACTCTTACCATTAACTTTAAACTAGAAAAGAAATATGGGAGGCTAAACATCAGGAAATATTCCTTTGGGCTACGAGTCGTTAACAATTGGAATTCACTGCCAGACTGTGTCGTCAATGCCAAGGACATAAATGACTTTAAGTCTAAGTTAGACAAACACTGGCTTCATAGACAATATTCTGTTCGACCTGCGTGACGCAACAGTAAATTTGACAAGAAGACCAGGCATGGAGCGGGAGTTACAGGCATGAGCCTTTTTCCCGAAGAGGATGTATGTATGTATGTATGATTTGAGTGGAAGTAATTATAATGCGACATGAAGTAAATTGTAAACAATACTATTCACTCGCGATTGTCGTAAAATACTAATAAGCGCTTGATGTTCGAGGCTAGGGGAGCAGTCGTTTAAAATTAGCATTAACATTTTGACCAGTTTCACCCACGTCAATTTGAGACTTTTCAAATTTCAAAAAGCGGATTAGCATTTTCATAATAAGAAAACGAAAAATTGTTATTATGCATTTTTGTTATAGATAAAATGTTTAACGTGGAGAAGAATATGATATTAAAGAAAAAATTCACGTAAGAAAAATTTTGTAGGCATAAGAAGTTAAACTATAGAATATAACAGTGACAATTTGGAATCAATAATTTGTAATTAAAAATCTGTAAATTGGAAAGTAGAATAACGGTCTTGTAATTTGTGATTTAGAATAAGAAATTTTATTTTTTTAACGTAAAATAAAGATTTTGGAAAATCAAATTTATAATGTAGAATATGTAATTTAGGAAGACATATTTAGAATATAGAATTCATAAGAAACCAACATGAAATTTAGAATTTGGAATTTGAAATCTGTAAGATGAAATTATGGATTATACTAGTTGTAATTTGAAATTTAGCATTAGCATTTTAGAATTCATAAGAAGCCAATATAAAATTTAGAATTTAGAATTTGGAATTTGAAATCTGTAAGATGAAATTATGGATTATACTAGTTGTAATTTGAAATTTAGCATTAGCATTTTAGAATTCATAAGAAGCCAATATAAAATTTAGAATTTAGAATTTGGAATTTGAAATCTGTAAGATGAAATTATGGATTATACTAGTTGTAATTTGAAATTTAGCATTAACATTTTGACCATTTTCACCCTCCATATATACATAGGCTAATCTATTTGTCTCAATAACAGATAGCAGATAATCAATAACAGATAACCAGAAAAGCATTGTAAACAATTTCAAATTTACAGAATTTTGATAAACTTTTTAACTAGAAGAGTATTAATATGAAGAAAGATAGTCTGCAATTTCAAAATGGCTGCTCTCCAACTTTCTCGAATCTTGTCTGAGATATAAAATCTTGATAGGGTTGCTAAGGCAATCTATTCTTTAGAAATGAAACCGAGCGATAATTCTTAATATCATAGACGAATTCTGACATTGTTTAAATGACTTACCTGCGAAAAAAGTTAATTCAAACGACATTTCTTGGCTGAAGCTTACGAAAAAATGTGTGAGAAATTTGAAGGTTACAAGTTGATGAAAATTGAGAAGGCAGAACTGGTGATGTCAGACGAGTTGAAAATAAAGTTAACTGTTTTAACATCTTGCTGTCGAAAATATTCACAACCAATTATTTTAAATTCTAGAGTTCTTTCACTCATAGGCGTACGGACTGGGGGTGAAAGGGGGTGGGGGAAATTTTAAAAAATACAATCGTTTAGATATGATGTGATCAGGCAGATGGCGAGAAGTTTTTGGAATTAGGGGTTAAGGTGGGGGTCGACTTGTCGGAAATATATATTCCCTTGTCTGGCAGATTGTTTTCGCCCCCCGCCCCCTCCCGCTCAACTAACGCCCCGTGCGCCTATGCGAAGTTTCACTTTAAACAAAATATCTTAATCTGATAGAGGCAATGAAATAATAAAAAGAAAAAGGAAAGAAATAGGCTTTATTTTACAAGGATAACAACTTATTAGTTTCCAACCAAGATCCAATCTCCCAGCTGGTCTTTGTCCAAACCTCCTGGCAATGATCTTTGCATGATTATCCGTACCCATTATTCATAAGGAAATCGCATTTCGGGGATTTAATATTCTTTAAATTTTCTAGAAGAGATCCTAGGAAATAGTGTTTCCAGACTTCAAATTGGCGTTCACGTCAGCAAAAAAGGTGTGTAATTCTAAAAAAAAATCTTAGTGACATAGACCTACCTCAGACACTATTCAAATAACTTTCAATCCTAAATTCACTGGGAAATGTCTGGAATTCGCGTCTGAAAATCAAAATATTTAGACTATAGATCCTTTGATCCTATAGAAATAATCTTGAACCTTAAATTGATTGGAAAATATCCGGAATTTTCGCATCTATTTCTCGATTTGCTTCCCGCAGTTCCTATACAAATAAACCAAAAATTCATCAAGAAATGAGGTCCCCAAATTTTTAAAAAAATCCTATTTTCAGTCTTCCGATGGCACAAAAAAAGGTAGACATAACTCTACCCAGTAATGGCGTACCAGTTCACAAAATTGTCCATGATGAGGGTTGGGGGGGGGGGGGGGTGTTTTTTGTGTGGATATCTCCACCCCCGTGATTGGACGGTTGACCCCTAAAAGTACTTGGTAGGCTACGGACCAGATTAACTGTAACTTTTTAGTTGTCTAACATATCAAGGGAGAGAAATCTGTTATTCCTTTTTTCTAATAAAGAAAAAGCGCTCACGCTTTTAGGAAACTGAGTCAGATAACTAGTTGGTTAACTGAAAGAGTTTTTTAGTGAATAGATATATTAATGTGTGTAATTGTGAAAATGGTGTTTATGTGGAAATAATTATACTAAGATTAAAACACGAAGCTATAACGATGGAACTAGATGTGAGAATTCTGTTCGAAAAGGCATCAGATGCAAGGAACTCTGACCTAATTTTAAAAATTTCTTGGAGTACAATGCCTCCAAACCCTCTTCAATTGGGAAGTCGTTATCTAAGAGAATTCTGTTCGGAAGTGAATCAGATGCAAGGAAATGTGCCTTTATTTTCAAAATGTTCTAGTGATACAATGCCCCAAACCCTATTCACGAGGTGTGCGTTCTCTAAGAGAATTCTGTTCGGAAAGGTATCAAATGCAAGGAACTCGGACCTAATTTTCAAAATTTTCTTGGGAGTAGGCCTACAATGTCTCCAAACCCCCTTAAAATGCGAGATCGTTCTCTAAGAGAATTCTGTTCGGAAAGGCACCAGGTGCAAGGAAATCAACCTTATTTTCAAAATTTTCTTTGGGTGCAATGCCCCCAACCCCCTTCAAATCTAAGCTTTCCCTCCCTAGTTTTCATTTGCTTCCTACGGCCATGTGTATATATATGATTTAGTGCCTCTGAAAAACACGTGTTCGTCGGTAAAACATGGACCTTACACCCCCAGTCAAATTGGTCACGCTACGCCCCTGGCGTTCAGCCTTTCAATGGCAATTGACAGATTTTGCTTATTGGAAAAAAAATTGATGAACTCGCATACTTGGCCTTCATGATGTAGGGCGATATTGATGGTACTATTTACTGACAAAACAACTTGGCAATCATCGGGCTACATGCCCCGACAGATTATTTTATTTTTTAAATTGATGCCTTCAGTTGGTGCCCATTGTTACTATAAGAAGTTATGTATAACAAACACTAAATATAAAAACTTTATTTGGCACTAGTGGACTACACAATGAATATGAATTATTACTTAATTGAATAATGAAGGAATAGCGAACCCTTCTAATTGTAAAGCGGATGATCTAAAAAGAATAGAACATCCATAAATTAACTAAAATTAGAAACCCCTAGGCTACTACTTTGGGGAAAAAATAAATACACGAGAACGTGCAAAAAGTAGGTAAAAAGTCGATATAATGAGAGTAAATGTAGCTACGTTTCGGGACTAATCCCTTTATCAAGCAAAAAAAAAAAATTAAAAAATATTTAAAAGCGAGAGAGGTCCTTTCCCTAAGAGAAACAACACTAACGTGACAAAAATAGGAAACTTAACTGGTTAGGTAAAAAAAAAAAAATTATTTCAAGGGAGATAATCGGTATAAAAAAATAAAGAAAAAATATAGGTCAAGGGAATGCGAAATGAATGTCAAGGGTAGATTATTAAATAGGAGAACTGTTTGTTCATCCCTTCAGGTGCTAAGGTTCCAATGCGATGTATAATATTCATCTCGAAACGTTTTCGGTTAGACGAAAATTTTATTTTTCTTCACTTTCATATGTCCTACTACTTTGGGGTAGAATAGTAGAACGAAATTATATTACAAAAGGCCAATATGAACAAATGTATTTAAACATTTGTGTAGTCGCCAAAGTAGGATGAAAATATATAATGAAAATTAAAAGGTGGTATGAATTCTGAAATCTGGAAACTAAATCTGGTCTAATGTAACGTCTGTAACAGTCAGATGATCATCTACCTAAATGTTTGATCATATGATCTTGAACCTGACTGCGAGCAGTAGAAGTAGCAGCTCCTATTCTAAAAGAATGGCCATTGAACAAATTATAATCAAAACCTAAAGTAGAAAACATTGCCATTAACAGACAATCTGTATATGTTTTTGTGTTTGGCTGCAGGAACTACAAGCTACAATTCGGCTTCTTGAAGAAATAACAAATTTTGAAATTTGTTGCTTACTTTTTTCGTTTGAAATTTATGAATTTTTCAACTTCTACAATTTTATTTCGATCATTCTGAAAATATACAAGTAAATAGACATTTTGATTGTTAACAAAATGCAATTTTCAGAATTTCAATATCACTTCCGGTTTTGACGTTATTGGCTCGTAAAGTTGAAATTTCAACTTCCGGAATTTTGAAGTTATTTGAAATTTTTTTTCTGCAATATGATTCAAATGATAATGCAAAAACAACAAATTAAAAAATTTTGACCCGGAAGTAACAGGTGAGCAGCCATATTGATATGAGTAACTTTTGTAAAACTCAAAATGGGGCCTCGGGGTTATGAGCGGAATTCATAATTATAGTATTTTTGGACAGCTTATTCGATTGCCCCCAAAAATACGCAAATCGATTTTTGATTTTTGAATTTGCATTTTGCTCATTCCCGTTATAACGTTTTCAGAAATTGCCAAAATTTCAAAGACTTGTAACTCGTGACCTTGACCTTTTTTGACCTTGTGATCTGAACAAAAGTTATTGCCCTTGACAAGATCTATCAAATGATACTTCCATTTTGGTTGCCCGATATTTACTTCCGGTTCTATAGTCATTTGAAATTTGCAATTTTCTACTTTAAACAGCTCTGTCACGAGACTTAATTTACACACGTCACAAATTCTTATATATTCTTAGTGTGCTTAATTTACTCTTTCCAGTGATATATAACACTTTGTGTTTTAATAAAAATTGCGCGAATTAAAATTTGAAAATTTTGTGCAAAGTTTCATTGTTACTGTGCGTGTTTTTTTCTAATTTTATTTTGACCGTCCTGAAAACTTACAGGTAGATAGACATATTGATTGCAGACTCAAATCTGTTTTCAAAATTTCGATAACTCTTCCGGTTTTGACGTTATTCGCTTTTTAAATTTAAAATCTAACTTCCGGAATTTTGAAATTATTTGAATTTTTTTGTTTGCAATATATTTGAAATGATACTATATAAACAATCAATCAATGAAATTTGACCCAGATGTAAAAGATCGGCCGCCATATTGATATGACCAACTTTTGTAAAATTCAAAATGGGGCCTCGAAGTTATGAGCGGAATTGGTAACTGTAGTATTTTTAGACAGCTTAGTCGATTGCCCCAAAAAGTACGTGTTCGATCTTGATATAAGATGCTGCTTTCTTGTTATTTCTGGTATATTTTTTTAATGTAATTGCCAAAATTGCAAAGAATTGTGACTCGTGACCTTGAACTTTTTTGACCTTGTGCCCTGAACAAAGGTTATTGCCCTTGGCCAGACATATTTACTGATATATCCATTTTCGTTGTCCGATGTGTACTTTCGGTTCTATGGCCATTTAAAATTTGCAATTTTTAACTGTAAACAGCTCTGTCACGTGACACAACTTTCATACGTCAAAAATTCTTATATATTCTTATAGTGCCTAATCTATTCTTTTTAATGATATATAACACTTTATGTTTTAATGAAAATTACGCGATTTAAAATATGAAAATATTGTGCAATGTTCCATTGTAACAGTGTGTGTTTTTTCAAATTATATTTGAATGTTCTGAAAACTTGTGAGTAGATAAATATTTTGATTGCAAACTCAAATCTATTTTCACTATTGGCTTGTTAAAATGAACTAAAATAAAATGTTTGTTTTTTAAATTGTTAAAAGATAGTGCTCTCCCCTCAACTTGATATTGGCTAGAGTTTTGGCGATACTAAGCTAAAGATAAACAAAACGTCGACCAAACGCATACAATTGTGGTCAAAACAACGAAGGGAGAGAACTACTATTCTAATTGCAATTAAAAATATTGATTAAAGCTATCATGTTGTAATTACGCCAAATATATAAAGTCATACACCACTGCTCGCCTTATTTACTACTACAAGTTGCGATACTACATTCAGACCACAATCAGTTACTGAACACTTCTTAATATAAACTCACAAGATTTAACTTTTCTAATGTTCATAGTTTTATAACCATTTGGTTAATACTTTATAATTTATGAAATATTTCCAGGATGACGCACTGCCCAGCGCCGTTTTGGTACGGCTCTAGTTTTTTTTTTTCTAATTTTTTTTTTTTTTGGGAAACTTTTTAGAGAAAATCGAAAATGGTGTAGCATAATTGTATCCACCAAACATTATCTAAAACTCAGTTTTTTTCTAAACCGGAAGTGGGCTATTGCATAATATGCAATTATTTTGCACCTAGTCTGTAAGGTTTATTTATGAACCGATTTGGCTGAAATTTTCTTCAATATATTCATTGAAATAAGAAGTATCAAGTGCGGTTGCAAAAATTTCCATTTTTAAATATTTTTGTAAAAAAAAATTGAAACCAAAATTGTCAAAAAAGCTCAAAATTTTTAACTCACCCGCTAATTATCCGATTGACCTGAAATTCATAGGACATGTACAGAATGTCCATAGAAATACAATTAATCAATCAAAGTTTTTCTATCACTTCCGGTTTTGACGTGAGAACTTCCGGTTTTTCAAAATCACGCCTGTCAGCCTCACTTCCAGTATAAATTTCAGATATTGACAAAAACTATATATATTGTCTGTCAGTCATAATTAGAATGCACTTAGCATAAAAAATCCAAACCGGAAGTGATGCATAAGCTGCCGTCACAGACTGACACATTTCAGCAAAAAATCAATATGTCCTCTATTTGTTATCCGATTTTTATGATTTTGGTGTCTATCAAAACCTTGTAACCTTGTCTACAGTTTGTTGAAACAGAATTTTGAATTTCGAATTTGAATTTTTTTTCATGTTCGTTTGAATTTTTTGAAAATTCAAAAGGCCATATTATGTGACCTTGACCTTTGATGACCTTGAAAATTCCTATGAAGGATGTCCTTCACCTCAGCTATCCATAAGTATGCTGATATTAATTGAAAAATATTAACTTCTGGTTTTATGGACATTTGAAAATTGACATTTTTGTCAACTTTGGACATCTATATCGCATTCTCTAATCAACGCAGAGAATTAAATTTTTCAATTTTGTTATGCCGATTTGATTATCTTTTAAACGATATATGACAAAAACCCATTAAAATATGTTTTCAAAATATTGCGTTTTTTTCGACTGAGGGTTCTAACTTACAATGCAATTATCTAATAGCAATATGGTGTGTATAGTCAGTATGTATCAAATTTTCTCTTTTCAACGACATATGACATGAGCAGTTTAATACAAAATCCATGAAAGTGAAAATAGGCATAGAATACCCCTTTTCTGAGAAAAAAATAAGTAGAGAGGATTAAAATGATTGACAGGGTTATAGCAGGTTATATAATACAGTAATAAAACTATCGACATGAACTTTTCACATGGAGGTGTGAAGTATTTTAGGTCATAAACAGATTAATCTGATTATGTAATCTTTTAACACTCTAAAAAGTGTAAAAAAATTATTCATTTTTTTGGCAAAATTTTCACTTATATTAATTTTACATACAATCATTTAGAGCTGTGAATTTTTGATACATTAACCTGTTCGAATTTTTTCTCTACCATTGACAGAACTCTTTCTACAAGATACACACCAATTTTCTTTTTGTCGTCTGCTAAGGTTATTAAAGGTCATAAACAAATTAGTCAGACTACATAATCTTTTAACTCTAGGGCTGGACTCTAGCAGACAGTAATTAAAACTGTTTACGCGTCTGAGCTAATCCGTTGCAATAAAAAGTAAGTGCTCAAACCGTTTTTTATCGTCTGCCAAGATTATTATAGGTCAAAAATAAATTAATCTCATTACACATTGTTTTAACTTTATACAAATTAACATGTTTTTTCGAGTGTAGTGTTTGCTATATTTGATATAATATCAGATTTTTTCTTATTTTGAGGGTGATTCTTACCCACGGCACTTAATTGACTAACATACATCAATTCAACTGGCTACTGACTGCTCCAATCCATTGAAACAAAAGACAGTATTTCAACTCAGCATTAAAGGAAAATATTGACGTTTACACAGTTCGAATGTTGGGGGAGGGGGTATATCCCCTATACAAAATGGCCCCTAGTCAAAATGGCCATAACAATTAAATTTATTCAAAATGGCCATTTATCATTTTCCCATTTTGGTCCAAAAGGACTTGGGTAGGCCTATCGTAATAACTTCTTCCACTCTCAATCTTCTTAGCAGCTCTTTTTGGCGCTGTGATGATTTCTTCATCCCTAATTCTTTGTGGCGGTATGATTTCTTCATTCCTAAATGACAATTAACCAATATAAATATTTAAAACTAAATATCAATTACTGTCAAAGTTGGCCATTTCCGTAGTTTGAACCCCCTCCTGGATTTTTCCTGCACACCCCTAGTTGGGGATCCGTCCTATACGAACATACGGCGGAAGTACGGGAATAATTAATCCCGCTGTTTGAACGCCTCTCAGGTCTTAACGAATCTGCCAACCTTTATAAATTTATGTTTTTCGGAAATTTTGCAGAATTTGCTCATCGATGGAATGTAAAAACTTAACAAAAAAAAACCCCCAAAAGTACCGTCTTACACTGAAACAAAATTTGAAACAGTCACCGACGACGGAAGCCAGAATAATTAAAATGATACAATTTTCGCTAGGAAACTTTCGATCAAAATAAAAGGTATTATTTGAGCTAGAACATCATTTAATTTACATTTTTATTTAATATTTTATGAAAATGTATCGAAATGTGCCGATTTTCAAGGACACTGGGGCTTATGAAAGGAATTGAATTTCTGCAATGCAATAAGATATATTTTCTTTGAATGAAATATGTATTGATAAAATTCGATCTGTATTTCAAACTATGAAGTATGAATACTGTGCAGTCCGTTTCTAAATTGAGATTTGGCTCTTTCATGAGTCCTTTCTTGCACTTTAGAACTTATTTACAAATCTTAGAAATTTTGTGATATGCGTTTTCCACTGATGTATATCAAACTGGGATTACGCCTTTTTTTAATCAGATGACTTTTCACTACCGAACATGAAATGTTTATTTCACTTTTGACTACCGTGTGTGAACTGGTTTTTCTACTTTTCACTACCGAATTGAAAATTGTGCGTTTTAAAATTTTGTACCTTCTGCATTTTAATGTAAAACAAGCTTTCTTCTGTAAACCTGACATCATGGATTGAAAGATGTCACTTTTCACCAATGGACGAAACCGGATGCGCACTGCATGGTACCATTCATGGTTCTAGTTTATTTTTTTTTTTTTTTTGTCTACTTCTGGTCACGCTAATTCGGTATGAAGGGAGCATGCCACACATTATCTCAAAAGTTTTCCTACAATAACTAACTGCTCGGTGTTGCTTAAATGTAAAATGGCGTTTTTTTGTCTAACCGGAAATGACATATGACAGAAAAACCCATTTTATGTTTTTTACCTTTTTTACCTCTGTTTTTGAACCGATTTTGATAAAACTTTTTTTGTTTATTTCATTATTCTAATGTCTACATAATAGCTTTCAACATAAATGCACTTTTAGACATTCTCTGCTGACTTTTTGGAGCACTTTTTTAACCGTTTTTTTAACTTTTGCAATTTTATTTCGATCTATTTGAAAACTCTTACAAACAGTTACAATGTAACAAAAAGTGCATTAATGATAACGTATCGCCCAAACGCAAGTTAATGGGAGAGGACGATCGCCCAAACGCAGCTTTATGTCAAAATGTAGTACTCTCCCTTCAACTGAAATTTGAATTTAATATCTTACAAGCAGATGGAATAACTAATTTTCAAAATTCAAAAGGCGCTATTTTGATTTTAAAATATTGTGTTGTATATAATTGAAAAAGTAGATTTAGCATGATTAGATTGTGAAAGAATTTGTGACGTACATGAATTAGGTCACGTGTCAGAGCTCTTTAAAGCTAAAAACTGCAATTTTCAAATGGATATAAAACCGGAAGTAAACATCGGAAAACCTAAATGAAAGTATCTGTGCATAGGTATCGTCAATGGCAATGAATTTGTTTCAGGTCACTTGGTCACCAGAGGTCAAGGTCACAAGATATGAGCCTTTAAAGTTTTGACAATTACTGATTTATCTTAACCGGAAATAAAAAAAAATCAGAATTGAAATTCAAAAATCGGCGTCTCATGTTTTGGTAGCAATCCACTGTAGATTCCAAAAACATCAGAATTATGCAAATTTCATTACACCCTGAGGCCCCATTTTGCGTTTTATGAAAATATACCATTTCAAGATGGCGACTGATCTGTTACATCCGGGTCAAATTTTATTATTTGTATACTTTTGTGTCTATATTACATACATACTGCAAAAAGAATTTTTCAAATATCTTCAAAATTCCGGAAGTTGAAATTTTAACTTTGAGAGCCAATAACTTCAAAACCGGAAGTGATACAAAAATTTTGAAAACATATTTTTGTTCGCCATCAAAATGTCTATCTATCCGTAAGTTTTCAGAACGATCGAAATAAAATTTGAAAAAAAAATACGCATAGTTTCAATGGAAATTGGCACAAATTTTTCAAACTTTAAAAGGCGGAATTTTTACTCAAATGTATTGTGTTGTATATCATTGGAAAGAGCAGACAGAGCATAGTAAGACGGTGAAAGAAAATAAAACATATGTAAATTAGGTCACGTGGTAGAGCTGTTTAAAGTTAAAAATTGTAATTTTCAAACGGCTATAAAACCGGAAGTAAACCTTGGGCATCTGAAAACAATATGTCAATGGATACATCTCCTCAAGGGCAATAATTTTTGTACAGGTCATTAGGTCAAGAAAGGTCAAGGTCACGAAATATGGGCCTTGAAAGTATTGACAATTACTGATTTATTTTTACCGGAAATTAGAAAAATTCAGAATTAAAATTCAAAAATCCGCTTCCCATGTTTTGGTCGCAATCGACTGTAGATTGCATAGACATTATAATTATGCAAATTCCATAACACCCTGAGGCCCCATTTTGCGTTTTATGAAAATATACCATTTCAAGATGGCGACTGATCTGTTACATCCGGGTCAAATTTTATGATTTGTATACTTTTGTGTCTACATAGCAAACATACTGCAAAAAGAATTTTTCGAATATCTTCAAAATTCCGGAAGTTGAAATTTCAACTTTGAGAGCGAATGACGTCAAAACCGGAAGTGATATCGAAATTTTGAAAATTGTTAATTGTTTGCAATCAAAATGTCTATATATATGTAAGTTTTCAGATTGATCAATATAACATTGCAAAAGTTGAAAAAGTGGTCAAGAAAAAGTGTTCCAAAAGTCACAAAGATTTTTCTCAAAATGATAGTGTTAAACTTTTGTCCCGTTGACAATCGAATAGAGAAATAAGCAAAGTCAGTCCGATCAAAATCGGTTGAAAAATAAAGGAGATAATGGCCAAAACATCAAAACCCATATGTTCTCATACCTCATTTCCGGTTGGTAGGGCATGCGCCATTTTATATTTAAACAATACCGAGCAGTAGATTATCGTGGGAAATCTTGAGAGATTATGTGTGGCATGCATAGTTTTGGCTGAACGCTCTGACCAGAAAACGGAAAAAAAAAAAGACATTTGCAAAACAAAGCAGTGCGTGCGCTAGAACGCACTGCAAAAAATATCGATCAACTCTGTCTGTAATATATGGTAGGCCTATAACTGTGAAACATGTTAGGAAGATATCCCGATATGTATTCTACAATATTTACATTTTGTCCTGATAATGATGATGAATGCCTAAAGTACAAAACAGTGAATAAATCTTTAAATTTTCCCTAAATGTTTTCTAAATCGTGTAAAAAATTGAAATGAAGAAAGAATGGTTCTTAAATTCTCAAAGAGATCTGGAGTCAGATAGCACCACACTTCGAGAAACATATATATTATATTAACTGCTACATAATTATTGAAATGACTGTCACCTTAGCAACGCATTGAGTTAATTTTAAAAAATCAATTTTGATGACAAATTATATATTTAGTTTAACCGTAGAATAAATCCAATGCTGAATTGTATGAACTAACTGGTAGCCTAATGTTGCTAACTAATTGTATTAAATTGGTATTTTCTGTATCAGATGTTATTAATTTGAACTATGAGTAAAATGTCGTTGATATCTGTGTGTGTACACAGCATTTGTAAATTATCTCTGAACATAGCATTGTAATAGTCCAAATGCCGAGTGGCCATTTTGAGATATAGCGTGCATCATTAGGAACGTTTATGGTTGATTCATCATCACAGGGCTATCCTGAACCAAAATCAGCCGGGTGCTAGACTGGCACCCTTGAGGATTTTTTTTATCGGCCAAAAACAAAGTGGCCGCTCACACAATCTGTCATTCTGTAACCGTTCGGCTATTTCCGTAAAAATTTCCGTACTCCAATTTAGCCTCAGGATTGAATGGACGTAGGGATTTGTTCCAAAGTTTGCTGATTGGTTGAATACCTTATTACTGTCTATTATCCGTTCGCGCTAAAGAGTCCGTTTGGTCTGAAGAAAAAGGGGAAGATAACTCATTTGTCTAACATTACTTCTTATAAAACGCTTTTGGACAATCGAGACTATCAAAGATGGCAGACAAAGTTGATATTTTTTCCACTAGGTTAGAAAATGCGAAGAAAATGCTTGGTGTCAGCTTTGAATTAAAAGAAAAACAGCTGGAAATTTTGGAAAATTTATTTTCTGGGCGGGACTCTATCTCTGTGCTGAAGAAAATACATTTATTTGCGGTTTCTTCGCTAAAGCGAAAGCCTGTTTTTTTCGGTGTTACGGCCATTTTGTACTATCACGTGAGCAATATATCACGTGAAATATGACGTAGTAAAAGTAGTCCAGAGAATTAGCTTCGATTTTCCAGACGGCAAGCTCCCATTCAAGGCCGTGATCTAAAAACAATACAATACGATCACAGTGGGCCGTATGACAATCTGTCAAAGGCAATGTTTTCACTTCTAATTGCACTTACAAACAAATTGTTAGTGTCTAATTAATAAAAATCAAACTTACATGTTACTGCTCTATTTTAAGTAATGTACAAGATTACAGACGTTACTACTCTATTTGTATAGGTAAGTTATGTACAAGTTTACATACATTACTACTCTATTTGTATAGGTAAGTTATGTACAAGTTTATAGACGTTACCACTCGATTTGTATAAGTAAGTTATGTACAAGTTTACATACTTTACTACTCTAATTGTAAAGGTAAGTTATATACAAGATTACAGACGTTACTACTATATTTGTATAGGTAAGTTATATACAAGTTTAAAGACGTTACTACTCTATTATTATAGGTAAGTAATGTACAAGTTTACATACATTACTCTTCTGTTTGTTTAGATAAGTTATGTACAAGTTTACATACATTACCACTCTATTTGTATAGGTAAGTTATGTACAAGTTTAAAGACGTTACTACTCTATTATTATAGGTAAGTAATGTACAAGTTTACATACATTACTCTTCTGTTTGTTTAGATAAGTTATGTACAAGTTTACATACATTACTACTCTATTTGTATAGGTAAGTTATGTACAAGTTAACAGACGTTACTATTCTGTTTGTTTAGGTAAGTTATGTACAAGTTTATAGACGTTACTACTCTATTTGTATAGGTAAGTTATATACAAGATAACAGACTTTATTACTGTATTTATATAGGTATGTTATGTAGAAAGAATAAATTCTAAAGGAGTATAGGGATGAAGTCAGATAATATTGATACACCTCGATAAACATTTATAATATTATAACGGCTTCGAACTCCATGATCTAACTGTCACTTTGGCAACACATTTAATTAATTGACAAAGCGATTTCGATGATATATGATAAATTTTGTTGTATAAATTCAACGTTGAATTGTATAAACTAACTGGTCTGGTAGCCCATGTTCCTTTAACACCGTTATACGATCTTAATGATCTAACCGTTGATCCAATGACACGATAGATTCTTAATATCCTTAATTTATTTTAGGCATATGTTTTGGCTAAAACTCATGGACCGAACCAAGCCTCCCTTATCCTTTTTATAATGGTAACGCACTTGTAAATTTTTGGTCTAGATTGAAATTTTGATGTCGATGTTATTAGTTCAAAGAAAAAAAAATCGTGATTTAAAAAGAAGAGGGAACCTATTTAAATTTTAGGTCAAAATAAATTAGCTTGTTGGCTGTCTGAACTACCAGTTAACACTGAGATATCAGGTAGCCATGTTAAAGACGTTACTAACTGAACTATACGAAACTTCTTGTTTGACCTAGTTACCAGAATCAAACACGGAGATATCAGGTAGCCATGTTAAAGACGTTACTAACTGAACCATACGAAACTTCCTGTCTGACCTAGTTACCAGAATCAAACACGGAGAAATCAGGTAGCCATGTTAAAGACGTTACTAACTGAACCATACGAAACTTCCTGTCTGTCCTAGTTAACCAGAATCAAACACGGAGAAATCAGGTAGCCATGTTAAAAACGTTACTAACTGAACCATACGAAACTTCCTGTCTGACCTAGTTACCAGAATCAAACACGGAGAAATCAGGTAGCCATGTTAAAAACGTTACTAACTGAACCATACGAAACTTCCTGTCTGTCTAACCTAGTTACCAGAATCAAACACAGAGATATTAGGTATCCATGTTAAAGACGTTACTAACAGAACCATACGAAACTTCCTGTCTGACCTAGTTACCAGAATCAAACACGGAGATATCAGGTAGCCATGTTAAAAACGTTAGTAACTGAACCATACGAAACTTCCTGTCTGACCTAGTTACCAGAATCAAACACGGAGATATCAGGTAGCCATGTTAAAAACGTTACTAACTGAACCATACGAAACTTCCTGTCTGTCTAACCTAGTTACCAGAATCAAACACAGAGATATTAGGTATCCATGTTAAAGACGTTACTAACAGAACCATACGAAACTTCCTGTCTGACCTAGTTACCAGAATCAAACACGGAGATATTAGGTAGCCATGTTAAAGACGTTACTAACTGAACCATACGAAACTTCCTGTCTGACCTAGTTACCAGAATCAAACACGGAGATATCAGGTAGCCATGTTAAAAACGTTACTAACTGAACCATACGAAACTTCCTGTCTGACCTAGTTACCAGAATCAAACACGGAGATATCAGGTAGCCATGTTAAAAACGTTACTAACTGAACCATACGAAACTTCCTGTCTGTTTAACCTGGTTACCAGAATCAAACACAGAGATATTAGGTATCCATGTTAAAGACGTTACTAACTGAACCATACGAAACTTCCTGTCTGACCTAGTTACCAGAATAAAACACGGCAATATTAGGTAGCCATGTTAAAGACGTTACTAACTGAACCATACGAAACTTCCTGTCTAACCTAGTTACCAGAATCAAACACAAAGATATAAGGTAGCCATGTTAAAGACGTTTCTAACTGAACCATACGAAACTTCCTGTCTGACCTAGTTACCAGAATCATACACGGAGATATCAGGAAGCCATGTTAAAAACGTTACTAACTGAACCATACGAAACTTCCTGTCTGTCTAACCTAGTTACCAGAATCAAACACAGAGATATTAGGTATCCATGTTAAAGACGTTACTAACAGAACCATACGAAACTTCCTGTCTGTCCTAGTTACCAGAATCATACACGGAGAAATCAGGTAGCCATGATAAAGACGTTACTAACTGAACCATACGAAACTTCCTGTCTGACCTAGTTACCAGAATCAAACACGGAGAAATCAGGTAGCCATGTTAAAGACGTTACTAACGGAACCATACGAAACTTCCTGTCTGTCTAACCTAGTTACCAGAATCAAACATGGAGATATTAGGTAGCCATGTTAAAGACGTTACTAACTGAACCATACGTAACTTCCTGTCTGACCTTGTTACCAGAATCAAACACGGAGATATCAGGTAGCCATGTTAAAGACGTTACTAACTGAACCATACGCAACTTCCTGTCTGACCTAGTTACCAGAATCAAACACGGAGATATCAGGTAGCCATGTTAAAGACGTTACTAACTGAACCATACGAAACTTCCTGTCTGACCTAGTTACCAGAATCAAACACGGAGAAATCAGGTAGCCATGTTAAAGACGTTACTAACTGAACCATACGAAACTTCCTGTCTGTCCTAGTTAACCAGAATCAAACACGGAGAAATCAGGTAGCCATGTTAAAGACGTTACTAACGGAACCATACGAAACTTCCTGTCTGTCTAACCTAGTTACCAGAATCAAACATAGAGATATCAGGTAGCCATGTTAAAGACGTTACTAACTGAACCATACGAAACTTCCTGTCTGTCCTAGTTACCAGAATCAAACACGGAGAAATCAGGTACCCATGTTTAAGACGTTACTAACGGAACCATACGAAACTTCCTGTCTGTCTAACCTAGTTACCAGAATCAAACACAGAGATATCAGGTAGCCATGTTAAAGACGTTACTAACTGAACCATACGAAACTTCCTGTCTGACCTAGTTACCAGAATCAAACACGGAGAAATCAGGTAGCCATGTTAAATACGTTACTAACAGAACCATACGAAACTTCCTGTCTGACCTAATTACCAGAATCAAACTTGGAGAAATCAGGTAGCCATGTTAAAAATGTTACTAACTGAACCATACGAAACTTCCTGTCTGTCTAACCTGGTTACCAGAATCAAACACAGAGATATTAGGTATCCATGTTAAAGACGTTACTACCCGAACCATACGAAACTTCCTGTCTGACCTAGTTACCAGAATAAAACACGGCAATATTAGGTAGCCATGTTAAAGACGTTACTAACTGAACCATACGAAACTTCCTGTCTAACCTAGTTACCAGAATAAACACAAAGATATTAGGTAGCCATGTTAAAGACGTTACTAACTGAACCATACGAAACTTCCTGTCTGACCTAGTTACCAGAATTAAACATGGAGATATTAGGTAGCCATGTTAAAGACGTTACTAACTGAGCCATACGAAACTTTCTGTCTGACCTAGTTACCAGAATCATACACGGAGATATCAGGAAGCCATGTTAAAAACGTTACTAACTGAACCATACGAAACTTCCTGTCTGTCTAACCTAGTTACCAGAATCAAACACAGAGATATTAGGTATCCATGTTAAAGACGTTACTAACAGAACCATACGAAACTTCCTGTCTGTCCTAGTTACCAGAATCATACACGGAGAAATCAGGTAGCCATGTTAAAGACGTTACTAACTGAACCATACGAAACTTCCTGTCTGTCCTAGTTACCAGAATCAAACACGGAGAAATCAGGTAGCCATGTTAAAGACGTTACTAACGGAACCATACGAAACTTCCTGTCTGTCTAACCTAGTTACCAGAATCAAACACAGAGATATCAGGTAGCCATGTTAAAGACGTTACTAACTGAACCATACGAAACTTCCTGTCTGACCTAGTTACCAGAATCAAACGCGGAGAAATCAGGTAGCCATGTTAAAGACGTTACTAACTGAACCATACGAAACTTCCTGTCTGTCCTAGTTACCAGAATCAAACACGGAGAAATCAGGTAGCCATGTTAAAGACGTTACTAAGGGAACCATACGAAACTTTCTGTCTGTCTAACCTAGTTACCAGAATCAAACTCAGAGATATTAGGTATCCATGTTAAAGACGTTACTAACAGAACCATACGAAACTTCCTGTCTGACCTAGTTACCAGAATCAAACACGGAGAAATCAGGTAGCCATGTTAAAAACGTTACTAACTGAACCATACGAAACTTCCTGTCTGTCTAACCTAGTTACCAGAATCAAACACAGAGATATCAGGTAACCATGTTAAAGACGTTACTAACTGAACCATACGAAACTTCCTGTCTGACCTAGTTACCAGAATCAAACACGGAGATATCAGGTAGCCATGTTAAAAACGTTACTAACTGGACCATACGAAACTTCCTGTCTAACCTAGTTACCAGAATCAAACACAGAGATATTAGGTATCCATGTTAAAGACGTTACTAACAGAACCATACGAAACTTCCTGTCTGACCTAGTTACCAGAATCAAACACAGAGATATTAGGTAGCCATGTTAAAGACGTTACTAACTGAACCATACGAAACTTCCTGTCTGACCTAGTTACCAGAATCAAACACGGAGATATCAGGTAGCCATGTTAAAAACGTTACTAACTGAACCATACGAAACTTCCTGTCTGACCTAGTTACCAGAATCAAACACGGAGATATCAGGTAGCCATGTTAAAAACGTTACTAACTGAACAATACGAAACTTCCTGTCTGTCCTAGTTACCAGAATCAAACACGGAGAAATCAGGTAGCCATGTTAAAAACGTTACTAACTGAACAATACGAAACTTCCTGTCTGACCTAGTTACCAGAATCAAACACAAAGATATTAGGTAGCCATGTTAAAGACGTTTCTAACTGAACCATACGAAACTTCCTGTCTGACCTAGTTACCAGAATCATACACGGAGATATCAGGAAGCCATGTTAAAGAAGTTACTAACAGAACCATACGAAACTTCTTGTCTAACCTAGTTACCAGAACAAAACATGGAGATATTAGGTAGCCATGTTAAAGACGTTTCTAACTGAACCATAAGAAACTTCCTGTCTGACCTAGTTACCAGAATCATACACGGAGATATCAGGAAGCCATGTTAAAGACGTTACTAACTGAACCATACGAAACTTCCTGTCTGACCTAGTTACCAGAATCAAACACAGAGATATTAGGTAGCCATGTTAAAAACGTTACTAACTGAACCATACGAAACTTCCTGTCTGTCCTAGTTACCAGAATAAAACACGGCAATATTAGGTAGCCATGTTAAAGACGTTACTAACTGACCATACGAATCTTTCTGTCTGACCTAGTTACCAGAATCATACACGGAGATATCAGGTAGCCATGTTAAAGACGTTACTAACAGAACCATACGAAACTTCCTGTCTGACCTAGTTACCAGAATCATACACGGAGATAGCTATGTAAAAGACGTTACTAACTGAACCATACGAAACTTCCTGTCTGTCCTAGTTACCAGAATAAAACACGGCAATATTAGGTAGCCATGTTAAAGACGTTACTAACTGACCATACGAAACTTCCTGTCTGACCTAGTTACCAGAATCATACACGGAGATATCAGGTAGCCATGTTAAAGACGTTACTAACAGAACCATACGAAACTTCCTGTCTGACCTAGTTACCATAATCATACACGGATATATCAGGTAGCCATGTTAAAGACGTTACTAACAGAACCATACGAAACTTCCTGTCTGACCTAGTTACCAGAATCATACACGGAGATATCAGGTAGCCATGTTAAAGACGTTACTAACAGAACCATACGAAACTTCCTGTCTGTCTAACCTAGTTACCAGAATCAAACACAGAGATATTAGGTAGCCATGTTAAAGACGTTACTAACTGAACCATACGAAACTTCCTGTCTGTCCTAGTTACCAGAATCATACACGGAGAAATCAGGTAGCCATGATAAAGACGTTACTAACTGAACCATACGAAACTTCCTGTCTGACCTAGTTACCAGAATCAAACACGGAGAAATCAGGTAGCCATGTTAAAGACGTTACTAACGGAACCATACGAAACTTCCTGTCTGTCTAACCTAGTTACCAGAATCAAACATGGAGATATTAGGTAGCCATGTTAAAGACGTTACTAACTGAACCATACGTAACTTCCTGTCTGACCTTGTTACCAGAATCAAACACGGAGATATCAGGTAGCCATGTTAAAGACGTTACTAACTGAACCATACGCAACTTCCTGTCTGACCTAGTTACCAGAATCAAACACGGAGAAATCAGGTAGCCATGTTAAAGACGTTACTAACTGAACCATACGAGACTTCCTGTCTGTCCTAGTTAACCAGAATCAAACACGGAGAAATCAGGTAGCCATGTTAAAGACGTTACTAACGGAACCATACGAAACTTCCTGTCTGTCTAACCTAGTTACCAGAATCAAACATAGAGATATCAGGTAGCCATGTTAAAGACGTTACTAACTGAACCATACGAAACTTCCTGTCTGTCCTAGTTACCAGAATCAAACACGGAGAAATCAGGTAGCCATGTTTAAGACGTTACTAAAGGAACCATACGAAACTTCCTGTCTGTCTAACCTAGTTACCAGAATCAAACACGGAGAAATCAGGTAGCCATGTTAAAAATGTTACTAACTGAACCATACGAAACTTCCTGTCTGTCTAACCTGGTTACCAGAATCAAACACAGAGATATTAGTTATCCATGTTAAAGACGTTACTAACTGAACCATACGAAACTTCCTGTCTGACCTAGTTACCAGAATAAAACGCGGCAATATTAGGTAGCCATGTTAAAGACGTTACTAACTGAACCATACGAAACTTCCTGTCTAACCTAGTTACCAGAATCAAACACAAAGATATTAGGTAGCCATGTTAAAGACGTTACTAACTGAACCATACGAAACTTCCTGTCTGACCTAGTTACCAGAATTAAACATGGAGATATTAGGTAGCCATGTTAAATACGTTACTAACTGAGCCATACGAAACTTTCTGTCTGACCTAGTTACCAGAATCATACACGGAGATATCAGGAAGCCATGTTAAAAACGTTACTAACTGAACCATACGAAACTTCCTGTCTGTCTAACCTAGTTACCAGAATCAAACACAGAGATATTAGGTATCCATGTTAAAGACGTTACTAACAGAACCATACGAAACTTCCTGTCTGACCTAGTTACCAGAATCAAACACAGAGATATTAGGTAGCCATGTTAAAGACGTTACTAACTGAACCATACGAAACTTCCTGTCTGACCTAGTTACCAGAATCAAACACGGAGATATCAGGTAGCCATGTTAAAAACGTTACTAACTGAACCATACGAAACTTCCTGTCTGACCTAGTTACCAGAATCAAACACGGAGATATCAGGTAGCCATGTTAAAAACGTTACTAACTGAACAATACGAAACTTCCTGTCTGTCCTAGTTACCAGAATCAAACACGGAGAAATCAGGTAGCCATGTTAAAAACGTTACTAACTGAACAATACGAAACTTCCTGTCTGACCTAGTTACCAGAATCAAACACAAAGATTTTAGGTAGCCATGTTAAAGACGTTTCTAACTGAACCATACGAAACTTCCTGTCTGACCTAGTTACCAGAATCATACACGGAGATATCAGGAAGCCATGTTAAAGAAGTTACTAACAGAACCATACGAAACTTCTTGTCTAACCTAGTTACCAGAACAAAACATGGAGATATCAGGTAGCCATGTTAAAGACGTTACTAACTGAACCATACGAAACTTCCTGTCTGACCTAGTTACCAGAATCAAACACAGAGATATTAGGTAGCCATGTTAAAAACGTTACTAACTGAACCATACGAAACTTCCTGTCTGTCCTAGTTACCAGAATAAAACACGGCAATATTAGGTAGCCATGTTAAAGACGTTACTAACTGACCATACGAATCTTTCTGTCTGACCTAGTTACCAGAATAAAACACGGCAATATTAGGTAGCCATGTTAAAGACGTTACTAACTGAACCATACGAAACTTCCTGTCTGACCTAGTTACCAGAATCATACACGGAGATATCAGGTAGCCATGTTAAAGACGTTACTAACAGAACCATACGAAACTTCCTGTCTGACCTAGTTACCAGAATCATACACGGAGATAGCTATGTAAAAGACGTTACTAACTGAACCATACGAAACTTCCTGTCTGTCCTAGTTACCAGAATAAAACACGGCAATATTAGGTAGCCATGTTAAAGACGTTACTAACTGACCATACGAAACTTCCTGTCTGACCTAGTTACCAGAATCATACACGGAGATATCAGGTAGCCATGTTAAAGACGTTACTAACAGAACCATACGAAACTTCCTGTCTGACCTAGTTACCATAATCATACACGGATATATCAGGTAGCCATGTTAAAGACGTTACTAACAGAACCATACGAAACTTCCTGTCTGACCTAGTTACCAGAATCATACACGGAGATATCAGGTAGCCATGTTAAAGACGTTACTAACAGAACCATACGAAACTTCCTGTCTGTCTAACCTAGTTACCAGAATCAAACACAGAGATATTAGGTAGCCATGTTAAAGACGTTACTAACTGAACCATACGAAACTTCCTGTCTGTCCTAGTTACCAGAATCATACACGGAGAAATCAGGTAGCCATGATAAAGACGTTACTAACTGAACCATACGAAACTTCCTGTCTGACCTAGTTACCAGAATCAAACACGGAGAAATCAGGTAGCCATGTTAAAGACGTTACTAACGGAACCATACGAAACTTCCTGTCTGTCTAACCTAGTTACCAGAATCAAACATGGAGATATTAGGTAGCCATGTTAAAGACGTTACTAACTGAACCATACGTAACTTCCTGTCTGACCTTGTTACCAGAATCAAACACGGAGATATCAGGTAGCCATGTTAAAGACGTTACTAACTGAACCATACGCAACTTCCTGTCTGACCTAGTTACCAGAATCAAACACGGAGAAATCAGGTAGCCATGTTAAAGACGTTACTAACTGAACCATACGAGACTTCCTGTCTGTCCTAGTTAACCAGAATCAAACACGGAGAAATCAGGTAGCCATGTTAAAGACGTTACTAACGGAACCATACGAAACTTCCTGTCTGTCTAACCTAGTTACCAGAATCAAACATAGAGATATCAGGTAGCCATGTTAAAGACGTTACTAACTGAACCATACGAAACTTCCTGTCTGTCCTAGTTACCAGAATCAAACACGGAGAAATCAGGTAGCCATGTTTAAGACGTTACTAAAGGAACCATACGAAACTTCCTGTCTGTCTAACCTAGTTACCAGAATCAAACACGGAGAAATCAGGTAGCCATGTTAAAAATGTTACTAACTGAACCATACGAAACTTCCTGTCTGTCTAACCTAGTTACCAGAATCAAACATGGAGATATTAGGTAGCCATGTTAAAGACGTTACTAACTGAACCATACGTAACTTCCTGTCTGACCTTGTTACCAGAATCAAACACGGAGATATCAGGTAGCCATGTTAAAGACGTTACTAACTGAACCATACGCAACTTCCTGTCTGACCTAGTTACCAGAATCAAACACGGAGAAATCAGGTAGCCATGTTAAAGACGTTACTAACTGAACCATACGAAACTTCCTGTCTGACCTAGTTACCAGAATCAAACACGGAGAAATCAGGTAGCCATGTTAAAGACGTTACTAACTGAACCATACGAAACTTCCTGTCTGTCTAACCTAGTTACCAGAATCAAACACAGAGATATTAGGTAGCCATGTTAAAGACGTTACTAACTGAACCATACGAAACTTCCTGTCTGTCCTAGTTACCAGAATCATACACGGAGAAATCAGGTAGCCATGTTAAAGACGTTACAAACTGAACCATACGAAACTTCCTGTCTGACCTAGTTACCAGAATCAAACACGGAGATATCAAGTAGCCATGTTAAAAACGTTACTAACTGAACCATACGAAACTTCCTGTCTGTCTAACCTGGTTACCAGAATCAAACACAGAGATATTAGGTATCCATGTTAAAGACGTTACTAACTGAACCATACGAAACTTCCTGTCTGACCTTGTTACCAGAATCAAACACGGAGATATCAGGTAGCCATGTTAAAGACGTTACTAACTGAACCATACGCAACTTCCTGTCTGACCTAGTTACCAGAATCAAACACGGAGATATCAGGTAGCCATGTTAAAGACGTTACTAACTGAACCATACGAAACTTCCTGTCTGACCTAGTTACCAGAATCAAACACGGAGAAATCAGGTAGCCATGTTAAAGACGTTACTAACTGAACCATACGAAACTTCCTGTCTGTCCTAGTTAACCAGAATCAAACACGGAGAAATCAGGTAGCCATGTTAAAGACGTTACTAACGGAACCATACGAAACTTCCTGTCTGTCTAACCTAGTTACCAGAATCAAACATAGAGATATCAGGTAGCCATGTTAAAGACGTTACTAACTGAACCATACGAAACTTCCTGTCTGTCCTAGTTACCAGAATCAAACACGGAGAAATCAGGTACCCATGTTTAAGACGTTACTAACGGAACCATACGAAACTTCCTGTCTGTCTAACCTAGTTACCAGAATCAAACACAGAGATATCAGGTAGCCATGTTAAAGACGTTACTAACTGAACCATACGAAACTTCCTGTCTAACCTAGTTACCAGAATCAAACACAAAGATATTAGGTAGCCATGTTGAAGACGTTTCTAACTGAACCATACGAAACTTCCTGTCTGACCTAGTTACCAGAATCATACACGGAGATATCAGGAAGCCATGTTAAAGACGTTACTAACAGAACCATACGAAACTTCTTGTCTAACCTAGTTACCAGAACAAAACATGGAGATATCAGGTAGCCATGTTAAAGACGTTACAAACTGAACCATACGAAACTTCCTGTCTGACCTAGTTACCAGAATCAAACACAGAGATATTAGGTAGCCATGTTAAAAACGTTACTAACTGAACCATACGAAACTTCCTGTCTGTCCTAGTTACCAGAATAAAACACGGCAATATTAGGTAGCCATAATAAAGACGTTACTAACTGACCATACGAATCTTTATGTCTGACCTAGTTACCAGAATAAAACACGGCAATATCAGGTAGCCATGTTAAAGACGTTACTAACTGACCATACGAATCTTTCTGTCTGACCTAGTTACCAGAATAAAACACGGCAATATTAGGTAGCCATGTTAAAGACGTTACTAACAGAACCATACGAAACTTCCTGTCTGACCTAGTTACCAGAATCATACACGGAGATATCAGGTAGCCATGTTAAAGACGTTACTAACAGAACCATACGAAACTTCCTGTCTGACCTAGTTACCAGAATCATACACGGAGATAGCTATGTTAAAGACGTTACTAACTGAACCATACGAAACTTCCTGTCTGACCTAGTTATCAGAATAAAACACGGAGATATTAGGTAGCCATGTTAAAGATGTTACTAACTGAACCATACGAAACTTTCTGTCTGACCTAGTTACCAGAATAAAACACAGAGATATTAGGTAGCCATGTTAAAGATGTTACTAACTGAACCATACAAAACTTCCTGTTTGACCTAGTTACCAGAATAAAACACGGCAATATTAGATAGCCATGTTAAAGACGTTACTAACAGAACCATACGAAACTTCCTGTCTGACCTAGTTACCAGAATCAAACACGGAGATATTAGCCAGCTAAACAAAAAAAAAACGTTTTAATTATTTTTTGAACAGTTTACATTTGAAAAAATGCTTTTAGCGATTAACAGACTAAAACATAAAATGTCCAGCGAAGACAGCATACTACTGGGAAATAAGAAGAAATATTTTATTGAGAAATTTGAGTAAAACCCTAATTTTAACGGCATGGTTTGATCTTTAGAATGATATACATGTATTCTGTTTACTTTTCTCGTTCCATTAGTGTAAATCCATCATATTAACAGTATATCTCCTAAAGACAGTATCATGACGTCATATCGTTTATTGTATTGTTACTATGCCTTGGAAATATGGAATTGAAACATGTTGGCAGTTTATAGTAACCATCTTTATCAGCGTTATTGATCTACTATATATAATATAATATATAATATATACATATAACTGAATAGAAATGTTGATCTAGCAATGAATCATAGGTTCAGAAGTTATTTGCCGTTTCAACATTTAAAGATGAATGTTAACATGTTAATATATTTATATACTTATTTTATATTTATACTTATATGAATAGAAAATTAAACTGGGAATATACTAGTTTGACAATTCTCACCTAGCTTATATAGGATATCGTCATCTTACTGAGAAATGGTAGAGATTAATATTAGTTATCACTTCTCTAAATTACAATCCTATATGATTCTCCAGCTATTCCACAAAAATCTGACTTGTTTTTACTGTATCCGATATCGTCATCTTACTGAGAGCTTTACCAGCTGATAGTGATTAATATTAGCTATCACTTCTCTAAATTACAATCTTATATGATTCTCCAGCTATTCCACAAAAATCTGACATGTTTTTACTGTATCCGATATCGTCATCTTACTGAGAACTTTACCAGCTGATAGTGATTAATATTAGCTATCACTTCTCTAAATTACAATCTTATATGATTCTCCAGCTATTCCACAAAAATCTGACATGTTTTTACTGTATCCGATATCGTCATCTTACTGAGAGCTTTACCAGCTGATAGTGATTAATATTAGCTATCACTTCTCTAAATTACAATCTTATATGATTCTCCAGCTATTCCACAAAAACCTGACTTGTTTTTACTGTATCCGATATCGTCATCTTACTGAGAACTTTACCAGCTGATAGTGATTAATATTAGCTATCACTTCTCTAAATTACAATCTTATATGATTCTCCAGCTATTCCACAAAAACCTGACTTGTTTTTACTGTATCCGATATCGTCATCTTACTGAGAGCTTTACCAGCTGATAGAGATTAATATTAGCTATCACTTCTCTAAATTACAATCCTATATTATTCTCCAGCTATTCCACAAAAACCTGATTTAATCTTTCATAATTTCTAGTCATTTTACTCAAAGGGAGTCCCTTTAACAATGTAATTATAGCTTGTCATTATCCTCTGGTCTTCTATTAATACGAACACAAACCTTCGTTGTTCACAGAATGAGTCAAAATGACTGTCTATTCTAATCTGATGTGGGTAATTGTTTTGCTGTGTTTTGGAACTTTAGAAGCTGTCAGCACTAAACATCCTTCTGTTATCGAAAAGTATTCTACAGTAAAGAAACCAGGTAATTTTAAAAGTTTTCATTCACAACCTGGAAATTATAAGCTTTGGGCTCAAAATATTTAAGCATCAGACCGTTAGACACAGCATTATAGGCACACACTTTTAAGTCACCTTTTCAATTAGTCACAAACTATTTGTATTTAAATTTTTGTACCCAAATGACAGGAATTCTGGTAGAGAAGGGATGGTTCTAATCTCTTTCTTCATAGAATTTTAGCAACAAACAGTTTACTTTTTACAATGAAAATTAATGAGTCGCCAAATTGCAATATTTGTCTTGACAACAATGAAAAACAATCCATCCTTCATCTCTTTAGTGAATGTAGTCACATCCGCTTTTTATGGAAAAAAATTCAAAAATGGGTGCACCAAAAAACAAAAATTAAAATTAGCCTAGCAGCAAAAGATATTATACTGGGAATCTTGGGTGCTGACAATGATGCTATCAATATGATATACATCTTATCAAAGAATCAAAGAAGTTTTTTTTGTATTTTTTATGTAACTAATTTCTATAAACTGAAAGAGTGAATGTGTGAGAGAATGTAGTATGTGAATGGTATTATGAAATTGATTTATATATAAAATATTGTAAGGCAATTAGCCAGGGCACCCATCTCTGGTATTGCCACTATGATCTGGGTATTAATAAAATGATTATCAAAAAAAAAAAAAAACTAGAACCATGAATGGTACCATGCAGTGCGCATCCGGTTTCGTCCATTGGTGAAAAGTGACATCTTTCAATCCATGATGTCAGGTTTACAGAAGAAAGCTTGTTTTACATTAAAATGCAGAAGGTACAAAATTTTAAAATTAATTTTGAATTGGGTAGTGTTAAGTAGAAAAAAACCAGTTCACACACGGTAGTCAAAAGTGAAATAAACATTTCATGTTCGGTAGTGAAAAGTCATCTGATTAAAAAAGGCGTAATCACAGTTTGATATACATCAGTGGAAAACGCATATCACAAAATTTCTAAGATTTGTAAATAAGTTCTAAAGTGCAAGAAAGGACACACGAAAGAGCCAAATCTCAATTTAGAAACGGACTGCACAGTATTCATAGTTCATAGTTTGAAATACAGATCAAATTTTATCAATACATAATTCGTTCAAAGAAAATATATATTAATGTTTCTTTTAAAACAGTTACAATGTAAAAAAGTACATTAATGATATACGTATCGACCAAACTCAAGTTAATGGGAGAGGGCGATCGCCCAAACGCAGCTTTATGTCAAAATGTAGTTATCTCCCTTCAACTGAAATTTGAATTTAATATTTTACAAGCAGATGGAATAATTAATTTTCAAAATTCAAAAGGCGCTATTTTCATTTAAAAATATTGTGTTGTATATCCTTTGAAAAAGCAGATTGAGCATAATAAGACTGTGAAAGAATTTGTGAAGTATATGAATTAGGCCACGTGTCAGAGCTCTTTAAAGTTAAAAACTGCAATTTTCAAATGGATATAAAACCGGAAGTAAACATCGGAAAAACTAAATGAAAGTATCCGTGCATAGATATCGTCAACAGCAATGAATTTGTTCAGGGCACATGGTCACCGGAGGTCGAGGTCACGAGATATAAACCTTTAAAATGTTGACAATTACTGATTTATTTTAACCGGGAATTAGAAAAATTCAGAATTAAAATTCAAGAATCAGCTTCCCATGTTTTGGTCGCAATCCACTGTAGATTGCATAGACATTAGAATTATGCAAATTCCATAACACCCTGAGGCCCCATTTTGCGTTTTATGAAAATATACCATATCAAGATGGCGACTGATCTGTTACATCCGGGTCAAATTTTATCATTTGTATACTTTTGTGTCTACATTACAAACATACTGCAAAAATAATTTTTCGAATATCTTCAAAATTCCGGAAGTTGAAATTTCAAATTTGAGAGCCAATGACGTCAAAACCGAAAGTGATATCAATATTTTGAAAACATATTTTTGTTCGCCATCAAAATGTCTATCTACCTGAAAGTTTTCAGAACGATCGAAATAAAATTTGAAAAAAACACGCACAGTTTCAATGGAAATTGACACAAATTTTTCAAACTTTAAAAGGCGGAATTTTGATTCAAATATATTGTATTGTATATCAATGGAAAGAGCAGACATAGCATAGTACGACGTTGAAAGAAAATAAGACATATGTAAATTAGGTCACGTGGTAGAGCTGTTTAAAGTTAAAAATTACAATTTTCAAACGGCTATAAAACCGGAAGTAACCATTGGGCATCTGAAAAAAATATGTCATTGGATACATCTAATCAAGGGCAATAACTTTTGTACAGGTCACAAAGTCACAAAAGGTCAAGGTCACAAAATATGGGCCTTGAAAGTTTGACAATTACTGATTTATTTTTACCGGAAATCAGAAAAATTCAGAATTGAAATTCAAAAATCGGCTTCCCATGTTTTGGTCGCAGTCGACTGTTGATTACATAGACATAAAAATTATGCAAATTCCATAACACCCTGAGGCCCCATTTTGCGTTTTATGAAAATATACCATATCAAGATGGCGCATGATCCGTTACATCCGGGTCAAATTTTATGAGTTGTATAATTTTGTGTCTACATAACAAACATACTGCAATAAGAATTTCTCGAATATCTTCAAAATTCCGGAAGTTGAAAATTCAACTTTGAGAGCGAATGACGTCAAAACCGGAAGTGATATCGAAATTTTGAAAATTGCTAAATGTTTGCAATCAAAATGTCTATAAATATGTAAGTTTTCAGGTTGATCAATATAAAATTGCAAAAGTTGAAAAAGTGGTCCAGAAAAGGTGCTCCAAAAGTCAGCAAGATTTTTCTCAAAATGATATTGTTAAACTTTTGTCTCATGGACAATCGATTAGAGAAATAAGCAAAGTCAGTCCGATCGAAATCGGTTGAAAAATAAAGGAGATAATGGCCAAAACATCAAAACCCATATGTTCTCATACCTCATTTCCGGTTGGTAGGGCATGCGCTATTTTACATTTAAACAATACCGAGCAGTAGATTATCGTGGGAAATCTTGAGAGATTATTTGTGGCATGCATAGTTTTGGCTGGGCGCTCTGACCAGAAAACGGAAAAAAAAAAAAAACTAGAGCCGTACCAAAACGGCGCTGGGCAGTGCGTCATCCTGGAAATCTTTCATAAATCACAAGGCACTAAGCAAATGGTTATGAAAATATTAATATAAAAAAAGTTAGAAACATTTTTTCTAGTCTTGTTACAGCATGATAGCTTTAATAAAGGTTAACAATAAAAAATAGTAGTTCTCGCCCTTCAACTGTTTTGATGATAATTGTAAGCGTTATTAAATCAAATGTGTTAGCGTTTCGGCGATAGTTTTTACTTTTTTGGTTTAGTATCGCCAAAACTCAAGTTAATTACAAGTTAAAGGGAGAGCACTATCATTTAACCATTTAGACAACAAACATATCATTTTAGTTAATTAGCCAATAACGTCAAAACCGGTAGTAATATCGAAATTTTGAAAATATATTTGAGATCGCAATCAAAATGCTTAGCTACCCACAAGTTTTCAGAAAATTCAAATAAAATTTAAAAAAACACGCACAGTGACAATAGAACTTTGTACAAAACTTCCAAATATTATATCGCGCAATTTTATTTAAAATATAAAGTGTTATATATCATTAAAAAGAATAGATTAGGCACAATAAAAATATATAAGAATGTGTGACGTATTAAAGTTAAGTCACGTGACAGAGGTATTTAAAGTTAAAAATCGCAAATTTCAAATGGCCATAGAACCGGAAGTAAACATCGGACAACTAAAATGGATACATCAATACATAGATCTGGTCAAGGGCAATAACCTTTGTTAAGGTCACAAGGTAAAAAAAAGTTCAAGGTCACGAGTTACAATTCTTTGAAATTTTGGCAATTACATTAAATACAATATACCGGAAATAACAAAAAAGCATCATCGAATATCAAAATCGAATAACGTACTTTTTGGGGCAATCGACTAAGCTGTCTAAAAATACTACAATTACGAATTCCGCTCATAACCCCGAGGCCCCATTTTGAGTTTTACAAAAGTTAGTCATATAAATATGGCGGCCGATCTATTACAACTGGGTCAAATTTCATTGATTGATTGCTTATATAGCATCATTTCAAATATATTGCAAACAAAAAAAATCATATATCTTCAAAATTCCGGAAGTTAGATTTTAGATTTAAAAAGCGAATAACGTCAAAACCGGAAGTGTTATCGAAATTTTGAAAACAGATTTGGGTTAGCAATCAAAATGTCTATCTACCTGTAAGTTTTCAGGACGGTCGAATTAAAATTTGAAAAAAACACGCACAGTTACAATGAAACTTTGCACAAAATTTTCAAATTTTAAATCGCGCAATTGTCATTCAAACATAAAGTGTTATATATCACTGGAAAGAGTAAAATAAGCACACTAATAATATATAAGAGTTTGTGACGTATGATAGTTGGGTCACGTGACAGAGCTGTTTAAAGTTAAAAATCGCAAATTTCAAATGACAATAGAACCGGAAGTAAACATCGGACAACGGAAATGGATATTTCATTGGATAGATCTAGTCAAGGGCAATAACCTTTGTTCAGGTTCCAAGGTCATAAAAGGTCAAGGTCACGAGTTACAAGTTTTTGAAATTTTCGCAATAACTTTAAACGTTATACCGGAAATAACAAAAAGGCAGTATTAAAAATCAAAAATCTAATAACGTACTTTTTATGGCAATCGACAGGGCTGTCCTAAAATACTACTATTACGAATTCCGCTCATAACCCTGAGGCCCCATTTTGAGTTTTACAAAAGTTGGTCATATCAATATGGCGGCTTATTTGTAACTTCCGAGTCAATTTTTTTTCATTCATTGTTTTCGAATTGTCATTGCAATCATATTTCCAAAAAAAAATTTCACATATCTTCGAAATTCCGGAAGTTGAAATCTAAAAATTTTTGTCAAAACCGGAAGTGATATCGAAATTTTGAAATTAGCATTATGTTCACAATCGAATTGCCTATGTGCATTTTTATTTTCAGATTCTTCGAATTAAAATTGTAGAATTTGAAAAAATGTTATAATTAAAACTAAAAAACAGTTATCGACAAAATAAAATTTTTAAATTGCTTGAAGAAGCCGTATTGTAGACATTAGTTCAAAGAAATAACCTAAAAAAATCCGAGTCAAATCGGATAAAAAATAGAGCCGTGAAATGGAAAATTCTAAAAAACCACTTTTTGTCCTACGTCATTTCCAGTTAGACAAAAATGCATCAAATAACATTTAAAAAATTTAGTTTTTCGAGAAAAAAAAGCAAATCCCATCAGTGCATATGTGACATTAGCAGTTTTTGCTGGGTGCTCTGACCAGTATTTGAAGAAAAAAAAAAAAAAAAAAAACATTATGAAAACAAAGCAGTGCGTTCGAAATCGAACGCACTGCAAAAAAAAAAAAAAAAAATCTCTTTCTTCATAAGTCATTTTGGTTTGCGTAACTTATTTTTCTAGTAAAATCACTCCAAATTTCCGATCTTGTAAAAAATAGTAGTTTTGGAATCAATGAGCATTGGATTGGGTACATGAGAAACTTTACGGACCATAAAAATGGGTTTCTTTATTTTAAATGTTAAAACTACCTTTTTTTAAAAATAAAATCATTTATCTATCGGTAGTAACCAATAAATATTTTTATAGCAAAAAAAAAAAACAAAAAAACTTGCGTGACGTCATTGTAGAGCCACGAAATCGTTTCATTTGAAAGCCATCTTCGTCAAATTTTGAATTTAATCTATTGTTTTTTTTAGCATCAATATTTCAGCAGCATTCGCCATTATCTCAGGCATTTATTTATCCGATTCTAAACGACATAAAACTGAGAATTTGTAATTCTCTTACTTTTTTTTGTATTACGTAGCACGCAAGTTTTAAAATAACACGTGGTACAGAGTGGGACTTTACAAATGCGCAAATATTATAAAGGTTATAGGGAAAAAAATATCACCACTTAAGGCAACTTAAAGCGATACCACCTCTTAGAATGAACAACAAAATTAAGTTCTAAAACTTGGTTCTCATCGTACATTATCACCTTAAATCTAACAACAGATCAACTAATTATGGCATCATCTTCCTTGTTTTTAAGCTTTATTAGCTCCATATTAGGAACAAGTACAGATAGTGAGGAAAGTGAAAAAATAGATCTCACAAACAATATATACTTTACTGTGACAAATCATACTGATAAGTGTTGTAGTATCTGTGTTGCATTCACAGAAGAAAGATTCTATAAAGCTATGCAACAATTACTATTTGGTCATTACACAATGGAAACGTCTTGAATTGTTAGTAGGTCTAATATGTTTATGTCTAATGTTTATATATATTATATATTGTACTACTATTCACATACCTCATATTATCAGGATATCTTGGTTTTGTTCTTTTTAAGATCGAATATTGTTACTGTTTTTTATCATAATTTTGTATGTATATTAATTTGTTCTCTTTTCATGTATCATTGATAAAATGTATGTATATTGTATGTTGTCCTTTATGAAACGTAATGATACAATAAAATATCTTATTTTATCTTATTGTATTTTTTAGGTCCCTGCAAGTTCGAAACTACGGTACAAAGGAAATATATAAAATACGACTACGATTATGTACCTTCTATTTTGAATAAAGTACAGTGTGAGTTAAAATGTAACCAAACTCGTGGATGTACAGACAGTGTGTGGTTAGTTTCCTACTGTTTTTTGTTTTCTTCTCCAGTTCTAAGAGTGCTACGTTATAATATCAGCCTCAAAAAGTGCCAAGATGCTTGTGCTCAGAATAAAAAATGTGTAACTGGTCAATTCTATTATGATTGGTGCATTCTGTACGACTCCAAACAAACCCCAACTGAGAAAGATGATTACAGTTGGTCCATTTTCACCAAGGTTGAAAATAACTGTATTTAAACTTGCAATTAAATGGTTGAACCAAATAGTATATATTGTGTTTTATTTTATTGAAATTTAGCCTTTTAGATTTGGGTCCATCACTGCGAACTTTATAACAATAGGATTCTGGTTTCTAAACCCTCAACCAAAACCGTAGAAATTGTCACAGTCTGTACGTCAACAACTTGGTGCAGCCTAATTAAAATCAGACCCTAATTTCGTTCGTTAGTTTTTTTTTAAATCCGGTTTTTTAACCACTAAATTAGGGTCTGAGAACGAGACGCGATAACAAACGTTCACGTTAACCTTAATGACCTTTGTTTTAACCAATCAGATCTTTGCCCTCTCCTGCGCTGGCATTTTGTTCTCGAACAATAGGTGCATTATACAAGCTTCCAGTAAAGATGGCGGCTTACCGATGGGACGTCATAGGGGGAAAGATTCTGACAGGTCTCTCGCGTGTCATTGAAAACACACTGTATGCCTGTAGTACACTGAAAAAACAATGGATCTAAACCAAGGCTCACAAGAGGTACGTGCACACTTTAATAGATATTTTATGTCAATCGTAAGAATCAAATACAATTGCTCACAATATTGTTGGTTTTAATTCGCGAAAATATTGTTTGTAAAATGTAAGCCCAGCGAAACTATCGTCGACTGACTTGTTTGTTATTGTAATTAGCCGATTTCAATGCTAAAATATAGAGGAAAATTTAAAAAAAATGGATTTATTTTGATTGTGAACGTTTAAAATAATTATCCATTGAGATGAATGTACAAAGAAAATAGCTGTAATTAAGCAGCCATTTCTACTTCAGAAAAAGTATTTATTAGAATTATCTAAAGAATAGTAACCGTCGGAATTAACGTTGAGTAGAGCTAACACCCCGTAAATAATGAGGTTATGAACTATTCCGTGTTCTCTTCTCTTCGATCAAATGTCGGCTTGAGTTAGTTGATCAAATTTATAGATTGTTTATCAAACATATTTTAATTTCGAACATGAATTGAATTGAAAATCACCTGAACACCCTAAAGTTTGAGACGAATTCACCGAGTACAAATAGGTCAAAGATAAACAAAGAAGGGGAATGGTAAATTCGTCTCGTAATGCTACCGTTTCGAGTTTTATCATTCAGAACACTCTTCTTGGCACTAAATTTAATCATGAGAACGTACCATTATGTCTGAATACAGAATAAACAACCGTAAACATCAAGTAGGCCTATATAAGCTGTGAAGCTCCATCTATATCTGTTTCCCCCTGACGTCACCTTCCGGTTAGTTCTCGGAATTGCCGTCGAACAGCGCCACATTACTGGAAGCGTGTATATATATACGAAATTAGGGTCTGATATAATTAGACTGCAACTTGGTGCAGACGCGATAGAGACCACAGTTTTTATCCCACCTTTACGGGTATTCGTATGTATTATGTATATTACTGAGAGAAAGTTGTCAATATTTCAATATAAGATTTACTCATGGTAAATAACAATAACTAGAACCATGAATGGTACCATGCAGTGCGCATCCGGTTTCGTCCATTGGTGAAAAGTGACATCTTTCAATCCATGATGTCAGGTTTACAGAAGAAAGCTTGTTTTACATTAAAATGCAAAAGGTACAAAATTTTAAAACCCACAATTTTGAATTCGGTAGTGAAAAGTAGAATAACCAGTTCACACACGGTAGTCAAAAGTGAAATAAACATTTGATGTTCGGTAGTGAAAAGCCATCTGATTAAAAAAAAAAGCGTAATTACAGTTTGATATACATCAGTGGAAAACGCATATCACAAAATTTCTAAGATTTGTAAATAAGTTCTAAAGTGCAAGAAAGGACACATGAAAGAGCCAAATCTCAATTTAGAAACGGACTGCACAGTATTCATACTTCATAGTTTGAAATACAGATCGAATTTTATCAATACATAATTCGTTCAAAGAAAACACATATTAAATTTTCTTTTTAAAACAGTTAAAATGTAAAAAAAAGTACATTAATGATAACTTATCGCCCAAACGAAAGTTAACGGGAGAGGGCGATCGCCCAAACGCAGCTTTATGTCAAAATGTAGTACTCTCCCTTTAACTGAAATTAGAATTTAATATTTTACAAGCAGATGGAATAACTAATTTTCAAAAATCAAAATAGCGCCTTACTAACTGAACCATACGAAACTTCCTGTCTGTCCTAGTTACCAGAATCATACACGGAGAAATCAGGTAGCCATGATAAAGACGTTACTAACTGAACCATACGAAACTTCCTGTCTGACCTAGTTACCAGAATCAAACACGGAGAAATCAGGTAGCCATGTAAAAGACGTTACTAACGGAACCATAATAGAAACCCGAGGGTCGTGGTGAGGACGCCTTGAAGTCGCCGTTTCAAGTGTAACCGTTTTCGCAGCGTCTTTACCACGCGTGTACTGCGCTTATACTACGTTCATGGAGATGTTATGGCGTTTGTATTACGACCTTTGTGATCCCACCGAGTTCTCAACGCGTTCCAAGACGGATCGCCGGACCTTGGCGTTTGTTTTGAACATGTCCAAAACAAACGCCGTGACTCTGCGTTCATTGGCGACCATGGCGACCACAGCACGATGTCTGGCGACGTTACCACGCTAATACCACGCTTATGGCGACGTTACCACGCTCTGGGACCATTTTCCGTCGCCGCAGCAGCGCAGTAAGGACGCCTCTCCGGTGTGATGGGGGTATAACCAAGCGTGTACTACGTTTCTATGGCCACGGCCTCTGGTAACTTTCTTGGTTTCTTCTGCATTGTCTTGCTCAGAAATGAATATTTCTGAAAATATGACTGCATTTTATAGTCGTCGTGATTACGTGATAGAAACGTCATGAGTCGTGGAAGACGCCTGGTAAGGGCAGTAGGCTAATGGGGACAAAGTAGAATTCTCTTTAGTTGATACTTTTACAAACAATTGGTGGTATTCAACAATGATTTTATGTTCTATCTAAACCAGTCATCCCAATACCTAGTCCGAAACTCGCTGACTCTTTCCCCAGCCTGATAGCTATTTGGACGGATATGGCTGGGACAGATTTTATTTCTCGGGAAAAAAACTTTGATGGACTCGAATACATGGCCTGTATGGTGAAAAGGGGTCCAGGCGATCTTTGACATGTCTGTTTACAGGAATCACACGGTTATTTTCACTTATTTTAAGTTCAATTAAATCGTCTTAGAAATAATCGTTAAATTTCAAACATCCAAGAGCCACAAAAGGCATTTTTACTAATTTACAAATAGAATTAAAAGTTAAAACTGGTCTCGACCAATTTTAAGTTTAGAATTAAATTAACCAGTTTTTAAATATATTTATGATAATTCTATGTGGTGCATACAAAATATAGAATTAAATTTTAAGTTAATGTTATTCGGGCAGAATAGAATTAAATTAGGCCTAATTTCTAAATACTAAAAAACGTAAAAAAATTGACGTGAACATGTGGGAAAATTAATACTTATATGGGGTTGAACAGATTCGGATTATTCATAATTTCTTGCGAAAAGCTTATTTGTTGAAAATATGACAAATTAATGAATCTAAAAAAGTTTAAAGACTAACCAAAGGCACGAACCTAACATATTTTACACAATTATGAACAAATATAATACCTTTTTCCCCGATGAATGGAGCTTTATAACAAAACTACTAAATTCTCTAAATCGGGACCATGCGGATATGTACTTGTTTCTGCTTTAATGAAGTACTTTATTACTAAAATCAGAGCCTCCACAAAAATTGAACTGACATTGGGGCCTTATGCATTAGGGGAGGTAATCTAATTATTAACTGTGGGTTTGAACAAACATAGTACACTGTCAACAGCATGTGTAAAATTTCTTGTAAATTACGGAAGTTGAAAATCTTAATTGAAAAGCGAATGACGTTAAAACCTAAAGTGATATCAAATTGTTAAAAACATAGTTTTGTTCGCAATCAAAGTGTCTATCCAACTGTAGGTAGGTTTTCCGATTGATCAAAATGAATTTGAAAAAGTCGGAAAAAATACGTACAGTTTAAATGGCAGAAGGAACAAATCTTCTAGATTCTAAAAGGCGGAATTTTGATTAAAAAATCTTGTATGATATATCCCTGGAAAGTGTAGATCAAGGATTGAGAAATGATTTTTGACGTATGTAAATTAGGTCACGTGACAGGGCTCTTTAAAGTTGCAATTTTCAAAGAGCTATAAAACCGGAAGTAAGCGTTTTGTCTCTGAAAATATTATGCCATTAAATGTTTCTCATCGTGGACGTTAATTTTTGTAGAGGTCACTCGGTCACGAAAGGCCAAGGTCACGAAATATTGACCCTGAAAGTTTTGACAATTACTGATTTATTTCAACCGGTAATTAAAAAAATTCAGAATTGAAATTCAAAAATCGGCTTCCCATGTTTTGGTAGCAATCAACTGTAGATACCATAATCATCAATATTATGCAAATTCCATAACACCCTGAGGCCCCATTTTGCGTTTTATAGAAATATACCATTTCAAAATGGCGACTGATCCGTTACATCCGGGTCAAATTTTATCACTTGTATACTTTTGTGTCTACAAAACAAATATACTGCAAAAAGAATTTTTCGAATATCTTCAACATTCCGGAAGAATTTGAACTTTAAGAGCGAATGACGTCAAAACCGGAAGTAATAATAACATTTTTGAAATAGACTATTGTATACAATCAAAATATCTATCTATTTATTATTGGTCAGATAGATCAAAGGTCAAGGTCAAAAGATACGGGCCTTCAAAATATTGACAAAATTTAACCGGAAATTGCAGGAAAACCAAATCGAAATTCAAAAATCGGCTTCCCGACAATTTTTATGTTCTTTTATTTGACACCAGATTCGTCGAAATCGGATAAACTCTTTTTTCTGAATAAAATTTTGGCACTTTTTACAAAAATCAAAATGGCGGCCAAACTATAAATATTTTCTTCCCGAAATTTCCTCTCATTTTTTGAGGCATAACGATATCTATCTTCTAGTATCAGTTTTTTTGATAACCACATGATTTTCGTGGAGTGGGTTAACCGGAAGTGAGAAGTTTGATATCATGAAAACCGGAAGTGATAAAAAAGTTTAACCGAGGAAATTTGTTCTCTAATGTGATCTGCTTGAGCTTCAGAATTTTTGATAAAATCGGAGGAATAGCACAGAAAATAGAAATTTTTGCCAAAAACAGCAAAATTCGACACAAAAAAGTGTGCTATGAATTTTCAAAATTCGAATTTTTTTTACTACTATCCTATTAGATATTTGCACGAGATTCAAAAAACTTAACTCCGAGAAAAATCGGTTCAAAAATGCGCTTTCTAAGGCCAATAAACCACTTTTTGCACAGTTTTCAATATTGCACTTCCGGTTGTGCAAAAATGTTCCAATTTACATTCATTCAGTAATAGACCATATACAGTGATGTAATGCATTGCAGATATTGCTGTAATTATCACAGTTTCTTCAGAGTACTCGGTACAAAATTAATTTTTAAAAAAATTACGAAAACAAAGCAGTGTGTTCGCGAGAACACACTGCAAAAAAAAGTCATTTGCAAAACAAAGCAGTGCGTTCGATAGAACGCACTGCAAAAAAGTCATTATGAAAACAAAGCAGTGCGTTCGCTGCAATGATTAAAATATCTACTATTATATATCAAGAGGAGATAAAGCATAATAAGAAAAGACGATTTTTTGTGACGTACGTGAATTAGGTTCAAACTGACAATTTTCATTTGGCTATAAAACAAGAAGTAAATATTGGACAACAAAAATGAATTCACCATTGGATAGATCTCATTTCGGGCAATAAATGTTATTCGGATCATAAGGTCAACAAATGGCAAGGTCACAAGTTATGAGCTTTAAAAGTGTTCCAATAATTGCTGAATATCTTATACCGGAAATAGACAAACACCATAATCGAAATTAGCAATTCAGCTGCCCTCATTTTGTTGGCAATAGATTGAAAATGCCATAAACATCAAAATTATGGTGGCCAACGTGTTACTTCCGGTTACGATTTTGTCATATTTTTTTCTTTGTTAGTCATGTTCTTTTATATAAAAATTTTGTCAATATCGATATCACCCCAATTCAAAGTTAGTGTTAGGTATTGACAGCAACACCGACTCCAACACTTACACAGATTTCCACACTAACTTTGAAATCGGGCAGAAGTGTTCCTTTTAACCCATTTCCAAGATAGTTTTTTTTTTGAAAATCTCAACACTTGCGTCTAAATCTCATTTTTTAGACAAGATACCTTTTACCCAATAGAAATAGTCTTGAGGCTTAAATTCGCTTAAAAATATCAGGGATTATTGCATCTATTTCTCGATTTTGCTTTGTGTTGGTCCCATACAAGTGAACCTTAAACTCACCAGGTAATGTCAGGAAATCGAGTTTCATCGAGTCAAATTCTCTTATTATCTTTCCAGGAGGTCCCCAAATTTCAGAAAATCGCAATTTCAGGCTTCTGATTGCACCAAAAAAATGAAAAAAAACTCTGCAGAGTGCATGTTAACAGTTCACAAAGTTTTCCATGAGGTGTAGGGTGTTTTTTGGTGGATACCAAAACTGCTCCCCTTAATTGGACGTTTGTTTCCCCTAAAAGTACTAGGCAGGCTACGGGCCTGACCCAAATACATGTAATTTTGTTAGTCACGCTGTTTAAAGCCACAAGTTTTGAAAGAATGAAATCATTTACTACAAAAAGATTTTATAGCGTAACCAAATATAACAACTCATATTAGATTTCTTCAACCTCATAATGCATATTGCGTTCAACACGACTGGATAAGAACTAAAACTTCTTTATTGTCACTGACACTCAACTAAAGTATTCATCTTATTACACTACAACTACTAATATAGCATATTATCAATATGCCCATATAATTATATACGATTGCCTTCTATCGTTTTATTGACACAATCATAGAAACATCATCACAACCAGCCTCGCCGTTGAACTCTAAAGAGGGGGAGGGGGGTCGTCCTCAAGAGCCACAATGGACGTCAAAAAGATCTCCTTTTCTTCGGGTTGGTGTCTCCAACCTGCCAGCACTTCTTCTGGCAAGACCTAACTTAAATACTTGTGTTTGACTAGCTGTATGTTTGCAACGAGATGTTTAAAGGGACCACCTGTCGTAGCTGACGCCCAACTCGTCTTTTTGCGGGTTCGTGGGTCGATTTTTCCAAGTCTCAGAAACGGGGACTTTTTTAGCTCAGCAATTTAGTACTGGTTATCACAACTCACCATTGAAATTTGAGTCTTCAAATCCATGTGCATCCATAATTATTAGCATTTGAAAGTTATAATGCCTTACTACACATTAGCAATACTATGCATTATATAGAAAAGTCATCTATAGAAATAGAAGGAGAAATGTCTAATTTAAGATATATTTGAAGGAAATATGCAATTTTCGTACATTTCTAGTGCTTCTGAAGGATACTTAAATATAATCAAGACCCCAATCAACCAATACAAATGAAGACTGGTCCCCTTTAAGAATGGGTGCCTCGCCGTTGTCCTCTAACCGGGGAATCGTCCTTAGAGCCACAATGGTTTCTTTACCAGAATTCAGTCTGTTGAAGTCCGCCGATGCAACCAACTATCATTCAGGTTATGATAGACTATTTAGGATAGCATTTACCATTTAATCCAATGGTTTATTGATTGGATTGGTGAGTATCGGGCCATGTCAACATACCAGTGGGCCCTGCACACTGCACCTCTGGGGCTCCAATCTGCACAGGGAACCCAGTATCCGTTGTGTGCCGCGGGGAGGTAGAATCTAATCTGTGGAGAGATACCAACAGGGAAGACTTACTCACTCGGCTCCCTTTTCATCCAAATGACTATCTGGCGTCTGGAGCTGAAAGCAGCAGCTGAGATGTAACAGGCAACTACACCATAACTACAGCACAATGTGCATAACACAGACCTGTGACAAGCCACCACACCAACATATTAACAACAGGCTCCCATAGAGCGTACTTGCAAGCAAGAGCGTGAATTTGTCCAAAACATTTTTTAGGTGGGGGTGGAGGACGAACTATGGATGGTTTGTAGAGTCACGAAGCGCTTCAACCGCAATCCAAAACAGAAGGTCCTCGCCTGAGAGAACAAATTAAAAACGGCATCAATTTAGTGCATTCTGAAAGATATTTTGGGATCTGAGTTGGCAATATGGACTTCCTTCTCTGATTTTCATCTGATCGATTTAGATTCTTCAAAACATTTTTCTTACTAATCAAATTATGGCGGCACCGAGACACTTTAGTCAGCCCTTCTAAGTTCAAAGGGGGGAGGGGGGCACGCGGGGGCACGTCCGCGCCACTCCCTGAATTCACGCCCTTGCTTGTAAGCAATACTGGAATCCTCTGTCACATAGAGCGAGGGCTTGCCATTACAGATATCGAATGTATAATCCAGGCTTTAATAAAGAGATATGTGCGTTCTAATCTCTTGAAATAAACTATGGGGTTACGTTAGAATGACTCTTGGGTTTTTATGATTTTTATTTACTCTTTTGTAGCTCTATCCGTGAATAACGGAAATACATTTTGTATAAATGTGGTTGTTAAGTGTTTAGTAAAGAATTTGTTTTATTTGTCCTGATTCATCACTTTTCACACCCTAAAACATACATCGGCCAGGGGCGTCAATATGGGGCGAGGTAGTAGGGGTAGAGGTTATGCCCCCTCAGTAGCGTGTTTTCCCCGACAAATTGTTTCAACACCACTAGTCACGATTATATTTTAAAGTTTTACTTTCAAGGGAGTTAATTTGATAAAATTAGTCATCAAGGGAGGTAACTCTGTAAAATTTCGTTGACTGTAATAATTAGGTCAATATATTACGAGAGTATGTAACTCCTGTCGAAATGTTGCAAATTATAACAGCATTTCTGAGTCAAAGAGTAGGGGTAGAGGTTATGCCCCCTCAGTAGCGTTTTCCCGACCAATTGTTTCAACACCACTAGTCACGATTTTATATGGACGCCCCTGACATCGGCAGGATCGGACTTTGTTGATATAGCGTGTAACCGGATTTATATTTCTGGGGATGGGGTTTTGCTGTACATCCCCAGAACCACCACGCAAACTCTCTTCGAGCAAGTGTCAGCTCAAAAGTGACTAAGTTCTATCCCAATGTTGATCAAATACACAAGTGTTCTAATTAAAAAAACTTTATATAAAAAGATATACTAATATTCAGTACAATATACATGTGTAATAATTGAAAAGCACTTAACACAATAAAATATTCAGGATGTACAGTTTAGGCACAGCACTTCACCACACAATAGTTGGTATTCACTTCACGTAAAATTAATGCACAATAGCCCAAATTATTTTAGGGCGGTACACGCGTGGAAAAATATCACATAAGCACTAAATTATACTGGAACAACACTAATCACAAAGGATTATCCAGAAAAGAAAACACATCAGTAACATTAATCACAAAGGACCTCTCGATAAAAATAGTGTAATGAGGTACCACCGATAACACTGGTCACCTTGGTATTATAAATAGAATTTACAAGATACAATATTAAAATACAAGATTTTAACAACTAAAACTATAAACATGACAGTACACCTTGGTATTATAAATATAATATACAAGATACAATATTAAAATACAAGATTTTAACAACTAAAACTATAAACATGACAGTACACCTTGGTATTATAAATATAATATACAAGATACAATATTAAAATACAAGATTTTAACAACTAAAACTATAAACATGACAGTACACCTTGGTATTTTAAATATAATTTACAAGATACAATATTAAAATACAAGATTTTAACAACTAAAACTATAAACATGACAACACATTGGTATTATAAATATAATTTACAAGATACAATATTAAAATACAAGATTTTAACAACTAAAACTATAAACATGACAGTACACCTTGGTATGATAAATATAATTTACAAGATACAATATTAAAATACAAGATTTTAACAACTAAAACTATAAACATGACAGTACACCTTGGTATTACAAATAGAATTTACAAGATACAATATTAAAATACAAGATTTTAACAACTAAAACTATAAACATGACAGTACACCTTGGTATTATAAATATAATTTACAAGATACAATATTAAAATACAAGATTTTAACAACTAAAACTATAAACATGACAGTACACCTTGGTATGATAAATATAATTTACAAGATACAATATTAAAATACAAGATTTTAACAACTAAAACTATAAACATGACAGTACACCTTGGTATTACAAATAGAATTTACAAGATACAATATTAAAATACAAGATTTTAACAACTAAAACTATAAACATGACAGTACACCTTGGTATTATAAATAGAATTTACAAGATACAATATTAAAATACAAGATTTTAACAACTAAAACTATAAACATGACAGTACACCTTGGTATTATAAATAGAATTTACAAGATACAATATTAAAATACAAGATTTTAACAACTAAAACTATAAACATGACAGTACACCTTGGTATTATAAATATAATTTACTAGATACAATATTAAAATACAAGATTTTAACAACTAAAACTATAAACATGACAGTACACCTTGGTATTATAAATAGAATTTACAAGATACAATATTAAAATACAAGATTTTAACAACTAAAACTATAAACATGACAGTACACCTTGGTATTATAAATATAATTTACTAGATACAATATTATAATACAAGATTTTAACAACTAAAACTATAAACATGACAGTACACCTTGGTATTATAAATATAATTTACAAGATACAATATTAAAATACAAGATTTTAACAACTAAAACTATAAACATGACAGTACACCTTGGTATTATAAATATAATTTACAAGATACAATATTAAAATACAAGATTTTAACAACTAAAACTATAAACATGACAGTACACCTTGGTATTATAGATAGAATTTACAAGATACAATATTAAAATACAAGATTTTAACAACTAAAACTATAATCATGACAGTACACCTTGGTATTATAAATATAATTTACAAGATACAATATTAAAATACAAGATTTTAACAACTAAAACTATAAACATGACAGTACACCTTGGTATTATAAATATAATTTACAAGATACAATATTAGAATACAAGATTTTAACAACTAAAACTATAAACATGACAGTACACCTTGGTATTATAAATATAATTTACAAGATACAATATTAAAATACAAGATTTTAACAACTAAAAATATAAACATGACAGTACACCTTGGTATTATACATATAATTTACAAGATACAATATTAAAATACAAGATTTTAACAACTAAAACTATAAACATGACAGTACACCTTGGTATTATAAATAGAATTTACAAGATACAATATTAAAATACAAGATTTTAACAACTAAAACTATAAACATGACAGTACACCTCGGTATTATAAATATAATTTACAAGATACAATATTATAATACAAGATTTTAACAACTAAAACTATAAACATGACAGTACACCTTGGTATTATAAATAGAATTTACAAGATACAATATTAAAATACAAGATTTTAACAACTAAAACTATAAACATGACAGTACACCTTGGTATTACAAATATAATTTACAAGATACAATATTAAAATACAAGATTTTAACAACTAAAACTATAAACATGACAGTACACCTTGGTATTATAAATATAATTTACAAGATACAATATTAAAATACAAGATTTTAACAACTAAAACTATAAACATGACAGTACACCTTGGTATTATAAATATAATTTACAAGATACAATATTAAAATACAAGATTTTAACAACTAAAACTATAAACATGACAGTACACCTTGGTATTATAAATAGAATTTACAAGATACAATATTAAAATACAAGATTTTAACAACTAAAACTATAAACATGACAGTACACCTTGGTATTATAAATATAATTTACAAGATACAATATTAAAATACAAGATTTTAACAACTAAAACTATAAACATGACAGTACACCTTGGTATTATAAATATAATTTACAAGATACAATATTATAATACAAGATTTTAACAACTAAAACTATAAACATGACAGTACACCTTGGTATTATAAATAGAATTTACAAGATACAATATTAAAATACAAGATTTTAACAACTAAAACTATAAACATGACAGTACACCTTGGTATTATAAATATAATTTACAAGATACAATATTAAAATACAAGATTTTAACAACTAAAACTTTAAACATGACAGTACACCTTGGTATTATAAATAGAATTTACAAGATACAATATTAAAATACAAGATATTAACAACTAAAACTATAAACATGACAGTACACCTATGTGATACAAGGATATTTTGCAATTTGTGACATCATTAAAAACTTAGTGTAAGTGAAAATCTGGAATGGTGCAAAATGTTGCAATCAGTGTCCCAAGTAAACATACACATTTTAGAGGATCTCTTTACGTTTCCTTAAGGTAGGTGGTTTGATTTATTTTTTTTGTTGTAAACTGGATTGTCATTTGGTTTGTTACATTGATAATTTTTGGAGATGTTAAAAATAACAGTTAGTCATATTCAATATTTAAAACTTGTAGTAAATCAAATTTTACACGAAACTGAAACTCGTTATCAATAAATCCTGCTGATGGATCAGTTAATTCACTCCATGGTATTTGTATTTCACTTCCCGAAAAAGACAAATCTGGTGTATATAACGAAACGCTAACAAATTTCTCATTTCTGATTCCACTCGTTACATTCCTGTCTATATCTTTATTAACAAGAGTTAGTGTATATTCTATTTCACAAGATTTTACTGTTGGATTATTTTCCTTTAGTAAGCAAATATCAATGTATAAATAATCCGCTTCTTCCATATCAGTATTTTCATACCATACTCTACAGCTTATTTCCATACCATGAGTTTGATAATTATCTCGACTAAAATAATCTAACTCATCGTAAATGTCTTCAATGCTGAATTCAAATACTTTACTCTGAGATGGATTTAGTTGTTTAGTTACAGATGATCCTAAAATATCACAAGCTTCAACATTCCCCTTCTCTGTCCAGTCTACATACGTCACTGGAGGAATATCAGTCTTCATGTTTTCACAGAGTTTCTGTAAATCTTGGAGTTTAGTCAGTGAATATATAAGAGTTACAGATGGTACTCCTGTTGTAGAACAAGATCTATCCAAATCAGCCTTGATATTTTTTAGCTTGGTCATCACTTTCTGTCGAGTTTCTGTCAGTTGGGATTCATTCTTGTTAAAATTATCTCGAATTTCGTTTTGTATTTTCTCACAATGTTCTTTCAATTCACCAATAATTTGTTCAGTTTTTTCACTGATTTTGGAACAGGCCTCATCACATAATGATTTAAGTTTTTCAGATGTTTCTAGCAATGTTGTATGAGTTTTTTCCAAGTCTTCAATCTTGTTTTTAATCACTTGTTCAGATTTTGAAAGTTCTTCGACAAGCAATTCTCTTGTTGAATCACATTCTAAATCTAATGTTTTATGATCGTTATGATCCCTGTAAATACATTTAGAACACAATCCTAAATTACAAGTTTCACAATAATATTCTACCTCCTTCTTACTGTGATTTGGACAATGATTTTTTAGTGTTGTTACAGGCTGGTTGGTTATTTCTGATGTCTGAGGTACCGTTGAGGTCTGGGTTGTTTGTGTGTTAGTTGTTCTCAGAGAATTTGCCAAGGTTTGTAAAGAAAAATTGGTAGTACACTTCCTGACCCCACCTTGTGGAATTGTAATAATCTGATTACAAACTGGACATGGAAATGTTTTCTTTCTGTCTTTAACATATCTCACCAAGCACTCGAGGCAAAATGAATGCCCACAAGATAAGATTTTGGGGTTTTTGAATCTTTCGACACAAATGGAGCAGTCTAGGTCGGGATTGTTTGGAAAAGCAGTCGCCATGATAAAATGTATCCTAAAATATTAAAATATAAATATACAGACAAACGGATTGATTTCACTATGTTATGGTATATATTTTAGTTCTATATACCTTCCACAGACAAATATAGTTCTATATACCTTCCACAGACAAATATAGTTCTATATACCCACAGACAAATATAGTTCCATACACCTTCCACATACAAATATAGTTCTATAAACAAATATAGTTCTATATACCCACAGACAAATATAGTTCTATATACCTTCCACAAAGATAGTTCTATATACCCACAGACAAATATAGTTCCATACACCTTCCACATACAAATATAGTTCTATACACCTTCCACAGACAAATATAGTTCTCTATACCTTCCACAGACAAGTATAGTTCTATACACCTTTCACAGACAAATATAGTTCTCTATACCTTCCACAGACAAGTATAGTTCTATACACCTTCCACAGACAAATATAGTTCTCTATACCTTTCGCAAACAAATAGTGTTTTATATACCTTCCACAGACAAATATAGTTCTATATACCTTCCACAGACAAGTATAGTTCTATACACCTTCCACAGACAAATATAGTTCTATACACCTTCCACAGACAAATATAGTTCTCTATACCTTTCGCAAACAAATAGAGTTTTATATACCTTCCACAGACAAATATAGTTCTATATACCCACAGACAAATATAGTTGTATATACCTTCCAAACAATACAGTTCTATATACCTCCACGGACAAATATAGTTCTTTATAATTTCCACAGACAAACAGAATGATTTCACTGTGTTAAAATATCAAAATGGCTACCGGGAAGTTTAAAGTATTTCTAAGTAACTCAGTGTTTCGAAGAAAACTACTGACACGAATTAAATCATTCGATAAGATAAAACAACGTGACCTTCGTATAATATTAGGCCTAAATTGTATTATTATCTAACTAAACCATTGATATTTGTCACAAAAGTATTTATTTTTATCTCGCGAACTCATGTTAATGGTTTTCGCAACCTACATTTATAACTACAATCTAGATGTGGTTAACATATTTAAAGCAGAGGAGAATTCAGGATTTAAAGAAAGGGGGGTCTGAAATATAACATGTTTCAAAGTCATGCGAGCGGCAAATTTGTAGAGGGTTCTGACATCAATCGTAAAAAAAGAGGGAGGGGGGTCCCCCCCTTCGATCCACCCCTGTGAAGTCGTTATTGTATTGTCTCTATATTTGTGTTGATTGTCATATAAGTAGTGGATTGTATGGAAAAGGGTCGATGTGATATTGTTTGTTAACTTGTTAATTTGTATACGATGTTTGATTGAGTCATTATTCCTTGTGTTTAGGAATTGATGTGGGTAACTTCCAAGTGAAAAGTAGCTTTGTTGTAATGTGGGTCTATAAAGAGAATCCATGTTTAAATGGCTTGTATACAGACATTATTTCTAGGCCCGTCTGATGTACTGCCTGTGTACCTCAAACGCTGTATCAATCTTGTTACAGTTTTGCTATTGCAGCCGAGGATTCTTGCAATCAAGGGACGGTTTGCTCCTTGGTGCACCATCTCCACAGCTCTCTCTGTTTCAATCCAGCTCAAATGTGGCATACTTTTGTTTTTTTCTTGGGCCCCTGTTGATTACGTGTCCAGTAAGATGTTTTATACCACCATCATTCACGTGCATTTCGTGCAACATCAGAATTTATCTTATTTATCTTTAGTTCACATTTAGGCAAAAAATAAATTTTTAGCGAAGACAGATTTGTTATTTGATTTAATAACTTAACACAATATTGTCAAGTTTACTAGGGATACATTAACACCGACAATATTACAATAATCCATATTACGGTGGTTTGTACATTTTAATAAAGTGTTATATTTTGATCTACATAGTCTGTGTGAATCAGTTAAAGAGATATATGTTCACCATTCGTCTGACAAATATTAATTTTTGCTTATCTAAACCGTAATAATGTTCACAACTTTTAAATTTTAAAGCCCCCCATAGTGGTTCTTAGTCTTTAGTTCACATTTAGGCAATAATAATTTTTAGCGAAGACAGATTTGTTGTTGAAATATTATTTAAAACATTTTATGAACTTAAAACAATACTGTCAAGTTTACTAGGGATACGTTAACACCGACAATATTACAATATTCCATATTACGGTGGTTTGAACATTTTAATAAAGTGTTATATTTTGATCTACATAGTCTGTGTGAATCAGTTAAAGGTATATGTTCACCATCCGTCCGTATCTAATCCGTAATATTGTTAACAATTTTTAAAGTAAAACCTCTCATAGTGTCCATAATTATCAGCGTTAGAAAGTGAAAAAAAGACTCTTTTATCACGTGTGGTTATTTTTTTTCAACATTAAAATTTTTTACTTTTACCCGTTTGCATGATAATGCTCTATCTACGTATTTTGGGGGAAATTTTTGTTTTATTCTTACATTTGCATGTTTCTTTTGTTTTTATTTCCAGAAAAGCATATTTTTGTATTTTCTACGTTGAGGGGGAAACTTATGTAGCATTGTTTAAATTTGTAATTGTCTTTATTGAATAAGTGAGATACCACGGTCTTTGAGTATAACCACACAACTGGAGTGTGAGTATTTATCTATAATTTCAAAGGATTATACAGTTTGTAAGAACAATTTATCTTTCATTTTGTAAGTAGATTCATAACAAATAAGACTCGCCAAACATGCAAATAGTAACAAAGTAGCATGTCTATAGAGATTATGCCTTATATAGCAGATAGCTTGCCATGCAAGGTAATATACGCCCACTGGCAGCTTCGGTTTTAAGCAAATATATTTGAGAGTTGAAGAAAAATAAGGGTGATCAGGACAAATCCTTCGGTTTCAATCCGTAACCAATGGATATATAAAGTTTGTAAATCTGTAATTACTTGGAATATCAATAAGCTGACTCAGGGTTAGACTGTGTTAGCCTACAGCATGGTATGATGATAACGGATATATACAAGGCATTATACCGAATTTCAATCGGATAATAAAAAGATTATGTTTGTTCAGAGCTCACCTATAACCATACAATGTCCATTTACAATATACTAAGATGATAACAACTGGCTTAAAGTTTATCCTGAACTTGGTTTGTTTTCAAACATTGCATTGCACTAGCAGTATTATATATATATATTTATTTCGTACAAAATATAGTACACAATAGAACAAATAAAAAGGAATATACATGTATATTAAATTAATAAGGTAATTGTTTACCTCAATAACGTCTTGTTTGATGGAGTTGTTTCTGTCTGCGTCTCTGAATTGTATCATGTCACTGATAATACAATTTGTTTTCTCAGTTTCTTGATTACAATTTTTACATTCATAATCATATATGTTTTTCAATACAACTTTCACATTAACATTAGCTAAACTATATTTACAAATATTATACCTATATGATAAAACGTTTAAATTATTACTTGCTGCTGACTGGCTGCCATGTATGGCCAGTTGTCCACATAAATTGGTAATATGATTCTTACTATTTACAATAACATGTATGAATTTTAAAAACACGTTTCAATAACTGAGCTTCTGTACTATATTAAGATTAATCTTATCAACACTTATCAAGAGCAAGTACGATTTAAATATTTTAAAAAACATTAACTGAGATACTATTATAACAGTTATGTTTGATAGATCGAATATGAAATGAAATGGAGTCTTACGTCCTGCTTGTTATGACCTGTATGAGCTAATGAGGACGGGCAAACGTCATGCAGTCTTTGCAGATCAGAGTTCGCTGTCATAGTTTCTCCGACAGAGTCCGACACACCCTGACACTCCGACAAGACATTTGAGACTTAATATTCGCGAATTGAAAAGCCCGTTTTTATAACGCTGGCTGCAATAAAAAGTTAAAATGTTTTATTACGTATGAAGAAACGAAACAACAAATAAATCATTTTTCAACATCTTTCGTATGCCTTTTGATAGAAAATATTTAGCTATCCCACTGTGGCGAGTTTTAACGTGAATAAAAGTAAGCGTGTCATTAATCAAATTAACCATTCAGTCGACTGAAACTGGAATCATTTGAAAATTAAGTTTTTGTGAAGTTACCGTCAGGTCTACCAATGAGCAGTCTGAAAAAATATTTATATTTATTTTATATTTATATACAATGATTAGTTATATTTATTAAAATTCAAAATTTCTACATTACAATATACAATTATTAATCAGTTAATCATTCTGCTTTTTATACGCCCACTCGAAAGATGGGCGTATATTGTAATCACCCTGTCGGTCCGTCGGTCCTACGGTCCGTCGGTCCGTCGGTCCGTTCACATTTAGTTCGTGCTCACTCTACAGGCTACAATTCTTTATAGATTCTTTTGATTTTGATATTGTTGGTCAATGTCATTATGAAGATGATCCCTATTGATTTTCGTGATGATCGGATAATTTTTCACGGAAATATCGTGTCCGACTTGACGCTTCACTGTATTGGCTATACTGTGCAACTCGTGCTCACTCTACAGGCTTCAATTCTTTACAGATTCTTTTGATTTTGATTTTATGGGTCAATGTCATTATGAAGATGATCCCTATTGATTTTCGTGATGATCGGATAATTTTTCACGGAAATATCGTGTCCGACTTGACGCTTCACTGTATTAGCTATACTGTGCATCTCGTGCTCACTCCACAGGCTACAATTCTTTATAGATTCTTTTGATTTTGATATTGTGGGTCAATGTCATTATGAAGATGATCCCTATTGATTTTCGTGATGATCGGATAATTTTTCACGGAAATATCGTGTCCGACTTGACGCTTCACTGTATTAGCTATACTGTGCATCTCGTGCTCACTCTACAGGCTTCAATTCTTTACAGATTCTTTTGATTTTGATTTTATGGGTCAATGTCATTATGAAGATGATCCCTATTGATTTTTGGGATGATCGGATAATTTTTCACGGAAATATCGTGTCCGACTTGACGTTTCACTCTATTAGCTATATTGAGCATCTCGTGCTCACTCTACAGGCTTCAATTCTTTACCGATTCTTTTGATTTTGATTTTATGGGTCAATGTCATAATGTAGATGATCCCTATTGATTTTCGTGATGATCGGATAATTTTTCACTGAAATATCGTGTCCAACTTGACGTTTCACTTTATTAGCTATATTGTGCATCTCGTGCTCACTCTACAGGCTTCAATTCTTTACAGATTATTTTGATTTTGATTTTATGGGTCAATGTCAGTATGAATATGATCCCTATCGATTTGCGTGATGATCGGATAATTTTTCACAGGAATATCTTGTCCGACTTGACGTTTCACTCTATTAGCTATATTGTGCATCTCTTGCTCACTCTACAGGCTTCAATTCTTTACAGAATCTTTACAGATTCTTTTGATTTTGATTATGTGTGTCAATGACATTATAAAGATGATCCCTATTGATTTTTGTGATGATCGGATAATTTTTCACGGACATATCGTGTCTAACTGTCTTGACAATGTGTTAATAAGTGTTAATTCAGTTTATATTCACAGTTCTTTCTTTCAACTAAATGTGAATGGGCAACAAACAATCACTCACACTTACAATCAAAGCTATCTGTGGGCGTATGTTACCTTGCCTGGCAAGCTATATTTTGAAAAAAAGTTTCCATTATCAAAAACATCGCAAATGTTATATGAAAGTAATTCTAAAGTACGCTAATTATACATCTTCTTGACCGAACTGAATTTAGGTTTTAAAGGGTCAATTACAAACAAGGAGTATTTATTTTTAATTAAACAGTTTGGCCTAGTTTTTAATTGCTCGATATTTGTAACTGAACCATTAAAAACATAGTTAGAGATTTTGATGTAAAGTTTTCACAAATTTGATGAAAAAAAATTATTTGACCTAAATACAATTCAGACTGTCCCTTTAATATACAGAATAAAATCAACAAAATTTCACAATTTATCCAGCTCTTCGTAGGTCTGATCGGGTTCTGAAAGAAAAAAATAGCTTGTAAGACAAGATAATAAACGCCCACTGATCAGTTTAAAAGTGTGAGGGTATAAAGTTATGATATAACAACCAATTCCCAGTCATTTACTCGTGTATTTAATTTTCCTTATTTCTTGACATTTCATGGTAATTCACTAGGCCTTTTAGTTTTGACCTTGAAATTTTAAACTAGGCCAAAGTATAAACAACAAAGGTTATTATAACTGATATACAGTGTAGAATATCAGTGATATACTATGTACCAATTTTAACCCATGGTATATCACATGTGTACAATTGTACACACCGTGAACGATTATTTGTAAGGGTCTGGATATTCTCCATATCATAAACATTTTAAAAAATTTCAGCTTGAATTGATAATTGGTTTGAATTTTGCAGGAGTGGGGGGTCGTGGGGTGGAGCAAAATTAATTCAAGGTGTAAGAGGGGGGGGGGGGCACACTAAGCCAATCAAAACCCTCCACATGGCTATCACTATAATGTGTATGGTCTTTCTTAACCTTATTGGTCGTATTTGATACAAGAAATAGTTGGTGTCACAGTATGAAACTTGACAATGTGTAGTTGAGTGAAAAATACATAGAGACATTCATATGGTTTGGCTCCCTGGGGCCCTTCTAAGTGAGATAATAAAGTTATTCTTACCATTATTGGGAGTTTGTACAGGGTTAGAATAATCCTGAAAACAACAAAATAATTCTTTATAACTGAATATCATCTGTGGTCTGGAGTTGCTAATCATAGACCAATCTCCCACACATTGAAAGGGACTGTAAGAACAGACAACTCTGTAGAGATTGTTCTCTGACACTCAGACTTCAAGGGAGATAACTAAACTAACATTTGACGTAATTCGGAAATTTTCCTTTCAACTGCATTCGAGGTAATTAACAAACAATGGCCCCCGTAGTTACGATTGGTTTATCTTAACCTGACCTTTTTCAACTAATGTTGTTATTATTATTATTATTATTATTATCAGATAAAATAAAATAATTATTTTACCTGGTTTTTATCAACAGGACCTGTAAGAGAAGAGATACAATATTTATGATTTTTTTTTGAATTATTTGAAAGTTAAGATATTATTTAGCTAGCCACACCAACTTTTTAACCAGGTCACATCCACTGTTTTTCTGTTTCGTCTTCCCACAATGCATATCAATGCATAGACCCGCGATCTTGAAGATAGTTTTTGATTGGCTGAAATCGACTTTACCAGAAGACGCCTTCTAAGATTACGATGAATAAAAAATAAACCGAAACAAAATGTAATCTAATTTTAATTAGATTGATCATGCATGAACACGAATGAGAAGGTCCAAATTTCAATTTGTAACTACAAACCCTTTTACTGATTGGTTAGGAAATCGAAATTGATAAATACAAACCTGTTGGTTTCCTCTTTATTCGAATGCACCAAAATACACCACCAATAACCAGGATTATAACCAACACCAATGTCATCACAAACCCTGCTACTCCGATATATACAACGTCGGTTGTCTTATCATCCATGTCGTCCTCGGGTGTTTTTTTCGTGTCATTTGTAGATTTCTCAATGTTTAAGTGGACAACTTCAGTGATGTTTCCTTGTTTAAGAATCAAAATATATTTTCCTGTTTTGACGGCCTCGGGGCTCTCTGTTCTAATATATATATAGGCTGGTTCTGTATTAGTCGGTCTGCTATAATCAGAACCTATATCATTACGCTCACTTAGATTTGGGATACCATGTGCTCCAATTCTGTATAATGAACGTGAAAATGGAGGATGTCCCACGAAATACACTATCTTGTATTGGCTATAAGTATATATATTCAGGTTTTCGATAGAAGTCGGAGTATCGAGCATCACATTCGTGTTGATGGGAAGCTCATATAAAATCTTTAGAGGACCTGAAATAGTTCAATTTGATCAAATTAATAAAAATGCCTTGGGGTAGAGATCGCCATTTTATCACATTCGCCAGGGTGGAATATCTCCCGAATCGCCAATAAACTAATTAACTCTGTGACCAATTGTATCACACAGTTAATTAGTTTACTGGCGAATCAGGAGATATTCAACCATGAAATCTATAAGTAACAAGTTTTTAGTTCAACCAAGACCTACTAGAACTATAGTCCATTCCCATTTGAATATTATGTCTTAGTGATATTATAATAACCACGGTTATTAAGAGTTAAAGGAATCTAAAGAGATTTTCTTAATGTTTTATGTGTATCAAGGATACAAATAGCATCCTTTTGCACTATTTAATTTCCAATGTTTGATGCTTAAACACCTTGACTAGGTCATGATAGGCAGACATATTGCCAAGTAAATGGGCAAGAGAAGATTTTGATCTACTGATCTAAAATTTAAACCTTGATTGGATATAAATCATATTAAAATTTGTACTTACAATCAAGCGGACGAAATACAGATGTAGATGTAGAGACTATCGGACCATATCCATTAGTGATGTTACAGTAAATGCGTCCATCAGAGCACTGTGAGGAAGTGTTAACAAAATGTTCAGATAGATTGGATTGTTTCACATCGTATATTATCTTCTTTTCTTTATAACTTTCAACAGATATTACAACATCAACTGGTGACTCGCTTTCGACATCGCATTCGATTTTAGGTTTTTCAGTTCTTGGAACAGAGAACTTTGATACTCTTGCTGCGTCTAGAGAAAAAACATTTTTTAAAAAAACATTACATCAATATAACTTTACAAATAATCTAAAGCTTTAGTGTTTTATGTTTTTTTTTTGCATGCTCAAATTATTTCAAGAGAAAATAAAGCAAAATTTTTGGCCCGAGGGGAGCCCCCATGTTTAGCAACGTTGGACATTTGCATTATCTACCGTTGCTGGATTGACGGGATTTTCTCGTCCTTAACAACTAATAACCTCGTTTTAAAAACACTACGTCACATTTTATTTATCCAATAAGCGTCTCGTTACATTTTGAGTGTAGGTCAGAATGATTTGCAAAGCAAGTTCGACTAGACAAAAGAGTTAATTTATCTTAGCATTTTTCCGTAATCGGGAAGATTCACGCAACCTCAACACTTTAAAACATTATTTAAGAACGAAGGAAGCGTTACTCCGTTGTAAAGCCGACAAAATCTTATACGATTCTTTATTTTGGTATCAAATTTCCAATATTCAAGACTCGATTATCACAAAGTAAATTTGCTACAAGAAATCTAGCGTCTGGTCATTCGAAAGTTTTCCCGCAATAATTTGTTACAGGGAATATTACTGGTCGAACAATAATCGTTCGGCCAATCAAAATTAATGACGAGAATGTATTATCATGATAGCAACGGATTAATGTAATGAAATGAAATGATAGCCGTTGTTAAAGGAACATGCATTCCACCCTAAGACACCACTGTTCGAATACAATCAATAACTGACTATATGGAACTTGACGTAACCAGATAAGAAATAATACTGTATTACATTGGATGAATTTCTAGCAATCTTCATAAAAAAAATATCTACCTCCCATATCAATTTCAAGATCAGCTTTTTCATTTCCATGGTAACAAGACCAGGTGCCATCAGTATGGTTCACTTTTACACGAAATAGTGCAATAAGTGAATCGTCATTGATAGTAAAGTCGTAGTAAAAATCGTTTGTAATTCTGGTGTTGGTGTAACAGTTGGTATAGGGTGGATCACAGGAAAAATATGTTACTCCGTTATAATCCCATTCCACGGTGTTTTTCATGGTTCCAACATCACAAATCAATTTTATAAAATCTCCATTGCGTACTTTGGCTGGTTGACTTGTAATATTGATCAGTCCTGGAGTATAGAAATTAAAATAATAAGTAATGAATATGTTAGAGTGGTTGAAATGTAACAAGTTATTATTCAACAGAAGGCACTGGTACAGGGTTAAAGCAGTGTTCACTAATTGTAGAGGTTAGGGTGGTTGAAAGGTAACAAGTTACTATTCAACAGAAGACACTGGTACAGGGTTAAAGCAGTGTTCACTAATTGTAGAGGTTAGGGTGGTTGAAAGGTAACAAGTTACTATTCAACAGAAGACACTGGTACAGGGTTAAAGTAGTGTTCACTAATTGTAGAGGTTAGGGTGGTTGAAAGGTAACAAGTTACTATTCAACAGAAGACACTGGTACAGGGTTAAAGTAGTGTTCACTAATTGTAGAGGTTAGGGTGGTTGAAAGGTAACAAGTTACTATTCAACAGAAGACACTGGTACAGGGTTAAAGCAGTGTTCACTAATGAAGATGTTAGGGTTGTTGAAAGGTAACAAGTTACTATTCAACAGAAGGCACTGGTACAGGGTTAAAGTAGTGTTCACTAATTGTAGAGGTTAGGGTGGTTGAAAGGTAACAAGTTATTATTCAACAGAAGGCACTGGTACAGGGTTAAAGCAGTGTTCACTATTTGTAGAGGTTAGGGTGGTTGAAAGGTAACAAGTTATTATTAGAGAGAAGGCACTGGTACAGGGTTAAAGCAGTGTTAACTAATTGTAGAGGTTAGGGTTGTTGAAAGGTAACAAGTTACTTTTTAACAGAAGGCACTGTTTCAGGGTTAAAGCAGTGTTTACTAATTCTAGAGGTTAGAGTGGTTGAAAGGTAACAAGTTACTATTTAACAGAAGGCACTGGTACAGGGTTAAAGCAGTGTTCACTAATTGTAGAGGTTTGTGTGGTTGAAAGGTAACAAGTTACTATTTAACAGAAGGCACTGTTTCAGGGTTAAAGCAGTGTTCACTAATTGTAGAGGTTTGTGTGGTTGAAAGGTAACAAGTTACTATTTAACAGAAGACACTGGTACAGGGTTGATTTTGATTTAAACATATTTTATTACAAACAAATGTAAACGGATTAGGCAAAAGTTACAAACACTTACAAAAATGCCGTTTCCAACATATAACTATCATAAACAGATTTCAGAAGGTGTGCTCGAAGTGTCAGGTGCAGAAAAAGAAAGAAAAATTGTGCAATTTGACGTTCCTCATATTATTCATTCATGTATGTATCAATGAGTGCTTGATGAGATGATGAGAATGATCAAAGTTAGGTATTTATGTTTATCAGAGTTATTCACAATGAACAATCTTTTGCTCGAAAAGTTAGCGAAAGTGTAAAAGAAAGTTCTGAGAATGACAATGTTCAAGTGGACCCATGCTAAGTACAATATTTACAATCATATTATGTTGAGAACCTTTCACTAGCTTTTACGAATTTTAAAACATTTTTGATAAGTATCGTATTTCGATTTGTAGATAGATTTTTGTCGCCCCAAAGAAATATAAGGTGATTTACATGGTCTGTTAAGTAGGGAGAAAGATATTTCTGACGTGATTGTATATGGTTCGGACAATATAGAAGATAATGTATAGCATCTTCTCTCGAATTACCACAAGAACAGCTCTGATTTTGTACAAGGTTTACTTTGAACAGATCGGCTTTCGGAGGACTGCTTTTATTACGTAGTTGTGCTAGAAGAATGACACATTTCCGATCCCCGTTGTGTAAAAATGATTGCTGTGTATGACGAGGAGTGGTGATAAGGGATTTGAATTTGCCTCTAGTACTTGCAGTTTTTGTTTCGGGTTTAAGATTGTTCCAATCTTTGATAGTTGCAGGGAAAAAAGATTTTTCAAAGGTAGCTGTTCTCGTATTTGGGGGTTTGATATCGTAGTTATTTCGTAAGTTATAGTGATTAGGTTGTGTTCTGAATGTGTCTAACAAATCTAATAGATATTGTGGACTGTTTTCGTGATAGATGTCATAGAACGAAGTAAGTCTTCGTCTCTTGCGTCTTTCATTCAGCGGTTCCCATCCGGTTACAGTATAAAGCGAGTTTGAGCTCGTGAATTTGGGCAGTCCCGTTACAACACGTGCCACTTCCAACTGCAATTTTTCTAACTTTTCACAGTTGATGTTCAAACAACCACACCATACTTGGCATGCGTATTCTAAAGTGGGAAGAATGTAGGTCTTGTAAATTTTGTCAAGGGTTGACCAACTGTGTTTGTACTTCAGACCTCTCAAGAGGCCTATTTGCCTTGAGGCTGATGAAGCAATGGCGTCGATATGGGGTGTCCATTTGAAGTCCAATTTTGTGTCGCCTAACCATAAGTTGGGCAAATCATGTTTGTTTTTGGAGAACATCAGTACTTTAGTTTTTGTAGGGTTAAAATTCACGAGCCATTTCTTGGACCAGTCATGTATTCGCAATAGATCAAGGTTGAGAGATTCTTCAATCTCTCCAACAGTTGTGCCGTGAGAGCCAAGAGCAGTGTCATCTGCAAATAGCCGTGCAAGATTTGATAGTGATTCTTGGATATCATTTATATAGACGATGAAAAGAAAAGGACCGAGGACAGACCCTTGTGGGACTCCAGATTTCAAGGTTATTTGTTTTGATGTCGAGACATTTACCGACACAGACTGTGTTCTGTTTGCTATATAGCTAGATAGCCATTTCAGTGTGTGTTCATTTAGGCCGTATGATTTGAGTTTATGTAGCAATCCTCTTTGGTAGACACGATCAAATGCCTTGGAGATGTCAAAAAACACGTAACATGATAGTAAATGGTTTTCATAACACGAAACAACATCGTGATATAGTTCTATCTATAGTTCTATCTATAGTGAACCGTCGAATGTTGAGGCCTGAAACCAGATTGATAAATGTAAATGAGCTTGTTAGTGTAGAAATAGTTATACAAGTGTTTGAAAAGTATCCGTTCAAGGAGCTTGCTGATGGTACTTAAGAGAGAGATGGGTCTGTAGTTTGACGGAAGGGATGGATCGCCTTTTTTGAATATAGGAATGACATTGGCCATTTTCCAGTGTTCCGGGAAAACACATTCCCTTATAGATTTGTTGAATAGTACCTGAAGTGGAATAGAAATTGATTCTGAACATTGTTTGAGAAGTTGGTGACTTATTCTGTCCGGACCACAGGCCTTTTTTAGTTTCAGACAAAGAATCGCGTCTTGGATTTCAGATCGGAGAATCTCTGGAAAACTGAATGTGGCGTTTGTTTTTGATTCGAAAATGGGAAGTTCGTCAGTGGAATAACTGTCAGAAACAGAACCAAAGAAGTCATTTAGCGTATTTGCTTTGTTAAGATCAGTAAATGATACTGAACCATCACTGTTATGTAATGGTGGAATTGACGATTTTTTGTTTCGACGTAGCAGTTTATTAGTGAATTTCCAAAAAGTTTCATTTTGGTTGTTATTATCGTTGGTACAGGGTTAAAACAGTGTTCACTAGTTGTAGATGTTATAGTGGTTGACAGGTAACAAGTTATTATTCGACAGAAGACATTGGTACAGGGTTAAAACAGTATTCACTAATTGTAGAGGTTAGGGTGGTTAAGAGGTAACAAGTTACTATTCAACAGAAGGCACTAGTACAGGGTTGAAACAGTGTTCACTAATTGTAGAGGTTAGGGTGGTTGAAAGGTAACAAGTTACTATTCGACAGAAGACACTGGTACAGGGTTAAAACAGTATTCACTAATTGTAGAGGTTAGGGTGGTTAAGAGGTAACAAGTTACTATTCAACAGAAGGTACTGGTACAGGGTTGAAACAGTGTTCACTAATTGTAGAGGTTAGGGTGGTTGAAAGGTTACAAGTTACTATTCAACAGAAGACACTGGTACAGGGTTAAAGCAGTGTTCACTAATTGTAGAGGTAAGGGTTGTTGAAAGGTAACAAGTTAGTATTCAACAGAAGGCACTGGTACAGAATTAAAGCAGTGTTCACTAATTGTATATGTAAGGGTGGTTGAAAGGTAACAAGTTACTATTCAACAGAAGTTATGGTACCCCACGTCCCGGCAACTGTGGAGTCGCGGTGGCTCAGTGAGTTAGACGCTTGCTCGCTAACCTGAGGGTCCAGGGTTCCATCCCGGCATAGGTCGAGATGATACCTTCGGATTTTTCAACGTGGTTTCCCCTTGTCAGTGATATAGGTCGGAGGGGCTGACATGGAAAAGGCGTCTAGTCATTCGGATGGGTCAATAAACCGAGGTCCCGTGTGCTATTGGCTGTGCACGTTAAAGTTCCCACGACAGTTAGAAATCGAAAATAAGAGCAGGCTAATGCCACTGTCCTGGCAAAATTTCCCTCATTGCACACTGCATGGCGTTTGCCAGTCCTCAATTGGCCCATATAGGTGCAGAAAAGTAGGACGTAAAACTCCATTCATTTCATTTTTTCCCCGGCCCCTGTATTATAACACTATTAAAAATATATACACAATTAAAATAGTAAGTTATACTTACCATAAACCAGGTTTAAAATGGACACAAAAATCATCAAACGTAACATCTAAAATAAATATCATATTACGGAGATATATTATATATTTCAAATTCCGACATCTTAAGTTATATTAAAATGAAAAATTGAAAGATGCATTATGTCTGAACAACAACCACAACTATAAAGTCTATTTATACAGTTCTTTCCTAATTGATAATTGGGAAATTCCAAAACCAATAATGAATATAATCGCATTTTTAAAGGGTACGAGTCGTCTTAACCAATCCATTAAACAGATAGACATTGTGCTCAATTCCTAAAACTAAGTCGTGGAACTGAAGTAGGAAATGTCGGTTACTGTATTTTCCTATAGTGATTGGAAGTTTGTATATAGAAGTTTAACAATAAGTATAAAACACTATATACACTTCCAACGCTTCACACTTACCTTGTTTCCATGTCTTGCTTTTAACTATGAAGTAAAATGAGGAAAGTAAAATAATATGAAGGTTGTCAAACAGGAAGATGCATGTCCTAGTTTCACCTGAATGCTTTCATGGTAGGTTTACACTATGTTCCCGAAACGTTTTACGCCGTGGAATTTGGCCGTTTTAGTCATATTCAAGTTTTGTTAAGTTGTGATTAAGTTTCCTCACGATTTATTACAATGGCCGTGAAAGATCAATAGGTCTATCAGTGATGCATTTTTGCTGCTTTCCGGTCTGATGCGTTGTGATGGGATCTTCAACGTCTTCATCTAGGTCTAATGCGTTCATCAATGTCTCCTACGGATCAAACGAGGAAACCGCGGAGCTTGGAACACGTCTATAGCCACGGTACAAAGAAAACTCCTCAAGTAATTTCAAATCATACTTTTACACTATTTTCTGCACGATAATCAAACCTCGGGTCGCTAGAGGGCAGGATAGGCAAACTTGATGGACGGATATTTCCGTGGATTCCGGGTCAGAATTTTGAACTGTCAAAAAAATTACCACGGCAGCCGAAGTGCGGAGAAACGTAATAGGTCGTATAAAACGGGGTAACCGCAACTAAACGTACAAATACGGATGATGGGTTGCCATAGTTAAAATTATGGCCTGCATCCTTGACAGTCACGTTTTGCTTTGTGTTGGTCCCATACAAGTGAACCTTAAATTCACCAGGTAATGTCAGGAAATGAGTTTCATCGAGTCAAATTCTCTAATTATCTTTACAAGAGGTCCCCAAATTTCAGAAAATCTCAATTTCAGGCTTCTGATTGCACCAATAAAGGTAGAAAAAACTCTACAGAGGGCGCTAGTGCAATGGCGTAACAGTTCACAAAGTTGTGTTGAGGTGTAGGGGTGTTTTTTGGTGGATACCAAAACTGCTCCCCTTAATTGGACGTTTGTCCCCCCTAAAAGTACTAGGCAGGCTACGAGCCTGACCCAAATACATGTAATTTTGTTGGTCACGCTGTTTAAAGCCATACGTTTTGAAAGAATGAAATCATTTACTACAAAAGGATTATACAATGTATAGCGTAACTAAATATAACAACTCATATTAGATTTCTTCAACCTCATAATGCATATTGCGTTCAACACGACTGGATAAGAACTAAAGCTTCTTTAATGTCACCGACACTAAACTAAAGTATTCATCTTAATTACACTACAACTACTAATATAGCATATTATCAATATGCCCATATAATTATATACGATTGCCTTCTATCGTTTTATTGACACAATCATAGAAACATCATCACAACCAGCCTCGCCGTTGACCTCTAAAGAGGGGGAGGGGGGTCGTCCTCAAGAGCCACAATGGACGTCAAAAAGATCTCCTTTTCTTCGGGTTGGTGTCTCCAACCTGCCAGCACTTCTTCTGGCAAGACCTAACTTAAATACTTGTGTTTGACTAGCTATATGTTTGCAACGAGATGTTTAAAGGGACCACCTGTCGTAGCTGACGCCCAACTCGTCTTTTTGCGGGTTCCGAGATTCCGTTATGCCCTCATTAAAGGGGCACAGGCTTCATTTTCGTGGGTCGATTTTTCCAAGTCTCAGAAACGGGGACCTTTTTAGCTCAGCAATTTAGTACTGGTTATCACAACTCACCATTGAAATTTGAGTCTTCAAATCCATGTGCATCCATAATTATTAGCATTTGAAAGTTATAATGCCCTACTACACATTAGCAATACTATGCATTATATAGAAAAGTCATCTATAGAAATAGAAGGAGAAATGTCTAATTTAAGATATATTTGAAGGAAATATGCAATTTTCGTACATTTCTAGTGCTTCTGAAGGATACTTAAGTATATTCAAGACCCCAATCAACCAATAAAAATGAAGACTGGTCCCCCTGGGTGCCTCGCCGTTGTCCTCTAACCGGGGAATCGTCCTTAGAGCCACAATGGTTTCTTTACCAAAATTCAGTCTGTTGAAGTCCGCCGATGAAACCAACTATCACCCAGGTTATGATAGACTATTTAGGATAGCATTTACCATTTAATCCAATAGTTTATTGATTGGATTGGTGAGTATCGGGCCATGTCCACATACCAGTGGGCCCTGCACACTGCACCTCTGGGGCTCCAATCTGCACAGGGAACCCAGTATCCGTTGTGTGTCGCGGGGAGGTAGAATCTAATCTGTGGAGAGATACCAACAGGGAAGACTTACTCACTCGGCTCCCTTTTCATCCAAATGACTATCTGGCGTCTGGAGCTGAAAGCAGCAGCTGAGATGTAACAGGCAACTACACCATAACTACAGCACAATGTCCATAACACAGACCTGTGACAAGCCACCACACCAACATACACCACCCTTTAATGAAAGGCCACCCAAATTGCATCCCATGTGATTTTCAACCAAATTTACCTCTATTCAACGCGGCCAGCGGTCACCCTTTTCTTGACAGTGAACAGGTGTCACCCTGCAATCAGCGGTCATTTTCCGTTAATCCTTGTTAATCCCATTAATTAAACCAACAGTTAATTACTGCCAAACAGATTAACCTTTGTCTATAATCCATGAATTTTACTCATATACTGATATAATTAGGCCTAATGTTGTAAATGGTTATTAAAATAAGTAATAAAATATTCAAAAGTGTATTAGAGACTTGTCTAAAATAATATTTTTATATAGGACATCGCTAATGCTATTTAAATTGCTATTGGTGTTTTCTTTCATTAACAACAAGCTCCCATAGAGCGTACATGCAAGCAAGAGCGTGAATTTGTCCAAAACATTTTTTAGGTGGGGGTGGAGGACGAACTAGGATGGTTTGTAGAGTCACGAAGCGCTTCAACCGCAATCCAAAACAGAAGGTCCTCGCCTTAGAGAAAAAATTAAAAACGACATCAATTTAGTGCATTCTGAAAGGATCTGAGTTGGCAATATGGACTTCCTTCTCTGATTTTCATCTGATCGATTTAGATTCTTCAAAACACCTTTCTTACTAATCAAATTATGGCGGGACCGAGACCCTTTAGTCAGCCCTTCTGAGTTCAAAGGAACGGAAGGGGGGGGGGAGAGGAGGTTCACGCGGGGGCACGTCCCAGCCACTTCCTGAATTCACGCCCTTGCTTGTAAGCAATACTAGAATCCTCTGTTACATTATGGTGGCTGATATCGTCCTTTTTTCGGTCGGGGAAAACACGCTACTGCGTGAACGCTACACGCTACTGCGTGGACGCGGGGGCACGTCCCAGCCACTTCCTGAATTCACGCCCTTGCTTGTAAGCAATTCTGGAATCCCCTCTTACATAGAGCGAGAGCTTGACATTACTGATTCATCACTTTTCACACCATAAAACATACATCGGCCAGGGGCGTCAATATAAAGCGAGGGAGTAGGGGTAGAGGTTATGCCCCCTCAGTAGCGTGTTTTCCCCGACCAATTGTTTCAACACCACTAGTCTCGATTTTATATGGACGCCCCTGACAGCGGCAGGATCAGACTTTGTTGATATAGCGTGTAACTGGATTTATATTTCTGGGGATGGGGTTTTGCTTTTCAACCCCAGAACCACCACGCAAAATCTCTTCGTCAACGTGAGCAAGTGTCAGCTCAAAAGTGACTAAGTTCTATCCCAATGTTGATCAAATACACAAGTGTTCTAATTAAAAAAACTTTATATAAAAAGGTATACTAATATTCAGTACACTATACATTTGTTATAATAAAAAAAAATGGGTAAGACACAATTGAAGATTGGACCCTAAACTATATTACAAAATGGGCAACACAAACTGGAAACACACATTAAGTCCCAAAACAAAAATGGGGAACACGAACAACAAAGTACTTAACACAATAAAATATTCGGGGTGCACAGTTTAGGCACAGCACTTCACCACACCACACAAAGATATTCACTTCACATAAAATTAATGCACAATAGCCCAAATTATTTTAGGGGCGGTACACACGTGGAAAAATATCACATAAGCACTAAATTATACTGGAACAACACAAATCACAAAAGATCATCCAGAAAATGTCGCAGAAAAGAAAACACATAAGTAACAAAAATCACAAAGGACCGTCCGGAAAAAATAGAGTAATGAGGTACCACCTATAACACTAGTCACACTTGCTACAATATCAAAATACAAGATTTTAACCACTAAAACTATAAACATGACAGTACACCTTGGTATTATAGATATAATTTACAAGATACAATATTAAAATACAAGATTTTAACAATTAAAACTATAAACATGACAGTACACCTTGGTATTATAAATATAATTTACAAGATACAATATTAAAATACAAGATTTTAACAACTAAAACTATAAACATGACAGTACACCTTGGTATTATAAATAGAATTTACAAGATACAATATTGAAATACAAGATTTTAACAACTAAAACTATAAACATGACAGTACACCTTGGTATTATAAATATAATTTACTAGATACAATATTAAAATACAAGATTTTAACAACTAAAACTATAAACATGACAGTACACCTTGGTATTATAAATATAATTTACAAGATACAATATTAAAATACAAGATTTTAACAACTAAAACTATAATCATGACAGTACACCTTGGTATTATAACTAGAATTTACAACAGTTAGTAATATTCAATATCTAGAAGTTGTAGTAAATCAAATTTAACATTAAACTGACCCATTTCATCAGTAAATCCTTCTGATGGGTCAGTTAGTTTATCCCATGATATTTGTATTTCACTTGTCGAAAAAACCAAATCTGGTATATATAAGAAATTGGAAACAAATTTCTCATTTCTGATTCCACTCGTCACATTCTTGTCTGTATCTTTATTAACAAGAGTTAGTGTATATTCTATTTCACAAGATTTTACTGTTGGATTATATCCCTGTAGTAACCAAATATCAATATATAAAAAATACGTTATATTTTCATCTATACCATAATCTTCACAATCACAATATACCCTACAGCACATTTCTATACCATGAGTTTTATAATTATCTCCACTGAAATAATTTTCCTCATACTCAATGTCTTCAATGTTGAATTCAAATACTTTACCCTTGGACGGATTTAGAGGTTTAGTTACAGATGATTCCAAAATATCACAAACTTTAACACTTCCCTCTCTCCAGTCTACATACGTCACTGGAGGAATATCAGTCTTCATGTTTTCACAGAGTTTCTGTAAATCTTGGAGTTTAGTCAGTGACTGTATAAGAGTTAAATATGGTTCCTCTGTTGTAGTTAGACGGGATGTATCTAAATCAGTCTTGATATTTTTTATCTGGGCCATTACATCCTGTCGAGTTTCTGTAAGTTGTGATTCATTCCAGTAAAAATGGTCTCGAATTCCTTTTTGTTTTTTCTCACAATTGTCTTTCAACTCACCAATAATTTGTTCAGTTTTTTCACTGATTTTGGAACAGGCTTCATCACATAATGATTTCAGTTTTTCAGATGTTTCTAACAATGTTGTATGAGTTTTTTCCAAGCCTTCAATCTTGTTTTTAATCACTTGTTCAGATTTTGAAAGTTCTTCGACTACGAATTCTCTTGTAGAATCACATTCTAAATCTAATGTTTTATGATTTCTATGATATCTGTAAATACATTTAGAACACAATTCTAAATAACAGGTTTGACAATAATATTCTACCTCCTTCTTACTGTGATTTGGACAATGATGTTTTGGTTTAGGAACCGTTGAAGGTTGGGTTGATGGTATGTCAGTTGGTATCAGAGAATCCGTACAAGTTTGTAGTGAAAAATTTGTAACAAATTTGTTGACACCACCTCGTGGAATTTTAACACTTTGATTACAAACTGGACATTGAAATGTTCTCGTTCCACCTTCAACATATCTCACTAAACACTTGAGACAGAAAGAATGTCCACAAGATAAGACTTTTGGAATTTTGAATCTTTCGAAACAAATGGAGCAATCTAGTTCAGGATTGTTTGGAAAAGCAGTCGCCATGATAAATTCTTCAAAATTGTCAGTAACAATATTGAAATATAGTTCTATATATCTTCCACAAACAAATATAGTTCTAAATACCTTCTACAGACAAATATAGTTCTATATACCTTACACAGAATATATAGTTCCATACACCTTCCACAGACATGTATTGTTCTATATACCTTCCACAGACAAATATAGTTCTATATACCTTCCACAGACAAATATAGTTCTATTTACCTTTCACATACAAATATAGTTCTATATACCCTCCACATACAAAAATAGATCTATATACCTTCACCAGAAAATATAGTTCTATACACCTTCCACAGACAAATATAGTTCTATACACTTTCCAAAGACAAACAGAATGATTTCACTATGTTAAAATATTAAAATGGCTACCGGGAAGTTTAAAGTATGTCTAGGTAACTCAGCGTTTCGAAGAAAACTACTGACACGAATCAAAACATACGATATGATAAAACAACGTGACCTTCGTATAATATTAGGCCTAAATTGTATTATTATCTAACTAAACCATTGATATTTGTCATAAAGGTATTTATTTTTATCTCGCAAAGTCATATTAATGGTTTACTCAACCTGCATTTATAACTACAATGTAGATGTGGTTAACATATTTAAAGCAGGGCGAATCCAGGATTTAGAAGGGGGGGGGATATAACATGCTTCAAAGTCATGCGAGCGGGAAATAAATTTGTAGAGGGTTCTGACATCAATCGTCAAAAAATAGGGGGCGGGGGGACCCCCTTCGATCCGCCCCTGTGAAGTCTTGTTATTTTAGTGTCTCTATATTTGTGTTGATTGTCATATGAGTATTGGAGTGTATAGAGTAGGGTCGATGTGATATTGTTTGTTTACTCGACAATTTGTATTCGATGTTTGATTGAGTCATATGCTAGGTGTTTAGGAATTGAAGTGGGTAACTTCCAAGTGAAAAGTAGCTTTTTTTGTAATGAGGGTCTATAAAGAGAATTCATGTTATAATGGCTTGTCTAAAGACATTATTTCTAGGCCCAAATCAGCCCCCCCCCCCTCAAATTATCGACTGCTCCCTTTCTTCCTTCTTTTGAGACTGACAAATGTCGATAAGCTGGTGGTCTTTCTGTTAATAGTTGATGTCGAGAGTCTATTTGGGGGTAAAGTAGAGTTTTATCTGCGATGAGTTGTTGTAATTCATTATCAGAACTTTATTGATCAGCAATTTGTTGACCAAATCTTACTTGGAGTCACTTGAACATAATATACAATAGAATACACACAGTTTAAAAAGGTGTGAATGAAATAAAACAGAATAAAGAAACCCATTCGTAAACAAAAAAAGTGCTGATGATGACACTTGGTTCTTAGCCTTTAGTTCACATTTAGGCAAAAAATAAATTTTTAGCGAAGACAGATTTGTTGTTGAAATAGTATTTAAAATCTTTTAAGAACTTAAAACAATACTACCAAATTTACTAGGGATACATTAACACCGATAATATTACAATAATCCATATTACGGTGGTTTGAACGTTTTAATGAAGTGTTATATCTACAAAGTCTGTGTGAATTAGTTAAAAGGTTTATGGTCACCATTCGTCTGACAAATATTAATTTTTTGCTTATCTAATCCGTAATAATGTTCACAACTTTTGAATTAAAACCTCCAAATCCCATAACCTTTGAGATCCCAGCATTACCGTGCTGGATCTATGTTTCATTTGTTTGCGCAACCTTCTCTGTATGAGAAGGTTGTCACATTTTTAAAAGATGCAAATTTCTATTTTAAATTTTAATTTTGTGTCGATTGATTTTTTGGTTTTAGTACCACTTTGTGGTGTAACACTGTGATATTGTTTTTAATTGTCTTCGTTCTGTGATAATTTTTGTTTGTTTATTTATTTCATGGTTGTTTTAGTTTTGTTTTGACATGTTTATTTTTATCGTGTTCTGGAGCTATATGGCCCATTTGGTGCTGATGCTCCTTAATACATTTCATTTCATTTCATTTTCCAAATCCCATAGTATCCTTAATCAACAAGTAAAAAAAAGACTCGTCTTTCATCACATGTGGTTATTTTTTTCAGCATTAGGTCAATAAAGTGAAATTTCATAAATATTTCTTACACGTTTACATGCTCATGCTATATTTACGTTTTTTGGGGGAAATTTTTGTTTTATTCTTAAATTTGCATGTTTATTTTGTCTTTATTTCAAGAAAATCATATTTTTGTATTTTCTACGTTAAGGTGGAAACTTATGTAGCATTGTTTAAATTTGTAATTGTCTTTATTGAATAAGTATAACAGATGGGGTGTGAGTATTTATCTGTAATTTCAACTGTCTAGTGTTATATCTTACCCGTTGATATCCAATGTGCACATTTCAAAAACGGCATTTTTTGTTACGTGTTCAACACACAGTCCATATATACTTAGCATTAACTTTAGGGGAAGGATTTGTTCAATCGTACCCAAGGTTATATACATGATAAGTGGTAACACAAGTTGACCATGAGCCTTATTCTCGAAAACTTAACTTACAATGATTTTAGCGTTCCAGTCCATATGATTGGACAATCACTAAAATCGATTTTAAATATAGCATTATTATCTAATCAGGCAAATTTCTTAAAATCTGGATTTTTTCTTAGTTAAGTTTTCGAGAATAAGGCCCCAGTGTTATAAACCCTAAATAGCTACAGAGGCTATAGCCAAATGTCGAGCCATACAAAGGATTCCTTTATTTTAATGATCATCTGGGTAAAGGGGTAAATACAACTTAAGAAAATATATCAATTCTATCACCCTTGGGTCAGCAGGGAATCATGTACTAAACTAAATATGAAGATTCTAAATATATACGGATTTTTAAATAATAGTTTGGCAAAATTAATTCGCGATGATCAACGTGACTGGAATGATTATATTTGGAGTTTGTGTGGCATACATCTGTTCTTGGTAGCGCCAAATTTTCTCCATTCTTTTAATTTCGGTAGAGATATATGCTTACCGATGGAAACACTTTTATGTCTTTAACTGTAATATTTTTGAAAAGACTATGTTCCGACAATCCGTGATCGCTATTATGAAACTTATGTCGATGTCAAAGACAATTTAGATGAAAGTCGACGAAAAAATCGGGAATATTTTAACGCTTACTGTAAAAAAACTAAATTCGAAGTACATGTAGTTTATTATTATGACGTAAATTAGACGATTCTCGTTCAATTACTCATTGGAAACCCTACTATCGTATAATCGAACAATTCTCCATTTCGAATTAAACACCAATCAACCGGAAGTACTAAAAAGGTTTATGTGAACATTTACGCTTAGCCGGCGAAAATGCAGATGAATGGCCATGGCCCCCACACTTTGGCCTTAACTTTTTTTACATCAAAATATTTATGTCCGTTTTTTAATTATCACTTTTATAATTTCCGAAATATGAAAATGGAGTGTAGTTTTTATGATGGAGGTGAGGGTGACAGGTGGATTTCGAAATTTATTTAGTTTAAAATTTAATTTTTTTCCCTTTTTTATTTGTAGATTTTATTCCTTTCTTTGTTTCATTCTTAATTTTGAATGTTTATTTTGTTTTTATTTCAAGAAAATCATATTTTTGTATTTTCTACGTTAAGGGGGAAACTTATGTAGAATTGTTTAAATTTGTAAAAGTCTTTATATGTAAGTAAGATGCCGCGGTCTTTGAGTATAACCACACAACTGGAGTGTGAGTATTTATCTATAATTTCAAACGATTATACAGTTTGTAAGATCAACGTATCTTTCATTTTGCAAGTAGATTCATAACAAATAAGACTCGCCAAACAGCATGCTAACAGTAACAAAGTAGCATGTCAATAGAGAATAATGCCTTATATAGCAGATAGCTTACCTAGCAAGGTAATATACGCCAACTGGCAGCTTTGGTTTTAAACAAATATGTTTGAAAGTTGAAGAAAAACAAGGGCGATCAGGACAAATCCTACGGTTTCTTTGATCACGAGGACAATTACACGGATCAGTTGAGAAAGGCATTGAAAGCTAAATCTAGTGCAGTATGTGATAGGTATACTAACTCTACCACCAGTCCGCAATATGGCCGCCAATCTTGCACCATGGCTGTTGTGAAACCTACAGTGATGCAGTCTAAACCGATGGATATATGAAGTTTGTAAATCTGTAATTACTTGGAATATCAATAAGCTGACTCAGGGTTAGACTATGTTAGCCTACAGCATGGTATGATGATAACGGATATATACAAGGCATTATACCGAATTTCAATCGGATAATAAAAAGATTATGTTTGTTCAGAGCTCACTTATAACCATACAATGTCCATTTACAATATACTAAGATGATAACAACTGGCTTAAAGTTTATCCTGAACTTGGTTTGTTTTCAAACATTGCATTGCACTAGCAGTATTATATATATATATTTATTTCGTACAAAATATAGTACACAATAGAACAAATAAAAAGGAATATACATGTATATTAAATTAATAAGGTAATTGTTTACCTCAATAACGTCTTGTTTGATGGAGTTGTTTCTGTCTGCGTCTCTGAATTGTATCATGTCACTGATAATACAATTTGTTTTCTCAGTTTCTTGATTACAATTTTTACATTCATAATCATATATGTTTTTCAATACAACTTTCACATTAACATTAGCTAAACTATATTTACAAATATTATACCTATATGATAAAACGTTTAAATTATTACTTGCTGCTGACTGGCTGCCATGTATAGCTAGTTGTCCACATAAATTGGTAATATGATTCTTACTATTTACAATAACATGTATGAATTTTAAAAAAACGTTTCAATAACTGAGCTTCTGTACTATATTAAGATTAATCTTATCAACACTTCTCAAGAGCAAGTACGATTTAAATATTTTAAAAAACATTAACTGAGATACTATTATAACAGTTATGTTTGATAGATCGAATATGAAATGAAATGGAGTCTTACGTCCTGCTTGTTATGACCTGTATGAGCTAATGAGGACGGGCAAACGTCATGCAGTCTTTGCAGATCAGAGTTCGCTGTCATAGTTTCTCCGACAGAGTCCGACACACCCTGACACTCCGACAAGACATTTGAGACTTAATATTCGCGAATTGAAAAGCCCGTTTTTATAACGCTGGCTGCAATAAAAAGTTAAAATGTTTTATTACGTATGAAGAAACGAAACAACAAATAAATCATTTTTCAACATCTTTCGTATGTCTTTTGATAGAAAATATTTAGCTATCCCACTGTGGCGAGTTTTAACGTGAATAAAAGTAAGCGTGTCATTAATCAAATTAACCATTCAGTCGACTGAAACTGGAATCATTTGAAAATTAAGTTTTTGTGAAGTTACCGTCAGGTCTACCAATGAGCAGTCTGAAAAAATATTTATATTTATTTTATATTTATATACAATGATTAGTTATATTTATTAAAATTCAAAATTTCTACATTACAATATACAATTATTAATCAGTTAATTAAAGGGCCATTCAGCTTTTTTTGAAAAAAATTTCCATTATCAAAAACATCGCAAATGTTATATGAAAGTAATTCTAAATTACGCTAATTATACCTATGCATCTTCTGGACCGAACTGAATTTATTTTTAAAGGGTCAATTATAAGCAAGGAGTATTTATTGTTAATTAAACAGTTTGGCCTAGTTTTTAATTGCTCGATATTTGTTACTGAACCATTTAATATAGTTAGAGATTTTGATGTAAAGTTTTCACAAATTTGAGCAAAACAAAATTTTTTTGACCTAAAAACAATTCAGACTGTCCCTTTAATATACAGAATTAAATCAACCAAATCACAATTTATCAACACCATTACTATATACAATTATTAATCATTTAATTAATATACAGTTTTAATATACAGAATTAAATCAACAGTTTCACAATTTATCCAGCTCTTCGTATGTCTGATCGGATTCTGAAAGAAAAAAATAGCTTGTAAGTCAAGATAATAAACACCCACTGATCAGTTTGAAAGTGTGAGGGTATGAAGTTACGATATAGCAACAAATTTCCAGTCATTAACTTGTGTATTTAATTTTCCTGATTTCTTGACATTTCATGGTAATTTAAGGGTAATTTAAGGATTATTTGTAAGGGTCTCGATATTCTCCATATCATAAACATTTTTGAAAATTTCAGCTTGAATTGATAATTGGTTTGAATTTTGCAGGAGTGGGCGAGGGGGGGGGATGGTGGGGTAGAGCAAAATTAATTGAAAGTGTAAGAGGGAGGGGTGGGAGTACACTAAGCCAATCAAAACTCTCGGCATGGCTATCACTATAATGTGTGTGATCTTTCTTAACCTTATTGGTCGTATTTGCATTGTGCACAATCCAACCAAATACAAACTTGGGTGATACAAGATATAGTTGGTGTCAGAGTATGAAACTTGACATTGTGACGTTGAGTGAACAATACACATTCATATGGTTTGGATCCCTGGGGCCCTTCTTAGCGAGATAATAAAGTTATTCTTACCATTATTGGGAGTATGTACAGGGTTAGAATATCCCTGAAAACAACAAAATAATTCTTTATAACTGAATATGATTCGTAGTCTGGAGTGGCTAGTCTCTGACCAAACTCTCATACAGAGTTGTCGTTCCTTGTCCGTCAAACTGAAAGGGACTGTAAGGACAGACAACTCTGTAAAAGAGATTTGTCTCTGACACCTAGACTTCAAGGGAGATAACTAAATTAACATCTGACGTACTAATAAACGCAAATTCGAGGTTATTGCCAAACAATGGCTGCAGTAATTATGATTGGTTTATCTCAATCGTGACCTTTTTATTTCGACTACAGTTATTGCGTGGCAAATCTATCGATTTGTCACGCTTTGTTTTCGTTATGTTTATTTATTTTTTTTTTTTTTTTTTTTTGGGAAACTTTTTAGAGAAAATCGAAAATGGTGTAGCATAATTGTATCCACCAAACATTATATAATGACCTGGAATCAAAAATGAATATCTGAAACTCAATTTTTGCTGAATCAGGAGTGGGCTATTGCATAATATGCAATTATTTTGCACTTAGTCTGTAGGGTTTATTTATGGACCGATTTGGCTGAAATTTTCTTTAATATCTCCATTGTAAAAAGAAGTATCAGATGGGACTACACAAATTTCAATTTTTAAATATTTTTGTCCAAAAAATTTGAAACCAAAATTTTCAAAAAAGCTCAAAATTTCTAACTCAGCCGCTAATTATCCGATCGACCGGAAATTTACAGGACGTATACAGAATGTCCATAGAAATAAAACTACTCAATCAAAATTTTTTCATCACTTCCGGTTTTGACGTAAGAACTTCCGGTTTTTCAAAATATCGCCTAGCAGCCTCACTTCCGGTATAAATTTCAGATATTGACAAAAACTACATATATTGTCTGTCAGTCATAATTAGAATGCACTTAGCATAAAAAATCCAAACCGGAAGTGTTGCATAAGCTGCCGTCACAGACTGACACATTTCAGCAAAAAATCAATAAGTCCTCTATTTGTTATCCGATTTTTATGATTTTGGTGTCTATCAAAACCTTGTAACCTTGTCTACAGTTTGTTGGAACAGAATTTTGAATTTCGAATTTGAAATTTTTTTATGTTCGTTTTAATTTTTGGAAAATTCAAAAGGCCATATTATGTGACCTTGACCTTTGATGACCTTGAAAATTCCAATGAAGGATGTCCTTGACCTCAGATATCCATAGGTATGCTGATATTGATTGAAAAATATTAACTTCTGGTTTTATGGACATTTGAAAATTGACATTTTTGTCAACTTTGGACATCTATATTGCATTGTCTAATCAACGCAGAGAATTAAATTTTTCAATTTTGTAATGCCGATTTGATTATCTTTTAAACGATATATGACAATAACCCATTAAAATATTTTTTCAAAATATTGCGTTTTTTTTCGACTGAGGGTTCAAACTTACAAAGCAATTATCTCATATCAATATGGTGTGTATAGTCAGTATGTACTAAATTTTCTCTTTTCAACGATATATGACATGAGCAGTTTAATACAAAATCCATTAAAGTGAAAATAGGCATAGGATACCCCTTTTCTGAGAATAAAGTAGGCCCTAGTAGAGAGGATTAAAATGATTGACAGGGTTATAGCAGGTTATATAATATGGTAATAAAACTATTGACATGAACTTTTCACATGGAGGTGTGAAGTATTTTAGGTCATAAACAGATTAATCTGATTATGTAATCTTTTAACACTCTAAAAAGTATCAAAAATTTATTCATTTTTTTGCAAAATTTTCACTTATATTAATTTTACATACAATCAATTAGAGCAGTGAATTTTTGATACATTAACCTGTTCGAATTTTTCCTCTACCATTGATAGAACTCTTTCTACAAGACCAATTTTCTTTTTGTCGTCTGCTAAGGTTATTAAAGGTCATAAAAGATTATGTAGTCTGACTAATTTGTTTAACTCTAGGGGCTGTTTACCCGTCTGCGCTAATCCGTTGCAATAAAAAAGTAAGCGCTCAAACTGTTTTTTATCGTCTGCTAAGATTATTATAGGTCAAAAATAAATTAATCTCATTTCACATTGTGTTAACTTTATAAAAATTAACATGTTTTTCGAGTGTTTGCTATATTTGATATAATATCAGATTTTTTCTTATTTTGAGGGTGCTTTTTACCCACGACACTTAATTGACTAACATACATCAATTCAACTGGCTATTGACTGCTCCAATCCATTGAAACAAAAGACAGTATTTCAACTCAGCATTAAAGGAAAATATTGACGTTTACACAGTTCGAATGTTGGGGAAGGGGGTATATCCCCTATACAAAATGGCCCCTAGTCAAAATGGCCATAACAGTTAAATTTGGTCAAAATGGCTATTCACCATGGCCCCTATTTTGGTCAAAATGGACCGGTCACCATGGCCCCTATTTTGGTCAAAATAGACTCTGTATTTATTCTTTGATTTCAACCAATTCTTTGGTCAAAATGACCTTTTGAGGACAAAATGGTCAAAATGGCCAAAATAATAAAAGTCAAAATGGTCCCTGATTTTTTTTTTATAAATTGTAGCTTATATGATGATAATCAAAGGAATAGTTGGAAGCTATTTTAACCCTAACAAAGGTCACTAATTTTGACTGAAAATTGTACTCTGTAACAACAAATTTTGAAGACATAAATTGTGTTCCTATTTATATTTTCATCAAAGCAAAGACATTCTAAGACTTACAATATTAATTTGAAGTTCCAGTTCCAGTTCTCAAAAAGATTATAAAAAAAATATATTATGTATAATGTAATAAAAATATTATTTTGAGACCATTTTGACTTTTTGGAAGGACCATTTTGACCTTTTTGAGGACCATTTTGACCATTTATCAGGGACCATTTTGACCAAACGAGGGGCCATTTTGGATAGGGGCCCAATTGACTATAACCCGTTTTTATCGTCTGGTCGATAGAGGCGTAATATCTCTCCGTAAAATATTTCAAGCTGGTCAAGCCTATGTTGCGTTAAGCAGAGTTAAAACATTACAGGGTCATACAATACAAGATTTTAAGGAAAAAAACATATATGTGATGAAAAAATATAATCAGCATTAGGAGCAATTACAGCCTGAAAGTAGGACCATATCGACTGATACTAATATAATTTTACACAATGTTCAGGGTTTACATCTATTCACATACGAGATCTACAGAAACACACTAAAATGCTAGATAATATCATTGGTTTAACAACGTGGCTAAATGATTCAATAACTCCAACAAAACTCAAGTTAAATCGTTTCCGCCTTTACCACCATCCTCGAAGCAGCAGCTATGATGACACTATAGATTTCAATTTTTTAAAAGAAAAGGGGCATTGAGGATTAGGAATATATTTTAAAGAAGAAAAAAATGTCAATATCTTAAATTTGGGAGTTTTAGAAATAGAACACATGGCTTTGGATATTCTGGATAAGAATATTAACGTAATTGTTATCCATAGACCACCTGTTTATCGATTAGAATTATTTCTCCCAATGTTACAAAGATCACCAGTTGAATTACAAGAATCTGGTGTATGTTATTATGGGAGATTTCAATCAAAATATCTTGGAGGGTCATTTGTCTATACATAATTATTTTCAAAAATTTGGTTTTCAACAACTTGTTCAGCATTATACTAATGAAGGTGAAACACTTATAGATCATATTTATATCAGTAAAGGAATTCCGTCACATAATGTTCACATTTCACACATACCTGTATATTATAGCTACCAAGAAGCTATAAAAATTACCATACTATAAGTAATATTGATATAATATTGAATCTACCCTTTCACAAAACTTTTTGCTAAAAATGAGGGAGTGAACACCAGACTTTAGGGGTTTGAAGTTCAAAAAGTCTTACAGCTATCAGGCAAAGTATCAAGGGCCACGCTCAGTGCTGTTCACAGCTCTAGTTATTATTATTATTATTATTGTTATTATTATTATTATTATTTTTATTATCAGCTAAAATAAAATAAACATTTTACCTGGTTTTTATCCACAGGACCTGTAAGAGAAGAGATACAATATTTATGATTGTTTTGAAAGTTACGATATTTAACCAGCCACACCAACTTTTTAACCAGGAGACATCCACTGTTTTTCTGTTTCGTCTTCCCACATTGCATATCAATGCATAGACCCGCGATCTTGAAGATAGTTTTTGATTGGCTGAAATCGACTTTACCAGAAGACGCCTGCTAAGATTACGAAATGTTGTCTAATATTAATTAGATTGATCATGCATATACACTAATGAGAAGGTCCAAATTTCGAAAACCCTTTTACTGATTGGTTAGGTAAACATTTCCGTTACTAAGACTGAGATACAATTGATCAAACGGATGTGAAATTGAAATTAATAAATACAAACCTGTTGGTGTCCTCTTTATTCGAACGAACAAAAATACACCAACAATAACCAGGATTAGAACCAACACCAATGTCATAACAAACGCTGCTACTCCCAGATATAACATCATATTGGTCTCCATGTCAATATTCTTATCCATGTCGGTTGTCTTATCCATGTCGGTTGTCTTATCCATGTCGGTTGTCTTATCCATGTCAATAGTCTTATCCATGTCGGTTGTCTTATCAATGTCGGTTGTCTTGTCCATGTCGGTTGTCTTATCCATGTCGGTTGTCTTGTCCATGTCGGTTGTCTTATCCATGTCGTCCTCGGGTGTTTTTTTCGTGTCATTTGTAGATTTCTCAATGTTTAAGTGGACAACTTCAGTGGTGTTTTCTTGTTTAAGAGTCAAAATATATTTTCCTGTTTTGACGGTCTCGGGGTTTCGAGTCATAATATATATATAGGCTGGTTCTGTATTAATTTGGTAGCTATAACTAGCGTATATATTACTCTCACTTAGTTTTGGGATACCATCTTCTCCAATTCTGTATAATGAACGTGAAGGTGGAGGATATCCCACTAAATACAGTATCTCGTAGTGGCTATAAGTATATATAAACTGGTATTCGATAGAAGTCGGAGTATCGAGCATCACATTCGTGTTGTAGGGAAACTCATATAAAATCTTCAGAGGACCTGAAATAGTTCAATTATCAAATTATTAAAAATGCCTTGGGGTAGAGATTTTATCACATTCGCCAGGGTGGAATATCTCCCGAATCGCCAATAAACTAATTAACTCTGTGACCAATTGTATCAAACAGTTAATTAGTTTACTGGCGAATCGGGAGATATTCAACCATGAAATCTATAAGTAACAAGTTTTTAGTTCAACCAAGACCTACTAGAACTATAGTCCATTCCCATTTGAATATTATGTCTTCTCCAATTCTGTATAATGAACGTGAAGGTGGAGGATATCCCACTAAATACAGTATCTCGTAGTGGCTATAAGTATATATAAACTTTCCCCGTTTAACTAGGACTAGGAGGATTCATTCAACACCAGTGGCAGCGACCAAGGGCAAGGCTTCATCTTCTTCATCGACAGCAACAACAAGTGACAGAGTTCTTCTAAGCGCGGATAAGAAAAACTTTGTTCTTAATCATCCCGATTTTGATTTCGACATCACGGACTACACTCACTATACCAAATCAATCGTCATTTCCTTTTCGTCTGAAGAAACGTATGAACTCATAGTGCAATATTGTCTTCAGAATTATTCCTTATTTAAAAACGACAGTCTAAATGGCCAAATTTTCAAAACGTCATCATCTTCCATTCAGCCTACCTTTAACACCACTCTGACTTTTTAACATAAGAAAAGCAAACTACATGTTCAGGGCATGGATTGCTCTCGCTGGATTAATGACGTTTTCGCTACAACAATTAGGCCTATTTCAACAACCTCAAGTAGGAATTACGGCATCGTGAGCAGTGACAATCACCTAAATTTCTCTTCTATTGATAACCCCAAGTTTTCTTCGATCGCGACTCAGACTGAAAATAATACACTGTGTAACTCCACTACCAGTGTAAGTACCGGTATTCAAACCGATGTTTCGCCATCTAATGTTTATGAAGCTGCAATTGAAAAAATGTCATCTGAAATTTTGCGCCTCTCCGAAGAAATAAAGAACTTGGCAGTGCAGTTATCTTCAATAAATCCAGTCCAAGTCCCCAAAGCTCAATCCACTCCAACAGTTAATTTTAATGCGGTAAATGAACTAATAATGAAACAGAACATGAAGAAATCGAATTCCACTATCCATGACTTTACTACTCGACCAATTCCAAAATCCATCGCGTGTGCTGAAACTTTAGTTATTGGAAGCTCTGAGGTAAAATCTCTGTCAACTCTGAAATTGTCGGATAGTTTAGGACAACTTTGTATTATTGATACCAATAGAGGATCGTCCATTTGTGAATTAGAACCTAGGCTTCATCAACTATTAAAAGAAGCTGTATCTGTTAAAAACACTGTTCTTTGTGTAGGGGGAAATAATTTAAGTAATAACTCGGAAACATTTTCTACTTGCAAACAGGACTTTGAGAAATTAATACATGAACTTTTAACGAACTATAAGTTTAAGGGTATCAATATTTTTGTGTGTTCAATTATGCCTAGAATTACTCCCTTTCATTTTCAGTTTAGGTGCCAAAGATTTAACAATTTCTTACGACACTTCTGTTATGCAAATAGGTGTCATTTTATTAATGTTTATGATTAATTTATTTGTAGGTCCCCGTACGAAATTTTAGTAAAAGATGGTGTCCATTTAAAAAATCTTGGAACTAAAATTCTTTCTAATATTATTGCAGATACGGTAATCAGACAAAATACACGAACTAATCCGTTTATTTTTCCTTTCAGGTACAATCAACGTGCATTAGATTGTATTTTCAATTCACTGTCTTATACAGCTAAACAGTTGTCCAACTAATAATAAGTTCCATACGCGCAATTTAAGTTCTACTTAACATGCATAACTTTTTAAAAGAAAAGGGTCTTCATATTGGTCATCTAAATGTTTGTCATGCCGTAAAAAAATTAACTCAAATTCAGCAACTTATTTCGAACTTTGATATCTTGGGTATTTCAGAATCGCATTTAAATTCGTGTGTTCCCACTAATTATTTCAGTACCCCTGGGTTTCATTTACCACTTCGAAAAGATAAATGTACTAAAAGTTCAGCCGGAATTCTATTTTTTGTAAAAGAACATTTAAATTGTCCGCGACGTAAAGATTTAGAAACTTCGGAAATCGAATCAATTTGGATTGAAATAAATCTTACTAAATTTAAACCTTTACTAATATGTTGCATTTATAGGCACCCTAATTCTAATAAATGTTGGTTAGAATCCTTTACTAATATGACCGAAAAGGCATGGAAGGAAAATAAAGAAATTATTTTGTTAGGTGATATTAATATTGATGTAACTAATGGAAAAAATGAAAATTGGAATAATCGTCTTTCCTTATATAGTTTAAAACAGATTATAAAAACTCCTACTAGAGTTACTAAAAAGTCTTCCACTTCCACAGTCATTCCACTATCATGTTCCTTGGCCTGCCTAAAAACTCTATCTGACACTGAAATATCAACTGTTATTCGTTCCATGGCCACAAAATCCTGTTCACTGGATGCCTTTCCAACTTGGCTCTTAAAAGATTGTTTGTCTGAACTAATCCCTGCAATTAGTTTTCGGTGGAGGGAGGGTTTGAATCTCCCAAATGTACAGGCCTAGGATGGAACAAATACTTTATTGAGAAAATGGGATTAAGGGTCTGGATTCAGGCTTTTCTTCTGTTGTGATCTGAAAGTAGAAAAAATAAGAACTCGCCCGTTGGGCGAGTAGTATAGTATCTGCTAATTAATAATTGGTTTTAGTTTGCTATGAACCAGATTGTCATTAAAGTTCTGATTTTTTTGATCTGATTTTTTGAGTAGGCAACTATCATTTTCTGCTTATAAACATGGGGAAATTTCTCTTGAAGACTCTTGTAGTGGGTATGAACTATCTTGCTTGCTCGATTACTGGTTGTATTAAACGGGACAACAAATGGTGCTATGCCTGCAAAATGATGAATATTGAGTCCTATAGGTCTTGCTGTATTCAATGTCTCAATCCAGTAGGCTTCTCTGGATTGTCTGAATTTGGTGGTTTCATCTTCCGGTAAATCAATTTCTATACGTTCAATTGGGGTTAGGGTGAGATCGTTTATTGAATGGTCATCGAGGTTGAAATGATTAGAAACGGGCTTGTCTTTCTTTAATTTTATATCTGATCTATGGGCATTGAATCGAGTGCGTAAATTATTCTTAGTTTCTCCTACATATTATTTGGGGCATTTCTGACATGAAATTAAATAAATTACATTTGAGCTATCACATGATAAATGCTCCTGGATCGGATACCTTTTATTAGTAAAGCTACTCATAAAATAATGTGTTTCAGCTACAAAGGGACATGTTTTGCATCTATTTGACAAACATGGGGCACACCTTAAACCTGGAGGAACTTCGGCATATAGTCTAGTCTTCGCTGCTATTTGCGCTAAAGTGGAGTTTTTTATGTTTCGTAAAAATCGTTTTGAGTATCCACGCTCTTTCAGTTTTGAGAAAACAATCGTACAGGCTTGGTTGAAATCAGAGGATCTTGTGCAAATTCGGTGAAATCGTAAAACTTGTGATTTAATAATACCGGAAAAGGTATGTTTTGGGTGAAACGAGCTTTTGTGCAGGAGTTGATGAGTATCAGTTTCTTATACAGACCAGTATCCAATCTCAGTTTTGTCTCTAAAGTTCTTGAAAAATGTATTTCAATCCAATTAATTGATTATATATCAACTAATAATCTACTTAGTAATTATCAAAGTGCATATCGTAAATATCATAGCACAGAAACAGCACTTCTTAGAGTTCAAAACGATATATTATTGTCCATCGATCAACAACATTGTGTACTACTTCTCCTTTTAGACCTGTCTGCAGCATTTGATACCGTTGATCACAATGTGTTATTCAACCGTCTGTCTAATGATTTTAAAATTACAAATTCTGCTCTTGATTTGCTGAAATCATATTTAACAAATCGATCTCAATCAGTCATTGTGAACAATAAATCCTCTTCCAAAAAATGTTTATTGTATGGAGTGCCACAGGGGTCAGTATTGGGCCCAATTCTATTTAGCATATACACCACTCCACTCTCAAAATTAGTAAAAAGGCATGGTCTTGATTTTCATTTATATGCAGACGACACCCAGTTATATCTGTCTTTTAAACCTTCTGTTAATAATAGTTTTAATATTTGTAAATCGAAGGTAGAATGTTGCATTGAAGATATCCGGTCCTGGATGAATAATAATTTTCTTAAACTAAATGACGATAAAACAGAATACATCCTTCTTGGATCAAACAATCTCATATCTAAAATCAACCAAAATGTATCTTTATCAGTGGGTACTAATGTTATATCTCCAGTCCCGTCTGCTAGAAATATCGGAGTAATATTCGATCAACATTTGACCTTGGAACCTCATGTTAATAATGTGTGTAAACTGTGCTATTTTAACCTCCGCAATATAAGTAAAATTCGTAAAAACCTTTCTTTATCATCTGTTAAAACTCTAGTGCAAGCCCTGATTACCTCCCGTTTAGATAACTGTAACTCGTTATTAATTGGAACTCCACTACGCATCACCGATAAACTACAAAGGGTTCAAAATGCAGCAGCAAGGCTTATCTCTGGCAAAAAGTTTAATGAACACATCACACCAATTTTATTTGACCTTCACTGGCTACCTATTATTTACAGAATTCAATTTAAGATCCTTCTTTTAACTTTTAAATGTTTAAATGATATTGCACCTCATTACTTGTCTTCACTTTTAGAAGTATACACGCCCAGCCGCACTCTTCGTTCTTCTTCTGATAATTTTATACTTGTACATAAGTCATCCAGACTAAAAACTTTCGGTGAGCGTTCTTTTACCATCCAAGCACCCAAACTGTGGAATATTTTACCTTTTGATATTAGATGCTGCACTTCTTTACCAATTTTTAAATCCCGTATTAAGACATTTTTGTTTAAGATAGCTTTTAATTTATAGATTGTTACACGTATTTATATCTTTTCATTTTTACTTAATTGTTATTTTATCAGATGTTTATGTTTTTTATAAATTATATTGTACAGCGCATCTGAGCACGTTTTGTGGAAGATTGCGCTATATAAATGTTTTAATAATAATAATAATATCATTGATCATGTAATTGTTTCTAATGAAAGTAATATAACTGAAGTAAATGTTCCTACCTACGGTTTATCAGATCACTACCCCATATGTATTACGTGGAACAAAAAAGGCGTACATATTCCAAAACCTAAACACATTTATATATACTATAGATGTATGAAACACTTCGATGTTGGATTATTTAATAACGATATTTTATTAGCCCCTTTTCATAAAATATATGCCTGTTCTGATCCAAATATTGCTTTAGAAACATGGTACAATATTATACAGCCAATAATTGATATACATGCTCCATTAAAGTTAAAACGGGTAAAAAATGAAATAAAATCCCCATGGTTAAATTCGGAAATAATGAAATTAATGCGCACAAGAGATTACTTAAAAAAGAAAGGTAGAGATGAGGATTATCGGAAGTGTAGAAATCTAGTAATAAAATTGATTGATAAAGCCAGAAAACAATATAATACAGAACTTGTTTCCGATCAGAAAAACTCCAAAAATATTTGGAAAGTTATCAACTCCGTGAATAATAATGCTACGAATTCAACTAATCTTATTCCTTTAGAACCAGAAGTCGTCAATGATCATTTTTCAAATATTGCATCCAAATTGATTAATCAAAAACATGTTAAAAGTACTATTGATAAAAGTTATTACGATAGTAAAATAAAAGAATTTGTCACGTCGAAGTTAGTTTCAAATGACGAATGCTCAATCCCCCATATAAACAAACATGAAGTTTTTAAACAATTATCATCGTTAAACGCAACTAAAAGTGCCGGTTTAGATAAATTAAATCCATTGTTCCTAAAATGTGGAGATTTTACATTAAGCGGTCCTTTGACACATATTTATAACCTATGTATTGATCAGAATATATTTCCTGATAAATTTAAAGAAGCTAAAGTTTTACCACTTTATCTGATCCCAATAATTATAGACCAATATCAGTTTTATCTAGTGTATCAAAACCACTTGAAAGGCATTATTCAAAACATATTACTAAATTTTTAAATGACAATCAGTTACTTTATTCTCAGCAGTCTGGTTTTAGATCTCAGAGCTCTTGTCAAACAGCTCTAACAAATGTAATTGAAACCATTTATGATGCAGTAAATAGTAATCATATAGTCGGTTCTATTTTCTTTGATTTTACCAAAGCATTCGATTTAATTTCACATGATATCATTATTGAAAAACTTAAACTATATAAATTTTCCAATGGATTGCTAAGCTTCATTAATTGTTACTTATCAAATCGTAAACAACAATGTTACGTCAATGGGGCTCTTTCATCTTCTCGAGGCAATGAGTATGGAGTACCACAAGGATCAATTTTAGGTCCCTTATTGTTTAATCTCTATATAAATGATTTACCATTTCATATACAATCTAACTGCGACCTATTTGCGGATGACACTACTATTTATACATCTGGTAAAACTATTACTGATATTCAACTGAAATTGCAAGAAGATACTGATTCAGTCTTAAACTGGTGTTCTTTTAATGTTATGATTTTAAATGAAAAGAAAACGAAATGTATGTTAATTACGACAGCCCAAAAGTGGAGATTTTTAGGTAATTTATCAATTGAGCTTAATAATCAGTTAATTGAGCAAGTTGACAATTTTAAACTTTTAGGTGTTATTGTAAATCAAAATCTCTCTTGGACTCCTCACATTCAAACCATTGCAAAAATTTAAAATTCCAAGTTATTTCAATTGCGCCAATTAAGAAATGTCTTACCTGAAAAGTTTAGAGCTATTTTTTATAAATGTCACTTTCAACCTTGTCTTGATTATTGTTCTACTATTTGGGATTCGCACGATATTGAAGCCGCCGGCGTATTACATAGACAACAAAAAATTGCTTTCAAATTGATTCTAGGTTTCAGATACAATACTGACACTTAACCTTAAAAGGCTTAACATTGTAGACATTAAAACAAGACATAACTTTAATGCGTATAAATTTATTTATAAAACTCTTAACAATATGTCTCCATCCTACCTTTCAAATCTTTTTAGCTATAAACAAACCCCATATTCCAATATAAACTCAAAACTTATTGTACAAAAACCACGAATTAATATGATTAAACAGAGTATTAAATATAAAGGACCAATTCTATGGAATGGACTAGGGGATAATATTAAGTCAGCTCCAGATTTTAAAACTTTCCGGAAAATGATTCTTGATAAGCTTTCAAAAGTATGAGAATATGCCACTTTCGTATTGCTTTTGGTTGTAGGTCATGTGTCAGCTCTGGTTATATTTATTTGATTCTTCTATGATTTAACTGTAGTTGCTGTGCCTGTGAGCCGTATCTTCTAGACCGGGGCCTTGTTCTCGAAAACTTAACTTAAGATGATTTAAGTATTCTACATCTTATTGTTAATCACTAAAATCGATTTTATATTGAGTTCTCTTATACAATCAGATTGCCGTACATCTGAATTCTGAATTTATCTGGATTAAGTTTTCGAGAATGAGACTTCTAATTAAACCCCCCTCTAAAATAAGATTTTACTTCCATTATTAATTTGATTGTTTCTCTGTTTTATCTTATGAGTAGATGCTGTGCCTTTGAGCCGTGTCTTTCAGACCTGGATCCTTATCCTCGAAAACTTAACTTGAGTTGATTTTAGTATTCTATGTCTTCTGATTGGTTAATCACTAAAATCGATGCTATATTGAGTTCTGTTATCAACGCAGATTGCCGTACATCTTAAAATTCTGAATTAATTTAGGTTAAGTTTTCGAGAATGAGACTCCTGATTAAATCCCCCTCTAAAATAAGATTTTACTTCCATTATTAATTTGATTGTTTTTGTGGTTTTATCTTATGAGTAGATGCTGTGCCTTAGAGCCGTGTCTTTCAGACCTGGATCCTTATCCTCGAAGACTTAACTTAAGATGATTTTAGTATTCTATGTCTTCAGATTGGTTAATCATTATCATTGGTTCGATTATCAAATCAGATTGGCGTACATCCTAAAATTCTGAATTTATCTGGGTAAGGTTTTCGAGAGTGAGACTCCTGATTAAATCCCCTTCTAAAATAAGATTTTACTGCCGTTAATAATTCGATTGTTCTCTGATTGAACTTATTAGTTTGTAGATGCCGTGCCTTTGAGCCGTTTCTTTCAGACCTGCAGGATCATTATTATTCCCGAAGACTTAACTTCAGATGATTTTAGTATTCTATTTAATCCCCCTCTAAATTAAGATTTTATTGCCGTTGTTAACTTGATAGTTTCCCTGATTTAACTTCTGAGTTTGAATTTGTAGATGGTTTGCCTTTGAGTCGTATCTATCAGACATTCTTCTATACCCTCTAAAATCTGATAACTGCCGTGGTTAATTTGACTGTTTCTCGGATTTAACTTACCAGTTTGTAGATGCCTTGCCTTTGGGTCGTTTCTTTATACCCTGATTCTGTGCCCCGTGGAACTTGCTGCCGTGGTTAATTTGATTGTTTCTGTTCTGGAGATGAGGGCTTTTTTCGCTACGCTGTATCCTTTACTTTCTTTACTAAACTCATTGAATTTACTGCAGTGGTTAAATTGATTGTTTAAGATCAGGAGGTGAGGGCTTTCTTCGCTACACTGTATCCTTTACTTTCTATACTAAACTCATTACATTAGAATTTATTGCCATTGTTAAAATGAATGTTTATGATCAGGAGGTGAGGGCTTTCTTCGCTACACTGTATCCTTTACTTTCTATAATAAACTCTTTAAATTAGAATTTACTGTCGTGGCTAACTTGATCGTTTCTCTGATTTCAGTAATGGGTTTGTAGATGCTGTGCCTTTGAGCCGTTTCTTTCAGACCTGGTTCTATGCCCTTTAAAATTAGATTTTACAGCCGTGGTTTTATTGATCTTGTTTACAGTTGTATTTGTAAATTTTCTTCTTACAGTTGTGGTGACTCTACTTTTGAATTCCAGTAGAGATCTGAACGAAAATATTTATTAATCAGGCCCGAAGGAACAGGGGGAGGGGGGGGGGGGGCAGGGGAGACATTTTTTTTTAAGATAAAATAAAGAAATACTGGTATGTTGTTAGGGACAGTAAAATCAAACTTGCTTTATATAGGCAGGAGCAGCCTTGATTCTGCACAACCACTCTTGAGAATGAGTTTTTGCACAATTTTCCCCCCCAATATGAAATTGCTTCCTACGGGCCTGTTAATATGTTTTCTTTACTCTCGGAGCATGTCTAGTTGAAGCAGTGCAGTTCTTCTTCTGTTCTGATATCTTTACTTTTAGATTGCAGTAGACTTTCATCAACAATATTTAATAATAGTTATCTTGCCTCTTATATAATAATAATAATAATACTTTATTTGACAGGAAAACCAGTTTGCCAGAAGCAAATCTTCCCTGGTATCCTCCTAAACTACACATACAAAATTCTAATTTAAACATAGAAAAATAAAATACACATACAGAGTAACTACACACGCAATTATATACAAGATATTTACATTCAAGGTAATAATGAGAAAAAATCAAAGCAGTGTTGTTTATGACGATTGTAGTAGCTCTGCCCTTAGCCTCACCTTAAAAATAGAAAGCGAAGGAGACGCTTTAGTTGTTTGAGGTAGTGAATTCCATAGTAGACTTGCTGTGTATTGGAAGGTTCGTTTCATTGCTTCAAGTTTACATTTAGGTAAATAAAGATCTTGATTAGTTTGCGAGCGAAGGCAGAGATTTGTTGAAGAAATTGATGATTTTTGGGGAAAATAGTTATCAAAATAGTTAGGGCATTTATTATTTATGATTTTGTAAGTAAGTATCCCAGTGTTCAGTTTGAAACGTTGATAGATAGTAAGCCAATTAAGAGTTTTAAACAAGTCTGCCGATCTTGCATCATAGTTCGCGTCTAGGATACTTCGCGCTGCTCGTTTTTGAATTTTGTACAAGACTTCCAGTCTACCATGAGTCGCATTACTCCAAACAATACTACAATAATCCATGATAGACAAGATATAGCTATTATAAAATAAAATACGTGTTTCATATGGTAGGTGTGATTTAATACGGTTAAGCAAATATATTTTTGAAGTTAAATTCGAGCATATTTTTGAAATGTGTTTTCCCCAGTCTAAGTGTTCATCAACCGTTACTCCGAGAAGAACTGTGTCATGAACATTTTCAATAAGGTCATTTTTTAGTCTAAGAGAAAGAGAAAGATCTCGTTTACAATTATTTCTTATAAGCATGCATTTAGTTTTCGAAGCATTTAAAACCATTCCATTTTCATTACACCACATATTTATGTTTTCTAGGTCTTCTTGTAGAGCAATATTTATTTGATTTATATCATTACCAGAAACATGAATAGTTGTATCATCGGCAAAAATTTCAGTAATTGAATTTTGAACTTGGAGTGGCAGGTCATTAATAAATATAAGAAAGAGAAGAGGACCCAGGATAGAACCCTGTGGTACACCACATTTAACAATTTTTTCGTCCGATAGAAAATTACCAAAGCACACTTTTTGTTTTCTGTTTGACAAATAATTTTGAATTAATAAAATGAAATTTGGATGAAACTTATATAATGCTAATTTATCTATCAATAATTGATGATCGATCATGTCAAAAGCTTTACTGAAATCAAGGTAAACCACTCCTGTCATATTGCCCTTATCTAGATTTGATAGCCATGTATCAGTTATTCTAATAAGGGCAGTACAGCATGAGTGGTTTTCCCTGAATCCAGATTGAAATTTATAAAGTAAATTATATTTATCAAAGAAAACCTTAATATTAACAGCCATATGGGACTCATATATCTTTGAAATAGTAGGAAGTATGGAAATTGGTCTGTAATTTTTTAATTTATCTTTTGCCTCTTTTTTATGCACAGGTATTATACGTGCTAATTTAAGGTTAAATGGAAAAATATTTTGTGAGATACTTAAATTTATAATATAAGTTAATGGTGCAGTAATATAGGGTGCTGACAGTTTTAAAATTCTCGGGCCAAAGCCATCAAGTCCAGTAGCTTTAGTAATATTTAAATTGGTGAGATAATTAAAAACAAATGTTGTTGAAGTAAAAGGTAATGAAAGAAAAACATTGTTATTAGGGGGTAATTTACTGTTAACAAAATCTTCAATAACATTTGGTCTACTGAGAGGGATATAAGGAGGTTTTATGTCATCAGTTACACTGGTAAAGTAATCATTGAAGGCATCAGCCATTTCTGACAGGTCAGATACTGGTCTCCCATTATCATCTATGGACTGTGGGTATGGCGATTGCAATGATTTACCTTGAATGACTTTAAAATATTTCCAGACATTTTTAGCATTCACGTCACTTTCAATAGATGATTTTATATATTCAGATTTAGATTTATTTATTAATCTTTTTACTTCTTTTTTATATATATTGTAGTTTAATGTATCTCCATTTTTTTTATATTTATCTCTCTTTCTCCTAGCTAACTTTACGTCATTATTAAACCACTTAGGTTGAGATATATATTTTACACTGCGGCGTTTTATTGGAGCATGGTTATTTAACAGATCTTTTAACATTGTATTAAAAATTTCCAAAGCACTATCAGGGTCATTTGTTGATTCAATTGTAGAAAACGGGAGCTTACTTAGGTCATTTAAAAATAAATCATTATCGAAGTTCTTAAAATTTCTATATTCAATATGATGGTGGTTAGTTTTCTTTGATTTTTCAAAAGTTAAATTTTTTATTATAAATACAAATGGAAAATGATCACTTAGACTGTATGAGGGAACTTTGATATCAGAAATGGTATCGGGTGAATTTGTATAAATATGATCTAAAATAGTCGCTGTGGTATCAGTACATCGGGTTGGTTTGTCTATTAACTGAACTAAATTATAAGAAGATAAAACAATTTCCCATCTTGGAGGGATTGAAACATTATAATCAATATTAAAATCTCCAATCAAATACAGAGGTTTAAAGCCTCTAGATGAAATTAAATTATGGAGAATATTATCAAACATATCATACCAGTTGATTGTTGATTTAGGTGGTCGATAGACTAGACCAAGAATAATTGATTTGCCTAAAAATTTGGAGAAAATTTCAACGAAAATACATTCGACATCATTAAATTCAAGATTAACAAGTCTATTATATTTGATAGAATTTTTTAGATACATAATAACACCACCCCCCTCTCTTTCAAAACGATCTCTTCTTTCAATATTGTAGTCAGAAATATCAATATAACTATCAGGAGTTCTGGAATCTAAAAATGTTTCTGTAAAACCCATTATGCTTATGTTATTATTCTCAATTAAGATTTCTTCTTTAATTTCATCAAAAGGACTACTGTTTGAATTAGATAATAATCTATTTATGTTCAAATGAGAAATTTTAAAGGCATTTTTGTCTTCGTCATTAAATTTAAATGGTTCGAGAACTGAGTTTGACGGAGTTGTGCTGTCAGTAAACGTTTCAGGAAAATCATCAGAAATAGGGCTTGATGATAATGATGGATCAGAAAATGAAGTTGAATTCGAGGAATTTACAATTTCAGTAGTATCTATAAATTTTAGGCTAGAGGCAGAGCTACATGCGAGGTCAGGTTGGACGGAATTTTCGGCCTGCGCGACTTGGCCATCATTCTAGTAGTCATACAGGTAGTTTTTATTTTGACAAAACTTAGCTTTATGTCCAGTTAATCCGCAGATATGGCATCTTGCATAACCACCAAAACGACATGTTTTTGTGTTATGGCCATTCTGTTGGCAGTAAAAACAATAAGCTTTAGAAATGTTAGATTTTTGTTTAGTCACTCTAACATGCCTGTTATATGACTGTAACAGTTTAGCAGTACCTGAGTCAGACAGATGGATTCCATCCCTCCAATAATTGTTTGAGTTGAGCAACAGATCAGAGGAATGACTTATAAATTGCACATCACATTCATTACACAGATCCCTAATCAGTTTGTTAAGGGGTTTAACATCTGTATCCCTACGGGAGGTCACCTCAGATATATATATTGTTGCCCTTGGACACACAGTGTTTATGAAGTGTATAATTTTTCTAAAGTTCTGTTGTATTAAAAACAAATCGATCCTTTCAGCAACATCATTTCCTCCAGCTTGAATTATTATATCGGTGTAGTTTTTCAGGTCCACCATGTCTTCTAATTTATTGAGTATTGTTGGCAATTTAGCCCCTCTGTTGGTTCTTACATCGACACCATACTCTAACCCTCGTGTTGCAATTCTTTGTAAGATTGATGAGCCAATAATTAAAGTACGTTTTTTCTTTTCTATGACATGTGTATGTGGCTGTTTTGGTACTTTTGATTTGGTTTCAGTTGACTGATCAGTATTAGACATTTCTGACCTTGGTGTTGATGGTGTTAGAGATGACTGAATTGACTGACAAATGCCATTTACTTCTGTTTGCACAGCAGTTGAAACCATTTCCTTCCTACTGTACAGCTCTGACAGTTTTACAATTTGCTGTTCCAGGTCATTGATCCTGGTCAGAAGTACATTATCAGGGTTTCTGGTTGGTGTTGATGAATATATGGGTGGCGACATATGGTAGTCATTAAACTCAAAAGTAGATGATGGCTTTTTGGGTGTTGTTATAAAAGAATTCCCTATGGTTTCTGTATGAATAATATCATGCAGATCACTAGATATTACTGAAAATTGTTCTTTTAACCAGCTCATACATGCAGCACCTTGAATATGCAGTTGGTTTGTTGATATGTACAGGTGCAACACTAGATTCTGGTCTTTACATTCAATTCAAGTAGTTATAGTCATAGCGTTGCATGGAATCTGCTCATAAATACTTACTAATGGTTTACCTGTCTCTTGCAGTTGTGGTCTCTTTACTTTTTAGACTGCTGAAGACTTCTCATCGCCAATATTTAATAAGAGTTATCTTGCCTTTTACAGTTGAAGTAGTTCTACTCAGAGTTGCAGAGGATATCGGAACTAAAATACTAACTAACGGTTAACTTTCTTCTTTCAGTTATAGTGTAGGTGCAATAGATGTCTGGACGAAGTACTTACTTATAGTCCTGTCTCTTGCAATTGTATTTTGGCTGTTCCATCTCTTACAGATTTATTACATTTTGACATAACATGTTTTAATTATTTCCCTTCCAGGTTTTCTATTTGGCATTATCATTTTTGGCAAACAATTCACATTTTTGGCAAATCTAAATTCATAACACACTGTCAGGGGATGAGTAAACATCCTTCAAGCTGGTCTTGAGCATGGATAAATCCTACCTCCCCCTCCAATTTAGAATAAGAACATTAATGGAGTAGGGTTGGGTAGCCTACTCGCAGCACTTGCACTGACCTTTGGCTTCACAAATTTAATTTTTATCTTTTTATTTTTTTTTATTGTGGGACTTTGCTACCGCAAAGTCCCAGTTTGTTTTCGAAATGGTTTTTTTTTTTTTTTTTTTTTTCGTTTTTTACAATCAGTACACAGCCTAAACTACAACAGCTGCAGCAACCTTTTTGCAACTTCTGAGGTCCATTTTTTTCGAGGTATTGCATAAATATAAATTGGAAAATTTTTGCAAAAGTGCAAGTTGCACAATGCAACATCAGCAAAAACAGGTTTTTTGACCCTGGAAGCCACATCTTTGGGCCGATTTTGCTCGGGTTTTCATTTTTGGAATCTGTGACTAAATTCCAATATGATACGAGTTAAAAAAATTCAAATTTCGAAAATTCATAGTACACATTTTTTGGCCGAAGTTCGAAATTTTCGGACCATTTTTCAGTTTTTTTCGGATTAATCTGAAATTTTAATAAAAGATGCATGTCACTAACGTAAACAATTTGACGTATTCAAATTTTTTGCGTCACTTCCGGTTAAAGGGAAAAATCGATTTTCACTTCCGGTTGAATAACTTCCGGTGTAATTGAAATATTTCAACGAAATTATGTATATCGTTCTTAATCGTAATTCTACAGCCGATTTTAAAATAAAATTTAGTCCGAAAAAAATACTTTGTCCGCCATGTTGATTTGATACATTTTTATAAAACGAAAAATGGGGCCTTGGTGGTAAGTGTGACGTGTGTGATGTTTGTATTTTTGGAAACTATAGTCGATTGCGACCAATCTCTAGGTAGCCGATTTTTGAATTTCGATTTTCCTTTTTGGCAACTTCCGGTTGAATTTTTTCAGTTTTTGAAGGCTCATATCTCGTGACCTTGACCTTTGATGACCTTGACCTTAAGTAGGTCAAAGGTCACTGACCTTGGCTACCAAATGATACTTTAATATTTGACCTCCGATATCAACTTCCGGTTTTATAGGTGTCCAAAAATAGCCAAAATCGCAACTTTGTACTGCTCCTACACGTGACCTAATTAACCTAGAGGATTCATTTTTGCATATTCTGAATGGGCTTCATGAGCTCTTTCGAACGATATATCACAATGTATTGTAATGCAAAATTAGTTTTTTCTTAAATTTTGCAAATTTGAAAACCTTTACGCGATTTTTTGAATTTTTTGACTTTAATATATGCATAGTTTATGATCTATTAAGTTTAGAGGCTTGAAAATTGGAACATAATTGAACATACCACATATAAATGTATCCGTAAGAAAAAATTGACATGGGCGTGGCACATCCGGGTTAAATTTTGATTTTGTTTACATTTTGTTGTCTGGAAAAAATCCATATAGACTACATTTTTTTGAAAAATGCTTCTGCACACATCAACCTCATTAGTTAAGCTATATTATATCATAATCTCAGCTATTTTGGCTGTATAGTTCAAAAAAGGGAACAAGGTTTATTAATTTCAAAATTTCCGATGATAGATTTTGACCTTTTTTGACATTTATGATTGTATATCTCGTTAACCAATACATGCAAAGGCTTGCTAATTTAGCCATAGTAAGATATTAAAAATATAAATAAAGTCACATCAAAAAATCTAACGTGGGCGTGGCACATCCGGGTAAAATTTTGTTTTTGTCAAAATTTTGTTTATCAAAAAAAAAAGGTAAAGTTTAATTTTTTTTCAAAAAATGACCTTGCATTCAGTCACAGCATTGCTTTATTAAGCTTATGTTAAAGGTTCATAGATTTCGGCTTTGTAGTTCCAAAAAGGGAACAGGGTTAAAAAAAATAAAAAATTTCGTTTTTGACCTTGACCTTTTTTTACCTTGATCTTTTTAGGATCAAAGGTCATTGACTTTGGCTGTTCATTTATCCTTTCATATTTGATGTCTAGCGTCAACTTCCGGTGTTATTACAGTTTGCATTACCAAATTTTAAAGACTTGTTTCTCGTGAATTTGACCTTCAGTGACCTTGACCTTAAGTAGGATGAAGGTTATTGATAAAGGATTTTAGCTGGTACGTTGAAATGTTAGGTCTGGTGACTAATTCCGGTTTCACAACCTTTTAAAAAAAACAAAAAAGTTTAAAAGTTGTCGACTTTTTTTGGCGCTTCGGATTTACGTTCAAGGCCTATTTTTTTTTCCTAAATTAGCAATTTGCACATTTGCAAAGTCCCACTCTGTGCCACATGTGGCTCTAGTTTTTTATTTTTTTTACAATTTGTCGCAATGTACTTAATCGCTTGAGGATAATATGTCCATTTAATACACATATTTAGTACTTGTGTATATTGCTATATTGTATATCTTAAAAAAATATCCAGTAGCCTGTGGTCATGTATTTGATCTCTAAATCATCAAATTCTGTACAATAATCGCTTGAGGATAATATGTCCATTTAATACACATGTACTTGTGTATATTGCTATATTCTATATCTTAAAAAAAAAAATATCCAGTAGCCTGTGGTCATGTACTTGATCTCTAAATCATCAAACTTTGTACATTGATTTTTTTTTTTTTTTTTTTCTTTTGGTGTCTATGTGTTGTATATTGTATCTATGTTTCTCCCCATGGGCTGGGTGTGAGACAGGACCGTTACCACTCGTGGTATAGGGCCTAATTCTGACCCATGTAAAATAAAGAGTTTATTATTAATATTATGTCTTAGTGATATTATAATAACCACGGTTATTAAGAGTTAAAGAGATTGTAAAGAGATTTTCTTAATGTTTTATGTGTATCAGGAATACTAATAGCATCCTTTTGCACAATTTAATTGATCTCGCGGGTACTAAATTGAAGCATTACAATTTAAAAGTGTGTACAAACAGAAAACAAAGTTTCATCATAAATCTTACTATAGCTTTAATAAAAAATTAACCCAATGTTGATTGGATATAAATCATATTAAAATTTGTACTTACAATCAAGATTATTATATACAGATGTAGACTTAAAGACTATCGGACCATATCCATTAGTGATGTTACAGTAAATCAGACTGTCATAGCACTGTAAGGAAGTTTCAACAGAATGTTCTGATAGACTGGATTGTTTCACGTCGTATATTATCTTCTTCTCTCCTTGATAACTTACAACAGATATTACAACATCAACTGGTGACTCGCTTTCAACATCGCATTCGATTTTAGGTTTTTCAGTTCTTGGAACAGAGAACTTTGATACTCTTGCTGCGTCTAGAGAAAACATTTTTTTTAAATATTACATCAATATAACTTTATAAAAAATCAGCTTTAGTGTTTTTAGTTGGTTTGTTGCATGAAAATGCTCGAATTGCGAGTTTTAATGGAAAATATAGCAAAATCTTTGGCCCGAGCGGTTGGGGAAGCATCATGCCCCATTAATACACCACTGTTCGTATACAATCAATAACTGACTATATGGAACTTGACTAAACCAGATGAGAAATAATACTGTATTACTTTTAATGAATTTCTAGCTATCTTCATAAAAAAAATAACTACCTGCATTATCAATTTCAAGATCAGCCTTTTCTTTTCCATGGTAACAAGACCATGTGCCGTCGTTATGATTCACTTTAACAAGAAATATCACAATCAGTGAATCGTCATTGATAGTAAAGTTGTAGTAACCATCGTTTGTAATTCTGGTATTGGTGTAACAATTGGTATAGGGAGGGTCACATGAAAAATATGTTACTCCATCATAATTCCATTCCACGGTGTTTTTCATGGTTCCAACATCACATATCAATTTTATAAAATCTCCGTTGCGTACTTTGGCTGGTTGACTTGTGATAACAACCAATCCTATTTAATTAAAATAAGTAATGAAGATGTTAGGGTGGTTGAAAGGTAACAAGTTACTATTTAACAGAAGGCACTGGTACAGGGTTAAAGTAGTGTTCACTAATTGTAGAGGTTAGGGTGGTTGAAAGGCAACAAGTTACTATTCAACAGAAGGCACTGGTACAGGGTTAAAGCAGTATTCACTAATTGTAGAGGTTAGGGTGGTTGAAAGGCAACAAGTTACTATTCAACAGAAGGCACTGGTACAGGGTTAAAGCAGTGTTCACTAATTGTAGAGGTTAGGGTGGTTGAAAGGCAACAAGTTACTATTCAACAGAAGGCACTGGTACAGGGTTAAAGTAGTGTTCACTAATTGTAGAGATTAGGGTGGTTGTAAGGTAACAAGTTACTATTCAACAGAAGGCACTGGTACAGGGTTAAAGTAGTGTTCACTAATTGTAGAGGTTAGGGTGGTTGAAAGGCAACAAGTTACTATTCAACAGAAGGCACTGGTACAGGGTTAAAGCAGTGTTCACTAATTGTAGAGGTTAGGGTGGTTGAAAGGCAACAAGTTACTATTCAACAGAAGGCACTGGTACAGGGTTGAAACAGTGTTCACTAATTGTATAGGTTAGAGTGGTTGAGTGGTAACAAGTTACTATTCATCAGAAGGCACTGGTATAGGGTTAAAGCAGTGTTCACTAATTGTAGAGGTTAGGGTGGTTGTAAGGTAACAAGTTACTATTCAACAGAAGGCACTGGTACAGGGTTAAAGTAGTGTTCACTAATTGTAGAGATTAGGGTGGTTGTAAGGTAACAAGTTACTATTCAACAGAAGGCACTGGTACAGGGTTAAAACAGTGTTCACTAATTGTAGAGGTTGGAGTGTTTGGGAGGTAACAATATACCATTTAACAGAAGGCACTGGTACAGGGTTGAAGCAGTGTTCACTAATTGTAGAGGTTAGGGTGGTTGAAAGGTAACAAGTTACTATTCAACAGAAGGCACTGGTACAGGGTTAAAGTAGTGTTCACTAATTGTAGAGGTTGGAGTGTTTGGGAGGTAACAATATACCATTTAACAGAAGGCACTGGTACAGGGTTGAAGCAGTGTTCACTAATTGTAGAGGTTAGGGTGGTTGAAAGGTAACAAGTTACTATTCAACAGAAGGCACTGGTACAGGGTTGAAGCAGTGTTCACTAATTGTAGAGGTTAGGGTGGTTGAAAGGTAACAAGTTACTATTCAACAGAAGGCAATGCACAGGCACCAGATTCTGGTAAAAAAAATCGTAAATATAAAGTTATAAGAGTATAAGAGTTTCAAGGTGTGAAAGCAGTCATTTCGTGTTAAAAAGTATCTAAACGGAAGTCAAAAAAGTTACGTCATTCTATTTATAACTCTTTCCTGGAACCAATAACGTGCCTGGAACGCGATAAATTCTCAATACAATATATTATGACCAATCAAAAAATGTAATTGTCAACATCCGTTTTAGATATTTAGTATGAAGCTAGACCTAACATATTTTGATAAAATACGACGTGTTATACTTGTATTAATCTGTAAAAGAGATGATTTTTGTTTAAGAAATACTTCACAATATTGTTTGAATGTCAAAGAATATCAAAGATAAAACAAGAAACATCGCCGAGCTTTGGTAAGCCGTACAGAACAAAATGGTGGCTGCTTTCACATCTTGAAAGTCTTATACTCTCATAACTTTAATACGATTTTTTACCAGAATCTGGTGCCTGTGAGGCAATGGTACCAGTGCCTCGACTAACACTTCGCCCAGTGGCGGTATTCTGCCGCCCAGTGAACACAAAAGTCAGCCGCGGTCGGCAGTCCTATTGTTAAAATATCGCTAGCAATCGAAATTCTAAATATAACTAACATAACATAACAGAAATAAGAAAAATATGTTGTTTCGGAATAATTCTTCTGTTGTTTTTTTCGCCGTGTTTAGTTTCAAATAAATATAACATATCGCCGCATTTCATAGAGACGACTATTTGATGTCTGTTTCACCGATTGCATTTCCGGCGATCTAGTTTTCAACTTCGCCTGTTCAATTAACTGCCGCCCAGTAACAATTCCTTAGACGAGGCACAGAATGGTACACCCACGTCCAGAAACTTTTCCCCGGCCCCTGTATTATTACACTATTATAAATATATACACAATCAAAATAGTGAGTTATACTTACCATAAACCAGGTTTAAAATGGACACAAAAATCATCAAACGTAACATCTAAAATAAATATAATATTATGGAGATATCAAATATTTTCAAGTTTCGCCTTTTAAAGTTTTATTCTGAATGAAAAACTGAAAGATGCTAGATGTATGAACAACAACCTTAACTATTTACCTATTTATATAAATCTTCCATAATTGATTATTTGGAGATTCCAAAGCCAAAAATGTATATAATCCCATTTTTACAAAGTACGATCCATCTTTACCAATCCAATTTAAAGATATATGTGTTCAATTCCTAAAACTACGTCGTGGAACTGAAGCCAGGAAATCCGGTCACTTTATTTCCAGTAGTTATTGATAAGCTATATGTAATAGTTATTTTAAGTTATTTTAACTAGGTATAAATCAGAAATTTCTAACACAAGAAGTGCTTCTCACTTACCTTGATGTCTGTATTTTAAACTACGAAGTAAAATATCTGTGTCTTGCTTTGAACTCAGAACAAGTAAAATATCACCAAAGTTGTCAAACAGGAAGAAACATGCCCTAGTTTCGCCCGAATGCTTTCACGTCGAACATGGATTGCTTTTAATTTTGATAAAAATCAGACACCACAAAAGCTTTAAGCCATGCATAAAAATATAAAAATATAAATGTATACCATTAATATAATATCGACATTACTGATTGCGACCCTTATATAGATTTTGGTAATCCCCCCGATAAGACAGCAAATTAACAGTGAAATCAAGTATTGATGTACAAGAAATCAAGTATTAATGTACAAGAAATCAAGTATCAATGTAAATGAAATCTAGTATCAATGTTCATGAAATCAAGTATCAATGTACATGAAATCAAGTATAAATGTACATGAAATCAAGTATCAATGTACATGAAATCAAGTATCAATGTACATGAAATCAAGTATCAATGTATATGAAATCAAGTATAAATGTACATGAAATCAAGTATAAATGTAAATGAAATCAAGTATAAATGTACATGAAATCAAGTATAAATGTACATGAAATCAAGTATAAATGTAAATGAAATCAAGTATAAATGTAAATGAAATCAAGTATCAATGTACATGAAATCAAGTATAAATGTAAATGAAATCAAGTATAAATGTACATGAAATCAAGTATCAATGTACATGAACTCTAGTATCCATGTACATGAAATCAAGTATCAATGTACATGAAATCAAGTATAAATGTACATGAAATCAAGTATCAATGTACATGAAATCAAGTATAAATGTAAATGAAATCAAGTATAAATGTACATGAAATCAAGTATCAATGTACATGAACTCTAGTATCCATGTACATGAAATCAAGTATCAATGTACATGAAATCAAGTATCAATGTACATGAAATCAAGTATCAATGTACATGAAATCAAGTAATCAAGTATCAATGTACATGAAATCAAGTATCAATGTACATGAAATCAAGTATCAATGTACACGAAATCAAATATTTATGTATATGAAATCAAGTTATAAAGAGGTTTTCTTTCATTTGTATCTTTGACACTGAGTTTGAAGCATTTCAATTTTCAATCAGATGTTTGTGATTCCTGAAATTGTGTTTTTATTGATGTCACTAAATATGCTTGTATTACAGAAGGCATACAATAAGGTACAAAATATTTTAGAAATAACCCAAAAACATGTAATTTTGATAATCGAGCTGTTTAAAGCCTCAAGTTTAAAAAGTTAGAAAGTTAAAAAGCATTTACTTAAAAAGGATTTTAAACGTGAAATAACAACTAAAACTAGATTTCTGCAACCTCATAATGCATAATACATATTATGTTCAACACGACTGGATAAGAACTAAAGATTTTCCCGTGTCACCGAGACCAAACTATGCTATGCATCTTAATAACTCAACAACGTGACTAAGATATCATCTATATGCCTATATATATACACGATTGTCTTTTATCGCTTCAATGACCCAAACACAATCATCAAAAACTCATCACAACTATTCTTCCTCATTTACATGGGTTACAGGTAGAAACTTATCCTTGTCTGTGGGGATGGTACGTCCTAGATATACTCGACTCATATTTAAAATTGTAAAACCTCTAATTGCAAATAACTATTTTTTTTTCGTTTTCTGGTCTCAATATTTCGGTATGAAGAAAATTTGTCGCATTTTACACGATTTACATGTATCCCAATTGATTCGGTACGCTAGAGTATGGTGGCTGATAACGTCCTTTTTCGATCTTCGCACTTTTGCGTTATGAAGACAAAAAAAATGAAAAGCGAAGATGCGAAGATGCGAAGTTGTCTGGCTCAAAACGGCCACTTCGTATCTTCGCGTTGTCATTTTTTATTAGAGTCAAAAAGCGAAGATACGAAGATGCGAAGCAAATTGCCTTCGCATCTTCGCTTTTCATTTTACATTTCTACCTAATAATTTTCATAATTTCAAAATGCGAAGATGCGAAGTGGCCGCTTTGAGCCAGTCATCTTCGTATCTTCGCATCTTCGTGTTACATTTTTTATATATCAATTTCGAAAAATATGATAACGCGAAGATACGAAGATGCGAAGATGACTGGCTCAAAGCGGCCACTTCGCATCTTCGCGTCTTGAAATTATGAAAATTATAAAGTAGAAATGAAAAATGAAAAGCGAAGATGCGAAGGTTATTTGCTTCGCATCTTCGTATCTTCGCTTTTTGACTCAAGTAAAAAATGACAACGCGAAGATGCGAAGTGGCCGTTTTGAGCCAGACAACTTCGCATCTTCGCATCTTCGCTTTTCATTTTTTTGTCTTCATAACGCAAAAGTGCGAAGATCGAAAAAGGACGATATCAGCCACCATACTAGAGCCAACATATGATGTACATGTATCTCAATTGATTCGGTACGCTAGAGCCAACATCTGGTGTACATGTATCCCAATTGATTCGGTACGCTAGAGAAAACATATGGTGTACATGTATCTCAATTGATTCGGTACTCTAGAGCCAACATATGATTTACATGTATCTCAATTGATTCGGTACTCTAGAGCCAACATATGATGTACATGTATCTCAATTGATTCGGTACTCTAGAGCCAACTTATGATGTACATGTATCTCAATTGATTCGGTACGCTAGAGCCAACATATGATGTACACGTATCTCAATTAATTCGGTACGCTAGAGCCAACAGATGATATACATGTATCTCAATTGATTCGGTACGCTAGAGCCAACATATGGTGTACATGTATCTCAATTGATTCGGTACTCTAGAGCCAACATATGATGTACATGTATCTCAATTGATTCGGTACTCTAGAGCCAACATATGATGTACATGTTTCTTAATTGATTCGGTACGCTAGAGCCAACATATGATGTACATGTATCTCAATTGATTCGGTACGCTAGAGCCAACATATGGTGTACATGTATCTGAATTGATTCGGTACGCTAGAGCAAACATATGGTGTACATGTATCTCAATTAATTCGGTACGCTAGAGCCAACATATGGTGTACATGTATCTCAATTGATTCGGTACGCTAGAGCAAACATATGGTGTACATGTATCTCAATTAATTCGGTACGCTAGAGCCAACATATGGTGTACATGTATCTCAATTGATTCGGTACGCTAGAGCCAACATATGATGTACATGTATCTCAATTGATTCGGTACGCTAGAGCCAACATATGGTGTACATGTATCTCAATTGATTCGGTACGCTAGAGCCAACATATGGTGTACATGTATCTCAATTGATTCGGTGCGCTAGAGCTTACTTACGCTTATTTACTGGCTAGATCTAGGCAATTGACATGGAAGCTTCACCTTCACGAAGGCGTAGGCTATTTACTGCACAGTATTCCAAGCAAAACACACACAAGCCTTTTGCTGAAGAAAAGTAATTCTTTCAGAATATGTCTAAAAAGGGAGTAGATTAAACCAGAGAGTGAGTAAACAGATTTATTACAAAACTTTATTTCAATTTTATTTGAAATTGGAATTTATCCCCACATTTTACGACGACATTCTCCATTTTCTAATTCATATCTTCTCTTGCATTCCTGACAGTTGTTGGCACTGGAACATCTTTTACAGTTCCTGACTTTACATGCTGAAATAAACATACAGACAGAGTTCTGATTCACTTGGATTATTTTGAAATATCTGAATGGTATGAACATAAAAGAGATATTCGAAACACTTCACAACATTTCATTACGATCTAATAATAATAATAATAATAATAATAATACTTTATTTGACAGGAAAACCAGTTTGCCAGAAGCAAATCTTCCCTGGTATCCTCCTAAACTACACATACAGAATTGTAATTCAAACATAGAAAAATAAAATACACATACAAAGTAACTACACACACAATTATATACAAGATATTTACATTCATGGTAATAATGAGAAAAAAGCAAAAGCAGTGTTGTTTATGACGATTTTAGTAGCTCTGCCCTTAGCCTCACCTTAAAAATAGAAAGCGAAGGAGACCCTTTAGTTGTTTGAGGTAGTGAATTCCATAGTAGACTTGCTGTGTATTGGAAGGTTCGTTTCATTGCTTCAAGTTTACATTTAGGTAAATAAAGATCTTGATTAGTTTGCGAGCGAAGGCAGAGATTTGTTGAGAAAATCGATGATTTTTGGGGAAAATAATTATCAAAATAGTTAGGGCATTTATTATTCATGATTTTGTGAGTAAGTATCCCAGTGTTCAGTTTGAAACGTTGATAGATAGTAAGCCAATTAAGAGTTTTAAACAAGTCTGCCGATCTTGCATCATAGTTCGCGTCTAGGATACTTCGCGCTGCTCGTTTTTGAATTTTGTACAAGACTTCCAGTCTACCATGAGTCGCATTACTCCAAACAATACTACAATAATCCATGATAGACAATATATAGCTATTATAAAATAAAATACGTGTTTCATATGGTAGGTGTGATTTAATGCGGTTAAGCAAATATATTTTTGAAGTTAAATTTGAGCATATTTTTGAAATGTGCTTTCCCCAGTCTAAGTGTTCATCTACCGTTACTCCGAGAAGAACCGTGTCATGTACATTTTCAATAAGGTCATTTTTTAGTCTAAGAGAAAGAGAAAGATCTCGTTTACAATTATTTCTAATAAGCATGGATTTAGTTTTCGAAGCATTTAAAACCATTCCATTTTTATTACACCACATATTTATGTTTTCTAGGTCTTCTTGTAGAGCAATATTTATTAGATTTATATCATTACCAGAAACATGAATAGTGGTATCATCGGCAAAAATTTCAGTAATTGAATTTTGAACTTGGAGTGGCAGGTCATTAATAAATATAAGAAAGAGAAGAGGACCCAGAATAGAACCCTGTGGTACACCACATTTAACAATTTTTTCGTCCGATAGAAAATTACCAAAGCACACTTTTTGTTTTCTGTTTGACAAATAATTTTGAATTAATAAAATGAAATTTGGATGAAACTTATATAATGCTAATTTATCTATCAATAATTGATGATCGATCATGTCAAAAGCTTTACTGAAATCAAGGTAAACCACTCCTGTCATATTGCCCCTATCTAGATTTGATAGCCATGTATCAGTTATTCTAATAAGGGCAGTACAGCATGAGTGGTTTTCCCTGAATCCAGATTGGTATTTATAAAGTAAATTATATTTATCAAAGAAAACCTTAATATTAACAGCCATATGAGACTCATATATCTTTGAAATAGTAGGAAGTATGGAAATTGGTCTGTAATTTTTTAATTTATCTTTTGCCTCTTTTTTATGCACAGGTATTATACGTGCTAATTTAAGGTTAAATGGAAAAATATTTTGTGAGATACTTAAATTTATAATATAGGTTAATGGTGCAGTAATACAGGGTGCCGACAGTTTCAAAATTCTCGGGCCAAAGCCATCAAGTCCAGTAGCTTTAGTAATATTTAAATTGGTGAGATAATTAAAAACAAATGATGTTGAAGTAAACGGTAATGAAAGAAAAACATTGTTATTAGGCGGTAATTTACTGTTAACAAAATCTTCAATAACATTTGGTCTACTGAGAGGGATATAAGGAGGTTTTATGTCATCAGTTACACTGGTAAAGTAATCATTGAAAACATCAGCCATTTCTGACAGGTCAGATACTGGTCTCCCATTATTATAATCGTTTGGTGGGAACAATAAACAGGCTGTAACGATCCTTCCGCAGTTAATCAGGGCTTGCCAGGCAAGTTAACATACGCCCACTAGCAGCTTTCGGTAATGAATGTTTTAATAAACGATCCCATAATACAAATTTAATTGTAAAAAAAAAAGTTCAAATTCCAATGAACACACCAAGTTTCATCAAAATCGGTTGAAACCATTTAAAATTAAATATGATATAGTATTACATTGTGTAAACAGAACTTCGAAGCCTTCGTAATAGATTGTCAGCTTTCAATACACTAAAAGAAAACAATAGATTACTAGCTATGGGACTACGGTCCATTTGTGTTGTTAAAAATGGAAGCTTACCAGTACAAAACGATCCTTGAGGTGAAGTAGAACAATATTTCCCTTCTCCACATAGACTGTCTGGCACACAAACACCCATTCTGAAACATTTCAATAATTATTAACCACTTATTCACAATTCTCTTTAGCCTAATAGGTACATAAAAGTATTACATTTCTTTTCATTTGAAATCTAAAAACAAAGCTTCTAAAACCTATCTTTTTGCGAGTGTGTTAGAGAGAGAGATTTTGTTTTTGTTGGCATGTAGATGCCACTCCATAGATAAAAGTTGGAAAGCAATGGCCTTGGCCTCAAAAACTGACTTTACGCTCTAACTACGAGGTACATTAAGAATTAAGCCTTTGACAAATCATACATAGATATTTTTCCTAATAATGGCGAAATGAAAGGTGACATTTCTCCGCAAAAAAGTTTGAAGAAATATGATTGGTCGAGAAGAAACCTATTTACCAATGACAATATAATTACGAGAAAGGTATCTCATGCAAGTATTAGGGCCATATGCAGCGCTCGTACTTAACCTAAACTTTGACTAAAGTTAGACTTAAGTCGAACTTCGGGTATGCACCGCTCATTCTTTACTAAAGTCGTGCTTAACTTTAACTTCCAAATGTATAAAATGAAAGAATTTGTAAAGTCACCCCAGTAGGTGACTTTAGCTAAACTTTCGCTAAACTTTGCTGGTTTTATACACGCAATGGACAAAACAAATCAACAAAATGTCTATAAAAGCGTAACAAAATGTGTGATATAGTTTAATATGTGCAGCGATGAAACTATTGATATCAATTTTACCTGTGTTACCACAGGTTCGCGAGGTCAATCATAACAAATTATAACAAAATCGATCGCGTTACTATCATAATAAGGACAAGGTTAGTAACTCACAGCGGTTGTTGTGAAGCACTCACCTCCGGAATTCCACTGAATTTGTAATAAATAAAGCACTACCCTTTGTCACGGCGGCTGAATCCAGTCGTCCAATAATCCTTCTTCACGAATCAGTCATTTCTGTTAGAAATCACGTTCGATAAATCCAGTAATTTCAATTATTGTTCACAATAATTTCATATTTTTACCATTTTCTATTTCAAAACACGGAAGTAGAGTTTGCGCAGGTGCGAAGATGACGTCATCAGTCACTTCGTCTTTCCGTGGTCGATTCGTCTACAGTATTTTCATCTATACCAAAACCACAGGTTCGCGAGGTCAATTATAACAACAAATTATAACAAAATCGATCGCGATATTATCATATTATGATAGTATCACGATCGATTTTGTTATAATTTGACCTCGCGAACCTGTGGTTTTGGTATAGATGAAAATACTGTAGACGAATCGACCACGGAAAGACGAAGTGACTGATGACGTCATCTTCGCACCTGCGCAAACTCTACTTCCGTGTTTTGAAATAGAAAATGGTAAAAATATGAAATTATTGTGAACAATAATTGAAATTACTGGATTTAGCGAACGTGATTTCAAACAGAAATGACTGATTCGTGAAGAAGGATTATTGGACGACTGGATTCAGCCGCCGTGACAAAGGGTAGTGCTTTATTTATTACAAATTCAGTGGAATTCCGGAGGTGAGTGCTTCACAACAACCGCTGTGAGTTACTAACCTTGTCCTTATTATGATAGTAACGCGATCGATTTTGTTATAATTTGTTATGATTGACCTCGCGAACCTGTGTGTGTTACAACTTTTGATTCTACGTCAGTCATGTTATTTCTTAACGGTGTACGATTTTAATGATCTAACCGTTACTTGCATGATACACCTTTCTCATCATATGACTAGTTAGCTTTTCTAGTTCAGCTTTCGGATTCAGCGGCCCTAAAATTTCTAAAACTTTTTTTATTTTTTTTTAGAATTTCTAAAATTCCTTAAAAAAAAGCAATAAAACTCAAGGGAATATCCTAAAAAAGCCCTTATTTTATTCATAATTTCTTTTTTATGTGATATGTGACTTTTCAGCCAATTTGGGTTATTTGTCAAATTGGTGAATTTGCGTCAATTTCATTGTTACCGACACTCTAAATTAGTGATAAAATTCATAATTTTATCCCTAAAATATGTTAATATTAGCCCTAAAATAAGCCCTATTGTGCTGGAAAGCCTGGAACTCGACAGAAAGGCGTCTCATGCAAGCAACGGAGAGATCGGTCAGATCGTATATACCCTTTCGAAAGTAACATGCACGTCAGTATGGCCATTTCAGCTAAATTTAAGTGATACCTATGGGTATGGGTTCAGTTTCACAAAAAAAAAAAAAAATAGAAAATCAAGCTGTTGATGATTTACTGGAGAACGGGAGGTACCCACGATATTCTAGCATAGTGTTGCACCACATTTTTGAATGTCAAGAGTAATACAGAAGGAAATTAAAGATTTTTCATACAACCTCAAGTTTGGTGAACAATTGTTTGATGTAAAGGCCCAGTCCCACTGCACTTGCGCACGAATTACGCATGAATTGCGCATAAAATTTCCTTTGTGCGTGATTCGTCAGTGATGTGCGTAAATCCCACGTGTTTCACACGTGGAGCATCAGTTTTTGTAAGTGATTGTACGCGGAGACGGGTTTGTGCGCGATCGCCGGTTTTGAACGGTTCAAAATTTTTTCCACGCACAACGTGCGCGATTATACGCAGTTTATGCGCAGTTTGTGCGTAGTTTGGACGTGGAAGGTGCGTGATATGTGCGTGTTCTGTCAGTGTTCTGTCAGTGTTCTGTCAGTGCTTGTGCGTCAGGAACTGGCTCCTAGCACGCACATCACTGACGAATCACTTACAGAACACGCACATATCACTTACAAAACACGCACAAATTGTATCGGGTTTGGGCTTGTGCGCTGTTGTGCGTGGAATGTTCGTTCTTTGTCAGTGATTGTAAGTGATACATGCGCAGTATATACGCGATTCATCGGTGATTCTGACCACGCACAACCCCAGAAAATGACCAATTTCTCCACGAACAATCACGCACAAACCAATTTTATGCGTGATTTATGCGTGATTTATGCGTCATTGGCAATGGGACTGGGCCTTTACATAGAGAAGATCTTCTTGGTTTTTTATGGTTAATCTGAGCTACATGTAATTTGGACACATCAATGTCGATTGTTCACTATAGCTTCAAATATACATTTTAGTACATGTTATAAAACATATTGAAAAATTGGTTTTAATACTTTAATTTATGGGTTTTTTGTAATGTGTTGAGCTGTGTAGATTGCAAAATTGAGATTAATGGTTTAGAATGTACATTTAAGCTTTGCTCGTCGCAAAAGGCCTTGATACGAACCAAAGAACTCATTAAAAGGTATAATTTCACCACCAACTCACCATACTTTTGGTACATAACCAATACTTTAGTAAGTTCGACTATAGAAGAGTCCGTGCATATCAAATAAAGTTAAAGTTAAGTCCGACTTAATCGTAACTTTATAAAGTCCGACTTTAGCCAAAGTTCAACTTTAGTCAAGGGTAGAGCGGTGCATATGGCCCTTAGTATCGTATATATAATGCTGTTGCTAAAAGAAGAATGTTGCCCTAAGATATTTTACTCACCGGTTTGTATAAGATCTGCAATATCCTGGTTGACATTTAATACATCCGTTACCATAACATCGGCTATCAGCACAACCAATAGGACAAGCTAAAATATTAAAAACATCGGCTATCAGCACAACCAATAGGACAAGCTAAAATATTTAAAACATCGGCTATCAGCACAACCAATAGGACAAGCTAAAATATTTAAAACATCGGCTATCAGCACAACCAATAGGACAAGCTAAAATATTTAAAACATCGGCTATCAGCACAACCAAAAGGACAAGCTAAAATATTAAAAACATCGGCTATCAGCACAACCAATAGGACAAGCTAAAATATTATGAACATTGACTATCAGCACAACCAATAGGACAAGCTAAAACATTTAAAACATTGGCTATCAGCACAACCAATAGGACAAGCTAAAATATTAAAAACATCGGCTATCAGCACAACCAATAGGACAAGCTAAAATATTATGAACATTGACTATCAGCACAACCAATAGGACAAGCTAAAACATTTAAAACATTGGCTATCAGCACAACCAATAGGACAAGCTAAAATATTAAAAACATTGGCTATCAGCACAACCAATAGGACAAGCTAAAATATTAAAAACATTGACTATCAGCACAACCAATAGGACAAGCTAAAATATTAAAAACATTGACTATCAGCACAACCAATAGGACAAGCTAAAATATTAAAAACATTGACTATCAGCACAACCAATAGGACAAGCTAAAATATTAAAAACATCGACTATCAGCACAACCTATAGGACAACCAACAGAATAGAATTGACTATCGTAGGCTTTTTGAGACAGTGTGGTCCTCGTATCCAATATTCGACTTGAGAATACCTGAAAAGCAGTCGAACATAGTCAAAAAGAATACTGACAAATAATAATCAGATTTATATTTGAAACATAATCAGTAAACTTACGATATGTGAATAGGTTCGCTTCTGATAAAACCACCAACGTCAAACAAACCGCTACAATCAAAATCTTCATCTTAAAAACTGTAAAAACCAAGTAACATACAGGAATATATTCAACTAAAACTGTCTGGTGTAATTTACAGCAAATAACAAACTACGAGTGTAGTATTCAATTTATACTTGTCTACATCCGTGTTGGTTAAATGCGTAATGACTTATTTTTTTCTCATTTTTTGGATGCGCCTGAACAATTTTATTACATAAAAGTTATGTGTTGGGCGTTGGTTGCAAAATTGCTGTACGATCATAGCCGTAGGGGCCCACGACTCAACAGGGGGGCAGACTGACTATTTGCCCGAATTTTACCGAATTTTAATGATATTTTGCCCGATTTCGGGAATTTTTTGCTCGAAAACATAATATTTAGGGGGGCCGCTGCCCCTCCTGCCCCCCTGTCTCCTACGGCTATGTGTACGATTACTTTAAAATATTGTTTAAAATTGGTGAAATGATTGTGAAGCTATTTTTTAAATACATGTATTGTATTTGTATGTCTGTCTGTGATTCAAACAATTTCCACTTAAACTAAGTGACACGGCGTCACATTCGCGCGGGTCTTCTAAGCAGATTGTTGGGTGTGGCGTCATCAAGCACTTGATTTAGGTGGAAATAGCTTTAATCAACGGCGATACACATACAGTATTTAAAAAAACTCTTCAAAATCCCTTTAGATTTTAAACAATGTTTCAAACAATCATTTACCAATTATTGTTTATTTATCAAGTGAAAACTTTGTGTCAAACACATCCGTGTCAAACCACGAGAGGACGTCATTAAACATAAATCATCCTATTAAAATAATAAATTTGTCATAAAATATATTTATGTTCCATCCAGAACACTCGATATGCATTCTGAAATAAACTTAGAGTTTTATGTCTTACTTTTCTGTACCCATTTTGGATAATGAGGACGGACAAACACCATCGATGCAGTGTGCAATGAGCGAAATTTTGGCAGGACAGCGGCATTAGCCTACTCTTATTATCGATTTCCAACTGTCTTGGTTTATTGTCCAATCCCTTTTTCCATGTCAATCCCTCCGACGTGCATCATTGCAAGGGGAAAACCGAGTTGACATTCTGAAGGTATCGTGTCGACCCATACCGACATTGAACCCTGGAGCTTCAGAGCAAGTAAGTTGCTGAAGACAGCATGTTAAATCATTGATAATCATACCAGTGAGATACCAAAAACAAGCGGGCTTATCTCTCTGTGAGATCAGGTAACTGGTATAATCATTTTTTAATACTAAAAAGTATGTGCCCCCACCTCCCCAAAGCAGAGAGATGGTTTTTACTTGGACTAGTATAGTTAGCTTCACCAAAGTAATATAAACAGAATACATTCCCAAATATCCCGAGGATGTCTTCATGACCAGACGACCAGGAGATCTGAAAGTTATTTATTGAGTCAAAAAGAGTTGAGTTTAGCCTCGGTCTACACTGCCCTTTTGCTTGTTAGGTTACTAAGCCCTATCCTCCTTAAAGTACAGTAGGGACTGAGGGTCTGAATTGAATATTCTTCAAGTCAAGACATAATAAACCTACATTATTGTGGTCTGAAATATTGTAAAACGTATTGGTTTATTTCCCTTGTTTCATATTACAGACTGGTATAAGTTGACTAGAAGAGTAAACATACCCTGCATGTTACCACAAATATGAAATGACAGACACAAAACAAAGGTTTTAAAACAAGAACTTGGCGTTATGAAATAAGCTAAAAGTAAAGTTATTTACTCCAAGGGAAATAACTGATAATAAAATAGTTTCAATTAAATGTAGGTCATTAGGTAATCAGCGAAAAATAAAGTTACTAGTTCAAGGGAAGTAACTGGTAGTAAGTTTTTAATAATTGTAGTCGAACAAACCAATGTTCAAATGTTATACGTTTTATGAAATAATCTTTTACACTTCTTTTCATGTATATAATTGTCTCCTTTATAGACACTGTATATATTATATGTATGTTTCCTGAAGTTCATTTGCTGTACATATAGCCAGACTATTTTGTGGTTCGTGTTGCTCGTCCTTTGTGTTTTATAGAACTGATAGAAAATGACAACTATTAAATACTATGATCTTATCTTCGGATAATTAAACCCAAGCACAAACAATTCCAACCGTAAAACAGATATCGAAGTTCATGTAAATATATTGGTAATATATTGGTAGCAAATGAACTTTTCATATAAAAATTTAAAAAAAACCCAGTCAAAGCATTGTCATGTAGAGCCTAACTGCAACCTTCACCAGTGTCCATGTGTAAGCCTAAGCATAGTTTCCATCAATGTCCTTTATACATCTACCTAATGTTTATTTTTTTTTTTTTTTTTGTATAAATTGGTGTAACCCTAGAAATTTACTTAAAAAGAGCTGATGTCTCTAAACTTACCCAAATATGTAAAAGTGGTAAATACAGTGTTCTCTAACAAATATTATATCAATGCATGCATCATTATAAATAATCATTCTTTTAAAATTATTCAAAATTGTACGCCCCCTTTCCCGATATCATAGTTATTTTTAAATCTTATGTTCGAATATAATTCTCTCTAATAAGCTTATAGGATAAGATAACATCATATAACATATTATACGTATATACGCCCCTAGAATGAGAACAACAGATTAATAGTTAGCTGAGAAAAGTTATGATGATATATAGAGAAATAAAGAATAGAGAATTGAAGAATAAAAGCACAAAATGAAAACTGGAACTATGAACAGCTTCAAGTCTGACTCGATACCCTTTGCCTCGACCTATATATGGCCCTTCTAGTCTCCGTGAAATATATGCTATTATAGCGCTCTGAAACGAACAATGTCCATTTTGCCACACGATCATAGCCATAGGAGACAATTAAGGGGTTAGGGGATATATCTTAAGACACATTTTATGTCTATCTTATGACCATCTGACGATATGTAATATGGTGTAAATCAAATCTGTTTTATGATGGTCATAACTAAGATGATCTTAAGACTGTCATAAGTGAAGATATTTGTATTAATTTCAAATGATGATTAAAAAAGGGTAATATTTAATATAAAAATATAACAATTGAAAATTATATCATTATTTTTTTAATCATATTAACAATAAATTTAATATAAAAGGAATTTAAAATCGTAGTGGATCATTTGTTAGAATTTACAATGTGTTTACCATCAAACGCACCGACTACACTAAGAAAGTTTGCATTTTCATAGAAAACCTCTCATGATGTTGCCAAATTCGAGCCTTGTCATTTGGCATCTTAATATAGATAAATGTTTTTCGACATTGCCTGCCCTGCGGTCCACACGCTTCTTCCAGCGGTGTTGGGGTGCTTGGATCCCGGTGGTATAGAAGCTCTCATCGTGATCATCAAAAAGTCCTCAACAGCACATTTGACCTCATCATCAGTCCGGTACCGCTTCCCAGCGAAATGTGTTTTCATGTTCGGCAACAGAAAATAGTCAGATGTTGCCAAATCTGCTGTTGAGGACTTTTTGATGATCAGGATGAGAGCTACCACCAGAATCCAAGCACCCTAACACCGATGGAAGAAGTGTTTGGACCGCAGGGGAGAATGTTGAAAAATAAACCATGTCGTTAGTATCAGAAAATGTTGAATTTAATGCATGCCAAGTCATCACTGTGAACTTTTCACCCCCCCCCCCCCCCTCGTATATGTAAAAATGTTTGTATTTTTGGGCCCTTGCCTAAATACTGCAATAAACTATTACTATTATCATTATATAGACTAAATCTGAATTAATAATTATTGATTCAATAATTAATCATGATTATATATATAGCTTCTTTAAATGAAGTAGTATTAATAACTTCGTAGCTATCGACAAATTTGGAAGCATGAGAACCAACCACTTCTTGATTCCACTTTTCGCGTAAGATTTTCTACTTCTTGGCTTAGCTCCCTGATATCTTCCTTATCTTTCTTAAGACTAGTTTCTAGATCAGCGATACGTTGGTATTGTTCTTGTAATTTCTTGTTAAACCCCTTGAATTTCTCATTAACCTCGTCGAATTTCTCATTAACCTCGTCGACTTTCTCATTAACCTCGTCGAATTTCTCATTTAATACGACATTTTGCTCGTTGAATCGTTGGTCTATTTTAGCAAAGTTCTCTATTAAGTAGGCCTTAATAGCTTGCACATCAGGTGACTCATTTCCTGCTTCTTGGACTGGACTGGTATTCGGTATCAGGACAATTCCCCCCCAGACAGTTGCCCCCCGGACAATTGCCCCCTGCAAATCCCCCCCTGGACAATTGCCCCCCAAGGCAATAGCCCCCCAAGACAATTCCCCCCTGGACAATCACCCCCCGCGGACAATTGCTCCCCAAGCCAAATGCCCCCAGGACGATACCCACCTGGACAATTACCCCCCAGGCAATTGCCCCCAGGATAATTGCCCCCTGCAAATCCCCCCCTGGACAATTGCCCCCCACGGCAATTGCCCCCCAGAACGATACCACCCTGGATATTTAAAATTTCCCTCACAGAATAACCTCCTAAAAAATCCCTCGTAAATACTCTCAAAACTAGAGTTTTTGATGGAATCAAATGGATGCTAATGGACCGTAACTGAAAGGTTTGAGAAAGTGTGGTTTAATCCTGATTAAATTTAAGGCTTTTCAGTGGGCGTATATGGCCGTGGTCCACTATCTTTAGTAAATGTTCTTGTGCACTCCTCCGCCACAAAAAATGCTAAAATATTCAAACCATTCCGTATGGTTTTTAAGTTCGTTATACTTATTGGACGGTGTACGGATATGTGTAAAATAAAGCGCCTTATTAGATCGAAATATTTCTTCTATGCAGGTTATATAAATTATGATAAACTTATATAATATGCACATATAAAAAATATTTTCAGGAAACATTTAAGACCTTTTTTAGGTTTTGCCAAACTATTTAACAACATTGTTACAGTGTACGGTCAATCACAATGAGTATTACAGTATTCCAATATTACAGACCAAACTACAAAAGTTCTTTCTAGGCATAGCCACCCTTCTAAGTCATAAAAGGGGACGTTCCTGTTCGGGAGATCTTAATTCAATGGAGTAAAATCAGGCAACTTCGATGATCTGGTGGGTAATTTTACATAGGAAGAACGAGGGAATTCAGTTCAATTAACCTGGGGTCAATTTTACATGGGGGCATTAACCGGGGGTAGTTGTCCAGGGGCATATTGACATGGGGGGGCAATTGTCCAGAGGGGTATTGTCCTGGGGGGCAATTTTACATGGGGGGCAATTGTCCAGGGGGCAATTGTCTCGGGGGCAATCGTCCAGGGGGTAGATGTCCAGGGGGTGATTTTCTGTGGGGCAGTGGTCCAGGGGGTGATTGTCCAGGGGGGAATTGTCTTGGGGGGCTATTGCCTTGGGGGGCAATTGTCCAGGGGGGGGTTTGCAGGGGGCAATTGTCCGGGGGGCAACTGCCTGGGGGGGAATTGTCCTAGACTCCTGGTATTCATCATGTACTCAAATAACAATATTCTCTTACTGCACTCTTAAATAAAAAAAAATATACTTTAAAATGCTTTTTTTTAGAATTTATAACTTTTATATACCTTTAATAATAAGAATATAATATTATAATCTTAATGGCCAAGTTAATGTTAGAATATGACATTTCAGGCCGTTTTTTTAAAAAAAAAATCTAGACGAGATCTCCCAGACCAATAGACTATATACAAATAATCGTGAAGCTTAATTTTGCTGGTCTGTCCTCAATTAGCCCATATAGGTACAGAAAAGCAGGACGTAAAAATCATTTCATTTATTTTGCTGGGAAATGTCAGAAAACATGTTTCCGAGCGTCCATTTTTTGAAACATTTCTAGGAGAGATCCCTCAGACCCCATGCAAATAATCTTGAATCAATTATAAATTGCAAAGGAAATCGCGTTTCAGGGTATCAAGTTCTCTAAAAACAAATTTTAGAATGTCCCCTAAGAAAATCGTATTTCCAGGCTTCAAGTACCTCGGCTTCCGAGAAGTTTTGAGCAATTTTACGAGTTCGTAAAACACGAAAATAAGCTCCTATTTACTGATGCGACAAGATGGTTGATATATCTCTCATTTTCCTGGCTGTATATTGCATCTATATTTTGGTACAGCTTAGATTGGGGTAGTGGAATGGGTTTTTGTGATTACACTTTACACAATTCCATGTCAGGGTTCCATTGCATAAGATTTAATCCTCAGAAAAAAAAGTACAACTAGAAAAACAATACCACAAACTTTGAGATTTTAATTTCGAACCCTTTTAACCCCGGAAGTCATCACGTCAAACCGGAAGTGATAGAAACATTTTGATTATCTAGTTTTATTTCTTTCGATATTCTGTTTATGTCCTGTTTATTTCAGATTAATCAGATAATTAGTGGCCGACGTCGAGATTTTGAGTTTTTTTGAAAAATTTTACTTTGAATTCTTTTGACTAAAATATTTAAAAATTGAAATTTGTGTAGAAGCCCGAGATACTTCTTATAACAATAAACATATTAAAGGAAATTTCAGGTAAATCTGTTCATAAATAAGCCCTACAGACTCGATGCAAAATTATTGCACATTATGTAATGGCCCACTTCCGGTTTAGCAGAAATGTACCGATTTATATTTTCCCTCGAGTGAAACTAGCTGATCAAACCAGAAATTAAATACCATTTTCAGTTTTCTCTACAGACGATGACCAGAATTTGGAAATAAAAGTAATCATAACGAAAACAAAGCGTGGCAAATTATGCCACGCAAAAAGCGGCCACTAGAGGACCTAGATATTTTTCCAAATACCATTTTAAATCACGTTTGAAAAAAATCGGATTAAATGGTGGACGAGTAGTATTTTTTCGATATTTTTCTTTTTTCAAGATTGCGGCATTGGTGGTTAAATGGTTAGTCCTCGAGAAAGAAAATTGGCCACTATCCACAAATTTCAAAAGTACTATCTCTATCATAGCAGGGGTAGCTATTATTGTATAACGAAATGCGCCATCGGGTATTTTGAATAGAGAAAACATAGTCTGCCTTGGATAAGACACCCGCCAAGATGATATCATGTCAAAATAACCGAAGATAATAAAGACAATAGATGAAGATGAATTATTTAATAACTAACCTTTTAATCCTTTTCTCTACCACCAAATTCTATTTCTAGTTGAAAACTATATTGTATATCAATTCAGTATATTTGCTCTAGATGTTATTCGTAAGAGCAAACTTTCCAAAAATACTCTTTTAAATTCTGTTTTTAATAACATGTATCATCATCTTATCAAAATAATTTGGCAGATTTCTCAAGAATATTGAGCACTCGGTATCAAATAGCTTGTTTAGCTTGTAAGATGACCTTGTATATTATACAGAGATCGCCATATTGAATCAATTATAGTTCAGTGTATTAAAGGGACAGTCTGAATTGTTTCTAGGTCAAAATTTTTTTTTTGCTCAAATTTGTGAAAACTATACAATATAATCTGAAAGTTTCAACAGAAAAAATACAGCCGTTAATTTTTAAATGCTAAAAACATGCTAAAATATTTAAAAACCTTACGCAAGGTTTTTAAGTTTGTTATGCTTTTTGAACGCTTTTTGAAAACTACTGAACGGATTTGAGTAAAATAAACGCCTAATTGTAGAGAAATGAATCTCTAATGTATTCTAAAGGTTTCAGCTAGAAATATTGATCTATTATTAAGACAAACACCAAAACTAGATCAAACTGCTTAATCAACAATAAGTACTTCCTGTTTTTAATTAAGATACAATTTTACTTATAGGATTTGCGACGTTTCAAAAAAGGCAGAACGGCCCTTTAAAAGGTCTTTCCATGCGTTTAAATCACTCAATCAAAATCAATCTCCAAACAATGTTGCATTTTCTTGATGGCCGAGTCGTAATTTCAGACTCAAACTGCTAAGATCCTACAGAAATATCATAGTGGACCATTTGATTAAAACATTGATATTTTTTACATCCATTCCTTGGCACAATAACAGACAATTGAGACATCATATTGTAGTGAAAACTATCAAACAAGCAGTGGTACCAAGTTGTACAAAAGTTCCATTAAATTCATTTGACTTTGTTAAAGACAATGTGCTTTCTTATTCCTCTTGGGCAACTGTTTCTCAGAAGAAATACTTTTGTCACTTCAGACCATTTTTAGCAACTTGACAGTGCTTTCTATTAAATCGAGTTACAAGATCTCAAACTTGAGTCGGTAAATTAAAAAACATAAAAAAAAGAATTGTTTATCAACGAATGAATTATTCATGTAAGGATGTTTAATACTTAACGATTTACAATTTAAATTTCTTCTCAAGGACACCTTGTTTAAAAAACAAACATTATTGTTTACAAATTTCCACTCATTTCTCCTTAAACAGTTCCCCCTTCGATTTCAATGTTGGTGTAAATCTATTAAATAGAAATTTCCACCCATTTCACCTTAAACAGTTAACCTTTAGATTACAATGTTGGTGTAAATCTATTAAATAGAAATTTCCACCCATTTCACCTTAAACAGTTAACCTTTAGATTTCAATGTTGGTGTAAATCTATTAAATAGAAATTTCCACCCATTTCACCTTAAACAGTTAACCTCTAGATTACAATGTTGGTGTAAATCTATTAAATAGAAATTTCCACCCATTTCACCTTAAACAGTTGACCTTTAGATTACAAGGTTGGTGTAAATCTATTAAATAGAAATTTCCACCCATTTCACCTTAAACAGTTGACCTTTAAATTACAATGTTGGTGTAAATCTATTCAATAGAAATTTCCACACATTTCACCTTAAACAGTTAACCTTTAGATTACAATGGTGGTATAAATCTATTAAATAGAAATTTCCAACCATTTCACCTTAAACAGTTGACCTTTAGATTACAATGTTGGTGTAAATCTATTAAATATAAATTTCTACCCATTTCACCTTAAACAGTTAACCTTTAGATTACAATGTTGGTGTCAATCTATTAAATATAAATTTCTACCCATTTCACCCTAAACAGTTGACCTTTAGATTACAAGGTTGGTGTAAATCTATTCAATAGAAATTTCCACACATTTCACCTTAAACAGTTAACCTTTAAATTACAATGTTGGTGTCAATCTATTAAATAGAATAATAATAATAATAATAAACTCTTTATTTTACATGGGTCAGAGTTAGGCCCTATACCACGAGTGGTAACGGTCCTGTCTCACACCCAGCCCATGGGGACAAACATAGATACAATATATAGACACCAAAAAAAAAAAAAAAAAAAAAATCAATGTACAAAGTTTGATGATTTAGAGATCAAGTACATGACCACAGGCTACTGGATGTTTTTTTTTAAGATATACAATATAGCAATATACACAAGTACATGTGTATTAAATGGACATATTATCCTCAAGCGCTTTTGTACAGAATTTGATGATTTAGAGATCAAATACATGACCACAGGCTACTGGATATTTTTTTTTAAGATATACAATATAGCAATATACACAATTACATGTGTATTAAATGGACATATTATCCTCAAGCGATTAAGTACATTGCGACAAATTGTAAAAAAAAAAAAAAAAAAAAAAAATTATTGAATTTGTGAAGCCAAAGGTCAGTGCAAGTGCTGCGAGCAGGCTACCCAACCCTACTCCATTAATGTTCTTATTCTAAATTGGAGGGGGAGGTAGGATTTATCGATGCTCAAGACCAGCTTGAAGGATGTTTACTCATCCCCTGACAGTGTGTTATGAATTTAGATTTGCCAAAAGTGTGAATTGTTTGCCAAAAATGATAATGCCAAATAGAAAACCTGGAAGGGAAATAATTAAAATATGTTATGTCAAAATGTAATAAATCTGTAAGAGATGGAACAGCCAAAATACAATTGCAAGAGACAGGACTATAAGTAAGTACTTCATCCAGACATCTATTGCACCTACACTATAACTGAAAGAAGAAAGTTAACCGTTAGTTAGTATTTTAGTTCCGATATCCTCTGCAACTCTGAGTAGAACTACTTCAACTGTAAAAGGCAAGATAACTCTTATTAAATATTGACGATGAGAAGTCTTCAGCAGTCTAAAAGTAAGGACACCACAACTGCAAGAGACAGGTAAACCATTAGTAAGTATTTAAGAGCAGATTCCATGCAACGCTATGACTATAACTACTTGAATTGAATGTAAGAGGCAAGATAACTATTATTAAATATTGTTGATGAAAGTCTACTGCAATCTAAAAGTAAAGATATCAGAACAGAAGAAGAACTGCACTGCTTCAACTAGACATGCTCCGAGAGTAAAGAAAACATATTAATAAATATTTTCGTTCAGATCTCTACTGGAATTCAAAAGTAGAGTCACCACAACTGTAAGAAGAAAATTTACAAATACAACTGTAAACAAGATCAATAAAACCACGGCTGTAAAATCTAATTTTAAAGGGCATAGAACCAGGTCTGAAAGAAACGGCTCAAAGGCACAGCATCTACAAACCCATTACTGAAATAAGAGAAACGATCAAGTTAGCCACGACAGTAAATTCTAATTTAAAGAGTTTATTATAGAAAGTAAAGGATACAGTGTAGCGAAGAAAGCCCTCACCTCCTGATCATAAACATTCATTTTAACAACGGCAATAAATTCCAATGTAACGAGTTTAGTATCGAAAGTAAAGGATACAGTGTAGCGAAGAAAGCCCTCACCTCCTGATCATAAACAATCAATTTAAACACTGTAGTAAATTCAATGAGTTTAGTAAAGAAAGTAAAGGATACAGCGTAGCGAAGAAAGTCCTCATCTCCTGAACAGAAACAATCAAATTAACCACGGCAGCAAGTTCCACGGGGCACAGAATCAGGGTATAAAGAAACGACCCAAAGGCAAGGCATCTACAAACTGGTAAGTTAAATCTGAGAAACAGTCAAATTAACCACGGTAGTTATCAGATTTTAGAAGGTATAGAAGAATGTCTGATAGATACGACTCAAAGGCAAACCATCTACAAATTCAAACTCAGAAGTTAAATCAGGGAAACTATCAAGTTAACAACGACAATAAAATCTTAATTTAGAGGGGGATTAAATAGAATACTAAAATCATCTGAAGTTAAGTCTTCGGGGATAATAATCCTGCAGGTCTGAAAGAAACGGCTCAAAGGCACGGCATCTACAAACTAATAAGTTCAATCAGAGAACAATCGAATTATTAACGGCAGTAAAATCTTATTTTAGAAGGGGATTTAATCAGGAGTCTCACTCTCGAAAACCTTACCCAGATAAATTCAGAATTTTAGGATGTACGCCAATCTGATTTGATAATCAAACTCAATATAATATCAATTTTAGTGATTAACCAATCAGAAGACAGATAATACTAAAATCATCTTAAGTCTTCGAGGATAAGGATCCAGGTCTGAAAGACACGGCTCTAAGGCACAGCATCTACTCATAAGATAAAACCACAAAAACAATCAAATTATTAGCGACAGTAAAATCTCATTTTAGAGGGGGATTTAATCAGGAGTCTCATTCTCGAAAACTTAACCTAAATTAATTCAGAATTTTAAGATGTACGGCAATCTGTATTGATAACAGAACTCAATATGGCATCGATTTTAGTGATTAACCAATCAGAAGACATAGAATACTAAAATCAACTCAAGTTAAGTTTTCGAGGATAAGGATCCAGGTCTGAAAGACACGTCTCAAAGGCACAGCATCTACTCATAAGATAAAACAGAGAAACAATCAAATTAATAATGGAAGTAAAATCTTATTTTAGAGGGGGGTTTAATTAGAAGTCTCCTTCTCGAAAACTTAATCCAGATAAATTCAGAATTCAGATGTACGGCAATCTGATTGTATAAGAGAACTCAATATAAAATCGATTTTAGTGATAAACAATAAGATGTAGAATACTTAAATCATCTTAAGTTAAGTTTTCGAGAACAAGGCCCCGGTCTATTTCATCTTAAACAGTTAACCTTTAGATTACAATGTTAGTGTCAATCTATTAAATAGAAATTTCTACCCATTTCACCTTAAACAGTTAACCTTTAGATTACAATGTTGGTGTCAATCTATTAAATAGAAATTTCCACCCATTTCACATTAAACAGTTAACCATTAGATTACAATGTTGGTGTAAATCTATTAAATAGAAATTTCCACCCATTTCACCTTAAACAGTTAACCTTTAGATTACAATGTTGGTGTAAATCTATTAAATAGAAATTTCTACCCATTTCACCTTAAACAGTTAACCATTAGATTACAATGTTGGTGTCAATCTATTAAATAGAAATTTCTACCCATTTCACCCTAAACAGTTAACCTTTAGATTACAATGTTGGTGTAAATCTATTAAATAGAAATTTCTACCCATTTCACCCTAAACAGTTGACCTTTAGATTACAATGTTGGTGTAAATCTATTATATAGAAATTTCCACCCATTTCACCTTAAACAGTTGACCTTTAGATTACAATGTTGGTGTAAATCTATTCAATAGAAATTTCCACTCATTTCACCTTAAACAGTTAACCTTTAGATTACAATGGTGGTATAAATCTATTAAATAGAAATTTCCACTCATTTCACCTTAAACAGTTAACCTTTAGATTACAATGTTGGTGTAAATCTATTAAATAGAAATTTCCACCCATTTCACCTTAAACAGTTAACCATTAGATTACAATGTTGGTGTAAATCTATTCAATAAAAATTTCCACCCATTTCATCTTAAACAGTTAACCTTTAGATTACAATGTTGGTGTAAATCTATTAAATAGAAATTTCTACCCATTTCACCTTAAACAGTTAACCTCTAGATTACAATGTTGGTGTAAATCTATTAAATAGAAATTTCTACCCATTTCACCTTAAACAGTTAACCTTTAGATTTCAATGGTGGTATAAATCTATTAAATAGAAATTTCCACCCATTTCACCTTAAACAGTTGACCTTTAGATTACAATGTTGGTGTAAATCTATTAAATAGAAATTTCCACCCATTTCACCTTAAACAGTTAACCTTTAGATATCAATGTTGGTGTAAATCTATTCAATAGAAATTTCCACCCATTTCACCCTAAACAGTTGACCTTTAGATTACAAGGTTGGTGTAAATCTATTAAATAGAAATTTCCACTCATTTCACCTTAAACAGTTAACCTTTAGATTACAATGTTGGTGTAAATCTATTCAATAGAAATTTCCACCCATTTCACCTTAAACAGTTGACCTTTAGATTACAATGTTGGTGTAAATCTATTAAATATAAATTTCTACCCATTTCACCCTAAACAGTTGACCTTTAGATTACAAGGTTGGTGTAAATCTATTCAATAGAAATTTCCACCCATTTCACCTTAAATAGTTAACCTTTAGATTTCAATGTTGGTGTAAATCTATAAAATAGAATTTTCTACCCATTTCACCCTAAACAGTTGACCTTTAGATTACAAGGTTGGTGTAAATCTATTCAATAGAAATTTCCACCCATTTCACCTTAAACAGTTAACCATTAGATTACAATGTTGGTGTAAATCTATTCAATAGAAATTTCCACCCATTTCACCTTAAACAGTTCATCTTTAGATTACAAGGTTGGTGTAAATCTATTCAATAGAAATTTCTACCCATTTCACCTTAAACAGTTAACCTTTAGATTTCAATGGTGGTATAAATCTATTAAATAGAAATTTCCACCCATTTCACCTTAAACAGTTGACCTTTAGATTACAATGTTGGTGTAAATCTATTAAATATAAATTTCTACCCATTTCACCCTAAACAGTTGACCTTTAGATTACAAGGTTGGTGTAAATCTATTCAATAGAAATTTCCACCCATTTCACCTTAAATAGTTAACCTTTAGATTTCAATGTTGGTGTAAATCTATAAAATAGAATTTTCTACCCATTTCACCCTAAACAGTTGACCTTTAGATTACAAGGTTGGTGTAAATCTATTCAATAGAAATTTCCACCCATTTCACCTTAAACAGTTAACCATTAGATTACAATGTTGGTGTAAATCTATTCAATAGAAATTTCCACCCATTTCACCTTAAACAGTTCATCTTTAGATTACAAGGTTGGTGTAAATCTATTCAATAGAAATTTCCACCCATTTCACCTTAAACAGTTAACCATTAGATTACAATGTTGGTGTAAATCTATTCAATAGAAATTTCCACCCATTTCACCTTAAACAGTTCATCTTTAGATTACAAGGTTGGTGTAAATCTATTCAATAGAAATTTCCACCCATTTCACCTTAAACAGTTAACCTTTAGATTACAATGTTGGTATAAATCTATTAAATAGAAATTTCCACCCATTTCACCTTAAACAGTTGACCTTTAGATTACAATGTTGGTGTAAATCTATTAAATAGAAATTTCCACCCATTTCACCTTAAACAGTAAACCTTTCGATTTCAATGTTGGTGTAAATCTATTAAATAGAAATTTCCATCCATTTCACCTTAAACAGTTGACCTTTAGATTACAATGTTGGTGTAAATCTATTAAATAGAAATTTCCACCCATTTCACCTTAAACAGTTGACCTTTAGATATCAATGTTGGTGTAAATCTATTAAATAGAAATTTCCATCCATTTCACCTTAAACAGTTAACCTTTAGATTACAATGTTGGTGTAAATCTATTAAATAGAAATTTCCATCAATTTCACCTTAAACAGTTAACCTTTAGATTACAATGTTGGTGTAAATCTATTCAATAGAAATTTCCACTCATTTCACCTTAAACAGTTAACCTTTAGATTACAATGTTGGTATAAATCTATTAAATAGAAATTTCCACCCATTTCACCTTAAACAGTAAACCTTTAGATTACAATGTTGGTGTAAATCTATTAAATAGAAATTTCCAACCATTTCACATTAAACAGTTAACCTTTAGATTACAATGTTGGTGTAAATCTATTAAATAGAAATTTCTACCCATTTCACCTTAAACAGTTCACCATTAGATTACAATGTTGGTGTAAATCTATTAAATAGAAATTTCCACCCATTTCATCTTAAACAGTTCACCATTAGATTACAATGTTGGTGTAAATCTATTCAATAGAAATTTCTACCCATTTCACCTTAAACAGTTAACCTTTAGATTACAATGTTGGTGTAAATCTATTAAATAGAAATTTCCACCCATTTCACCTTAAACTGTTGACCTTTAGATTACAATGTTGGTGTAAATCTATTATATAGAAATTTCCACCCATTTCACCTTAAACAGTTGACCTTTAGATTACAATGTTGGTGTAAATCTATTAAATAGACATTTCCACCCATTTCACCTTAAACAGTTAACCTTTAGATTACAATGTTGGTGTAAATCTATTAAATAGACATTTCCACCCATTTCACCTTAAACAGTTAATCTTTAGATTACAATGTTGGTGTAAATCTATTAAATAGACATTTCCACTCATTTCACCTTAAACAGTTAACCTTTAGATATCAATGGTGGTATAAATCTATTAAATATAAATTTCTACCCATTTCACCTTAAACAGTTGACCTTTAGATTACAATGGTGGTGTAAATCTATTAAATAGAAATTTCCATCCATTTCACCTTAAACAGTTAACCATTAGATTACAATGTTGGTGTAAATCTATTAAATAGAAATTTCCACCCATTTCACCTTAAACAGTTGACCTTTAGATTACAATGTTGGTGTAAATCTATTCAATAGAAATTTCCACCCATTTCACCTTAAACAGTTAACCTTTAGATTACAATGGTGGTATAAATCTATTAAATATAAATTTCTACTCATTTCACCTTAAACAGTTAACCTTTAGATTACAATGTTGGTGTAAATCTATTAAATAGAAATTTCAACTCATTTCACCTTAAACAGTTGACCTTTAGATTACAATGTTGGTGTAAATCTATTAAATAGAAATTTCCACTCATTTCACCTTAAACAGTTGACCTTTAGATTACAATGTTGGTGTAAATCTATTAAATAGAAATTTCCACTCATTTCTCCTTAAACAGTTGACCTTTAGATTACAAGGTTGGTGTAAATCTATTAAATATAAATTTCTACCCATTTCACCCTAAACAGTTGACCTTTAGATTACAAGGTTGGTGTAAATCTATTCAATAGAAATTTCCACCCATTTCACTTTAAATAGTTAACCTTTAGATTTAAATTTTGGTGTAAATCTATTAAATAGAATTTTCTACCCATTTCACCTTAAACAGTTGACCTTTAGATTACAAGGTTGGTGTAAATCTATTAAATAGAAATTTCCACCCATTTCACCTTAAACAGTTGACCTTTAGATTACAATGTTGGTATAAATCTATTAAATAGAAATTTCCACCCATTTCACCTTAAACAGTTGACCTTTAGATTACAAGGTTGGTGTAAATCTATTCAATAGAAATTTCCACCCATTTCACCCTAAACAGTTAACCATTAGATTACAATGTTGGTGTAAATCTATTAAATAGAAATTTCCACCCATTTCACCTTAAACAGTAAACCTTTAGATTACAATGTTGGTGTAAATCTATTAAATAGAAATTTCCACCCATTTCACCTTAAACAGTAAACCTTTAGATTTCAATGTTGGTGTAAATCTATTAAATAGAAATTTCCATCCATTTCACCTTAAACAGTTAACCTTTAGATTACAATGTTGGTGTAAATCTATTAAATAGAAATTTCCACCCATTTCATCTTAAACAGTTGACCTTTAGATTACAATGTTGGTATAAATCTATTACATAGAAATTTCTACCCATTTCACCTTAAACAGTTAACCTTTAGATTACAAGGTTGGTATAAATCTATTAAATAGAAATTTCTACCCATTTCACCTTAAACAGTTGACCTTTAGATTACAATGTTGGTGTAAATCTATTCAATAGAAATTTCCACCCATTTCACCCTAAACAGTTGACCTTTAGATTACAATGTTGGTGTAAATCTATTCAATAGAAATTTCCACCCATTTCATCTTAAACAGTTGACCTTTAGATTACAATGTTGGTGTAAATCTATTAAATAGAAATTTCCACCCATTTCACCTTAAACAGTTAACCTTTAGATTACAATGGTGGTATAAATCTATTAAATAGAAATTTCCACCCATTTCACCTTAAACAGTTAACCTTTAGATTACAATGTTGGTGTAAATCTATTAAATAGAAATTTCCACCCATTTCATCTTAAACAGTTAACCATTAGATTACAATGTTGGTGTAAATCTATTCAATAGAAATTTCCACCCATTTCATCTTAAACAGTTAACCATTAGATTACAATGTTGGTGTAAATCTATTATATAGAAATTTCTACCCATTTCACCTTAAACAGTTGACCTTTAGATTACAATGTTGGTGTAAATCTATTAAATAGAAATTTCTACCCATTTCATCTTAAACAGTTAACCTCTAGATTACCAATATTGGTGTAAATCTATTAAATAGAAATTTCTACCCATTTCATCTTAAACAGTTAACCTTTAGATTCCAATGTTGGTATAAATCTATTAAATAGAAATTTCCACCCATTTCACCTTAAACAGTTAACCTCTAGATTACCAATATTGGTGTAAATCTATTAAATAGAAATTTCTACCCATTTCACCTTAAACTGTTAACCTTTAGATTACAATGTTGGTATAAATCTATTGAATAGAAATTTCCACCCATTTCACCTTAAACAGTTAACCATTAGATTACAATGTTCGTGTAAATCTATTAAATAGAAATTTCCACCCATTTCTCCTTAAACAGTTGACCTTTAGATTACAATGGTGGTATAAATCTATTAAATAGAAATTTCCACCCATTTCACATTAAACAGTTAACCATTAGATTACAATGTTGGTGTAAATCTATTAAATAGAAATTTCTACCCATTTCACCTTAAACAGTTGACCTTTAGATTACAATGTTGGTGTAAATCTATTAAATATAAATTTCCACTCATTTCTCCTTAAACAGTTAACCTTTAGATTACAATGTTGGTGTAAATCTATTAAATATAAATTTCCACTCATTTCTCCTTAAACAGTTAATCTTTAGATTACAATGTTGGTGTAAATCTATTAAATAGACATTTCCACCCATTTCACCTTAAACAGTTAACCTTTAGATTACAATGTTGGTATAAATCTATTAAATAGAAATTTCTACCCATTTCACCTTAAACAGTTAACCATTAGATTACAATGTTGGTGTAAATCTATTAAATAGACATTTCCACCCATTTCACCTTAAACAGTTGACCTTTAGATTACAATGTTGGTGTAAATCTATTAAATATAAATTTCTACTCATTTCACCTTAAACAGTTAACCTCTAGATTACAATGTTGGTGTAAATCTATTAAATAGAAATTTCCACCCATTTCACCTTAAACAGTTAACCTTTAGATATCAATGTTGATGTAAATCTATTAAATAGATATTTCTACCCATTTCACCTTAAACAGTTAACCATTAGATTACAATGTTGGTGTAAATCTATTAAATAGACATTTCCACCCATTTCACCTTAAACAGTTGACCTTTAGATTACAATGTTGGTGTAAATCTATTGAATAGAAATTTCTACCCATTTCACCTTAAACAGTTCATCTTTAGATTACAATGTTGGTGTAAATCTATTAAATATAAATTTCCACCCATTTCACCTTAAACAGTTAACCTTTAGATTACAATGTTCGTGTAAATCTATTAAATAGAAATTTCCACTCATTTCTCCTTAAACAGTTGACCTTTAGATTACAATGTTGGTGTAAATCTATTCAATAGAAATTTCCACCCATTTCACCTTAAACAGTTGACCTTTAGATTACAATGTTGGTGTAAATCTATTAAATAGAAATTTCTACTCATTTCACCTTAAACAGTTGACCTTTAGATTACAATGTTCGTGTAAATCTATTAAATAGAAATTTCTACTCATTTCACCTTAAACAGTTGACCTTTAGATTACAATGTTGGTGTAAATCTATTAAATAGAAATTTCTACTCATTTCACCTTAAACAGTTGACCTTTAGATTACAATGTTCGTGTAAATCTATTAAATAGAAATTTCTACTCATTTCACCTTAAACAGTTGACCTTTAGATTACAATGTTGGTGTAAATCTATTAAATATAAATTTCCATCCATTTCACATTTGTTTTCGGTTTTGCTGATTGTCAATAGGGTTTATCCCTGGGTGAAAGTTTCGTCAAAATCCCTTAAAATTGTGACCTTCAGAATGTTTACGAGCAATTGTGGGCGGGCGTTGGTGACGACAATATACGGCCCCCATTTCACCTATGGTCCTCACTAACTATTGATGCGTTTTGGTAAACACAGTGGCAATACATTGGTAGCATATAATGAACTTTTCTTATGAGGAAGTATATCAATAAATGAGGAAATATTTTATAGTAAAAGTTATAGCAATAATTAAGTATAATAGGTTGGGTATAAGTAAGCCAAACAACTAATTTATGAATACTCATATTTATCAAAATTCAAAATTTCTACATTAAAATATACAATTATTAGTCAACAACATTACTATTTATCAACAAAATCACAATTTATCCAGTTCTTCATAGATCTGATTGGGTTCTGAAAGAAAAAGAAAGCTTGTTAGGGAAGATAATTTTAGTATTTCAATGTTTAACTGGAAACTCCTTTAACTATTTTTACTACTGTTTTGGTGGGGTTGGGAATTAATATGAAGTTACTTACTTCTCATTCATCAACTCGTGTATTTAATGTTCCTGATTTCTTGACATTTCATGGCAATTTAAGTGTATGTTAAGGATTATTTGTAAAGGTCTTGACATTTCTCCCACATAAAATCCGCTACCAAATTCTCAACATTTCTCAAGAGCAAGTACGATTTAAATATTTTACAAAACGTTAACTGAGATACCACTATAATAGTTATGTTGGATCGTTTTGCAGATCGGATATGAAATAAAATGGAGTTTTACGTCCTGCTTTTCTGCACCTGTATGAGCTAATGGGGACGTTCAAACACCATGTAGTGTGCACTGAGGGAAATTTACAGGACAACGTCATTTTACTAGTCTTATTTTCGATTTCGTAGCCTCGGTTTATCATTCCATCTGAACGACTAGAAGCAAATAAAATGTGTGTAGTAACATCTTACCATTATTGGGAGGCTGTACAGGGTTAGAATATCCCTAAAAACAATAAAATAATTCCATTAACTAAATATGATTCGTGGGATGGAAGTGGGGGGGGGGGGGGGGGGGGGGTTGGATTTGGATGGGTCGTAGCATCTGACGTATTAATAAACGCATTTTCCGGAAAAAAAATTTCATCCGCATGCGAGGTTAGGCATATTGCCAAACGTTGGCCGCCGTATTATTATTTGGTTTATTGCAGTGCGTTCGATAATCGAACGCACTGCATTGTTTTGCAAACGGCTATTTTTTTTTTTTTTCTCGAATTTTACACTCGCTATTTTAGTAAGAAGGCAACATGCCACATACAGATTTGTTCTATTCCCTACGATAAATTGTTGACCATCAACTATTAAATATAAATTGGTGCCATTTTGACAAACCGGAAATGAGATAGAACAAAAAACACAGTTTTGGTTTTTGGAATCTCAGAGCTCTATTTTTGATCCGATTTTTATCAAACTGTTTTGAACTGTTTTCTATAACTGTGCGCTACTAAATAAAAGTTTTAAACTTCTCCAATTTTGACTTTTAGTTGACTATTTTCTTAATTTTAATTTTTGAGTTTTTTTCAACTTTTACAATTTTATTTCGTTCGATCTGCAAATTTGCAGGTGTATAGACATTTTGATTCTAAACGAAATGCAGTTTTCAAAATTTTGATACCACTTCCGGTTTTTATGTTATTAGCTTGTAAATTTAAAATTTCAACTTCCGGAAATTTGAAGATATTTCAAATTTGTTTTTTTCAATGTGTTATAATTTGTTATAACAACAATTTGAAATAAAAAAATCCGACCCGGAAGTAACAGATCATCCGCCATTTTGATATGAGTAACTTTTATAAAATTAAAAATGGGGCCTCAGGGTTATGAGCGGCATCCGTAACTTTAGTATTTTTGGAAACTACAGTCGATTGCTAAAAAAGTCTAGCCGCCGATTTTTGAATTTTGATTTCAATTTTTTTTTCATTTTCGTTTTGATTTTTTATGCAAGTACTAAAACTTTCAAAGCTCATATCTTTTGACCTTGACCTTTGGTGACCTTGGTACCTGAACAAAAGTTATTGCCCTTGATGAAATATATCCAATGATGTATTCATGTTTGTGAACTTTGAACTTTAAACAGTCCTGTCACGTGACCTAGCGTAAATACGTCAAAAATGATTTAACAATCATATTATGCGTAATTTGCTCTTTCCAATGATGTACGACAATCAGGGGCGTAGCGTGACCAATTTGACTGGGGGGGTGTAAGGTCCATGTTTTACCGACGAACACGTGGTTTTCAGAAAAAACCCCAACTGGCACTAAATCATATATATACACATGGCTGTAAAAAGCAAATGGGGGGGGGGGGGGGAGAGAGGGGCTAAGATTTAAAGGGGTTTGCACCCAAAGAAAATTTTGAAAGTCAGGTTGATTTCCTTGCATGTGATGCCTTTTCGAACAGAATATTCTCTTAGAGAACGACCTCATTTTTTAAGGGTGTTTCGCGGAATTGTAGGCCTACTCCAAGAAAATTTTGAAAGTCAGGTTGATTTCCTTGCATGTGATGCCTTTTCGAACAGAATATTCTCTTAGAGAACGACCTCATTTTTGAAGGGTGTTTCGCGGAATTGTAGGCCTACTCCAAGAAAATTTTGAAAATTAGGTCCGAGTTCCTTGCGTCTGATGCCTTTCCGAACAGAATTCTCTTAGAGAACGACCTCACATTTGAAGAGGATTTGGAGGCATTGTAGGCTTACTCCAAGAAAATTTTGGAAATTGGGCCCGAGTTCCTTGCATCTGATGCCTTTCCGAACAGAATTCTCTTATAGAACGACCTCACATTTGAAGAGGATTTGGAGGCATTGTAGGCCTACTCCAACAAAATTTTGAAAATTAGGTCCGAGTTCCTTGCATCTGACGCCTCTTGGAACAGAATTCGCACATCTAGTGAATACAGTGTGGAGCATTGTATCATAAGAAAATTTGAAAATTTGATTTGATTTCCTTGCAATCAGGCCTTTCCGAACAGCAAGCGATTTGGACGGACTGAACCCTATGGAAATCTTGAAAACTGGAATTAACTTCCTTGCATCTGAGGCCTTTCCTGATCTCGCTGGAGGGATTATGCCCTAACAAAATTTTGAAAACTAAGGTCAAGGTTCCTTGCATTCAGGGGCGTAGCGTGACCAATTTGACTGGGGGGTGTAAGGTCCATGTTTTACCGACGAACACGTGGTTTTCAGAGGAAAAAACCCCAACTGGCACTAAATCATATATATACACATGGCTGTAAAAAGCAAATGGGGGGGGGGGGGGGGGAGAGAGGGGCTAAGATTTAAAGGGGTTTGCACCCAAAGAAAATTTTGAAAGTCAGGTTGATTTCCTTGCATGTGATGCCTTTTCGAACAGAATATTCTCTTAGAGAACGACCTCATTTTTGAAGGGTGTTTCGCGGAATTGTAGGCCTACTCCAAGAAAATTTTGAAAATTAGGTCCGAGTTCCTTGCGTCTGATGCCTTTCCGAACAGAATTCTCTTAGAGAACGACCTCACATTTGAAGAGGATTTGGAGGCATTGTAGGCTTACTCCAAGAAAATTTTGGAAATTGGGCCCGAGTTCCTTGCATCTGATGCCTTTCCGAACAGAATTCTCTTATAGATCGACCTCACATTTGAAGAGGATTTGGAGGCATTGTAGGCCTACTCCAACAAAATTTTGAAAATTAGGTCCGAGTTCCTTGCATCTGACGCCTCTTGGAACAGAATTCGCACATCTAGTGAATACAGTGTGGAGCATTGTATCATAAGAAAATTTGAAAATTTGATTTGATTTCCTTGCAATCAGGCCTTTCCGAACAGCAAGCGATTTGGACGGACTGAACCCTATGGAAATCTTGAAAACTGGAATTAACTTCCTTGCATCTGAGGCCTTTCCTGATCTCGCTGGAGGGATTATGCCCTAACAAAATTTTGAAAACTAAGGTCAAGGTTCCTTGCATTTGATGCCTTTTCGAACATATTTCGTTATAGCTTCGTGTTTTAATCTTTATATAATTATTTGCACATAAACACCATTTTCATAATTACACACATAAGTATCTATTCACTAAAAAAACTCTAGTTTTACCGAAAGGTCCAGCCATTACAGTTTTAACGACCTATTCCTCGTTTAACCGACAAGTTCAGTAATACATCACCTTTCATGGATATCAACATTTTACCGATAACAAGATTTTAACTCTGTCGGTTAACTAATCGGTTTTACCGACAGGACCAGCCATTACAGTTTTTAACGACCTATTCCTCGTTTAACCGACAAGTTCAGTAAAAATCACCTTTAATCAACATTTTACCGATAACAAGATTTTATCTCTGTCGGTTAAGTTCAGTAAAAATAACCTTTAATGGATATCAACATTTTACCGATAACAAGATTTTAACTCTGCCGGTTACCCAATCGGTTTTTACCGACGGCTCCAGCCATTACAGTTCTTATAGACCTCATTTAACCGACAAGTTTAGTAAAAATCACCTTTAATGGTCTCTTGGTTAACCAATCGGTTTTACCGATAGGTCCAGTCTTTTACCGACCGATACCGCGTTTTACCGACAAGGTCATCAAAAGTGGGGGGGTGTGACACCCACCCACACCCCCCCCCCCCCCTACGCTACGCCCCTGACGACAATATACACTTAAATTAAAATTGCACGATTTAAAATTTGAACATTTTGTGCAAATTTCCATTGTAACTGTGCGTGTTTTTTTCAAATTTTGTTTCAATCGACCTGAAAGTTTACAGATGGAAAGATATTTCGATTGCAATCCAAAATCCGTTTTCGAAAAATTGATACCACTTCCGGTTTTGACGTAATTAGCTTGTAAATTTGAAATTTCAACTTCCGGAATTTGGAATATATTTGAAATTTGTTTTTTGCAATATTTAACATTATGGTATATCAACAATTTGAAATAAAAAAATTTAACCAGGAAGTCACAAATCGGCCGCCATATTGATATGACTAACTTTAGTAAAACTCAAAATGGGGCCTCATGGTTATGAGCGGAAATCGTAACTTTGATATTTTTTGGAAACTACAGTCGATTGCATTCATAGCATTGTTAATCGATTTTTGGTCTTCTGTTTTGCCTTTCTTGCATTTCCGTTTTTTTTTTCAGTAATTACCAAAACTTTAAGGGCTCATATCTCGTGACCTTGACCTTTGGTGACAATGTGACCTGAACTAAAGTTTTTGCCCTCGATGAGATCTATCAGACTATGTATTCATATTTGTTGTCCGATGTATACTTCCGGTTTTGTAAGCAATTCAAATTTGCGATTTTTGACTTTACCAGCAACATCCAAGGTTTCGCTAGTTATGGTAGCTTTCTTTCTGTAGAAATAATACCAATACAGACCCTTTTAAAAACAGTTTTGAAGTAATTCCAAAGCATTTACGCACTGCTCAGAACCATGCAAAGCCAATGGATCTAGTCTTTTTTTTATTACAGTTATTATTATTATTATTATTATTATTATTATTATCAGCTAAAATAAATAAACATGTACCTGGTTTTTATCCACAGGACCTGTAAGAAAAGAGATACAATATTTAGGATTGTTTTGAATTATTTGGAAGTTAAGATATTTATCTTGCCACACCAAACTTTTAACAAGAGAAGTCGGCAAGTGTTTTTTCCTTGTTTGTTTGGGCAACGAGATACTGTAGCATAATCCTCTCAAATATGGACAACATAGAAGTTTGACCTTCTATGCGATTCTTCTATGGAATCTTTTACATGAATGTGTCAATGAGAAGATCCAAATTTTGATTTTGAGCCACAAACCATATTACTGTTTGGTTAGGTAAACATTTTCGTTTCTGAGACTGGGATACAATTGATCAAACAGATGTGAAATTGAAATTCTGTGGCACCATGCAAGAACCAGATAACCATGAAAAATTAACTCAGTGCACAACAATGTACCTAAGGCATCATGGTTTTGGTCAATTGGTCGACCAAATTACCCCCACCCAAATCTTTCGCATTTATGAACGTACCGATAAAAAAAAACCAATATTTTTAAGATATAACAAGAAATTACTGGTATGTTGTTAGGTCCAGCAAAATCAAAATTGGTTTTTATAGATTGGAGCAGCCTTGAATTCTGCAACACCACCCTTGAGAATGAGTTTTAGCCCAATTACTACACCCCTCTCCCCCATATGAAATTGCTTCATACGGTCCTATTGTCTCCTTCTTGCATGGTGCCATATAATTGATAAATACAAACCTGTTGGTTTCCTCTTTATTCGAATGAACCGCAATACACCACCAATAACCAGGATTAGAACCAACACCAATGTCATGACAAACGCTGCTACTCCGATATATACCATTTCGATTATCTTATCGGGTATTGTCGTGTTCAGATTTCTCGCGTCATTTGTAGATTTCTCAATGTTTAAGTGGACAACTTCAGTGATGTTTCCTTGTGTAAGAATCAAAATATGTTTTCCTGTTTTGACGGCCTCGTGGCTATCTGTTCCTATAAATATATAGGCTGGTTCTGTACTAGTCGGGTTGCTATTACTAAACAATATATCATAATCATTACCCTTGATGACTATTGGGGTACCATCTGCCCCAATTCTATATAATGACCTTGAAGGTATAGGATATCCCACGTAATACACTATCTTGTGTTCGGTATAAGCTGTCGTATTGATTACCAAGTTTGTGTTGATGGGTAAATCATATAAAATCTTCAGAGGACCTGAAAGAGAGTAAGTTCAATTATCGAATTAATAAAAATGACTAGAGATAGAGATCGCAATTCTATCACACTCCCCTGTATAAACAATTGGTCACACAGTGTCATAAACAATTTTATATACATTCAAATTCATGTAACAAATGGTTACGTTTTCGTTTTGTTCTAATGTTTCCATAATTTTGTATCAATCCGTAATGTTTATAATAAAATCTCCATGAAACACAGTTAATTAGTTTATTGGCAAATCGGGAGATATTCAACCCTAAAAATTCATAGCCTGACTCAGAAGAAGTTATGCCACAGTGATTAAACTTGGCATACATTAAATTCAACATTTTCTGATACTAACGACATGGTTTATTTTTCAACATTGTCTCCCCTGCGGTCCAAACACTTCTTCCAGCGGTGTTGGGGTGCTTGGATCCCGATGGTATAGAAGCTCTCATCCTGATCACCAAAAACGTCCTCAACAGCAGATATGACCTCATCATCAGTCCCGTAACGCTTCCCATCCAAGTGTTTTTTCATGTTCGGGAACAGAAAATAGTCAGATGGTGCCAAATCTGCTGTTCAGGACTTTTTTGGTGATCAGGATGAGAGCTTCTATACCATCGGGATCCAAGCACCCCAACACCGCTGGAAGAAGTGTTTGGACCGCAGGGGAGACAATGTTGAAAAATAAACCATGTCGTTAGTATCAGAAAATGTTGAATTTAATGTATGCCAAGTTTAATCACTGTGGCATAACTCCTTCTGAGTCAGGCTATGAACTTTTGAGCCCCCCTCGTATTGCTTTCCATCGCATGTGAGAGTTCTGAATTTGCATTTGAATGTAATGTCTTAAATATATTAAAATAACCACGATAATTATGAGTTAAATGGATTGTAAAGCGTTTTTCGTAATGTTTTATGTGTATCAGGAATATTAATAGCATCCTTTTTCACCATTCCATCAGTCATCTGTGGTTCCGGAAATTCCACTTAAAGCGATACTACGTCTTAGAATCTTGGTCAATATAGGAGTATATATTCATCAGGGGGGACAAACCAAGTGGCATAACTATAAAAAAGTTAACCTAAATAATCTGATAAATCCAGAAAACTATGTTTAAATACAATAATTGATAAATGTCTTAATCCAATTTAAGACATTTATCAATAATAATCTGTAATTGTATGGAAAAGTACATAGTTTTATGGGTTTATTTGATTCTGTTTGTATACTTTGGACACTGTTGATGAATATATACTCTTATTGAACAAGTTTGACAACTTAATTTTTTTGTTCATTCTAAGATGTGGTATCGCTTTAAACTAAGATGATACGTTACCTTCGACACAACATAGTCAATGTTCGAGGCTTAAAAACATTGACTCGGTCATGATAGGCATACATATTGCCCGATAAATGAACAAGCAAGAGAAGACTACTCTTGCTCGAAGATTGATTTTGATCTACTGATCTGAAATTTGAACGTAAGAGTCGAGAATTACTAGAAAAGTCAGTTTATATTTGATCTCGCGAGTTTTAAATTAACTCAATGTTGATTGGATATAAATCATATTAAAATTTGTACTTACACTCAAGATTATTATATACAGATTCATATCTAGAGACTATCGGACCATATCCATTAGTGATTTTACAGTAAACTTCATTGTCATAGCACTGTAAGGAAGTGTTAACAAAATGGTCTGATAGACTGGATTGTTTCACGTCGTATATTATCTTCTTTCCCTGATGACTTTCAACGGATATCACAACATCAACTGGTGACTCGCTTTCGACATTGCATTGGATTCTAGGTTTATCATTTGATGAAACAGAGAACCGTGATATTCTTGGTGCGTCTAGAGAAAAAAACATTTTATTTATAACTATAACTTTCTAAATTATCAAAGCTGAAATGTTTTTATTTTTGATAGGCGAATGGTGCCGTCACACCGGAGAGGCGTCCTTTCTATGCTGCGGCGGCGACGGAAAATGACTGTTAAGGTCGCCATAAGCGTCAGGCATCTTGCTGTGGTCGCCATAACCGCCAATAAACTGCCCCCCTTGATCGGACGTGTGTCCCCCTAAAAGTACTTGACAGGCTACGGTGATGCGTTTTGGAACGCTGTAAATCGGTTCATAAATATGCCTTACAGACTTGATGCAAAATTCTTGCACATTATGCAATAGCCCACTTCCTGTTTAGTAAAAATTGAGTTTTAGATATTCATGTTTGATTCCAGGTCATTTAATAATGTTTGGTGAATACAATTATGCTACACCATTTTCGATTTTGTCTAAGGACGTCCTCAAAATAAAGCGTAGCAAATCGAAAGAGAGCATTATTATGAATTGGCCTTTTAAATTGGTGTACACCAATGTACCGTGGCCCATTGGGGACATATTTGCAATTTCTATATTTTTCGACGTTTCTCAGTGGTTTGAGAGCAGAAGAACTGCAGAAAACGGGAATTGAAATTGTGAAAATTCGAGAAACCGACAAAAAATAGAAGGAAGGAGAGGGAAATAGAGAAACTTTAATTAGAAAGATGACACAAAATACACCAAAAATTCATAAATACAATTATTAATCAAAATCGTAAAAATAGTTAAAACATGAAAAATTACATTTTCCAAAATATTATGAAAAACACAAAAAATTCAAAGTGAAATCGCAAAAATTAATTTCAACCGCGGTTTTACTTTGAATTTTTTGTGTTTTTCATGCCATATTATTCTCAATGGATCTTTTTATACGCCCTCACATTAGCCACAATTGTTTGTTGACACGATAGAGAGCTGGGTTCTTGGTGGATGGAACTTGGTGTGGGTCTTAATCACTTCAGGATGAACCCTATTGAAAATCAGACCAATCAAAAAATATTTATTATGAGTTATTGCCCTTGTTCTTGAATTCATTGTGGACACGATAGAGAGCTGGTTTCTTGATGGATTTTGACGAAACTTGGTGTGAGTGTTTGTAACCATTCAAGGATGAACCCAATTAAAAATCAGACAAATCGAAAAATATTTGATATGAGTTATTGCCTATTGTTTTCATTTTGGATAGGGTTCATCATTGGATGATATTAAACAATTTCACCAAGTGTCATCAAAATCCATCAAGAATTGTGCCTCCTAGAGTGTTTACAAACTAAAAATTAAACGCATTCTCAAGAAAAAAGGGCAATAACTCATATAAAATAATTTTCGATTATTCTAAATTTGGACAGGATTCAACCTTGTGTGATAATAAACAATTTCACCAAGTTTCATAAAAATTCATCCAGAGTGTTTACAAACTAAAAATTGAACAAGGGCAATAACTCATATCAAATATTTTCCGATTTGTCTGATTTTTAATTGGGTTCATCCTTGAATGGTTACAAACACTCACACCAAGTTTCGTCAAAATCCATCAAGAAACCAGCTCTCTATCGTGTCCACAATGAATTCAAGAACAAGGGCAATAACTCAAAATAAATATTTTTCGATTGGTCTGATTTTCAATAGGGTTCATCCTGAAGTGATTACAAACACTCACACCAGGTTTCGTCAAAAACCATCAAGAAACCAGCTCTCTATCGTGTCCACAATGAATTCAAGAACAAGGGCAATAACTCAAAATAAATATTTTTCGATTGGTCTGATTTTCAATAGGGTTCATCCTGAAGTGATTACAAACACTCACACCAAGTTTCGTCAAAATCCATCAAGAAACCAGCTCTCTATCGTGTCCACAATGAATTCAAGAACAAGGGCAATAACTCAAAATAAATATTTTTCGATTGGTCTGATTTTCAATAGGGTTCATCCTGAAGTGATTACAAACACTCACACCAAGTTTCGTCAAAATCCATCAAGAAACCAGCTCTCTATCGTGTCCACAATGAATTCAAGAACAAGGGCAATAACTCAAAATAAATATTTTTCGATTGGTCTGATTTTCAATAGGGTTCATCCTGAAGTGATTACAAACACTCACACCAAGTTTCGTCAAAATCCACCAAGAAACCAGCTCTCTATCGTGTCCACAATGAATTCAAGAACAAGGGCAATAACTCAAAATAAATATTTTCCGATTTGTCTGATTTTTAATTGGGTTCATCCTTGAATGGTTACAAACACTCACACCAAGTTTCGTCAAAATCCATCAAGAAACCAGCTCTCTATCGTGTCCACAATGAATTCAAGAACAAGGGCAATAACTCAAAATAAATATTTTTCGATTGGTCTGATTTTCAATAGGGTTCATCCTGAAGTGATTACAAACACTCACACCAAGTTTCGTCAAAATCCATCAAGAAACCAGCTCTCTATCGTGTCCACAATGAATTCAAGAACAAGGGCAATAACTCAAAATAAATATTTTCCGATTTGTCTGATTTTTAATTGGGTTCATCCTTGAATGGTTACAAACACTCACACCAAGTTTCGTCAAAATCCATCAAGAAACCAGCTCTCTATCGTGTCCACAATGAATTCAAGAACAAGGGCAATAACTCAAAATAAATATTTTTCGATTGGTCTGATTTTCAATAGGGTTCATCCTGAAGTGATTGCAAACACTTACACCAGGTTTCGTCAAAAACCATCCAGAAACCAGCTCTCTATCGTGTCCACAAACAATTCAAGAACAAGGGCAATAACTCAAAGTAATTGTTTTTCGCTTGGTCTGATTTTCAAAAGGGTTCATCCTTGAGTGATTATAAACACTAACACCAAGTTTCGTCAAAATCCATCAAGAAACCAGCTCTCTTACGCGTTCACAAACAATTCAAGAACATGGGCAATAACTCATAGTAAATACTTTTCGATTCGTCTGATTTCCAATAGGCTTCATCCTTGGGTGATTACAAAGACCCACACCAAGTTCCATCCATCAAGAACCCAGCTCTCTATCGTGTCAACAAACAATTGTGGCCAGACAGACAGACAGACAGATAGGGGCGACGACTATATACGCCCCACATTAATGTGTGGGCGTATAAAAAGATCCATTGAGAATAATAGGGCACAGAATGAGTACACAAAAAAAGTGAAAACATGAAAAATTCATTTTTTCCAAAATATTATGAAAAACACAAAAAATTCAAAGTGAAATAGCAAAAATTAATTTCAACCGCGGTTTGAAAAATTTAATTTTTCATGTTTTAACTATTTTTTCGATTTTGATTAAGTATTGTTTTTATGAATTTTTTGTGTATTTTGTGTCATCTTTCTAATTAAAGTTTCTCTATTTCCCTCTCCTTCCATTCTTTCTATTTTTTGTCGGTTTCTCGAATTTTCACAATTTCAATTCCTGTTTTCTGCAGTTCTTCTGCTCTCAAACCACTGAGAAACGTCGAAAAATATAAAAATTGCAAATATCCCCAATGATGGTACCAATGCACAGAAAAATAATAATATAATAAACTAATGCTCAAAAGAAAGTACCCACTTTTTTAATCTTACAGTTAAATTTTCAAAAGCAAATAATAAAGAGTTAAAACCACTTGATGCATCCGAAAACGGCCAACACAACACTTTATGTGAAGAGCAGTACAATAAGTGATGGAATCGCACTGAGGGCGTTGCCAATCACGTATCTGGCATTGCCAAGTTCTCCAGGCCCATGTTAATCGTTGACGTCGGTGTCGAATGCGCTCTGCAGTTGGGTCAACATGCTCCAATATGACATTCCCTTAGTCGCCAGGACACTGAGTGTCAGCTGATATGGTGCCCCAATGTCGCCGGTGCCATTGACGTTGCAGGAACAAAATGATTCCACTTATGAATGTTCCTGATGTTGCAGTCCTCAACTGGTATACGACACGTAGTCGGTCACTCCTAGGCTTGTCTGATGTACTGCCTGTGTACCTCAAACGCTGCACCAGTTTTGCTGTTGCAACCGAGGATTATTGCAATCAAGGGTCTGTTTGCGCCTTGTTGCACCATCTCCACAGCTCCCTCTGTTTCAATCTGGCTCAAACGTTGCATGCTTTTTGTGTTTTTCTTGCGCCTCAGTTGCTTAGGTGTCCAGTAAGCTGTTTTAAACCATCATGCATGTGCATTTCGTGCAACATCAGAATTTGTCGCTTTATGTTTTTTGCGCCGTTTGCTTGATGCGTTAACTTTTTTCATAATTTTTTCACATAAAGTATTGTGTTGACCGTGTTTGAGATGCATCACAGTGGTTTTATCACTTAATTTGTACTTTTGTTGATTTCAATGCAAAATATATAGGTGGATACTTTCTTTTGAGCATTAGTTTAGATATTGTGATTTCACTTTAAAAGGGATTGTAATAAATTGATATAATTGTTTTTTTATGAATAATGTTTTGATTCCCAAATCTGTGCACGAACTTTGGTGCCAATTTAGTTTCGATTTTTTCGCCTCTTCTGAGCTACTTTGGACAATTCGGACAGTTCGGAATTCCGTGATTTACACCCGTCGATTAATAGTGAATCAACTTTGTTAAATATAAACAATGACTGTTATTGGCAATCTTGATAAAATAAATACTACCTGCGTTATCGATTTCAAGATCGGCTTCTTCGTTTCCATGGTAACAAGACCAGGTGCCGTCTGTATGGTTCACTTTTACACGAAATATGGCAATAAGTGAATCGTCATTGATAGAAAAGTCGTAGTAACCATCGTTTGTAATTCTGGTGTTGGTGTAACAATTGGTATAGGGAGGGTCACATAAAAAATATGTTACTCCACCATAATTCCATTCCACGGTGTTTTTCATGGTTCCAACATCACAAATCAATTTTATAAAATCTCCATTGCGTACTTTGGCTGGTTGACTTGTAATATTGATCAGTCCTGGAGTATAAATTAAAGTAATACTAATGAAGATGTTAGGGTGGTTGAAAGGTAACAAGTTATTATTCAACAGAAGATACTGGTACAGAATTGAAGCAGTGTTCAATAGTTGTAGAGGTTAGGGTGGTTGAGAGGTAACAAGTTACTATTCAACAGAAGGAACTGGTACAGAATTGAAGCAGTGTTCACTAATTGTAGAGGTTAGGGTGGTTGTAAGGTAACAAGTTACTATTCAACAGAAGACACTGGTACAGGGTTAAAGTAGTGTTCACTAATTGTAGAGGTTAGGGTGGTTGTAAGGTAACAAGTTACTATTTAACAGAAGGCACTGGTACAGCATTAAAGTAGTGTTCACTAATTGTAGAGGTTAGGGTGGTTGAAAGGTAACAAGTTATTATTCAACAGAAGACACTGGTACAAGGTTAAAGCAGTGTTCAATAGTTGTAAAGGTTAGGGTGGTTGAAAGGTAACAAGTTATTATTCAACAGAAGACACTGGTACAGGGTTAAAGCAGTGTTCACTAATTGTAGAGGTTAGGACGGTTGAAAGGTAACAAGTTACTATTTAACAGAAGGCACTGGTACAGCATTAAAGTAGTGTTCACTAATTGTAGAGGTTAGGGTGGTTGAAAGGTAACAAGTTATTATTCAACAGAAGACACTGGTACAAGGTTAAAGCAGTGTTCAATAGTTGTAGAGGTTAGGGTGGTTGAAAGGTAACAAGTTACTATTCAACAGAAGACACTGGTACAGGGTTAAAGCAGTGTTCAATAGTTGTAGAGGTTAGGGTGGTTGAAAGGTAACAAGTTATTATTCAACAGAAGACACTGGTACAGGGTTAAAGCAGTGTTCACTAATTGTAGAGGTTAGGGAGCACTGGTACCCCCATGTCCCCGCCCCCGGCCCCTGTATGATTACACCATTAAAAATATACACAATTAAAATATCGAGTTATACGTACCATAAACCATTGTTAAAGTGGACACAAAAATCACCAAACGTAACATCTAAAATAAATATCATATTACGGAGATATAATATCGAAAAGTCGAAAAATTTGATGTTTAAGTCGGGACTTTTCACCCAGGTGGAAAGTATTTTCACCCCGGTGAAAAGTCAAGTTTAAAATACAAATGTCAAAATCACTACCACATAAAAAAAAATTGCACATTGTAAATTTGGTGGCGTATACCAGCCACCGTATGTATGTGACAGTTTTACAATAAATATAAATCAGAAATTTCTAATGTAAGCAGTATTTCTCACTTAACTTGATTTCTGTGTCTTGCTTTTAACTATGAAGTAAAATATCACTAAGAACAAAGTAGAATATCATCAAGTTGTCAAACAGGAAGATACACGCCCTAGTTTTACCTGTATGTTTTTACGTCATTCATTGAATGATCTTTATTTCTAGGTTCCCAGCTCCCTTTTAAATATTCTGAATGGGTTACCTTTCTTTAGCGAACGTTTTCGATAAATACATGTTTGCTTAGTACACTGTGCAGTAAATAGCCAACGCCTTCTTTAAAGGGACTGTAAAGAGGTTTTCTAAACTTTGTATGTGTATCGGGGACACTAATAGCATCAAATTACGCCATTCCAATTTCCATTGCAACGTCTGTGGATGCAAATTTCACAAACACGTTTTATGACGTCACCTCCACTGATCTGCATAGATATCAATAGTAGCTGTCAGTAAAATCATAAAACGAGTTAGTTTTGGCAGTTGTGTTGAAAAATTGGAGGTTTACTAGTTCAAAACTATCCAAGAAGTGAAATATATCTCGATCAATATTCCCCGTCTACACATAGACTGTCTGGCACACAAACACCCATTCTGAAATATTTCAATAATTATTAGCCAAGTATTCCCAATTCTCTTTAAATTGACAACCAGTACTCGTCCTGTGCTAGTGTTCTTGAAATGTTGTTTTTGTTGGCACGTAGATGCCACTCCATAGATGAAACTTGGAAAGCAATGATCCTGGCCTCAAAGTCTAACTTTACGCTCTACCTAACTATATTAAGATTTAAGCCTTGGTCACATCATATTCTTTAACATAATATTACAACTTATTTACTATCAGTCTTGAAATAATACAGAGATATTTATCTTTAAGGGAGAACTCATCTTTAATGTCAACGAGAACTTCTATCAATGCGCAAGTTTCCGTACATTTCCGCCGATGAATACGTCATCATTCCATATAAGGTATATGTTCTATTGTCTATTATGCAAGGCTTGATAATACAAAGTGACTAATGCAGAATGTAAAATGCGAAGTGTCTAATGCAAAATTCATAATGCAAAGAGTAAATTGTTAGCTGCATTTCATTGAATTGTTGAGTGTTCTTATACATTTTACATTTTTACACAATTGTACTTTGCAGCATTGACTTATGCATTTTGAAATTACAACATTGGTATTTTATGGGGGAATGTTCAGCATTTTCGAGGGCCTTGAATTTATGTAAATAGCCTTCAGATTTACTGGAATGGCCCAAAATTCGCACAACCCCTTCAATTATATCCGTTATCTAAACATTTATCATTCATTTTCCGTATTTGTGTTTTCTGTACAATTCAAAGTCTTACTAAATCGGGAGTCGTATTTTTGACTTTCAAACGCTGATATTTATGGATACACGGGGATTTGAAAGCTTGAAATTTGAGGGAGAGTTTGGAACATTATTACGGATTAGATTAGCAAAACAATTCCAGATTCTGAACATATCACTTTAACGTTGCAACACAATCAACCATTTTGGCAACGTTATACCTCCATAAGTTAACTCTAGTAGGGCGAACAACGTTGTGTTAATAATACATCATGTTAGAACTATGTTCAAATACGTGCAAAATGCCTAGGGTTAACTAAGTATAACTACATTGTACGAACAACTGCGTCAGTTGCGGCGACGTTTCGGAGATTTACTTTGTGTCAAGGTCCTATATTACTGTTGGAGACGTCGCTACGAATCATGTGACTGATTAGTACACTCTCATCAAAGCGTCATGTAATCTCCAACGTAATCTCATGCGACGTCGCGGAGACGTCATTCCAATGTCGCTGTAAGGTCTCCCCAGTCTCCAACAGGTGTCCAATAGGTCTCTGAGACTTTGCTGGGACATCACAGACACGTTACAGAAAAATTGTATAGACGTTTTCTCGCAAAGACAAAATTAGTCTCCGTGAGGTCGCTGCAACTAGTGGAGACTTGGTGAAGACGTCTTGGACTTGAAGACTGAAAAAGTTTTCAAACATGTTCGAAACTCTGCAACTCTCCAGAGACCAAATTAGTATCTAGAGGACGTCGCGGAAACGTCTCTGCTGTCTCGAGTCACCAACTAGTTTTTGGTTCAGTGTGATTTACTTGTGATAATAAAAATCCCTACAAACAAAACAATTCCGTTAATCAAAAATCTCGTCCAGCGCATGACAAAATGGGATGCAATAATTATATAGAAGTGGACTTCCCATACGAGAAGTACTATCAGATGTTTCGAAAAGAGTAAGCATAGTCTGTTTTGCTCGCGACACCCGCCACTACTATAAAGGTAATGTCTCCGAAATATTATATATTATATTATCTAAAAAAATATAAACAATTGTAGTGATATGATATGATATGTTTATTATAATGTTTGAACAAGATAACTGTCTCCAATTGAAATCATCAGCATCAAATAATGAGCTATATAGCTCCAGATACACGTCATAAAATAAAAATAAAATATTGAAACACATATCAAAAACAATATCACAAAAAGAAATGATGAGAAACGAACAAGACAATAAAACCATTATCACAGTAAATGTCATTCAATCATCACAAAACAAAATGATAAAAACATTATCACAGGTTATACACCACATGGTAGCAATAAAAATACTAAGAATATTTAAAGCAAACAATGATTGATGTATTTAAAATCTAAAATAAAGATTTGCTTGATGCAGGGAACTAGTACATTAGTGCTGGGATCCGAAAGGTTTGAGATGCTTGCACTCAATCAGAATGTGTTTGGGTGGACCTGGCAGTGTTCACAGACTGGTTGAGGCTCTCGCTTGAGAAGATAACAGTTGGTGAGGTGAGTATGTCCAAGTCCAAAGTGACACAAAACAACTTCATTTCTCCTGTTGGTACAATAAGAGCTCTACCAGCCTCTAAGACAGGGCTGATGACATGAAATTAATAGTGCCTGCAGCATCCACTCTTGATGAATAAAACGCCTTATGACTGAAAATCGGTATAAGGTAGTGAAAAGGAGGGATAGGCAGTGACAAATCAGCCTTAGCCGCCGCATCTGCCTTGTCGTTCCTCCGTATTTGAGGATGCAGACAAAGAATCCGAAAATAAAATACATTTTTTAAGGATGATGAGGACTGAGAGAACTCGAGAGACAATGAGTTCTGCTGTAAAGATAGAGGCTGCTGGAGGTAAAGCTACAGATAGAACCTCGGTTGGTATAACAGTAACCGCTGCTACTTTATCACCATCCTTAGATCCATCTGTATAGAAAGGTGAATGATCCCCGTATAAAGACCTTAGTTCTAGATATTTAATTTGAAATACTAAGGAACTGTCTTGTCTGCGTTTTTTTATTGCTCGGTAGACAGACATAATATCTGCAAAGGGATAATTTAACTGTCCCAAGCCAAGAATAGATCGTCGAAGAGGTGGCCTTACGATATAAGGAAAATATTAATAAAGGAATGTCCGTGTATTTTGTTGGATATTCAGGCCATGTGGGTATCCAGTTTTAAGTTTGTGTATCCAATAACTCTCGAGCTGTAGTCTCCGTTGTTTTGGTTTGATAAACGGTATGGGTTTTATCTTTTCTATCGGCATAATCAACAAATCTTTAATCGAATGATCGAATCGATTAAAGTGATTGGAAATGGGTCTATTTTTGCGATGTACTATATCGTATCGATGGCCATTAAAACGGGTTCTTAACGCATTCTTAGTTTCCCCAATGTATTGCATGTTGCATTTTTTACATGATATAAGATAAATAAGATTTTGGTCATTGCATGAAAGTCGATCAGTCATGAAAAAAGTTTCGCCAGTTTTATTCCGTTTAAAGACATTGGAAATAGGCATATGTTTGCAGGTTAAACATCCGGGACAACCGCAAGGTTTTGAGCCCGATCCTGTTGTTAGGGTTGTGACTATAAGAAAACGCAAACAAGGCCAAAAAATAGAGCAAACAAGAACAGAAAAGCGCAAACAGGCACGAAAACACGGCCAAAGAACTGAGCAAACATGCTCAATTAAGTCCAAACAGGCACGCAAAACCGTCCAAAGAAACACCAAACAATAATAAATAAAGCGAAAACAAAATATCAGCCGGGACATCTCAAATATATACTTAGTTTACTACGATATGACTGAATATCGAAAAATGAGTTAATAAAAGGGATAGTTGTTTTGTTATTAATACATTTTCGTTCTTCTCAACTTGTAAGAAGCTGTTGTTGGAAATGGACACCAGTACGCCTTTCAATATTACTTTTACACCGTCTTTGGAATATTTTTCCGAATTTGGTTAACATCATGATGCAAGATGCTTTCTAAAAATATATTAATTGATCTTGCTCAATTATCTATGACACCTTTGATTTTACCGATGATAGTTCTCTCAATAACTCCAGCGATCATGACCACGTGAGAACGGTAACCATCTTAATTAATTGTTTCAACTGGTTTGTACGTGACACAATTAGTTTAACTCTGGTCAGATATACAGGTTTTAATATGTACAGTCAAACTTGGTCCAAAGGTCACCTGTATTCAGCACCACCCTTTAATAAACTGCCACCAAAAATACATCCCATACAATTTCACCGTTTAATTAGTACCCGATATTAGTATAACTGTTGGTTATTTGGTAAGATATACAGGTCTAAAGTTTTAATATATACTACATGTAGTATAATTGTTAATCCTTTCCCTGTACACACTGAACACTTTTAAGATTGGTTCACTTCCTATATATCCATGATAAGTGACTGCGCTATCCCTGATTGGTGCCCTTCTTCAAACAAAAACATGGATTAGTTGCAGTGGTTATACAGATAAGGAGTAATAGGCACACTTCCAATACAACTGAATCCTTTTTATAGCGGTTCCATATGTTCCCAGTTTTCGTCGCTTAGGGAAAGATTTTACCAATACAAAATAAAAGATGACTGTTTTACCAACAAACCTAACTCTATTAAACACATAAAGTTGAGAATGTAGATTGTTGAAACGTTGTGTGTAATAAAACTAAGGAGTAGTATACCATCAAATTGTGTTCCGTTATTTAATATTAGGCCTACCTCTTTCCCTAAATGTCGCATAAGGATTGATAAACACCTGACACAGACTGGATAATATTTCCACGAACTGCTAATCATATTGTTCTAATTTCCTAGAAATGACAGGTTGTTTGTGTTTAAAGGGCCATTCTGCTTTTTTTTAAAACAATGTTCATAAACAAAAACTTCACAAATGTTACCTGGAAGTATTCTAAAGTATTCTTATTGTATCTCTATACCTTCTAGATCAAACTGAATTTGGCTTTAAAGTGTTAATTAAAAACAGGGAGTACTTATTGTTAATTAAGCAGTTTGACCAGTTTTGGTGTTTGTCTCAATAATTGCTCAATATTTCCAGTTGAAACTTTTAGAATACATTGGAGATACATTTCTCTACTATTAGGCGCTTATTTTACTCAAATCCGTTCAGTTTTCTAACAGCGTCCAAAAAGCATAACGAACTTAAAAACCTTATGTAAGGTTTTTAAATATCTTAGCATGTTTGTAGCGTTTAAAAATTAACGGCTGGATTTTTTTTTTTAGTTTAAACTTTCAGATACATTAAAGGGCATATGTCTCTAGATTATGGTGTATAGTTTTCACCAATTTGACCTAGAAAAAATTCAGTCTGTCCCTTTAATTTATAAGAAAAAAAAGGGATAAACTAATGAGTGAAAATATTTTATCAAATTGGACTTTAAATTAAGGTGTGTGAGTTGTTATCTTCACTATTGATATAAGAATGTAATATTATTGTGACGATATATAAGTTCCTCTATAATACCTGTTCCAAATTCTTGTCCATGGTAGATTGCCTAAATTGACATTGAGTTAATTTTTCATAAATATTGATAGAAATTCTCTTACCCATCTTTTAAATTGTCCTGTACCCACATATTATTATTTTGTGAAATGCAATTTGTTTTAATGCTAATCCAAGAATCCCATAAGGGGGTGTATTTCTTCTGCTAATTTCAGATTATTTACAGTTTACAGAATTTAGAACTACGAACACTAAATAGCTAATACGCACATTTTGTTTCTTAAAGAACATTAAACTTATACGTCCTGTGCCTGTGCTTTCGTAACTTTGTCATTAGTATAAAGTTACAGCCTACAATCCCTAACCCTGATATTATGATAAGAGTTCCTGAGATCATTTATTATAATAATTTCAGTTCCACAAGGAATATCAGTATTATGAGGAACAAATATACAGACACAATATTGTAGTATGTAATATTAACGTACTTTATTAAAGAGTATAAATATAACTGATTTTACTGTTACACAATCACATACCACTCAACAGGCTATACGCCCACACAGCAACAAAACATCAGGCATGTCAGTCTTTATCATTTCAAAAAAACCTAGACCGGAACATCAAGTCCCTCAATTAGTGAACTGGGGGGACAATTAATGATTATAAGTTAAAATCGCGCAGCTAACAATCATTTTTCGACAAAATTAACCAATAATTGTTGTCTTTCAGTTAAAATATTAAGAATCAAAGAACTTGTCATTCTACTAAATTGCTCTCCATCTGAACAGTGGCGTGGCGTGGCGTGGCGTGGCGTGGCGAATTTATGCTTGTCCGGTCTTGGCCCCCGCCCCCCCCCCCCCCGCTTTGAATTTTTGTATAATATTACATACGGATACTTGGTGCTGGTAGCCACCCCCCCCCCCCCCCCCCCCTGACAATTATTTGGCCCCAACTCGACCCATTAAAATTTGATTGGTCGAATGAATGTAGAGCATATTCCTTTAATAATGATTCCCTGTGTTAATCAGAGAATGTTCCAACCAAATTTTACTTTCCAATTCCCGATCATTCATGTTTAGCTTAGACCATAGACCATTAGATTATTGCATGTTAGCCATAAACGGAATCAGGACCGGTCGGACCATTACCGGCTCAGGCCACTACTTTTTTTTAGTACCGACTCGGACCACTGTGCTCAATTCTAGGAAGAGTTACTTCCCTTTAGTCTACAAAACCGTGTCTGTGTTTGTGGCTATAATTACGCAGTTCTGTGATCTTTGGTAGATTTCTACACGTTCTAGGAATAGAATAGATGACATAGAAGTTGATAATTTAAGAAATTATGGTGGAAATATGGATATATAACCAAATTCATTTCAGTGGAATGTCGTGTACTACGCATGCGCAGTAGTTACAAATTACACATTGCAGTGATGAAACAAGAAAATGGCGGACCAAAAACTGATATTTAGCCCCATTTTAAAAGGCATGAAACTCGAAGTGACAGTCGAGGAGGCAGTCAATGACATTCTCCTCGTCTGCTTGAATTATGGATCTACGATCTACCGTGGAGTTTTGATGGATATTAAACAAAGGTACAGAAAATTGACACGATGAAAAGTTGTAAATATTTTATAAAATTGATATAATTTTTTGTAAACAAATGTTTTTCTGTAAAGTCATTTGTATATTTTGAATCCAAAATTTGATGAATTTTACATGAAAATGTTTCCTTTCATTTCAGGAATCTACCCAGTGGGATTTCGTTCCCTAAAATGCCCCAGAAACCAGATCCTGGTGGAAATATCAGTGTCAACACACCAAAAACTGGGTGTTCTGAAACTGAAAATACAAGTGTTGGAATCTCTGCTACTAGTTTTAGACACAGTTATAATAAAGATCCAGTAGAATTTTCATCCAGGCCACTTCAACTTCCATCGTCTTCAATAATAGGACGAAAAACTGTCCGAAACATTACGTTAAGACCACGAAAAACTCTGTGCACTAATTGTAAATCAAACATTCATGACACAAAAATGAAACATGGACATGGCCATGGACACCCAAAATCTGTGAGTCAAAGTCATAATGCTAGAAGTCCATTGTCAAGATCCACAAGACTTCATCCAAACGCTTTATCTCCACCAATGGGGCTTAGAAAACGTCAATTGTCTACAGACGACGAAAGCCAATCAAAATCTCCCATTCAAAAGAAAGTTGGCCGTTTGAATCTGTCACCAAGACTCATCACTAACAAACCGTCATTTACAAGTCGGGCCACTAAACCCTTTTCACGATGCCTGGCCGGAAGGAAAAAATCAACTCCAGCCATAAAAATTTCAATTGGTGGCGATTCCGTTTTGAATATACCACCAAGAATTTCTGGTAATGAAACTCCATTTAAAAGTGAACTTTCGGATTCGAATCGCAGCATTATTAAAAAAGAATTAACTGTGCGCCTAACAGACATTGCCCAGCAAGCTGATCAATATGCAGCCCTGAAAAAAGTGAAGAAATGTGTTAAAAAGTCAAAGGACAATGAGGAGGAAAGTATCGTGCCTATAAACGTCGCTGAAAAAAGTGAAACAGACTCGAAACCGTTTGACCCGACGAAATTAACATGGCATGTATCAAGCCATACGAAAAAACACAAACGAAAACATAAACATCGTCATTCGAGTGGTGATGGCGATAAAAACAATAGTAACTTGTGTTCTACAGACTTACAGGAAACAAACACTTGGTTACCTGAAATTCAGAGTCCGATTCTCGATAACTTTCAAATGGACAGCCCAGCGTATAATAAAGAATATAAAGCTCAAAGCCCTGTGTCATCAGAATTGAAAACTGAAAGCCCCCGGTCGCAAGATTTCTTGGAGGAAATGTCAGAGAATTTTGATGAAGACAATGAAAACAATGTTCCGTTATCGGACGAGACTGCAGGCAATCGACCACGCCTAGTTTATACTTGGAAACAAAACCAGGGACTATCACGTGTAGATACGAAATTTACGGGTATGAAAGACTATCCTTTACGAAGTAAGGAAAAAGAAAGTGATAAATATCTCTCGCCACGGAACGATGGTAACGTGACGTCGTATTCTGACGGAGAGGAATCCAGTGTGACGGAGAGAAGTGATTCCGATGAAATGAGTGAATCTCAGACAAGTGATAGCGACGGATTTCTCTCCCCTGATATGAGTACTAGCCCCGATAAAAACAGTGATAGATTTAAACCACTCATGATGAAGATACAAACTATTAATGTGAACAAGTGTGTGACGACTGACGGTCGAAAACTTCAAGTGAATGATATTATTTGGGGTAAAATTCAAGGATTTCCCTGGTGGCCAGGACGAGTCATGTCTATAACTATTACGAAACGAGACAATGGATTAATCATAGCTCAATTGGCTCACGTAGCGTGGTTTGGTTCCTCTACCAGATCTCATATGCCCTGTGATGAAATTTTCCCCTTTTTAGAAGATTTTAAAGTTCGATATAACAAGAAAAAAAGGGGTCCGTATAAACTGGCCATACGTCAAGCTACGATGGCGGCGGGTAGATCCCCAGTGGACGGTTCGTTAGAGTTGGATATTCAACACGTGGACAATTAGACTTTTTACTGTTTTTATTTATTATATTTACATTGTTTTGGATTCAGGTGACTTTTGTTTTGAATTTTTATTTAATGATTTAATTTAAAGGTATGCAGGTGTCTGAGATATCAGCTAAAGTACTAGGTATAGTTAACTTAATATAGGTCTAGGTCTCACTTTCAGAATGATATCTCTTCATTTTATTTATTATTGTCCGTGAAAGTTAAATTGTACCGGATATTTAGAATTTTTTCCGTTGTTATCATATGAAATGGATTATCAGCCCAACAAAAATCATTTAAATTCGACTGAAAATGTGTTCATATTTATATTTTTATCAACAAAGACAATCTAACTTTTGAAGCTTCTATTCCCAATTCACAAAGATATTTTGATTTATGGAAAAAGTTCAAAAAAACTTCTTACTTTGCACAGACAATAACCACTGATAACAGTGAAGAATTTCAATCGTAAAAAATATACCGTGCAGATATAAGAGTAGTGTGACCCTAGTTCTGAAATAAGGGTCTATCAACTGGTAGAGCAAATATTTTGATGGCTATTTATCCTTTTTAATGACAGATTTAATTATTTCGGAAAGTCTGATAAGTATCGGCTGATATCATGGAGGTTGATTATTTATTACTGCTTTCTCGTGATGAAATTATTAATTGTCTTTCATAGGGCTGGGCGATATTGGTTAAAGTGGATATCACGATATTCATCATTAATATATCACGATATGGGTATATATCGCGATATTTTTAAGAAGGGTTTTTACTGGTTTTTGAAACAAAATGTCCATGTTTTGTTCTATCAAAAAATCTTAATTGTAAGAAAAACAGTAAATATCTGTCAAAAACAACCAAATCTTCAATAGCATGAGAAAACACATCTTTTTAAAATATCTAAAAGTATTAAGTTATGTGTTAAAACTGTTAAAATGACTTTGTCTTGACCAAAATTTGACGATATATCATGATAATTACATATATCACGATATGGCGATATTTCGGTATTTTTATTTGAGGCGATATTACTAACGATATAAATTCCTATACCGGTATTTATCGCGATACCGGTATATCGCCCAGCCTTAGTCTTTCACAGAGTGTTCAAAACTATATTTATCATTACTAGTCAGGGAAATATAGACTTCTCAAAATATAAACTTGGTTAAAATCAGGATTTAAATAATAAGTTGTTAAATTATTGGTTAATAAAATTATATTGAATTCTATTTAGTAATTGACCTATCAAATGTAAATTATTTTAAGTTAAGTTTTTCTAAACAAGGCCCCAGGTAGGGTGAGTTTGTGTTCTATATTTTTAGTTAATGATAAATAAGAGAAATATCAGGAGATTATTGTCAGTTTATAAATTATGTATTATCCGGTTATATCAGAATTATTCCTACTATTAAACTATTTCAAATCTTCATTTTTATACGCCCACTCGAAAGATGGGCGTATATTGTAATCACCCTGTCGGTCCGTCGGTCCGTTCACATTTAGTTCGTGCTCACTCTACAGGCTACAATTCTTTATAGATTCTTTTGATTTTGATATTGTTGGTCAATGTCATTATGAAGATGATCCCTATTGATTTTCGTGATGATCGGATAATTTTTCACGGAAATATCGTGTCCGACTTGACGCTTCACTGTATTGGCTATACTGTGCAACTCGTGCTCACTCTACAGGCTTCAATTCTTTACAGATTCTTTTGATTTTGATTTTATGGGTCAATGTCATTATGAAGATGATCCCTATTGATTTTCGTGATGATCGGATAATTTTTCACGGAAATATCGTGTCCGACTTGACGCTTCACTGTATTAGCTATACTGTGCATCTCGTGCTCACTCCACAGGCTACAATTCTTTATAGATTCTTTTGATTTTGATATTGTGGGTCAATGTCATTATGAAGATGATCCCTATTGATTTTCGTGATGATCGGATAATTTTTCACGGAAATATCGTGTCCGACTTGACGCTTCACTGTATTAGCTATACTGTGCATCTCGTGCTCACTCTACAGGCTTCAATTCTTTACAGATTCTTTTGATTTTGATTTTATGGGTCAATGTCATTATGAAGATGATCCCTATTGATTTTTGGGATGATCGGATAATTTTTCACGGAAATATCGTGTCCGACTTGACGTTTCACTCTATTAGCTATATTGAGCATCTCGTGCTCACTCTACAGGCTTCAATTCTTTACCGATTCTTTTGATTTTGATTTTATGGGTCAATGTCATAATGTAGATGATCCCTATTGATTTTCGTGATGATCGGATAATTTTTCACTGAAATATCGTGTCCAACTTGACGTTTCACTTTATTAGCTATATTGTGCATCTCGTGCTCACTCTACAGGCTTCAATTCTTTACAGATTTCATGCGTGATGATCGGATAATTTTTCACAGGAATATCTTGTCCGACTTGACGTTTCACTCTATTAGCTATATTGTGCATCTCTTGCTCACTCTACAGGCTTCAATTCTTTACAGAATCTTTACAGATTCTTTTGATTTTGATTATGTGTGTCAATGACATTATAAAGATGATCCCTATTGATTTTTGTGATGATCGGATAATTTTTCACGGACATATCGTGTCTAACTGTCTTGACAATGTGTTAATAAGTGTTAATTCAGTTTATATTCACAGTTCTTTCTTTCAACTAAATGTGAATGGGCAACAAACAATCACTCACACTTACAATCAAAGCTATCTGTGGGCGTATGTTACCTTGCCTGGCAAGCTATATTTATACCTGGATTAAACCCCCATTTTCCTTATATATCAGTGGTTCCCAACCTCTCCCTAGGGAGCCATGGGGTGTTTGTCAGGGGGCCATGGTGCATGAGGATGTATATAATTTTTTCGCAAGCCCAACTTTTATTTAACTAAAGTTTGCTGTGTAAGGTCTGTAGTTGCTTGTGGTCAAATGCATCTGACCGCCTGATGATGAGGAGGCGCCAGACAACAACCCTTGCGATATATTCCCTATTTTTCCCTAGTTTGGAACAGAAAAGGGGCCCTGGCTGTAGGAGCTTCGTAAATTTTGGCCTCAGCTTGAAAAAGGTTAGGAACCACTGTTATCTACACTAATGAATACCATAAACTAAGTGGACTCTATGCAATACGTGCTGTTGACTGATCTCAATATCAAGTAAATATGTTGTAGACACTCTGAATGGGCGGGATGTCCAGCTGACAAACATCAATGTAAAACTTCATGTAGAACTGTGAGTATCCAGCGTGTCCATAACTTGAATGCTCTGGCTTCTCCCTCCCCCCCCCCCCCCCCCCTCATTCAAACTGTGTAGTAAATGTCAATACTTCCCTCAAAGACTGAATTGGAACACTATCTTTTGTTGCAATGGATTAGGGTAGTCAGTTATCGACATTGCTGTTTGCTAGGCGGTAAGTTGTCGCGGGTAATAGAAATTCTGAATCCAGGGCCAGTTCTTTCAAGAGAAGGTCTGGTATAGCTATGTGGACTCTCTGAAAAGAGTATTAATCTGACAACAATCCTAAGATAATTAAGGATTAATTATAAATTTGCCTTTTCTTTTGCCAAAGTGCTTCTTAAAGAAAGACAAGATATACAGTAAAATATTTATTACGAAGTAAATGATATAAAATATGAAGAGAATCACAGTTGTTGCATTAAATGCTATTTACAAATAATATACAGTTTCTATACAGTTTATACAGAATGTGGTTACATTCATAGCAAATTTTACAGATTCTATTCTGAATTGGAATATCAAAATTAAATAGTTCTGGTAATCAACAAATGATTTTCATGATATATTTACCAAATCTTAACATTTTGGAGTGTTTACAATAAATGCTAACTTGCAAAACATTATATATTTCTAAGAAATGAGAAAACCAGCATTGTTTTCTGGCCAATATTCAAATTCCAATTCAGAAAATTTACTTGCCAGCAAAACACAATATATTTCTATAAACTAAAACTATTCTAAAAAATGAAGAAATAAGAAAACCAGCATTATTTTGAGGCCAATATTTTAATTCCAATTCAGAAAGTATACCTGTCATTGAGGAGACAGTAGTATAAGTACAAGTGGTATTAAGTATTACACTACCCTGAAGCAATACAAACTGTTATAGTCAGAGATATTTCGGCTCATCCGGGTACAGTCAAAACATATACACAACCAGTCCATTATATTTTCAAGGGTGTTGCTGTAACTTGCCAAACAAACAACCCTCTAAATAAGATAATTTTATACCCTTGAAAATATAATGGACTGGTTTTGTATTTGTTTTGACGGTACCCGGATAAGCCGAAATATTTGTGTTTGACTATACATAAATAACATCCTGAGATAAGCAAAGACTAAAGTGTGGGTGTTTAGGTGAAAACTACAAATTGAACATTTTGAGCTCTGGCTAGTAAGCGATTAATTGACTACTACCTCTTACAATGATCACAAAATCAAAATTCTCAAACTTGAACTATGAACACACTATATCCTACATTTTGATTTTTTATGCCGCTTGACTTCCTTTCATTCTGTAATGACTTAGTTAGGAATATTTTGAATTCAAATGAGTATAACCTATGGAATGACTTGATAATCTTATCTACAATCATGATCTAATGGAGGGACTGGATATTCTGGATTGTGCCGAGTGGGAGGAGTCAGTGGAATCGTAGTTTAAAATACTTTCTGCCTTTGCTACATCTTCTGCTCTCATTCTTCGATAGTTCGGTTTAAAAAATAAAATTAAAACTATTGTAGCCAGGGCTGCTATTCCATTGAAAAACAAATTGGGCACTGAAATGGAAAAAATTTGTCAGCGTTTACACTCTTTTGGCTTTAATGTTCATCACTGTGTTCGAAACTAAATAAAACTCAGCCAGGATAGGCGGTCATCTTGTCAGTAAATGAGCAAGGGAAAACAACTTGTTTTCTGAGATTTATTGCAGATGCTGTCAGCCCCCCTCGCACTCCACACCCCTTTTTGACAATTCTGTAGCTTCTTCTTGACCCATTAACATCATTATTCCTAGAGACCCCACAGATTTAGTAATGATTGATATTTATTAAAGATAAGCTACCTGTCCAGTCTTGATTCAGATTATCTGGTGAGGTACTGTTAGTATCACAGGCTGACGGTAATCCAACTTCATTCCGTGGTAGAGGTTGAGCTAGATACTGAGCTGCTAGTATTAATATTACACCTTGTATCTGACTGTAAATATATCAATATTAATATTACACCTTGTATCTGACTGTAAATATATCAATATTAATATTACACCTTGTATCTGACTGTAAATATATCAATATTAATATAACACCTTGTATCTGACTGTAAATATATCAATATTAATATTACACCTTGTATCTGACTGTAAATATATCAATATTATTATAACAACTTGTATCTGACTGTAAATATATCAATATTATTATTACACCTTGTATCTGACTGTAAATATATCAATATTAATATTACACCTGGGATCTGACTGTAAATATATCAATATTAATATAACACCTTGTATCTGACTGTAAATATATCAATATTATTATAACACCTTGTATCTGACTGTAAATATATCAATATTAATATTACACCTTGGATCTGACTGTAAATATATCAATATTAATATAACACCTTGTATCTGACTGTAAATATATCAATATTATTATTACACCTTGTATCTGACTGTAAATATATTAATATTAATATTACATCTTGTATCTGACTGTAAATATATCAATATTAATATTACATCTTGTATCTGACTGTAAATATATTAATATTAATATTACACCTTGTATCTGACTGTAAATATATCAATATTAATATTACACCTTGTATCTGACTGTAAATATATCAATATTATTATTACACCTTGTATCTGACTGTAAATATATTAATATTAATATTACACCTTGTATCTGACTGTAAATATATCAATATTAATATTACACCTTGTATCTGACTGTAAATATATCAATATTATTATTACACCTTGTATCTGACTGTAAATATATCAATATTAATATTACACCTTGTATCTGACTGTAAATATATAAATATTAATATTACACCTTGTATCTGACTGTAAATATATCAATATTATTATTACACCTTGTATCTGACTGTAAATATATCAATATTACTATTACACCTTGTATCTGACTGTAAATATATCAATATTAATATTACACCTTGTATCTGACTGTAAATATTTCAATATTAATATTACACCTGGTATCTGACTGTAAATATATCAATATTAATATTACACCTTGTATCTGACTGTAAATATATCAATATTAATATTACACCTTGTATCTGACTGTAAATATATCAATATTAATATAACACCTTGTATCTGACTGTAAATATATCAATATTAATATTACACCTTGTATCTGACTGTAAATATATCAATATTAATATAACACCTTGTATCTGACTGTAAATATATCAATATTACACCTTGTATCTGACTATAAATATATCAATATTAATATTACACCTTGTATCTGACTGTAAATATATCAATATTAATATTACACCTTGTATCTGACTGTAAATATATCAATATTAATATTACACCTTGTATCTGACTGTAAATATATCAATATTAATATAACACCTTGTATCTGACTGTAAATATATCAATATTATTATTACATCTTGTATCTGACTGTAAATATATCAATATTACACCTTGTATCTGACTATAAATATATCAATATTAATATTACACCTTGTATCTGACTGTAAATATATCAATATTAATATAACACCTTGTATCTGACTGTAAATATATCAATATTACACCTTGTATCTGACTATAAATATATCAATATTAATATTACACCTTGTATCTGACTGTAAATATATCAATATTAATATTACACCTTGTATCTGACTGTAAATATATCAATATTAATATTACACCTTGTATCTGACTGTAAATATATCAATATTAATATTACACCTTGTATCTGACTGTAAATATATCAATATTAATATTAAACCTTGTATCTGACTGTAAATATATCAATATTAATATTACACCTTGTATCTGACTGTAAATATATCAATATTAATATTACACCTTGTATCTGACTGTAAATATATCAATATTAATATTACACCTTGTATCTGACTGTAAAAATATCAATATTAATATTACACCTTGTATCTGACTGTAAATATATCAATATTAATATTACACCTTGTATCTGACTGTAAATATATCAATATTAATATTACACCTTGTATCTGACTGTAAATATATCAATATTAATATTACACCTTGTATCTGACTGTAAATATATCACTATTAATATTACACCTTGTATCTGACTGTAAATATATCAATATTAATATAACACCTTGTATCTGACTGTAAATATATCAATATTAATATTACACCTTGTATCTGACTGTAAATATATAAATATTATTATTACACCTTGTATCTGACTGTAAATATATCAATATTACACCTTGTATCTGACTGTAAATATATCAATATTAATATTACACCTTGTATCTGACTGTAAATATATCAATATTAATATTACACCTTGTATCTGACTGTAAATATATCAATATTAATATTACACCTTGTATCTGACTGTAAATATATCAATATTAATATTACACCTTGTATCTGACTGTAAATATATCAATATTAATATTACACCTTGTATCTGACTGTAAAAATATCAATATTAATATTACACCTTGTATCTGACTGTAAATATATCAATATTAATATTACACCTTGTATCTGACTGTAAATATATCAATATTAATATTACACCTTGTATCTGACTGTAAATATATCAATATTAATATTACACCTTGTATCTGACTGTAAATATATCACTATTAATATTACACCTTGTATCTGACTGTAAATATATCAATATTAATATAACACCTTGTATCTGACTGTAAATATATCAATATTAATATTACACCTTGTATCTGACTGTAAATATATCAATATTATTATTACACCTTGTATCTGACTGTAAATATATCAATATTACACCTTGTATCTGACTGTAAATATATCAATATTAATATAACACCTTGTATCTGACTGTAAATATATCAATATTAATATTACACCTTGTATCTGACTGTAAATATATCAATATTATTATTACACCTTGTATCTGACTGTAAATATATCAATATTAATATTACACCTTGTATCTGACTGTAAATATATTAATGATAATATTACATCTTGTATCTGACTGTAATTATATTAATATTACACCTTGTATCTGACTGTAAATATATCAATATTAATATTACACCTTGTATCTGACTGTAAATATATCAATATTAATATTACACCTTGTATCTGACTGTAAATATATCAATATTAATATTACACCTTGTATCCGACTGTAAATATATCAATATTAATATAACACCTTGTATCTGACTGTAAATATATCAATATTATTATAACACCTTGTATCTGACTGTAAATATATCAATATTAATATTACACCTTGTATCTGACTGTAAATATATCAATATTATTATTACACCTTGTATCTGACTGTAAATATATCAATATTACACCTTGTATCTGACTGTAAATATATCAATATTAATATAACACCTTGTATCTGACTGTAAATATATCAATATTAATATTACACCTTGTATCTGACTGTAAATATATCAATATTATTATTACACCTTGTATCTGACTGTAAATATATCAATATTAATATTACACCTTGTATCTGACTGTAAATATATCAATATTAATATTACACCTTGTATCTGACTGTAAATATATCAATATTAATATAACACCTTGTATCTGACTGTAAATATATCAATATTAATATTACACCTTGTATCTGACTGTAAATATATCAATATTACACCTTGTATCTGACTGTAAATATATCAATATTAATATAACACCTTGTATCTGACTGTAAATATATCAATATTAATATTACACCTTGAATCTGACTGTAAATATATCAATATTAATATTACACCTTGTATCTGACTGTAAATATATCAATATTAATATTACACCTTGTATCTGACTGTAAATATATCAATATTAATATTACACCTTGTATCTGACTGTAAATATATCAATATTAATATTACACCTTGTATCTGACTGTAAATATATCAATATTACACCTTGTATCTGACTGTAAATATATCAATATTAATATTACACCTTGTATCTGACTGTAAATATATCAATATTAATATTACACCTTGTATCTGACTGTAAATATATCAATATTAATATAACACCTTGTATCTGACTGTAAATATATCAATATTAATATTACATCTTGTATCTGACTGTAAATATATCAATATTAATATTACACCTTGTATCTGACTGTAAATATATCAATATTATTATTACACCTTGTATCTGACTGTAAATATATCAATATTATTATTACACCTTGTATCTGACTGTAAATATATCAATATTATTATAACACTTTGTATCTGACTGTAAATATATCAATATTAATATTACACCTTGTATCTGACTGTAAATATATCAGTATTATTATAACACCTTGTATCTGACTGTAAATATATCAATACCAATATTACACCTTGTATCTGACTGTAAATATATCAATATTAATATTACACCTTGTATCTGACTGTAAATATATCAGTATTATTATAACACCTTGTATCTGACTGTAAATATATCAATATTATTATTACACCTTGTATCTGACTGTAAATATATCAATATTACTATTACACCTTGTATCTGACTGTAAATATATCAATATTACTATTACACCTTGTATCTGACTGTAAATATATCAATATTAATATTACACCTTGTATCTGACTGTAAATATATCAATATTATTATTACACCTTGTATCTGACTGTAAATATATCAATATTAATATTACACCTTGTATCTGACTGTAAATATATCAATATTACACCTTGTATCTGACTGTAAATATATCAATATTACACCTTGTATCTGACTGTAAATATATCAATATTAATATTACACCTTGTATCTGACTGTAAATATATCAATATTATTATTACACCTTGTATCTGACTGTAAATATATCAATATTAATATTACACCTTGTATCTGACTGTAAATATATCAATATTAATATTACACCTTGTATCTGACTGTAAATATATCAATATTATTATTACACCTTGTATCTGACTGTAAATATATCAATACTAATATAACACCTTGTATCTGACTGTAAATATATCAATATTAATATAACACATTGTATCTGACTGTAAATATATCAATATTAATATTACACCTTGTATCTGACTGTAAATATATCAATATTAATATTACACCTTGTATCTGACTGTAAATATATCAATATTAATATTACACCTTGTATCTGACTGTAAATATATCAATATTAATATAACACCTTGTATCTGACTGTAAATATAGCAATATTAATATAACACCTTGTATCTGACTGTAAATATAGCAATATTAATACTACACCTTGTATCTGACTGTAAATATATCAATATTAATATTACACCTTGTATCTGACTGTAAATATAGCAATATTATTATTACACCTTGTATCTGACTGTAAATATATCAATATTAATATTACACCTTGTATCTGACTGTAAATATATCAATATTAATATTACACCTTGTATCTGACTGTAAATATATCAATATCAATATTACACCTTGTATCTGACTGTAAATATATCAATATTATTATTACACATTGTATCTGACTGTAAATATATCAATATTAATATAACACCTTGTATCTGACTGTAAATATATCAATATTAATATAACACCTTGTATCTGACTGTAAATATATCAATATTAATATTACACCTTGTATCTGACTGTAAATATATCAATATTAATATTACACCTTGTATCTGACTGTAAATATATCAATATTAATATAACACCTTGTATCTGACTGTAAATATATCAATATTAATATAACACCTTGTATCTGACTGTAAATATATCAATATTAATATTACACCTTGTATCTGACTGTAAATATATCAATATTAATATAACACCTTGTATCTGACTGTAAATATATCAATATTAATATTACACCTTGTATCTGACTGTAAATATATCAATATTAATATTACACCTTGTATCTGACTGTAAATATATCAATATTAATATTACACCTTGTATCTGACTGTAAATATATCAATATTAATATAACACCTTGTATCTGACTGTAAATATAGCAATATTAATATTACACATTGTATCTGACTGTAAATATATCAATATTAATATTACACCTTGTATCTGACTGTAAATATATCAATATTAATATTACACCTTGTATCTGACTGTAAATATATCAATATTAATATAACACCTTGTATCTGACTGTAAATATATCAATATTAATATTACACCTTGTATCTGACTGTTAATATATCAATATTATTATTACACCTTGTATCTGACTGTAAATATATCAATATTAATATTACACCTTGTATCTGACTGTAAATATATCAATATTAATATTACACATTGTATCTGACTGTAAATATATCAATATTAATATAACACCTTGTATCTGACTGTAAATATAGCAATATTAATATTACACATTGTATCTGACTGTAAATATATCAATATTAATATAACACCTTGTATCTGACTGTAAATATATTAATATTAATATTACACCTTGTATCTGACTGTAAATATAGCAATATTAATATTACACATTGTATCTGACTGTAAATATATCAATATTAATATAACACCTTGTATCTGACTGTAAATATATCAATATTATTATAACACTTTGTATCTGACTGTAAATATATCAATATTAATATTACACATTGTATCTGACTGTAAATATATCAATATTAATATAACACTTTGTATCTGACTGTAAATATATCAATATTATTATAACACTTTGTATCTGACTGTAAATATAGCAATATTAATATTACACATTGTATCTGACTGTAAATATATCAATATTAATATAACACCTTGTATCTGACTGTAAATATATCAATATTACTATTACACCTTGTATCTGACTGTAAATATAGCAATATTATTATTACACCTTGTATCTGACTGTAAATATATCAATATTAATATAACACCTTGTATCTGACTGTAAATATATCAATATTAATATAACACCTTGTATCTGACTGTAAATATATCAATATTAATATAACACCTTGTATCTGACTGTAAATATAGCAATATTAATATTACACATTGTATCTGACTGTAAATATATCAATATTAATATTACACATTGTATCTGACTGTAAATATATCAATATTAATATAACACCTTGTATCTGACTGTAAATATATCAATATTATTATTACACCTTGTATCTGACTGTAAATATATCAATATTAATATAACACCTTGTATCTGACTGTAAATATGGCAATATTAATATTATTCAACACGGGGTAGAATAAGTTGTTGCTGACAGTGCTTCTAAGCGTTAGCCCGCAGTTCCCAACAAGGGGTAATAGTAACCCTTGGAGGTATCAGTGAACACCACAAGGGGTATCTGAAAAGCCTCTTAAACAATTTTAAAAAGTAAGGAATGGATAAAATATCAAACTCCATCAACCGACAAATATCCTTTTACTTTCATGTTGGCTCTTTATGTTACTTAGGGTGGGTGAAGGGGTACCACGAGATTGCTTGAACAAAATAACGATACGAAGAGTTCAAAAGGTTGGGAACCAAGGCTCAATGTCATTTTGTGTCTATATCAACGGACTCAAAGTAGTTCACAGCTTCAGAACTTTTTCATACCAGTATTTCACTGAGTTAGAATAATGCCAACCTGATCTAACCACAAGTTAAAGGGAGGGTTTGAATTTTTTTCGACATGAAGAATAATGCTAATTTGGCGTGAAACAATATCCATGCCCTTTATATTGTTTATATGAATTTACCTGGCCACCGAGGAATCGTTTTGAACATCAAATTAGACGTTCCATATTATAATTGACAAGAGACAGGCGTTTTCTCATGAAAGTTTTGTTAGCGTCTGGGAAAGGAATTCCGAGACTACGGGCATGCGCGGAAGGGTTTGTTCACAAATGGCGACGAATTTTCGATCATAGATATAAATAATAACTTTGTTAGTGTAATTTATACATTATAATTTATAGTACGAAAAAATATTATTTAGATATAATTGTATGCTTCAAATAAATTCTCAAAGATGTTATGAATGTTTATAGGCTATGTAGCATGCGTGTTCGGAAACATGTCTAACATGTGTAGTTAACGCTGATTGGATCAATTGGTCCAATCAAAATGAGTTCTCAAAATCACGGATATCTAAAAATAACACACACTCACAATTGGCTAGTCACTATTTTCCAGTACAAGAAAAATGGAGGCCGCGAGATTTAAAAACCTTACGTAAACGTTAAAAACTTATTTTGCGAATTGTGACTTAACGCTTGGATATTTTACTCTAAAACTTTCACGAAAGGTAAGGGGCATATTTCTCTACATGTTGGCATAAAGTTTTATGTATTACACGATTCAGACCACAAAAACTCATTGAGAAATTCAGTCTGTCCCTTTAAACAAATATATAACAAGGATAAGCAAGATTTTAAGTACATTTGGATAATAAAACAATTTTAAAATCAGTTTTAGTGATTGATCAATCAGATGACTGGAATATTAAAATCATAAAATAAAAGGTAAGAATTCCTGAAACCAGGCCTGAGATTATGATCTACTTACCCTGATATGAATAGAAACCCAGAACTTGTTGCTTCGGCAACAGGATAAGTGATTTCGACTGCCATTTCCATACAGACTGGATACAGAGCAAAGCCAAAGAAACCAAAGCCAGAGATTGCTATAGCTGTTAATATAGAGTAGCCTCTTAATCGACTTATCTGAAATATCATTTTCAATACTGGTTAAAGTCAGTGGCATCTCTATGAAGAGGATCAGAGGGGGCCACGCCCCTCCAAACACAAGACAGACACAAGGCGTTTTTGTGGGCCGATTCGATTAGGCAATACGATTTGGTGCAATTTGGTTTTGATTAGCAGTGGTTCACAAATGCGATATGCAAATCGGCCATTTGGTAATATGGCTGCCTCTACTGACAACCAATGAAAGACCGCTATTTTGATTACCTTAGCAACTTCTACATGACACCATCTTCGAAAAGTCAAATTGCCTAATCACCTCAATCGTCCTGGCTCACAAATGCACAAAATAGCTAATTGACCTAATCGAATCAGTCCACAAAAACACCTCTGGCTTTGTCTGCCTCCGATTTCAAATTTGTCATTAAGTTGTTGTTGTTAAATTAAAGGCTATTTTTAATCAAAAATCTTGATGATGATCAAATCTAATAAAACTACAAATACTGGTACTCTCAGCTATTTAAAATGATATGATCAAATCTAATAGACCACACCAAAATATCACCTTTTATACTTACTAAAGTGAAAAATATTCCAAATAAAGTGGCCATTCCTAGACTTAATTTTATAACTTCTTCAAATAATTTAGTTTTATCCACGAAAACACCGGCCACAGCACCTCCTAGAGCTCCAATAGCTATCATTAACGCACCACAGAGACCAGAAAAATTCTAAAATACAATATAAACACAGGAATAAGTTGTTTCTGATAGAGTCTTTAAGGTAAACACACTGCACTGCATCATTCGGCTCTTCCTTCGTCATTGTTCGAGACTATATAATGACTCGGCCATGATAGACAGCCATCTTGTCCGGTATTTGGGCAGGAAAAGACAATTCTTTAATTGCAAGAATCACATACATCGGAATAAAATTGGAATGGAGCAAATTGATGCTATCAGTGTTCCCGATACACATACAAAGTTTAGAAAACCTCTTTACAATCCCTTTAAGAATTGCTTTATTTGTAAAGTGAAAGTAATAAATTAAAACAAATAAAATCTGGACTTTTATAGGAAGCAACTTACATTGTTGTAATTTCGAGGACATAATATTTGTTCTATAAATGTTGTATTAGCTGAGAATATAGCCAGTCCTGCACCAAATACTGTCCATAACAACCAATAGGATTTAATCTTTATTAGCTATATATAAATAAAACATAAAACATTGTTTCTATCAATTAACTTGCCATGTCATATCTGTAGTTTCAATTAAAAAAAATCTTGTATTAGGAACTGAAGTAAAACATTTAAACAAACAACCATTGAATTTGTAAAGATTATATCAGTGTAAAAACTCTCTGGTCTAGAATGAACTGCTCGTGTTTATGAAATGAAATGAATGGAGTTTTACGTCCTGCTTTTCTGCACCTGATGAGCTAATTGAAGACGGACAAACGCCATGCAGTGTGCAATGAAAAAAATTTTGTCGGGAGAGAGGCATTTTGATTTCCAATTGTCGAGGGATCTTTAACGTGCACATCCTGTAGCACACGGGGCCTCGGTTTATTGTCCCATCCGAACGACTAGAAGCTTTTTCCATGTCAGCCCCTGCGACCAGCATCACTGACAGGGGGAAACCGGGTTGAAAAATCCGAAGGTATCATCTCCACCCATGCCGGGATTGAACCCTGGACCTTCAGGTTAGTGAGCAAGCGTCTAACTCACTGAGCCACCGTGGTTCCATGTCCGTGTTTATGATTTGAATCAGTCCCAAATAAACATTAATGTAGTTCATTCTTCTGACAACAAGTTTCAAAACAGCCAACATTTCATAGAAGTAAAAACGATTTTAAAAATGAAATTGAACAATATACCTTTTTCAGCCCAGAAAAGAAGGGTTCTGACTGTTCTGCTGCACTAGCACTGGGAGGGGTGGGGGGCCCAGAACTCCACACACCTAATGTAGCTAGTATCATTCCTACCCCACTAATACCTGTACACACCCATAACTACAATAGAAAATAGAATCGAGTTTTACATCAATCTTGTTACAGTTTTTCAGTTGCAGTTGAGGATTCTTGGGTCTGTTTGCTCCTTGTTGCACCATCTCCACAGCTCTCTCTCTTTCAATCCGGCTCAAATGTGGCATACTTTTTGTGTTTTTTTTTATCCTCTGTTGCTTACGTGTGCAGTAAGCTGGTTTATACCACCATCATTCAATGGCATTTCGTGCGAAATCAAAATGTTTGTCTTTTGCGCTGTTTGCATCATTCGTTTCATAATTTTTTCACATAAAGTATTGTGTTGACCGTGTGTGAGATGCATCACAGTGGTTTTATCACATAATATGTTTACTTTTGTTAATTTGACTGCAAAATATACAGGTGGTTATTTTCTTTTTCTTTTAGTCTATGAGCTTTAATGCTTTAGTGCAATCAGTTTATATTATTTGCTTGGAAACATAAATGATGGGTGTGGGTTTTAAACTCAATCATTGGTTGAAAGTCTCATGAGTTGATGATATCCATTTTCTTCTGAAGACTCAAGATTAAAATAAAATATTTATAAATACCATGGTTGGCATGTCTTCTTCTGTTTTCACAATTCTTGGTGACATTAAATTAGCTAACAGAATACCAATTGGGTTAGCTGAAATATGTACAAATAAAAGGTTGAAAAGGTTCTACTGCTTTGCTCCTGTTATAGTGATAACATTACGGGAAACTCCCCACTTTTTGTGGCTTAGTTTTTCTGACTCTCCCCCAGCCATATCTTTCTAATTAGCTGTCAAAGGCTGGGAATAGAGACAGCAAATTTCGGACTATTATTTAATGTAATCTCTACCCCTAAATGTCATTTATTTTGGATTAATAAAGAAGACATGTTGACAATAAATTGTATATTTACCCATAGAAGCTAGAGTATTGGCAGTGGCTCTCTGTGATCCTGGAAACCAAACAGCCGCTAATTTAGTCGGACAGAACATAACGAAGGGTTGAGCACATGCTGCTAATATCTGACCAGTCAATAACACTGGAAACTTGGCATCAGACGTTATAAAATCGAACGTCGTTAAATTTCTTAGTAACGAACCAATCACATTCAACCAAGCTGCTAATATTATCTACAATAACAACAAATACAAATACAAATAAAACAAAGACATGGAAAGATACAAGACTGTTGATTTGTTTTTATTTTTACCAACCAGACATTATCAGAATTTTAACTTATGTTTGTAATATATAATTCTAATTTATTTGTATAAAATACTGCTAAGAACCTGTTATTTGAAAAAGATATTTGGCTCAGATCTGCTTTTTGATAAGCTTAATCTGATGAGAATACAGAATTTTTAGTGCTCAGGAGAATAACCATATCAGTTTACTTTTAGTTACTGCAATTCTAGAATGGTATACTTATGTTAACATTTTATGTAAAGGTAATAAATTCTAAGCTGTTTAAATTTGATATTAAGGTTAAAATGATGCTATGATTGCCCAGAACATATAATCTGTTAAAAATTTAGAGTTTAGAGAAGATTATAAAACTTACACTAATCCGGAGTCCGAGAGTATCTAGTAACCAGGAGGCAAAAAACCCAAAGGGAATAGAGGCTATTAAATATACCAGAGATAATAAATTAACATCTAATTCTGTTATATTGTAATATTTTATAGTGATATTCGTAATGGGTGAAAAACAAATCCATAGCTGAAAAAACAAAACAAAGGAAAGAAATAAGAACTCTTAATCAATCTTTTTTAAGAAAACATAACCTGTCTGGGCTAATAAGACTTGGTCTATACACTGATTGACTGAAATCTATCCTAATGACAAACTGTAATGTTGTCAAAATATAGGGGAGTCAGTCCATTCAAATCCATCTTAAAATGGAATAAACATTTTCGACACTATAGGCCTAAGCTTATACTAATACTAATTTAACAATGCTTTAGAATCAATTTGGTTATTGTTTTTACTGATTATGTTAGCTGATTTTAATTTGATACAGGATTAATAGTGTTTAGATGTTATTGAATCAGATTTATTTACTACTCAGCTGAGCTTGAACCAAGTCAAGTCAAGGGAAGTAAGCGATAGAAACATAAACAAAAGTTTGACTGGATTTGTACATTAACTTAAGCCTTACCAAAGCATTTGCCGCGTTGACAACACACACAACAAAAACTATAAACCATCTTCTGGTATAAACTTTATATTCAGTCTCCACGAAAGGCCTGTAATGAATGTCAGTGATGCTGGGCGCTGAGAGGCGTCCAGCCAAATAGTTATCATCCGCCATTTTGAGATAGTCACGTGAATCTATTTATAAATATCACGTGATGTGAATTCCGGGATTTCTATTAATAGCATGGGAATTTCCCTTCCTACTTTTATTTTCAGTTTACTGTCATGACATAACAACTTTACTGTCGAAGACAGGTTGGTTTAATCAGGTTGGTTTATTTTCATGTAAATGATCATATTGTTTTGTTGTTTTTCTACAAAAGTATTTGTGAAAAATGTAGGAATCTGTCTCGCTTATGTTAGAAATGTTAGAATTTGTTATAGATCTAATTTGGGGTGCATTATCTCTGACTAGCCGGTGAATTGCACCCTTTGTCAACCACAACTTGATTTGTTATGATTTTTACAGCTATGGACTCAATATATAATACTGGCTCAATAGGCCTAGAAGTAAAATACTAGTTATATCTGAGGTAAATTAAGATAACACAATCATATTTTATCAGGCTCAGAACTTTCTACTTATCTCTAATAAAGTCTTTCTAGGAATAGTCAAATCTAAAAATAGAATTCTAGATTCACATTGATGACTTCACTATTGAATATAACTAAACTGAAACTAGACGATCACGGGGTGAATACATTAGAAGAGTTAACTTAAGGTATGAAAAGGAGTTTGGAGATTGTTTGTATTTTATTAATAAGATGTATTATTGTATGTAGCCTACTTTAGTAACTTTTTGTATTTGTTGGTAAATTCTGTCAATTTATATATATTATATGTCCCTAAAGCGTGACAGGTTGATGAAGATTTGTGTGTAAAAAGTACTTTTCAAGGTAATTTTGATTTTCCAGACACTTTATGTTATTGCATCATGTTAAATTGATTAGATGAGAAAGTGGTATTTCAATACCCTCCCTCCCTATAGAGTAATATCGGAATACCGCCCACCCCTACCTCCCTACTTTACCTCCCTACTCTACTTCCCTACTCTACTTCCCTACCCTACCTCCCTACTTTACCTCCCTACTCTACTTCCCTACTCTACCACCCACCCCTAACTCCCTACACTAACTCTAATCCAAAACTCTTTTCCCATCCTTGGGACAGATATGGTCTTGGGGAAATAGCTATCAGAGGCTGAGAACAGTGTCAACAAGTTTCAGACCTATACTGTTACAATTGCCTTCTATATTTTATAGGAATTAATACAGAATGGCCACATCTTTAGAAGTAACCAGTAAACTTGGTCAAGATGAGAAAATTAAAATGCAAAAACACCTGGTAGAGGCCATGAAACCTGAATTTGTTGAATATCTAGAACCATGTAAAATTCTGATGAGATTAAACGGCATTGATCGTAAGTTTTATTCCTTTCATTGTCCATTTCATTTTCCATTTCATTTTCTATTTCATTTTCTATTTCATTTTCCATTTCATTTTCCATTTCATTTTCCATTTCATTTTCTATTTAATTTTCCATTTCATTTCATTTTCCACTTCATTTTCTATTTCATTTCATTTTCTATTTCCATTTCATTTCCCATTTCATTTTCCGTTTTATTTCATTTTCCGTTTCATTACCCTTTTCTGATTTCATTTTCCATTTCATTTCCTATTTGATTTCCGATTTCATTTTTAATGTCATTTCTTATTTCTTTTCTTTTTTCATTTCATTTCCTATTTCATTTCCCATTTTATTTCTTATTTCATTTTTTATTTCATCTCTTATCCCTTTTCTTATTTTATTTCTCATTTCATTTCCCATTTTATTTCTCATTTCATTTCCCATTTTATTTCTTATTTTATTTTTTATTTCATTTCTTATTTCATTTCTTATTTCATTTTCCATTTCATTTCCATTATTTTATTTTTAAAAGAATTGAATTTAATCTTATTTATTTTATTTTTTTCCACTATGTGGGGTGTTCAGTTAATTTTAGTTTTTGAAGAGTTTACTTTTACTTATTATTTTTTTTTTAATATTATCTTATTTATATACACATCATTAAGATTGTTATTATTACAGGAGTAACGCGGGATAAGGTAATTCATAAAGACGAAAATGGAAGCAGACGAGAAGCAGTCGGATGTCTAATAGACGCTGTTCTGAAACAAAATATCGTCAGTGAATTTATTCAGGTTCTCAGAATAACTGGTGAGTGGAATTTTAAAATATGTTGATTTTCTTACTATGTATTTGTATTATTGTAACTATATGGTAATAGTCTAAAAGCAGAAATTAAAAAATCAAAGTATGCCACTAAGGAGCTAATCAAACTTAAAGAGCGCTGACTGTATAGAGATTTTGATATTTTCAACTATTTGCAATCGATCTAGGTTGTGGACATGTTGACCAATGTATGAATCGATTTCAAACAACAGTATGTTTACAATTTTACCATAAAGCCTGTCTATAAGAGTTCACTGACATGCAAGTAAAGAAGTTTATGATAGAACTACTATATTGACTAGATATCTATATTTATATTATAATGCTATTAACACCATTTTATCCATATACATGTAAATGTACCTTTATGTCCAAATTTTGATTTTTTTTTTTAGAATTTCAAAGATTTTTGAATGTATTGGACGAGAGAAAAATACCAGATAAAACGACAATGGCCTCGGAATATTGCGAGTTTTTGATCGGCTTATTGCAGGGTGATATTATGGACTTTATAACAGACCCTACCATTTTACTTCCAAATCTGATTCAATCAGAAATACTGGACGAGGACGATGCAGAGGATATACGAATTATTTATCGGAATAATGGATTTTCGCGAGGTTGCCATCGACTGTTTAAATGCATGCCAAATAAGAGAAGTGACTGGCCATTTGATTTTTTTCGAGCATTGAAAGAACATTTCCCAGCTGCACTACGTCATATACAAGTTGACGCCGTAGTGAAAGGTTTGTTTGATTTTGCAATATATCGGGTGTCCCAATAAAAACGTCCCCATTCCCCAAGTTTGATGGGAAATATCTCAGCTGTTGATGAACCAATCACTTTAAAAATTCTCACAGATTTACTTCAACATGTCCTTGTCAGACCCTGAAAATATGATAGTCATCGAATAAAATTTGTACAAGAACTGCCTCAAACAAAATAGCATGTAAAAAAATTCAATATCGGAGAAAATTACACATTTAAACCTGTGTTCATTGTGCCTTCACCACATCGACCACCAATTTCAACTATTTCCCATCCTGATAAACGCTCACGGATCTCATCTAAAGGTACCACTCGAGAAGCAACCGTTCTGCCTTTCAGTTCCTATTCAGATAGTGTGTCCAGTCAACACAAGTGCAGCACACCTGTCCCTTAAATCCTAAACTGCCTGGAGTCATTACCGACGCCAGTGGAACAGACTGGCTGAACATGAATTGAAAGGCAGGATGGTTGCTTTGTTGGAGAAAATACCTTAACATGATATCGGTGAGAGCATTTCAGGATGAAATATTAATGATATTTGTGTTCAATGAGGTGAAAGATAGCTAAAATTGAGTTCTATCAGCTGGTAAAGTAGATATTTAGATGTCTATACAGCTAGCTGAAATTGAGTTCTATCAGCTGGTAAAGTAGATATTTAGATGACTATCAGATAGCTGAAATTGAGCTCTATCAGCTTGTAAAGTAAATATTTAGATGTCTATGCAGAAAGCTGAAATTGAGTTCTATCAGCTGGTAAAGTTAATATTTAGATGACTATACAGATAGCTAAAATTGAATTCTATCAGCTGGTAAAGTAAATATTTAGATGACTATACAGATAGCTGAAATTGAGCTCCATCAGCTAGTAAAGTAAATATTTAGATGTCTATACAGAAAGCTGAAATTGAGTTCTATCAGCTGGTAAAGTTAATATTTAGATGACTATACAGCTAGCTAAAATTGAGTTCTATCAGCTGGCAAAGTAGATATTTAGATGTCTATACAGAAAGCTGAAATTGAGTTCTATCAGCTGGTAAAGTAGATATTTAGATGTCTATACAGATAGCTCAAATTGAGCTCTATCAGCTGGCAAAGTAGATATTTAGATGTCTATGCAGATAGCTCAAATTGAGCTCTATCAGCTGGTAAAGTAAATATTTAGATGTCTATACAGAAAGCTGAAATTGAGTTCTATCAGCTAGTAAAGTAAATATTTAGATGTCTATACAGAAAGCTGAAATTGAGTTCTATCAGCTGGTAAAGTAGATATTTAGATGTCTATACAGATAGCTGAAATTGAGCTCTATCAGCTGGTAAAGTCAATATTTAGATGTCTATGCAGATAGTTGAAATTGAGCTCTATCAGCTAGTAAAGTAGATATTTAGATGTCTATGCAGATAGCTCAAATTGAGCTCTATCAGCTGGTAAAGTCAATATTTAGATGTCTATGCAGATAGTTGAAATTGAGCTCTATCAGCTGGTAAAGTAAATATTTAGATGACTATACAGATAGTTGAAATTGAGTTCTATCAGCTGGTAAAGTAAATATTTAGATGGCTATACAGATAGTTGAAATTGAGTTCTATCAGCTGGTAAAGTAAATATTTAGATGACTATACAGATAGTTGAAATTGAGCTCTATCAGCTGGTAAAGTAAATATTTAGATGAGTATACAGATAGTTGAAATTGAGCTCTATCAGCTGGTAAAGTAAATATTTAGATGACTATACAGATAGTTGAAATTGAGTTCTATCAGCTGGTAGAGTAAATATTTAGATGTCTATACAGAAAGCTGAAATTGGGCTCTATCAGCTGGTAAAGTAAATATTAAGATGACTATACAGATAGGTGAAATTTAGCTCTATCAGTTGGTATAGTAAATATTTAGATAACTATACAGAAAGCTGAAATTGAGATCTATCAGTTGGTAAAGTAAATATTTAGATGACTATACAGATAGCTGAAATTGAGCTTTATCAGCTGGTAAATATTTAGATGACTATACAGATAGCTGAAATTGAGCTTTATCAGCTGGTAAATATTTAGATGACTATACAGATAGCTGTAATTGAGTTCTATCAGCTGGTATAGTAAATATTCAGATGACTATACAGAAAGCTGAAATTGAGTTCTATCAGTTGGTAAAGTAAATATTAAGATAACTATACAGATAGCTGAAATTGAGCTTTATCAGCTGGTAAATATTTAGATGACTATACAGATAGCTGAAATTGTGCTTTATCAGCTGGTAAAGTAAATATTTAGATGACTATACAGATAGCTGAAATTTAGCTCTATCAGCTGGTAAAGTAAATATTAAGATGATTATACAGATAGCTGTAATTGAGTTTTATCAGCTGGTAAAGTAAATATTTAGATGACTATACAGATAGCTGAAATTGAGCTCTATCAGCTGGTAAAGTAAATATTAAGATGTCTATACAGATAGCTGTAATTGAGTTTTATCAGCTGGTAAATTTTTAGATGACTACAATTAAATGAATATTTAGAAAACTACATTGTACATGCACACCATAATATACGTAGATGGATAAACTGACATTGATCTCAATTTTATTGAGTTTACTTTTGGCCTTTTACAGCTGAGGTTTACAATCCCGCTAGTGGACCGACTGATCAAGGACAAGGACAAGACCATCCTACTCGAGATGATGCCCCAAGACCAGATAGAGATGGTGATGCT